>CM062815.1:475945659-477166615 GCA_031772625.1 Pinus tabuliformis
ATTCCTAGCATCTTCACTTTTCTCTACTTTGTCGAAACACATACAAAAGATACACTATATCACAATTATTTCAGTATAGGAAAGGGTAACGTGTGCAACAATTTTATGGCATTCATAGTATGAGTTTTAATCTCTAGTGTTGCTTCGTTTCCAACAGGCCTAAACACTACCCTGACAAAGTCACTTTAGGAGCACAAATGTTGCTTCGTGTCCATTGAGCCTGGATAGTACCTCAGCGAAGTAACTTGCTTCACCTCCCTGCGCAGTAAGCCTTTCTCTTCTTTCACCCTTTATTTATTTATTTAAATAGAAATATACATTGGCACTTATTAGTTTCAACACGCAGAAGAGGGATACCAACTTATTGAGAGAAGATAAGGTTTCCCTTTAAAAGAAGTATTTTAATGCGTCATATTTTGGTTTTCTCACTTTAGATTTTCCCATTATCCCTTCTCTACTAGATTGGACAAGCGTTAACACACATGTAAATCTACACAAAGTTAAGAATTTTACATACCAACATAGGCATGGATCTAATAGTTCCCTCAAGGTTATTCTATTGGATGAATCATATTTTCCATATAGACATAGCTCAACCTATGGCATTTTCCCAAACAAAGAAGGAAAATAATATAATAGAAAGCCAAGTGTTATGGTTGTAACACTTTTATTTTATTACACTAAAAAGCCTTTTGATCCGTGAACTTTACACAAGTGTCTTATTTATGTATATTAACCAACCAACAAGATGTGACGAGACATCAATTACATGCATTCAAACAAAAGAAAGAAAAAAAATTGTACAAGAAGTGTAGCTAGTAGACATTAATGAAAGTAATGCTTTAAATATTGGCCATTTATGGGAAGGCATTCAATACTCCCATATAATGATTCAACTTGAGGGAATTTTGGTTGAGCTTTTCATAAATAACAAATGGTCCAATCTAGAAAGGTTGGAACTTTGTGTGTTTCCCCTTTTCTTCATGGGGTTTATCCCACTTCATGACTAGGTCAACCACACTAAAGCTCTTTGCCACTATGGACTTCTTATCAAACGAAAACTTCGCATGGTTCTAATGTATGGAAAATAATTCTTTGGCCTCACACCTTTCTTCCTCAATTTTAAGTAGTGTATCTATCTTTCTCTGAACCAAGATGCAAGGTTTACCTTGTGACACTTGAGGGAGTTGTAAGGCTGCAAGATACAAGTTCAAAGGAAATATATATTCTTTACTGTAAACTAGGAAGTAGGGCGAGGTTCTCAAAGAAGGTTTCAGGGTAAGACGGTTAGCCCCAAGAGCATTGGTAAAAAATTTATGCTAGTTCCTTTTTTCAGAGAAGATATTTTTCTTGATTATAAGTATAAGATTCTTATTCATGGATTCATCCAAACCATTTCCTTGCAGAAAATAATTAAATGCATGCTCCAATATAATTCCACTTTCTAATGAAAATTTATAAAGTTTTAATTGTGAAAAATATGTCATATTATCAAAGACAAGTGACATAGGAATGCCAAACTTGGTCATAATATTATGTTGCAAGAAGTGGATGACCTCCAGGTCATTTACATGTCTGAGAGGAACTGCTTCTGATCACATAGTGAATTAATCTATCATTGTTAAGATATATCGGTGTTGCATTGACAAATGAGGAAAATTTTCTCTGATCACATCAAGGCCCCTTGTTGGAATGCTTCTTCAACTTCTACTGGTAGTAGTGGGGTGGTTGACTTCTGATCAAGGTTGACACATCACTGACATGCTTGGAACTTGAGGACGTAGACATGAGAATCCTTAAATAGAGTGGGCCAATAATAAACATCTTGCATAACCTTATGTGTTGTGGTGTCTCCGGTATAGTGGCCACCTGTTGGTCCATCATGCAAATCTTTCTAGACCTTCTTTGTATCTTGATGCTCAAGGCACCTTAGTAGGACACCATTGTGGTGCTTCTGGAAAATCACTTCATGAATCAATTGGTAAGATAAATATTTTAAATGGATTTCCCATTTCTTCTTGTTTAATAAGTGTGAGGGAAAGGTATCGTGCTCCAGAAATATCTGCATACGAATCTATTCTAGACATGGACTGAGGAAAATATTCAATATTGTACATTTCGATCTTCTGCTCCCATCTTGGAAGATCTTGTTAGATAGCATCTCTTGCTTCAACGAATAGATTACATTGGCCATAACCCTTTATTGTATGAACTGATTTGAAATCCAGATCATACTCTTGAAGATAGGTCATCCAATTATCCCTCTTCTCACTGAGCTCTTGCTACACGAATAACTTTCTTACTACTGGATGAGGTACAAATACAATTGTGTGATATTTCAATATGTAAGACCTAAAATACTTAACATCCTTGTATATGGCATACACTTGTTTATCAATGGTAGGATAATTTACAGGCCCTTGTAGACTAGCACTCATAAAAGAGATAGGCCACTCATTTCCTTCAGTATCTTTTTGAGTTAGCATGACCACAGCTGACGAATCTAAATAAAACTTATAGAGCATAAAATATTTTCCATAATCTAAACTAAAGAGTGCGGGTGCATCAACAATAACATGCTTAATCTGAGAAAAAGCATCATTTTCCCATTTATCCCATTTGTACACTACAACTTTCTTGAACATATCCTATATGGGTTTGACTATCTAAGCATAATCAAATATGAATTTTCTCAAAAAAAAAAATTCCCTAAGAAAGACTGCATGGATTTCTTATTCACTAAGAACGATATTTGTATGATAGATTTGACCCTTTCGGGATCAATATTGATTTCTCTCTTTGCTATGATGTGCCCCAGTAGGATCCCTTCATACACACCAAAAACACTCTTCTTAGGATTAAGAGAAATCCCATACTTTTGACACTGCTAGAAAGTTTGTTTTAGATGATGCACATGATCTGATATTTTTGAGAAGAACATAGTAACATAATCCAAATAAAGAACAACACTCTGACCTATTAGGGTGCAAAAGGCAATCTCGATTTCTCTTTGGAAAGACTCACCTGCGTTTATAAGTCTAAATGGCATCCTCTTAAAAGTGAATGTTCCCCATTTGGTTTGGAAGGTAGTTTATAGTTGGTCAGGTTCTACTACTAGCACTTGATTATAACCTAAGAAACCATCTAGTAGAAAAAATATTTCAGACTCAGATACTTTCTAGATCATCCGCTCCAAGGATGGCACTGGATAGTTATCCTTATTAGAATCCCAAATAATGTTGCGAAAATCTACACAATATTATCTCTTTGGACTTATTTCTAACTGGGACTAGATTGGAAACCCCCATGGAATGTTCTACTTTAAAGGTGATCCGAGCATCCAACAACTTTATCAACTCCTTCTATATAAGGGGTTCCAGTGTTGGATGAACTTTCTGTAGTTTTTGCTAGAACGATCTCACCCCTTCTTTTATAGGGATGGCATGTTGACTAATACGAGTGTCATAGGTATTTAAATCATCGTATGTCCATGTGAACACATCAAGGTACTTTTTGAATAAGTAGATAAATGTCTACCATTCTTGTGGAGAAAAAAAAGTACCGAGTGTTGGATTATAATCCTAACATCTACATTTATTTTTTAGCCTAACTATCCTTGACTTAGCCACATGCACTAATAATTAGGTTCACACTTGGTTTTTGGTAAACTAGCTCAGTGGACAAACTTTCCCTTGTTTTTTGACTTTAAAGGCTTAATATTATGGAAATATCGGTCCAACCACTTTCCTGAACCATTTAAACATCTAATTTCATGTTCACACCTAACCACACCTCATCCACTTGAGTTATTTGAGGGTTGGTGCCCCTTATGAAGATTCCCCCTTAAATTAAGGGATTTGGTCCCCCGGACCATTTTAGCATGTTTTAAAGTTGCCTTCCTTGGGAAATGCACCCCTCATTATGCTTTCCTCATGGCTGATAGTTGGCATAGGTTGTCTTGATTCATTGTTGCTATTTTAGGCCTCCCTTTAGCTTTTCTTAGCCTTTTCTAGTTTTTTACTAGTTTTTTCCTAGCTTTCTAGATTCGGAAATTCCTATATAACCACCTCCCTTTGGGATTAGAGGTTTGGTTGCTCATGTATTACTATTGTTAATTAATTTAATACATTGATTTTATGGAGAAAATTATTTCTCTCCTCTCCTGAATATCAGCAAATTACTTGTGTTTAATTTAACTAGAATTCTAGATCTATTGGAGTTTCTGCAGGAATTCTACATGGTATCGGAGCTAGTTTGAATCTATTGGATTGTACATGGTTTCATTTGTAGGTATAGATCATCAGGAGGTGTAGCAAATAGCAATGGATCATCTCTCTCAGCCCACAAAACCCGTTCTAAATCCTTTCAATTACTTCGAATGGAAGACAAAGATCACTCTGCTCCTCCGAAGCAAAGGGCTTTACAGGGTAACAATGGGAACGGAGACTGAACCGACTTTTGAAGTGGAGAAGATATTTCAATAAATTAGATGAATCAATAGGGCTAATATTCCTATCAATTTCCAAATAACTCCTCTTTCATGTCAGTGGAGCCACTACTCCCGATGCAACCACACTAGAAGGACTATTCGGTAAGCAGGATGAAATGAGAGTGCATCAACTAGAGAATGAACTCATATCCCTCAGTCCAACTCATTTTAGCAACCTGCAAGAATAATTCACCAATTTTTAATCCCTCCTCGTTGAACTTGATGCATGTGGAGTCAAGAAAGAGGAAGATCAACTCATCCTTTCGATTCTCTCGAAATTAGGCCCTGAATATTCCGTATTTTTATCGTCTTTTCAAGCATCTAAATTGACTCAGGAAAAATGGAAAATTCCTCCATTGAATGACTTCATTGCAACATTGACTCAAGAGCAAGCTAAGTTAGTCCAAATTGGTGCCATCAAGCATTCAAAGAACCAAGCACTTGCGGCTACTGGTGCTCCAAAGAGCAATGGAAGATACAAGCAAAATGGGAAGGGTAAATTTAATGAATCGAAGAAGGAAAGACCCGTACAATCTTCAGAGAGCTCTTATTTGCATAAGGGTAAGAAGAAGAAGTAAATAATACTTTGCAACTACTGTTCCAATTTTTTTCATCCCAAAGTAAATTGCATGAGGAAAACAATCAATGAGATGGCTAAGCAATTGCAGCAGCACAATCTCTCTGTGCCCGAGAATGCAAAGAAGAAGGATGATAATAGAATGGGAGATGGGAGAGGGAGAGCATGAGATGGTCATTCTTTATGTCTGTCACATCCACTCCATCAACTTCGATCCTTGATTCAAGTGCATCGAACCATATGGCTACATCAAAAGATGATTTTTCCTCCATTGAAGAAAGCACCAGATCCTCAATTTACTTAGGAGATGTCACACCGGTAAAGGTGTGTGGAAAAGGAATTGTAGACCTTGAAGAGGGCTACTTCACAAATGTGATTCATGTTCCCTCACTGTCCACATATCTTCTCTCGATATATCAGATCACTCATTCTGGCTTTGGAAGGAAGGTGGAGTTCACTCCGGACTCTGCAGTGATTACAGACATTTCCACGGGCTCATAGCTTGCACATGGAATTGCAGTTCACGGTTCTCGTTTGTATTTCTTCTCCCACTTTGTTCCTAAATAGATTAGCACGGTATTTCTGTCACAATATAATGATATCAATAGGTTATGGCATGAAATATTTGGCCATCTAAACTATAAGTACTTGCATCAACTCAACAAGGAAAACATGGTAGAAGGATTGCCTGCTATTAAATTCACAAGTGGTGTATGTCAAGGATGTATTCTTGGAAAGCATCCAAAGTAAAATTTTGACAAAGGGAAGGCACAGAGAGCTTCTTCACCTCTTGGGCTGATTCACAATGACATCACTGGCCCATTCCTGTAGCCTTCAATCAGTAAGGCTCAATATGTACTCACCTTCATAGATGATTTCTCTAGCTTTAATTGGGTGTTTTTTCTGAGATTAAAATTAGAATTATTTGAATTCCTTATAGAATTTAAAGCACTTGCTGAGTATACAACTTTTTATTGATGCAGGTATACAGCTACAACACACAGTGTGATATACACCACAACAGAATGGTGTCGCAGAGAGGAAAAACCGATCGTTAAAAGAGATGGCCAATTGTATGCTACAGTCCAAATCATTAGCTCCTAAGCTATGGGATGAAGCTATTAATTGTGAAACATACATTTAGAACCATATTCCTCACAAATCACTCAAAGGCACCACTCTATTTGAATGTTGGACCAGTAAGAAACCGAAAGTGTCGCACTTTCGCATTTTTGGTTCACGAGCATGGGCTCACATTCTGACATTTAAGAGGAAGGATTTGGAGCCTCAAAGTATTGAATGTACCTTTTTTGGATATATTGATAGTGTCAAAGGATATATATTTCTGGACTCTCACACTGAAAAGTTCCTCGTAGCTCGAAGTGTGAAGTTTGAAGAAGAATCACTG
Organism: Pinus tabuliformis; assembly: GCA_031772625.1. NCBI lineage: Eukaryota > Viridiplantae > Streptophyta > Pinopsida > Pinales > Pinaceae > Pinus > Pinus tabuliformis. The sequence goes on from CM062815.1 coordinate 475,952,134, forward strand.
CATGATTTTTCAACAGACCCTGCTGAGGAACCGCTTGTTTCCACTGATGCGTAGGAGTCTGAAACTTCTTCGAGCACTTCAAATAAGCCATCAGAGAAGCATCTTGGGTCTGATTTATAGGATAAGGATCATATCATGGCTGCTCCAACTCAGGTGCCAACTTGGGCAGAGAAAACCCTGCAAGATGCGGGTGAACTAGTCGGTGATCCTGCAGATGCGAGAAGGAATAGATCACAGTTGTTTGGGGCTCGTCAAGCCCTAGATGCCGTTGAACCATTGCTTGCCATACATTGATATATGACACTTGGTTCATATCCAGAGTCACACTCTGAGGTTGCTGGAAACCCACTTAGGGAGGCTGCCATGGATGAAGAGTACTCTGCTCTCATGGAAAAGAACACATGGGACTTGGTTCCACTTCCGAAAGGAAGAAAGCTTGTTCGATGCCAATGGATATATCAAACAAAGATTGTTGTAGATGATGAAATCAGCAAGTACAAAGATCGACTTGTTGCAAAAGGATACTCATAGGTACATGGCATAGACTACACAGAGACATTTTCACCTATTACAAAAATGGACTCCATTCGACTAGTTTTAGCCATTGTTGCTTCTCGCATATGGGAAGTTCATCACATGGATGTGAAGAGTGCATTTCTTCATGGAGATCTCAAGGAGGAGATATATATGGAGTAGCCACAAGGATATATTCAAAACTCTTCCCTCGTTTGCATATTAAATAAATCTTTGTATGGCCTAAAACAGGCTCCCATAGCCTAGTATGCAAAGATGGATTCTTTCCTACTTTCCTTTGGATTCATTCGATGCAAATCTGATCTGGATGTTTATTTGCTGCAACATGATGATCCCCTTTTTTTGATAGTACTTTATGTAGATGATTTACTGATGACATGGAACCTTACCTCACCTGTTGATTCGGAAAAATCAGCATTGCACAATTGATTTTCCATGAAAGATTTGGGACTGTTGCACTACTTTCTTGGTCTTAAAGTTTCTCAGTTTACTCCATGGATCAAGATGGCATAGTCTAAGTATGCATCAGATCTACTTGTCCACTTTCAGATGATAGAATGCAAGCCAGCAGCATCTCCCTTTCTTTCGGGGATCAGATTTGAGGATGCGGGTACTACACCTTTGGTGAATAGTACACTGTATCGATAGTTGGTTGTGAGTTTGTTGTATCTTACTCACACCCAACCTGATATATCTTTTGTAGTAGGAGTTCATTCCATATATATGTAGAAGCCCCATGAGCTTCACTAGAAAGCTACAAAGAGAATCCTTAGATATGTGAAAGGTACTTCCAGTTTTGGTATCTTTTATGCTCCAGATTTCCCACTTTCATTGATTGGGTACACAGATTCGGATTGGGCTAGCGATGGTACAGACCGCAAGTCCACCTCTGGTTATGTTTTCAGCTTTGGTTTAGGGCCTTTTTCTGGTCTAGCAATAAGTAATCCACGATTGCTTTATCTACAACCAAGGCAGAGTATAGAGGTGCAGTGTGTTATCTCAAAATCAAGCCCTGGAAGGCCGCAACCCAGGAAGACTTCAAGTAACTATTTCACACCAATCTTTAGACTAAGGCTTAGCCTCCTTAGCCTGAGAGGGCTCTCTCAAAGGATTATTGATTTTGACTATTAATAAGATGGCTAACTCTTGTGAATAACATTGACAAATAATGAAGGCTGGACAAACATTACATAAGTTTCCATTGGGCCTATGGAGTCAAACATACTACAGCAAACAATGATGATGCCTTACATAGAAGTCAGGGCATTTAGCATTTGGACGTTCAGAATACCACTTATATAAAACCACAGTTTACAAAGACATACAGGAAGTCAGAGCATGATCAATGAATTCTGAGTGATTATGCATTTGTACAACTGTAAAAGAACACTAAAGAAAATATACCATCACACATTCTGAACAAGAAAATCCCTTATGAATCCTGAGAAGTAAAACAGTCATTTATATTACTGAACTCTGTTTTTTACATAAGCCAAAACAGTCCTCTGTTTTTTTTTTTTTAAATATCCAACCCTCATTACATCACTGTCTTAGCTATATATAGAATTCTTATTCTACCTAATTCGAGATTCCTCCTCCAGCATGAGGGGAATTCAACAACTAATTTTTATGACACCTATCTGCTTTGCAACAAACTATTAAATACAATTAGTGCTAACTGGAGTTCTAAAGAGTTCTAATTTGACTATGACTCTAACTCTATCTTCTTCGTAGAATGATTCCTTCTTGTTCTTTGACACCTGGTCTCCTTTCAGTTTGGCTGAGATGGCTGAGATGAGTATTTAATGCTCCATGTTGGCCTCGGATGCTGAATGCTTTAACTGCTCAGTGATGTTAGGTGATATCCCTTGCTTTTCGGTTCCAGTCCTCCATAACTTCGAATATACAGCAGCATGTCTTTTAGCCCTTTTAATAACCCAAAAATATAGAACACCACCATGTTCCTGATGTGTTGGAAGCTTCATCGATGGCCAAGTGTGCAAGCCAAAATTCCTTGTATGCAATTCATTCAATACCCTATGACCGGTAATAAAGTGGCTTTATAACAGAAACTTTAAACTTGAGTTAAAGCATTCCACCTTTTAAAGGTACAACTGTCTTGATCTAAATGGTTGTGATGGCTTCATTTGGTCTCTTACATATCCTTCAGGTGTTTCCTTTTGAAAATTTCCGCACATATTACCAAACTGTTTGTCTGCGTTGAGAACACCACCTACAGCAGTTTCGTAGCGCGCTACGAAACTGCTGAATTGTTTAAACAGCTTGTCTTTTCCCTGAGGTATTTACCGCCTAGACATTTGATTGCCAAAACTCCTTTTGATCTTTGATACATATAGCAGGGATTTACATGCCCTCAAAACAATAAAACTAAGCAAAATTTGGAACAAAACCTTTCTTTGAACAGCAACTTCATTTAGCAGCTAACTGGCCTAGTTGTGCCTTCAAGTCTTCAACTTTCTTCCTCATAGCTTTATTTTCAGCTCTTAGATGCATATTTATCTTTCTGATGAATTTGGCCTCTTTAATTGCCGGAACTGTCCATGTGTAAACATCGGCTACTGAATCCAACTGGTTTACTAGGTTTTCACTTCCTTTCCATACAGCTTTACGATAATTTGCATACCTGACTGCAGACTCCCTAGTGGCATTCTTCACCGTAGCAATCTCATGTTTAGCTGCTTCTAACTGTTTCCTTATAGCTATAATATTACCTCCTTGAGATATGATGACTGTTCTATTTGTGTCTTTTTGCTTAAGTTTCTCTGCCTCCTCTGTTCTGGGCAATTCCTCGGCTTCCTCTGTTCTGGGCAATTTCTCAGCTTCCTTTACTTTCTTCCTTGTAATAGGTCTTATGGGTTTGAAAATGAATTCTTCACCTGGCTCATCAAACTTCAGCCTTTTTGAGGCCTTAGACTTCCTGGTACTTTCTGGTGATGACTGTGTCAAATCAATATGCACTGGTTCAATTTGCTCAAACTCAATGGCCTCCAATGAATCATTCAAGCTTGCCTTAGATACTGGGCTTTCTTCAGCACCTATGGCTTTACCTTTTTCTTTACTTATTTGGCTTCTTGTCCTTACCCTTGACACTGTTTCAGATCTACTTGTTTCAGGTACAGTCCTCTTATGCTGAGCTTCTTCCTTTGTTGATTGCTGAGGTTGTTCTCTAATGATCAGTGGCTTCACTGGTTTTCTTAGCTGTGACTTGGCTTGATTTTTATCTCTTGCCCCTTTTTGAAGCTCTGCTATCGTGAGTTCTTTGACTGGTTGTTCTTTAACTGGTTGTGGAGTAAGGCTAGTTTTGCTTTGGAAACCAGCCATGAAGATGAACGAATTCCAGTCTTTGCCTATCTTCTGGAGGCCATCTAAAACTAACAATTTAACTAAACCATGGTGAAACAAAGAGGTTTCACAATCCTCTTTCCTCAGCTGCACCTTATCACACATTTTACTCAAACTGCGAAATAAGTAAAAAGGAATGTCTATGGAAGCTTTCCCAGTGAAATGTAAAAGCAGCTTGAAATGATAAGAGTAGACCTTATTGTATCTTCCTTCACAGGTCAAGTATTTCTGAATACAGGTGAGAAGAAGGGCATAATGCTCCTTGACATAGTTTCTGGGCACTGCTTTTGTTAGGTCTTCATTCACATATGCCTCTTTTAAAAACTCTTTGCATGGATTCATATCAAACTTAAAATTCTTAAACCATTCTTGCCACCCTCTTGGGATCTCTGTTACAGCAGCTATTGCCTCCGGAGACACTTGAACTTCCAACATAGCTATTTTTGAATTTAAACCGGTGAAGTTTAAAGCAAACTCTTTGGTTACCTGCGCATGTCCTCCTTGCAGCTTTTTACAAAAGTTCCAGCACCCGGCATCTTTGAATGCTTTCTTCACGCCTTCATCTCTCAATGCTATGTCCAAACCTTCGGGTTCGGTCCTCTGGCATTTTCCAGATCTGTGTTCTTTCCTCTCCATTTTGCTTTTGAAATCTTCACACGCACAATGACCAACAGCTTCAGTTAAAATGGCGGTTCAATTCTCTTTAACTCGGCCTCGCTTGTAATCAGGCTCGCTTGAAAATAGCCTCGCTTGAAAACTCAAATACATCATCATACGAGCTTGTCACTTATGCATCACTTATGATCATCATAAAGATCCATGCACGGTAAAATCCATTGGAATGATATTTCTGTGCATTTCAACAAGTCTATTGGTGGAGTAGTGACTAATGAGCGTTTAGACATGCTACGGGAGGTACACAAACTGACATGAGAGGACAGAATTGGTGACTCATCAACAGACTTGACACTTTGGGAAAGATTCGCTGCGAAATGCACGAATCCACGATTTCGCAGCACAGTTAGTTTTGAATTCTAATAATGCGCTGCGAAACGGCTTAATGATAACGCGCTGCGGAATGGCTAAACAATGATTACGCTGCGAAACTGGCCAATAGGAGATTACGCTGCGAAATCACGAAAAGAATCGGTGACTAGGATAAGACAAGACATGACTTATGAAACCATGATGGTGGAGGAGGACCAATAGGATTCTAGTATAATTCAAATCAAACACCTTTAAAGCTCCAACCCTAAGTAAGAAACATAAAACGAAAACAATTTGACACAGACTTTTGACATTGAACTAGGACAAAGGATTATATGCAAAAAAAAAACATTATTTTAGTTCTAAGTGATAACACAGTGAATGCACCTACATAGGTTGTTTGATTGCAGGGGCTTCTCTTCGAGTTTTGTATTTAGTATCCACTTCCAACTGTCATATTTTGTGACAATCAGGGGTCCATTTAGATATCGAATGATCCAATTCAGAGGCAGAGGACCAAGCACATCAAGATTGACATGCATTACGTCCGTAAGCTGATCTGTGACCGAGTCATATCACTCTATTACTGCCCCATTGAGCAACAGGTTGCAGACATCTTCACCAAGTCTTTCACTGAAAAGAAATTTTCAAAACTAAGAGCTATGCTTGGAGTGGTGGAGACAGCTGAGTAGGCCCTTCTGGCCACTTATCCCTTTTTTCCTCTTTGGTGGGGGGTGGGGGAGGGGGGGGGGGGGGGGGGGGGGGGTGTTCCCATGAGGTTTTCCCTCTTTCTTCATTTTATGAGGATCTTTTATTTATTGTACCTGAGTACCTAACATGGCATCTTGGCCGAGACTCAGTTTAGATAAGTGAGTTAGGATGAACGGGGGGTGTTGGAATATAATCCTAACATCTACATTTATTTTTTAGCCTAAGTATCCTTGACTTAGCCACATGCACTAAAAATCAGGTTCACACTTGGTTTTTGGTAAACTAGTTTAGTGGACCAACTTTTCCTTGTTTTTTGCCTTTAAAGGCTTAATATTATGGAAATATTGGTCCAACCACTTTCCTAAACCATTTAGACATTTAAGTGCATTTTCACACCTAACCACACTTCATCCACTTGAGTTATTTGAGGATTGGCGCCCCTCATGAAGATTCCCCCTTAAATCAAGGGATTTGGTCCCCCAGACCATTTTAGCATGTTTTAAAGTTTTCTTCCTTGGGAAATGCACCCCTCCTTCTGCTTACCTCATGGCTGATAGTTGGCATAGGTTGTCTTGAGTCATTGTTGCTATTTTAGGCCTCCCTTTAGCTTTTCTTAGCCTTTTCTAGTTTTTTACTAGTTTTTTCCTAGTTTTCTAGATTCAGCAATTTCTATATAACCACCTCCCTTTGGGATTAGAGGTTTGGTTTCTCATGTATTACTATTGTTCATTGATTTAATACATTGATTTTATGGAGCAAATTCTTTCTCTCCTCTCTTGAATATCAACAAATTACTTCTGTTTAATTTAACTAGAATTTTAGATCTATCAGAGTTTTTGCAGGAATTCTACACCGAGGTTCACATACTTTGGATCTTCGGGAGTTCCCAAATTGACTTGTTCATATGATAACTTTGAACTCTGATTCTTAGTATTGGTTGCCCCCTTCAATAAGTTTTGTAGGTAATATAATTTATCTAGGGACACCACATCTTTAGGCATAGTGTTTCCTTTCATTGCATTAGACACCTCCTACAGAGCCTGCTTGTGCTTATCTTCCTCTATGGAAACATCTTTTAATATGTCAGAATTAACCAGAAATTGCATTATCTATTGGTCATCATTGAAAGCACGTAATTTAGTGACATTGTCTGGCACAAATGGTTTATATATAATTTCAGTAGAAAAACCAATTTTAAATGGCCACATCCTAGTGGCTGGATTTTCTAATATCTAGGAACAAAAACAACATTGAAATCTTTGAAATGATTTATCAAATGTCATATCTCCTGCTGGTATTTTTTAATATGCAGTGAAACAAAATTATAGTATTTCATACCTGATGAGTGACCACCTCTGAGTCATCAATTACCTTTATAATTTCTACCTTTAGGTGAATAGATTTCTCTAATCCAAGTATGAGCACTTCATATTCAGAAATTTTATTGGTGCAGTCGAACTCCAGAGGGCATTAAAGTACATGCTTCTTATTGCATAGGTTTGTAAGAACACAACCTGCTTTGTAACCATCCTGTGTCTTTGAACCATCAAAATATAAATTGTAAATACTATGAGCTACTAAGCTTCTTCCTATACAAATATTACTATTATTACTATTATTATGTACATTTAAATTACATGTTTCATTTGCACTAGCTGAAGAATAAGGAAGGACCTCCAGCTATGCATTTGGTGGAATGGGTGATGGTTGTTCCTAATAACACCCGAGATTGGTTTCAAGAAAGTAATTCCCAAAAATCAAATCGATAAAAGTGAGAGGCTCGTTGTGGCCCTCAAGTTGTGTCATAGTGTGTTTCATGTATGACTTAATGTTAACTCGAATATGATTATTACCACCCTTATATGGAGGCCACAAATGTGACTATTTTGTTGCAAAATATCCCTGTAATTTTTTAGACCAATCTCTTCTAAGTAATACACCATAGGGTTCTGGTATGTCCACAATTACAATATTTATACATTATTGAACTCGATTATCTTTTGATAATATGATAAGCACATTATTAAGCTCACCAATAGCCTGGACAAGAAACATGTCCAGCTGAATAGTCTATGTGTCAATTTTCTCCCATTTTTCATTTATTTTATTTGTTACTCATAATGGCATGACATTCACAAATTCACCAGAATATACTAAATAATTATGGACATTCTAATTAAAAATTTCAAATGTTAATAGAAACAACAGGCAGAGAGTGTTAACTTTTAGTTTTTAAGCATTTACTGCAGATTCAAGAGGACCAAAAGAGTTACCTGACACCTTTTGAGATGAGGAAGCTTTACCACCTATCGAAGGTTGCAAAAAGGTCTGGACAATGAGTTCATGCCGGCCTTCAATTTTTTTGCTTGCTCATAGATGGAAATGTTGGCTCACGTTTTCTTCATATGTTCCGCAATGTTATAATCAAGTGTTTCACCAATAGCAGGAAATGTTGAAGGGTCTAGAGGAGTGGCTTTATTCAATACTTTTGCAATGTTGGACTCACCCTTTTTACTTGTGGAAGTTTTCTTGGACTTAGATGCCTTTCTAGGCTTACTTTGTGCATTCTGAACAGGATTGACTAGTCATGAGATTCTTCTGAGCAACTTCTCTTATAACTTTTGTCTAGTCAATTCCTATTAATAGATGGGCCCTTTACTCCTTAGACTATATCAACTAGTTTTCTACTAAGGAGGGGGCTCACTCTGTGGTGGTTCTTCAACATCCTTCTTATAAGCATTGTAGATACAATCATATGCATTCACTGCATGTCCAATGCTTTTTCCTTCCTCAGTCACTGCAGGTTATTCTAATTCTTCTGGATATTTTTTCTGCTCATATGCCAATATAGTATCCACAATGTGCATAGGCAGATTGTTCATGTTGTGGTTCCATTGAGGGCATGTATTTTCCGAGTCATATTCCTAATGGAAAAAATAGTAGTTGTCCATGCCAATACTTTCTATGTTCATCACAACATTCAAGCTTTGTGCAAACTTGGTAGGTTGATTGTTTTTGTTACTATTGTTCCTTAGGAAAGGGAAGGAGTTGGGTGACTTGTTGTTGGTGGAAGTTTCACTTGACCTTTCCTTTAGTTTTGAAATTTAATTGGTGAGTGTCTTCACCATCCTGGTCATGCTTTCGATGTCTGGTGATTCCTTATCTTGGGCCTTAATAGAAGAATTCTATGACTTCCTACTAGTATCTTTGGAGTCTTTTGATCATCATCATTCATAATAACCCCAATCGCGTGCAATTCCTTCTCAACAAATATCGCTTCTGCAAAGTTTGATTCCGATGTTGCCTTTGCAGCTCTCTTTACGAACTAGGAAATACTAGTGGACAAGGTAGCTTTGTAGTAATCAATAGTAATTGAATCATATGGTTGCGTACCTAGGGTAAATTTATTCAATATATGATTGAATCTCTGATTAAAATATTTCTTTTTCTCCTTTTCACCCATTTTCATGCTTCCGAGCTCTTTGACGAACATGGTGGGAGTTTTATCATCAGTAAAATTCTCAAAAAGTAGATTTTTAAACTCCCTCCATGTGTGGATTGAATTATCAGGAAGACTATGGTACTATGATGTCGCTCTGTCTTCCAATGTATAAGGGAAACAACTACAAGAAACATCATCATACCTCACCTCCATCATTCATAAGTGTAGGTAAAAATCATCGAGATGATCTTTTGCCTTCGTCCTTCCATCTAGATCATACATTGAGAGTAGTTATTCTGGATGTCTCGAAATCCTATAAAAGTTATACAAAAGAGAAATATTCCCTTGGGCCATCTAATCTAAATCCTGGTCTTCTATATTCTCCTCTCTTCATTCTTTTTCCTTATCAGAACCTGAGGAATATTCACCATCTAATCCATCAAAGAGGTCGTCAGAAAGGACAATTTTATCATCCTTTCACCCTTCGTTAAGAGGTGGAATTTGTTCTCTATGTTCAACATTGTCTACAGAATCTTCCAACCCCTCAAGAGTGGCAAAAACCAAATCTTCCAATGTAGAAACCAACATACCAATTCCAGTGGTCTCTTTATTCTTCAGAAAATGTGGAATATTTTGCACTCCAACAATTAATCTGATAGCCTTCACGAACCAATAGGTTATAGGTCAAATTTCCCAGATCTTCTCATAAGTAATTTCACAAGTTGGTTCCAAGCCAGCCGAGAAAATCCTCCTACTTCCAAAATCAGAGTAGTGCTCGGAATGTAGCTATCTTTACGAGAAGAAGAATGATGAGGGTGTGCATAGTGATCAGCCATAAAAAACTAGCAGCCCTCCTTCTAGCTAGACATCACATTATTTGATATATGATTCCCGTCCAAAATATGGATCAATTTCCATTTACTTAAAGATATGCGTTGGCTTTAGCTATCAACATGAGAGAGAAGTTCAGTTGTCCTTTCGAATGAGCAAGCTAGTATGCCCTATGAATGTTCGATTGTCGATGCATCAAGATTCTTCTACTATGGGGGAAAATTAAGTGAGCCTCCATGAGAGAAGTAATAGTATTACCCTAATGGAGACACATGTAAAAGAAAAAGGTTCTTCTATTGTCAAGAGAAATAGTTCACAAGGATGAAATGATCGTTATAAACATAACAACACATTTCCAACAAGAAGCACCAAAGTAACAAAAATAGTTCAATTAATCCAGTACTAATGAAAGAAAACATGAATCATAAACATTGAATCAATATTCATGGAAACATTCAAAATCAATGTGTGAAAATGCATTGTCCTGGAAGGCTTCAATATTAAGAAAAATTCCCAAGCTACATAAATGCAATGAACACCACTAGCTCCGATAGTGGAGCACTAGAGCCACTACTTACCCCCCAAAAGTGCTAAATTTGTCTCTCTAGTGCCTCGTGGGAGAAGCAAAGGTTAAAATTCCTTCACATGAGAAATGAGGATCTATTTATAACTTGAGGAATGACCTTTCACATCCTCATGACACTTGACTTTCTAACTTCTAGTGATGTTTGGACTCTTACAACCTTTGGAATTCCACATGACATTTGGAATTACATATGATTTTTGGTATTACATGTCTTTTGGAGTTCCATGACTCTTTGGTTCATACCTGATGCTTGCTATTCAACTTATTTTTCCTTTGCAATGATTACAATAATACATCATGACTTCCACATCATCAAATGGTGAGACTTGCCAAGTCACTATCTTGGATGACTGGGACTCATAATGATTGAAGACATAGAATTTATGCAGTGGTGACATGGCTGCCAAGTATATTTTCATTCCTCATGCAACTTTAATTGTTGATGTCCTCTACCCTCTAAAGGTTATTTGATCAAATGCATTTTTCATGGTTTATTTTATCATTTAGATTCATGCGTGTTCCTTTTTATTTTTAAGCTTCCTTTGTTTGTTTTCCTCACCCATTCTTCCTCATGTGTGCTTGCCATGCTATTTTTGGAATACTTGTATTTACAAATCACTAATGAAAATAAGCCGGGAAGGCTTTAATATTAAGTAAAAATCCAAAGATACATAAGTTCAATGAAAACCACTAGCTTCAATAGTGGAGCATTAGAGCCACTACTTTCTCCCAAAAATTACTAACTCTGTCTCTCTAATGCCTTGCGGGAGGAGCCAAGGTTAAAATTCCTTTACATGAGAAATGTGGATCTATTTAAAATTTGAGGAATGACCTTTCACATCCTCATTTCTCTTGACTTTATAACTTCTAGTAACGTTTGGACTTTTACAACCTTTGAAATTCCAAATGACTCTTGGAATTACATATAACTGTTGGTATTACATGTCTTTTGGAGTTCCATGATTCTTTGGTTCATACATCGCCCTTGGTATTCCAAGTGTTTTTCCTTTGCAATGATTATAATAATACATCATGAATTCCACATCATCACATGATGATACTTGACATGTCACTATATTTGATGACTGGGACTGATAATGATCGATGACATGGATTTTTTCTAGTGGTGACATAGCCTCCAATTGTATTTTCATTCTTCGTGCACTTTCAATTGTTGATGTCCTCTATCCTCCAAAGGGCCTTTGATAAAATGGAGTTTTCAGGGTTTCTTCGATAATCAATATTCAAGTGTGTTCTCCATTCTTTTTTAGTTTCCTTTATTTTTTCGCCTTGCCTGATATTCCTCATGTGTGCTTGCCATGTTATTTTTGGTATACATGTATCTGCAAATCACTCATGACAAGAAACTATTAGCCTAAAAATATCATATTCTACCATGTTTCATGCATATTTTTTGTTCATTTATTTCCAGTGCACTTAAGAGGAAAAAAAAGGGGTTTTAGGGTGCATGGGCACACTTTGAAAGGCTGAAGGGTTGAAGACGATAGCCTTTGAGGCTTTGGCATGCACTGATGCGCTCAAAGGGAGAAGACAATCAAGGCAGGGTGCATGGCGCAAGTCCGAAGGAAGAAAGAGAAAGCTTCAAGCTTCCCAAGGGAAAGATCGAGGGGACAGGATGCACTCCTGAAGGCTGAAGGATGAAGGTTTCAGGGATTTGGGGTGCTCTCATGCATTCAAGAGGCCCAATAGGGTGCAAGGCACTCTCTTGAAGGCTAAAGGTTGAGGATTCAATCCTTCAAAGTGCAGTCATGCGATCAAAGAGTCAAAGAGGGTGCATGGCTCATCATAGAAGGCTGAAGGGTGGAGCTTAAGGCCTTTAGAGTTCACCTATGCACTCAAGGAGGGTGTGCTTGTTCGAGTTGAAGGAGTGTGCTCAAGGAAGACTTGGTCCTTTGAAGGGCGTAGTTTGGAGTAAGGAAGGGGAAATAGGGTTGAGGAGTGTGCCTAGTTCTCTTAGAGGATGCGTGGCACACTTTCAAACAATGAAGGATTATTCATAAAGGCTTCAGAGTAAACTCATGTTCTCTTGGCCTTAATGAACTCACTTTGAACCGAAAATTTGTCTAAGTCTAAGATATGGGATGAGGGTTGAATAAGATGACTTTGGAAATAGAACCACGTGTGACACAAACCAAATGATCAAGAGAACTTAGAAAAACATGAAAAAGGGCAAATATTAATTGAAACGCCACTTTATACCCATTCCCTAAGTACAATGGGTGAAGTATGTAGGACTGCGACCCAAAATTGTCATTTTATGACAACAAAGATGTTATGACAACAAAATGCACTAAATGATGTTCTTATCAATGCGACAACACTTGAGCATTCAAAGAAACTTGAAAAACATAGAACATTAAATGACACTTGAAGATGAAAGTGACTCTAGATTTGACAATGACAGTAGCCTCTAAAATTTGAATGTAGTTAACTTCTGGAGAGTGTTGTAGCAGTGACAACACTTGGTGACACACTAGGAAAACTTCAACATCTTTATCTGGGAATATCTTTCAGTTAAGGGTTAAAACTTTAGGAATTATTGATTTCTTCGATATCCCCTTTTCAACCCAGTTTTATACCTAGAATCTTCACTTTTCTATACTTTGTCGAAACACATACAAAAGATAGATTATATCAAAATTATTTCAGTATAGGAAAGGGTAACGTGCGCAACAATTTTATGGCATTCATAGTCTGAGTTTTCATCTCTAGTGTTGCTTCGTTTCCAACAGGCCTAAACACTACCCTGATAGAGTCACTTTAGGAGCACAAATGTTGCTTCGTGTCCATTGAGCCTGGATAGTACCTCAGCGAAGTCACTTGCTTCACCTCCCTGCGCAGTAAGGCTTTCTCTTCTTTCACCCTTTATTTATTTATTTAAATAGAAATATACATTAGCACTTAGTATTTTCAACACGCAGAAGACACTACAACAAAAACAGCGATTAGCGTCCCTTTTTACTTCTTTTTTTGCATCTAGAGCCCATTTTTGGTGCTATTTGCATCCATTTATCAAATATGGTGCAAAAATTGACACAAAATTTGCATCAAGTTTTGCACCAAATCTTACACCAAGTTTAGGACCAGGTATTGGAATAGGTTTTGCACCACGTTTTGCACCAAATTTTATGCCAAGTTTTGTGTCATTCTTTACACCAGGTTTTGTTCCAGGTTTTGCATCAAGTTTGGCACCTAATTTTGTTTGACATACTTTTGCATCCTCATTTGCATCCACTTTTTGCACCTACACTTGCATCAACTTTTGCATCGACTTTTGCATCCTTTTTTGCATCCTTTTTTAAATCACTTTTTGCATCCATTTTTTCATCCATTTGTGCATCCCTTTTGCACCAAGTTTTACATTGTGTTTTGTGTCTAGTTTTGCATAAAATTTTGCATCTACTTTTGTTGCATCCAATTTTCCCTCTTGTTTGGCATCCATATTTACATCCTCTTTTGCATCTATTATTGTACCCACTATTGCATCTAATATTTTTGTGCCACAATTAGCGCCTAGTTTGGCACCTCCTTTTGCACCCACTTTTGATTATAATTTTGCATCCACGTTTGCATCCTCATTTGCGTCTAGGTTTTCATCAACTACTACATCTATTTTTGCATCCCTTTTTGTATCCAATTTTGGACCGGGATTTGGATCGGGTTTTGTGTCTCCTTTTGCATCTACTTTTGCATCGACTTCTATTGCATCCACTTTTGCACACAATTTTGCATCCACTGTTGCACCCATTTTAAATTTCACTTTTTGCATCCCTTTTTACATCTTCATTTGCATCATACTTTGATTCTTTTTTTGCATCTATCATTACATCCACTTTTGTTATGTCACAATTTGCACCATGTTTTGCACTCACTGTTGTATCCACGTTTGCTTCTAATTTTGCATCCATTTTCACATCCTCTTTTGCATCAAATATTGAATCTATTTTTGCATCCACTTTTATGTCAGGTTTATGCATTGGGTTTTGCATCTCGTTTTGTATCTACTTTTGCATCTACTTACATTATATCCATTTTTTGCATCCAATTTTGTTTTGCCTGTTGCATCAATGTTTGCTTCCACTTTTACATCGGTGAATCTTCCCAATTTTAGATGTTGTCATTGTCATAATCATAAGCATTATCTTTGGTGTCATGATCATCATTTTCATCTAGGTCATCATCAAAAACAATAATGGCATGAATGATGATGATGCATGATTACAACAATGTCGATAGAAATTACATTAATGATGATGATGGGGATGATAAAAATGACAATGACGATGATAATGGTGGTGATCGATGATGATCATCATCGATCATCTGTGAAAAATAGAGTTGTTATTTCTCTTACGTATATCAATGTGTCCTAAACAACCCTTTTCTAGCACTGATCACATTTTTTGGGTTGATGATATTTCTTACAACATCTACAATTATGAACAATTGCAAACAATGTCCATAATGATGATGATGATGGCATGAATGGTGATTATGATGATAATGTAATGATGGCAATAACAATGACAAGGATGATGGTGATGATGATGAAAATGGTTATGATAATGAGAATGACCTTACAATCTTATGGATTCGTGAACAATTACTAGTTTCAATACCATTTTCTAGATACGTATTACTATCATACTTTTTAAATTTTCTGTCTCTCTTGAGGTATATTACTATAATGGTGTTGTCAACACTAGAAAGATATCTTGTTGTAATGGTGGTTCTAATTTTAGCACTAGCAAAGTTTAGTAGGGAGGATGCTACTACAAGAGGAATTCCTTCTAAGTGACTATGGCATTCAAAATGAGGTTTTATGGGCTGCTTGTTAACACATGTTCTCATGCTCATATAAAATTAATGTGAAAAGTTGCTTTAATTGGTTCCCATGCATAATTGATATTGATAATGGGGTGGTATAAAATTGTAATGGGCATATCTGTTAGTTAGTTATGATGGGTCAACAACATTGAAACCATCCAAGCGACATTTCACCTTGGAACAATCGTCGCTCGTGCGAAAACACGAAGTTTATGTAAATGAAAGTTGTGATTGTAGTGGAATTAAAACCATCAAGAAATATCAAAGAAGACGCTACCTACCAGTTTTGAAAGACACCAAAGGCATTGAACAACTATTTGCGTTAGGACGTAGTGAGGGAATCGAAGGAAATTTGGCAGCCCTAAGTTGCCATTACTATTGCCAATCACACATTCAATAGTAACCATAAAAGGTAGCCACATATAAATAGAACCTCGAGGTGTTGACAGTTAGAATCTATTGTAATAGCTTTGACGTATATATAGTTTTGTGTTTAGATGAGAATGAAGTGGGCTTCATCGAGGGTTCGGCTCAATCCTCGTCGATTCCATGCAGTGGTGTTTAATTCGCCAAGCAAGAGAATATTACGTGAGTGTTCAGAGTTAAATCAACAGAAATCAAGGACGTGTGATTGTCAAATTATTGATCCTCCCTTATGATTGAGCGCTTGATGCGATGGTCATTATCCTTGGGTGATACTTTTATTCCCCATTTTCTATTGAAAAAGTAGCGTTTTTCTGTTCGATTATGATAGGATTGGATGAACGCCGGTTTGGGTGGATGTAGACCCATGTTTTTTTGTGGTGATCTTCAAATGTCTTGAGGATAAGAAAAAAATCCTTGACCAAGGTCCATGGTTTTGGGGATGAGTTGGTCTTCTAGTGAAGCCATGGTTTCCAAACTTCAATCCTCTCACTATGTTGCCGATGACTACTCTAGTATGGGTAAGATTCCCAGTTTTCCCATTCACTTTACCCATCTAGATCTCTTAGAAAAAGTGGGCAATTTTATTGGAAGATTCGTCAAAGTAGACAGGGAAAGACTTTTGAAAGGAATTTTAACCTATGTTTGCATATGTGTTTAGGTAGATCCCAATGAAGTTTTGCGAGATAAAATTGAGCTCAAGTGGATGGGAATTGTGTATTCCCAACCCCTGGACTATGAAAATACAACTTTTCGATATAGGAATTACCAACAAGATAGACACCTTCAAACTGTCTGTCCCTTTCCAATAGGGGCTTCCTCCTTACAGTCATCTAAGAACTCTAGCTGCAGTTGGAGGGATCTTAAGGAAAGAGAGGGATCCAAAATGTAACACCCCTCCCTTGTGTGTCAAACTTTGCAAACCTAAGCTGAGAAAAGCTAGGTATGATGTGTAATATAAAAAGTAAATACATTATTAATAAATTAATCAGTTGGAAAAGTGAGACACCAAGAGATGAGATTCTTGCCAAATCACATTGGTGAATGGGAAAGGATAATTATTTCATGGTAAAGCTTCTCGATTTAATTCTAGATAAGTTGGATGGATTGGAGATAAATATCCATTGAGAAAAACATAAAAGTTGTGCGGGAGAGAAAGGCAATCTTCTATGAGGAAAATCCTCATGGGAGAGAAAGGTGAGCTTTTATGAGATAAGCCTATGTAAATGGATAAAAAGATCCATAAAAGCAAGACATCGCTAATGGAAACCATATCATGAAAGAAGGTATTAAATACCCATTGCATAGATCAATTGGAGGCGGTTGATCCATGGCAAGAACCTCGACTCGGTGGTGAACTGAAGAGTCATTTCTAGGATGGGTAGCGGTGCTCTGTTTTCCAAGTGTCGTTCTCTCTTTTGATCTAGTTTGACTCACTTGCGTGGATTGTTCTGTATGTTGGTTTCTTACCCTCTATGTTATAAATTCCTTAGCATATGAGAGAATTTGCTTGAGTTTTAAATGCACTGCATGTGGCGTTAATGAGATGATTTTATGGATGCACATAAATGAAATTCTAATTACAGTCACAGTATGTGGATCTTATGTAGAATTGGTGTTAACCTATCTTTTATTAAGATAGTGAATAGTCGTGCTTGAGCCGCTATGCAAATTTGTTAACTGTGGTTAAGGCTCGACTGTATAAACTATGGTACACGTTATTTGTGCTATGCATCCAATGCTGCGCTTCTGATTAATTGTGCATAATCCCTAAGATACACATGTTAACGTGTCATGCAACTATGGCAGACGGATTATTGATTATGTATGATAAATGATTTTGTTTTGAAACGGTAGGGCCTATGGTTTGGGTTATCTAATATATGCATTATGCATTATAGGATGAATTTCATCCATTGAGGCATTCTAATTATTTATTCGTATTGCATAAGATATATGTCGGTGGTACTTTCGGCCATGACAATAGGAATATGGACATGCTATATGGCAAAGCTAGTTATTGTAAATGGATGACCTGATCTCCATAAATGTTGGATTGAATCCTCAAAGGAGGGATACTCGAATGCAGGATATTGAATAATATTGATTGATTCCTCCTCTGTGATGTGATGTAGGCATGGATAGAAGTGCTTGTGTTAGCTTTGTTATGAGGTAGTTGTATATGAACGCGTGTGACAACCATTACATCTAAATTTATTACAAGCTAAAATTAGTAAAGGAAAGCAATATGTTTCCTTTAATACTGTGGCTAGGAGGTGTCTACTGAAAGAGGACCCAAAGTTGATCATAATTCATGGAACAAGGTACCAATCAACCTTAAGCACAATGCAAGAATAGGATGAAAACCTTAAGCATGACCACCAACTCATCGAATGGCCTTGAGGTTGCAATATGCAAGAAGAGGATGAAAAACATTGACTTTGAAAGCTTTTACAACCAGAGAACCTTAAAACCCCAACTCCCTCCTTAGGACAAGTGTATTTGAGTTTACCAAGAGTTGGCTTCCAACACACCCAACGCACAATGCCAAACATGACATGGTACACTAAAACACAAAGACCGTAAAACCTTTCAACATATCGACAAAGTACACATTCTTCCTTGAAATACACATTCTAAGGAAACCCACAAATGACTTCTCCTCATTTTGAGGATGGTACCTAAGTTAAATTGGATTGCATAGGGATTTCTTAACACAGGGTTCAAAATTATTACAACAATATACTCATTAATCACTAAATATGTCATTTGTAGGAATTGCAGTTAGGTGGGGAGGATAACACTCCTATCCATTTTTAAAGCTACACCCAATTAATAAGTTCTCTATGTGCCACAATAAATGCAATTTTTATGACTATAGTGACACATCCCTCGAGATTTCCTTCCACACCAACACTTTTATCCATGAACTAAAGAGTGACTATTTCATTATTATATTATACATACATGTTAATATAAGCATTAAAATTTGTATTCCTTTGTAAAAAATTCTAGTCCAAGAGATACATTTGATCACCTTGTCTTGTATCCAATATCCAATGTTGACCCCTATATCCTTAGATCTAGAGTGAAGGTTTCATTTCTAATGTTGTGTTTGAGCTTAAATTCTAATTAAATATTTGGGTTAGCCAAGGTCATTACTTAACTTAATGGCTTTGCAATATACAATGTATCATATTTTTTTTAAGTTCAATTGGTGAGATATGTCTGGGGGATTGAACTTTCGATCACTTGGATACACAAGGGCTTGCCAACATGCTTTTTTCCAATTGTGCTACTACCCTCAGAAAATATACAATGTATCATATTAACATCCACTTAAACCAAATTGACTTTTGGGACACATGTCTCTTTGATGATGAAGGGAATCCAATTATGTGATGTCAAACACATTCCCTCACAAACACTCACAAAGACCCTACACTTTTTAGGGTTCGAACCTAGGTTGTCTGTTATGAAACCAACTCACAAAAAGATAGAAAAGATAGATCAACAACTTAGAAATCAGCCTCTTCGAGGGGTCAACCTCCTTTACATTACACAAAAGAACAATTATTGGATGATACAAATGACAAAGCCTCATTTCTATATATAGGAGTCTAAGGGGTCACAATATAATTAAAGTCAACATAACAATAATAATATAAGGGCACAAAAATAACAATTGTGGGCTTCTATGGGGCACAATAATAACAATATGGGGACAATAAGGGCACAACAATAACAGTAAGGGCCACAATGACACTAGTAATGGGGGAATCACTAGTGTTATAGGGACCTAACATTGTCTATATGGAAACACTGTATAATTTTGAATTTATTTATTGTAGATTTGTACATAGATGGATATTCCTTTCTTTGCATTTATCTTTTAGACTTCTTGCTTTCACCAATTGATTTAGAGCTTATGGAGTCTCAAGTAGCACCAATCCCCTTGCTTCTATTGGATTGAATAACATGATTTCTCTTTTGAAATCCATAATATCTCATTCACATGCTTCCTATTTCTCCCATAAGACTTTAGCACAGACTCCATGATCATGTTTGTGTCCCTCTTAATAACGCACTCCTTGGAAGGGGCCATAAAATCTTTTATTAGGACTAAACTTGGATGTCTCTTCTTTCTTTCCCTTTGATTTTTCATTCAATCATACCACCCATCAACTTGTTATTTTTCCATTTTTCTTATAATGACCTTTGTTGTTGGGAAGGTGCCTTTCAAGTATTTTGTCTTTGCATATAGATACACATAAAGTATCATTATTTTAATCTAATGGACGTGGTTGTTAAAATCACCAATATTTAATTAAATATGCATTGTTATACCTTTGCTCAAGTCAACTTCAATTCAAATTCTAACACATGTGTGTATACCCTTCCTTGCTTAGTTTGTATATTGTTGTAAGTCCCCAATATATTTATGTTGGATTTTGAAAGATCATCTCATCCCAAAATAAGTAGGGGGGATTCAATATTCAAATCCGGCAGAGTGGGGTTGAAGAAATGGATATTGAAGATGGATTCAATTATAGAAACTATATTTTCAAAAAAGGTTAGTTATGCCCCAAAAAGAAAGTCCCTCCTTTGAGACCTTGCCACAACTTCCATAGTTGTGAAAATTTACAATAATAGAACCTCTAGAGTAGAGGTTTACCATATACTTAGAACTTAGGTTGGAATTGATTTGATTCTTGAACTCTTTAGATGATGACTAGAGATCATTAAATACATAGTTTGAAGCGTTTGCTTGTAGTTATTAATGAACTTGTTAACCATCCATAGATGAATACTTCCCTTGCACATGTGCTTGATTTTGTCAATAATGAAAGAATCCTACTATGTTTTTGGTATATTCGACAAGACTACATCTTTAAAATAAAGAAGATTCAATTCTTAATGCTTTGCAATCCTGTAAGAGGGAGGGACAATCGAAGTCATGTAGGAGGAGGTATTCCCTTTGTTTAGCGAAACTCTACAGAGATAAAGCACTAAATGCAAGATTAACCCCTTGTTTATGTGATAATTAGGGAATATATATCTATTCTCTCAAAGATTAGTCTTATATATTCAAAAAGAATTTCTCATTTATTCTAAATAACACTTAACATTGTTTATAGAATAATTTCTCACCATTACAATCACAATAATCATTTTTCAAGGCAAAAACTACATCAAAACTTTTTGAATATGCAAGTAGATAATCTCCACAAATGAAGATGAAAACATATTTTGAGCATGTTTAAAGTGGATTAAAATATAATAATAAAAGACACAACAAAAATCTTGATACAATAATAGCTCAAATAATTATCTTTAACAAAAATCTATTAAAAATTACTATAAAATTATAAAATGAAATTAACATTAATAAATAATCAATTAATTTATATAAAATCCCAATTTAATAATGAATAATTACTTAATTCTTTAAGTTCCACTTCAAAGAAAGCATTGACACATCAGCTAGAGAAGGGTGCATTATTGTTTTGGAGTAAGAGAAGGGTGCATTATTGTTTCGGAGTTATATGTCCGTCGCATCAATATTTTATTTGATGTGCCCAATTATTTTTCCAAAGTAAAACTATTATTCAGCTTAAATAACAGAATGTATAATATTTCAAATTCTATAAAATGTATAATATTTCAAATTCTTTGAAAATCTTTTCTACTGAAACACAAATATATGGCCGTCGATGACATGATCGGACGGTAGATACTCTATCCCACCTTTAAATTCAAATCCTCTTGGTAGTTTGGCGCCATTACGCGTATCCCTCTCAACGAGCTCAGTAGCTCGCATATGAACAATCATGGTTTCCAATCGCATAAACATTTCCCCAGAATCAATCCACGAGCCACTAGATCTCTCTCTGCATGACTTCCAACAGTTCATCTGCGTTTCTTCGTGGTCAAAACGATTTCAGAAAAGGTATTTTTCTGCAAGAGAGTGCTAAAATTGCAAAGCGCCATTATTTTCTTGTCGCCGTCATGAATCCTCTACGCCTTGTCCTAATGAAATTATTTAGAGTTCTTGATTGGAAAAATTTGCCATATTTCAACTTTCTAGAAATATTTCATTAAATAAGCTACCGTATTATCTAAAATAAATCTGAAGAAAGAGGTCGTGCTCAAAACAATGTTTTAAGCAAGAAATTTC
The DNA here is from genome assembly GCA_031772625.1 of Pinus tabuliformis. NCBI lineage: Eukaryota > Viridiplantae > Streptophyta > Pinopsida > Pinales > Pinaceae > Pinus > Pinus tabuliformis. The sequence goes on from CM062815.1 coordinate 475,974,037, forward strand.
ACAAGGGTTATTCTGGTTCAGTTATTCTGAGCTTTCAATGGAAAATTTTGACTCTATTTTGGCTTAAAGGCAAGATTTCATAAACTAACGCTCTCTATAAATGGACTAGACAAGGTTGTGCTCAAAATTTTGTTTAAAAAATGGCAGAGTTTGGGAAGAAGTTCTTTAAGTTAATGGATCAACATTCAGATGCATTTCGAGTGGTTTGATTGAATGATTTTTGTCTCAGTTCCGCACATTTAAAAGTTTTGGAGAATGGGAATTGATAATTCTGGTATTTGATGGTGTTCTATTCAAATTACACAGAAGAAGATAGAAAGCTAGGGCTTTTAGAGGCTAAGCGTACACAATGGCACAATCTTTACAGGTTTTCGTGAGATTTTTAAGACAGGCAAATAGGATAGAAAATTAGGGATTTCACTAAGCCAAGAAAGCTAATGCTACATTCTTTACAAATTTACTTCAGAGTTTTGAGACTGAACATTTTTGATGTTCAAGTGGTTCGTAGATATCTTCATGCGGTTTCTATTTCCATGGAACCAAGAATTTGATACCTCAACATGAAATACTGTTCTCCGAAGGGTTTTCCCTTCCAGCTCATCTTTGTGTAATGGAATAGAATCGTTAATGCTCTTTAGTGTCTGGAGAAGTCAAAACTAATGGATCAGGAAGCAGGGGCTATTGTAACGGTTAGTAATTGAGGGAAACACTATCCTTCACAATATAACAACGTAGAGGAAAACTCATGGTACATTTTTGTAGTTTTGGTCAGATTAGGCCATCTAAGCACGCCGTTAGAGATTTCAGAGAGAAGTTATTTGTTTTCTTTAGCACCGGCTGAAGGGGAGAACTTTTGCCACATTCCGGGGTCATCTCTGTTCATTATAGAAGGAGGTCTTGTAACCTGTTCCAAACTGCCAGTTTCTCTCTTTGAAAGTTTGTATTGAAAACTAGTGCTGGGTCGAAGGTTTACTCATATGAAGGATGCAGAAAATGAGAGTCCTTTAGTGAGTCCATGAAAAAGGCTTGGCGAAGATTTGGGGCAAAATAATACCTGCAGTAGAGCCAACAAAGTTCCAAAATTAGAGCCAACCTCACCAATTAAAATCTGCAAACAACCTGGAATCCTATTTTTAGGACGAGATTGTTTGAAGCACCCCGAAAACTCAAGTATGTTATTACTATGATACCTTTCTATAGACTGGAATTATTTCTTTTATTGCTGCAATATCCGTGATATATTCCTGGTTCAAGCAATTGAAAGATAGACTTGATTTTTCTTCTAGTTGATTATGAGACTCTGTACACAAGGTCATAAGACAAAAAAATCCAAAACTTTTTAGCTAGTGAAGTATAAGTTCCTGAAAGTTAAATAGTAACTATCTCTATCCAATTACCCATTGTGTAGGCGGGCATATCATTGATTTTAGCAAGCCTTAGCATTTTCCTGTCTACCTGGATAAGGAAGTAAAATACAAACGAATAACTATCTTATCCCTGGTTGAATAGGACAGGTAAAAACCATTGTTTCCTTAAATTAGTTTCATCTTTTACCCCTATAATAAGTTATTGTGTCAGGTTTCTGAACTCTTCCTTGACACACATGAAAGTCACATGCAGTTTCAACAATGGTATTGATAAATTATAACAAATTCTTGTTCAAGAACATTCTTATAGTCGTTGCCTCTCAATGCCAAGCAGATGTTGCAATGAGAATTTTGTCCAACCATCCAAAATAGTAAATACATAGCTCCTCCTTCTTCCTTAGTCTTATAGCTATTGCAATATGATTAAAAGAGCAAAGATTTAACCGTGTCCTTAACATTAGCACTGAGATGATATACACTAAATCCTGCCATAGTCACTCTAGCTCTCCATTTTCCTGTAACTTCATACCTCTCAATCCTTTCTTCTCCCTCACAAGCAATTATGTTCACTGTGTTGAACTCGAATGAGGCATCCTCTCAAGAGGGGTTATTGGCCCACATAACAAAGGCACACACAGCAAGAGGGTTATTGAGCCTACACAATGAGGGCATACAACACAAGAAGGTTATTGAACCTATATATCAAGTTTTCCTAGGTTGGAATTAACCACAAACCTAGTTTCAAATAAATCAAATTAAATATGGCCTTACCCATAATTACAGGTATGATACCTACAAATGATTTGGGGCCACACGTATAGATACACCAATAAATTTCAACCACAAACCTGTAAATTTCATTTTCCTTCACACCTGTAAAATTGTTGAATGCCTTTCCTCCATAACAACCGAACAACTCTAGCATAACAAGTGAAACAACTCTTTAACAAAATGGAGAGGGGAGGTGCAAGTAAAACAACTCTTTCAAAAAATGGAAGCTCTCTCAAATCGGGCAATGATGACTCCAAGGACTGCCTTTTGAGTTCTTTAATTTCCTTCGAACTCTCCTCTCCTTTTAGCAGACATTTCAAGGGCAAAGATAATTGCATTTCTAGCCTTCCCATTTTTTGTTCCTTTCTTGTGGTGGTTTTCCCAACAACTTCCACCCTAAGTAGCGTTGTTGTGGACGAAGTTTACTATTTTCTTATAAATGACATTTTACTCCTTCCTTCGAACGTTTCGAACAGCTTTAGGTACCATTGTTTCCTTTAGAAATGACGGTTCCATGTTTAATTCGTTGTTTCGTTATGATGTCCTCTCTTTAACCGTGGTGACCTACTTTGTGTTGTATTTGGTATAATGGTGTCTCCTAAAAATTGTACCTATCTCAGTTGTATCGACTCTGAAGGTCTGGGAAGTATTTGATTTGCTTGAAATTTATGCTATATTTCAGTCTCACTCTCTCAAGCAACAATTGTCTTGAAAACAAGTTAGCAATTCTTTTGGCAGCTTTATACGGTTCACTTTACAATCCCCTGCCACACTTCTCAGAGTACCAAGATAATTTATATGTTCTCTTTTTTGTTTTAACTGTCTTCTGTGTCTGTTGATGTATGACTAAATATAATAATATAGTTGAACTACTCATATTTTAATGTTCTCATGTAGTTTTTACTACACGATAGAGTTGAGGTCTCTCGGGTTTCCCCGTAATCTTACCCTTGGTAGTCTACCGACATCTTTGAGGTCTGTTCATAGGTTCCAACCAAATCATGTTACAAACCACACATGATCAGAGTGACATGTGGACTAGCTGAAGAGGAAACCAGAGTAGGGTACCTCCTAACTGTTATTCTACCCCGGATTCAGAGGAGCAGCCAGGATTTTATCCATAGTTTCTTTTCTTCCAACTTTAGATGGGATCTCACCTCAACCTTCTGCCTTGGTGGTCAATCAACATCTTTGACGCCTGTTCGGGGTTGTGCCATATTAGGTTACAGATCATACATAATCAGACCAAGTTATGGACCAGCTCCAGACAGATCCAGAGTATGCGCCTTCCACCCATTAGGGGTAAATCAGCTCCAGACTGATCTAGATTATGACACCTTCCACCTATTAGACTAGGCCATACATAATCAGAGAGAGTTATGGACCAGCTCCAGACAGATACTTTGCTGATCCAAAGTATGGCACCTTCCACCCATTAGGGGTAAACCAGCTCCAGACAGATCCAGAGTATGGCACCTTCCACCCATTAGGGGTAAACCAGCTCCAGACTGATCCAGAGTATGGCACCTTCCACCCATTAGGGGTAAACCATCTCCAGACTGATCCAGAGTATGGCACCTTCCACCCATTAGGGGTAAACCAGCTTCAGACTGATCCAGAGTATGGCACCTTCCACCTATTAGACTAGCCCTACATTCGGCAGAGCAGAGATAATATTTTCAAGAGTTTCCTTGCTTGGACATTAGATGATAGGAGAGCCGAGCATCATCAATCCTATGCCTCCCGTAGGATCACACAACTGGATCCTTTCTTAAGCTTTTGGCAATTCCAACAGTGATCCAATAGCCTAGTTCCCACCACCATTGACATCATCCCATCCCTCTCTCCAGACTTTTAGTGCAGAAACTCTGTTGTATTCCTACATTTATGCTACTATTAGATAGTTTGACGGTTTTTTTTTCCCGTTTTGATGCCTTGAGACGTGAAGATTCAAGAAATTTGATCGTTTTGATGCCTTGAGACATGAAGGAATTTGATCTTGTTGAAGGCTGAAGCTCCGCATTTTTTAATAATTCCTATGTGCCAATGGGCTGTGTATCACTGTTTGGAAGAGACGTGCACAGTAGCTCTTAGAATAATCATTGAATCACCCACCACTGTTGCCTAGCAGGCCCCTTGAGCTTCAGGAAGCTGGAGGCCTTTGAAGAGGGCTTGAGCCTTCACTTGTTTGTTCACGAAAATACCAACCTGTCGTAATATCGACTCTCTTGATTTCATCTGAAGTCAATGAAGGCTCCCTACCCCTGCCATTCCAGGTTTCTTTTAAAGGTGCCATCAAGGAAAAGGGTTGTTATACCTTGATCTAGCATCCAGGGTTTCACGTCTTAGAGAGACACATCTTGAGAAATAGGTGGATGGTCCATAATGTCTTCCCAAGCTTAATGCACTTGCCATTGCATGGGATACATGATAGGTGTTTCCAAAGGAAATGGGCCAAGGAATCGCAGAATGGCGAGACAGGGGATCCTTTTATCACCGACTTTGTTTGAAATAGTTATGGCGAAGTCCATCTTTCCACCAGGCCACTTTGTCGGACAAATATTTCAACAACAGTTTGGCTTCCATGGCTTGGTTAGATATCATTGGATCTCTTATTGCCAAGCCCCACTACTCTCAAATGGGGCTCGAACCATAATCCAATTGATTAAATTGAATATTTTGTTGTCCGTTGTCTCCTTTCTACAGGAACCACCTTATCTCTCTCCCAAGGATATAGGTAACCTACCGGTGCCAAGAGGGCTGAAATCAGGAAAAGTGACAATACATCTTACCTGGATTATCATATTGATATTTACTGTGACTAGATTGATTCATTATCCTTTTGGCTGTACTTACCCATGGGTTTTATTTTGCTCTTATTACATTCCCGAAAGATTTGCGGAAGATCTCAAAGCGCTCTTCTTTGTTTAATCCGTCTGTAATGATTGTTTTCCAAAATATGCTTGCAAAAATATGCTTGATCTCGCAATTGACTTTTTCCCCCACATTCAGCAGAGTGGAGATGATATTATCAAAAGTTCATTAGATAAGAAAGCAGAGCATCCTCATTCGGGTGCCTCACATAGTATATCATACAATTGGATCCTTTCATGAGCTTGACAATTCCAACAATGAGCCAATAGCTTGCCCCCCCCGCCCCTCCTCATCAAGGTTAGAGGACATTGACATCATCCCATCACTCTCTTTTTCTTAGCACCAAGCTTTCCAGATTACCAGTATAGACTCTCCAATTGTATCTCTATGTTTATGCTACTTTTAGATTTCCAGTGCATTATATATATATATATATATATATATATATATATATATATATATATATATATATATATATATATATAATCAGTTAAACTGTGTTTAGGTTGAGATCAGCTCCAATGGTTGATGGAAGAATGATTTGTCTAATTGTAGGATGTTGTCAATAGGTTTGTGCAAGGCTCTATCTCACTAAGTGCCTTACGGAATAATTTTTACCCTTCACAAGTGGCTCCCACTCTCAACCCCTCTCCCTTAAATCGACCCCTCTCCATTAAATTTGAACATGACATTTCATGAGTTAAATCCAACACAAACTACTTGATCCACACTAGATAGGTTTATTCTGTTGTTAAATTTGAAAATGACATTTTATGGGCTAAATCCGACACAAACTGCTTGATCCACACTTGACAAGTTTATTCTATTGATATATATATATATATATATATATATATATATATATATATATATATATATATATATATATAGATATATAGATATTTGTTTTGGTTACACTTAAACTACACAATTGTCATTGTTATATTTTTTTAACTTTATTTTTTCTCACTTTAGGAGTTACTTTTAAAACAACGCATTTTATTTATTCTATTGTTGTATATATATTTTTGTTTTGGTTACACTTTAACTACACATTTGTCATTGTTATATTTTTTAACTTTATTTTTCTCACTTTAGGAGTTACTTTTAAAAAAACGCATTTTTTTTATATTGGATATATTTTTTAATTCCATTGATTTGTTTGTATCATCATTGGTTGAAGATCAGCGAAAGTAATGTGGTGTCCATGGCAGAAGATGAGCTAATGCGCATTCTCATATTGATGCGAAACTTTGTGCCTGGATATAAGCAAATTGTTGAGGGTGATTGGAAAGTGGCAGCAATTTCTTACAGGTCATATGATCTAGAAGGGAAAACTATTGGTTTTATTGGTGCAGGGCGTATTGGCAAAGAACTACTTAAGCGTTTGAAGGTATTCATTCTTAGGATCTAGTACTACTTCATGATGTTGCAAACTTCTTTTCAAAAATTAGTGTTCCATAATTCTTAGGCATGCATGCTGTTTGTTTCAAAATTTCAATCTAATAATAATAAACATTAAATGATGTTGAATTGAATTGCGTTCCTTTGTACAACCCTTCAATTGTAAGCTTCTTTACCATGACCGTCTTTCTATTGGACCCGAATTGGAAAAGGAAACTAGAGCAACATTGGAGACAAATCTTGACGAAATGCTACCTAAATGTGATGTACATGTCATTAATATGCCTCTTTCTGACAAAACTAGGTGCGCCTTATCACAATTTCATAAATAATCTCTCCCATTATTCACTCAAACATCAATAGCACCTAAATATTTTGTACAACTTGTGAACAAAAACCTAATTATTGTTTCTCTTGCCCTTTCCTTTTGGTTACAGTAGGGGAATGTTTAACAAGGAAGGTGTTCTCTACCAAGCCTAGCTTTTCTCTCAGAATCTTAACATCCCCTTTGCAAAGGGTTTCATTAGAATGACAACAACCCGCATTTAAAGCATTTCTCCACCCATCCTAATTAGAAATACAATTTTGGGTTCTCTACTAATTTTCTCCACACCCATTTAATCTAACAATGGACATAGAGCATGTATATTTATACTTGTGTGTTGGAAATACCATTTTATACTTTAATGTTTATTATTTTTGTTTTATTATTATTACTTGAATTTCTTCTTAACAAGTGGTTGTGTTTCTTTTGGTTTAGTGAAAGTATGGGCTCCAATGTTGGCTCTCTTATTATGGAGTATAATTCATCTTTGAGAATTTTTCAATTATTAAAGTAGGTTAGTCGATTGCTTAAAATATTAAATTTATTTCAAAAAGTTTTGTTACTTTATAGGTTAGACACTGGCTTGAAATATTAAACTTATTTCAAAATGTTTTTGTTACTTTATAGATAAGGCGTAGATTTCTTGGCTCTATGATGAAAATAATGAAGGGAAAATACATGTTAATATGTTACTTGTGCTCTTTGACTGAAAAATACACGGTGAGAAAAAATTGTATATTATGCTAATTGAGGAATGTTTTTCACTTGTCGAAATTATAGTATTGAATTTAACACACTAACACTTTACAACAATGAACTAACAATATTCATGATGAAAATAGCAATATGGAAGATTTATCTGCATAATGAAAAAGGCAATATGGAAGATTCCAATCACGTTCCAAGGCATTTCTTAAAATGTGGATGTGACAAAAGGTTGTTGTGGAAGTTGTTGTTTGTATATGGAAAATTTCTTGATTATTGTGTATAATCCTAATGTTGATAGATATGTCTACTAAATGCTTCCAGTTAATGGGGCATTGATTTGAGCATTCAATATATTTTTATTCTTTATCAAAGTATTCTTTTGTTGTATTTTTATTTTTCAATTTATGCCTTACGACGTTTCCTTTGCAACATCTGGTGCAAATGCTAGTATATCTTACCTCATTTTATGGTTAACATTGTATAACAAAAACATGCGTTGTGTTATGTAATTAATACTAACATGTAATATTGATTTTTTTTGTCAGAATGCTATAGGTAATGATTGCCAAGACGATGATCCAAATTATGTTCAACATATATCAGGAGATGATGAGGATGAGGATGAGGATGATGGTGGTGAAGGAGGAGATGATGATGATAGTTGCAGTATTGGTGATGATGTGGATCAGAGTAATGAGGATGGTCAAGATGATCATGAGGATGATCTTGGTGGTGGTAGCTAGGCATGCACATGCATTGTTTTTTATGAAGAAATTATTGTGTAGAATGACATTGTTATGTTTAGATGGGTGTTGTGAATTTACCCTATATCAATGATACATTTTGATTTTGTAATCATACGATGAGTTTGATTTATGTATGTTGTTAATGTATCATAGAATAACGATATTCATGAAATATTTTGATTTGTTAATCATATTTGAATTTTACTTGTTTTGATTAAAAATAATACTGATTTTATTAGTATTATGTTGCTATTTTATACATGTTTTGAAAATTGTTAATGACACATTGTTATTTTTTTGGATGGATGTTGTCAATTTCTCTTAAATTTCTTTACAAATGATTTTGAATTGTGATATCTGCTTTAATGATATTTAGAAACTATCATATATTTCACTATGAATCTATAAAGGGGGTCATATATGTAAAGAAAAATATACTCTATATAAGAAGTCAAATGCAGATGTAACCATGGATGCAAAATTGAAAGTAAAATTGGATGTTAAACTAGGAATTAATACAAAATGCAAACAATTGACATACAAAGTGTTTTAAATTAGAAGTGAAAAATTGTGCAATAGTTGACACAAAGAAGGGAACAAAACATGGCATACAAAAGGATATCAAATTGGGCAAAAACAAGGACACATAAATGGGAACCAAATTAGATGCAAAAAAATACAACAACTAGATGTAAAATAAGATGCAAAGTTGAGCGTTAACAAGAAGAAAAAAACGTTACAAATTAATATGCCAAATGATGATGCAAATAATGGTGTAAATTTGGGATGCAAACTTGGGTGCAAAAAAGGAAAAAAAAAAGATGTAAGAAAAGACATAAAACAAGATGCAAAATGGGGCTGAAAAAAGGTGAAACCAAGGATGCCATATTGGATGTAAAAAATGATTCCTAATCACATGCAAATTTAGGCTCGAACTCAGACACAAAATTATATGCAAATGTGGACACAAAATGAGGCAAAAAAAGATGCAAATTTGGATGGTGAAAATGATGTAAAACTAGACACCAAAAAAATGCAAAATTGGATGAAAAAGTCGGTGTAAATAATGGTGCAACATTGGACACAAGTAGACACAAAAAAATGGTGCAAAAAGGGGCATAAAATAGCTTAAAATTGGATGCAAACTTGGTGCAAAAACAAATACAAAAGTAGACGTAAAAAATGGCTCTAAATTGAATGTACCATTAGACACAAAATAAGATGCAAAGGTGGACACAACACATGACTCAACATAAGATGAAAATATAAATGCAAATTTGGATGCTCAAAATGATGTAACATTAGATGCAAGAGATGGTGTTAAAAATGATGCAAAATTGGATGAAACAAATGACGCAAAATATGGTGCAAAATGAGATGGGAAAAATGGAGACAAATCAAACATAAATGTGGATGTAAAAAATGGTCCAAAAAAAGATGCAAAAATGGGCACAAAAATGGATGCAAAATTTGGTGCTAAATCAAATTCAACACATGGTGCAAAGATAGGCACCAAAGCTGGTGCAAAAATAGAAGCAAAAACTAGTGTAAGACTAGATACAAAACCTGGCGTAAGACTAGATGCAAAAACTCACACAAAATGGATGCATAAAAAGACGTTAAATTGGATTCAAAATACAGTGTAAACTTGATGCAAATGATGGTGCAAAAATGGAAGCAAAGAATGACACAAAATAGGAAGCAAAAGAGAATGAAAAATAGATGCAAAAAATGACACAAAACTAGAAGCAAAACCTGTCATAAAATAAGATGCAAATCTTGGTTCAAAATTTGACGCAAAAAATGATGCATAGTTTGGTGTAAAAAATGATGCAAAATCTAGCATGAAAAAGGATGCAAAATCAGGTGCAAAAAAGGACGCTTTAAAAATTGTACAATAGGGCCAGATTTAGCGCCAGGTTGCTCATCACAATTACAAAAAAAGTGCACTAAAATCTGGCGCTAAATTTGGCACAAATCGCTGGTTTTGTTGTAGTGAGAGGGATACCAACTTATTGAGAGAAGATAAGGTTTCCCTTTAAAAGAAGTATTTTAATGCGTCATATTTTGGTTTTCTCACTTTAGATTTTCCCATTATCCCTTCTCTACTAGATTGGACAAGCATTAACACACATGTAAATCTACACAAAGTTAAGAATCTTACATACCAACATAGGCATGGATCTAATAGTTCCCTCAAGGTTATTCTATTGGATGAATCAGATTTTCCATATAGACATAGCTCAACCTATGGCATTTTCCAAAACAAAGAAGGAAAATAATAGAAAGCCAAGTGTTATGGTTGTAACACTTCTATTTTATTACACTAAAAAGCCTTTTGAGCCGTGCACTTTACACAAGTGTCTTATTTATGTATATTAACCAACCAACAAGATGTGACGAGACATGAATTACATGCATTCAAACAAAAGAAAGAAAAAAAATTGTACAAGAAGTGTAGCTAGTAGACATTAATGAAAGTAATGCTTTAAATATTGGCCATTTATGGGAAGGCATTCAATACTCATCAAATTTAGCACGTCCTTAATAGCATTATAATGTTGTCAAAAAAAACTTTAAAATCAACCCTTGAATTGATAAATAGTGTTAAAAACAACACCATTTATTTCTTTGAAGTTAAAGCTATATTTTCTTTCAATCCTAACTAATATTGTTGCAACTAAAATCTTAAATTCAGTGGCTAAAATTGAAAATTGTTGTGACTAATAGCACCCCAAATCCCCACCTTTTTATAGAAATAAATTTGTATGTTGTTTGAAAATGTGACATTGATAACTACTATGCTATGAATCTAGATCTTAAAATTGAAAATAATTGTTATCAATAACACTTTTTTATTTTTTAATTGCAATAATATAGAAACCAAGAATAAAAAGCAATATTTTTTTTTTAAATTGTAGTGAAAAAAACCAAATATATATATATATATATATATATATATATATATATATATATATATATATATATATATATATATATATATGTTGGAAATAATACTGAGAGGGGGGGTGAATCAGTATTATCAGATCAATAAAACTTTTTCAATACTCAGAAACATATACGCTACTTAAGTTAAGTGAACCAGCGTGTACACGCTACTGTGTCTAAAGCAACCAGCGTATAACCAGATATCTTATGATTCAGTTAGTTTATCTTCAGTAAATGCATCATGACATTATTAACCATATTAAAAGTAGACAGGTGCAGTATAACAGAACAGATCATCACACAAAAGCCACACACATGAACACCATGATATAAGGTGGAAACCCAATGTGGGTGAAAACCACCTGCTGCAAGTCATCTCTATCTTTCTTTAATAAGAAACTTCAGTTTACAATCTTTTGTACTAGTGCAGCCTTATACCAGTACGCAGGCTACAACCTGCAGAAGGCTACAACCTTCTCTCGTTTTCCAAACTCTCTTGGAAGGGAGCTCCAACCCCCCTTTGCTCTTGTACTAGCTAAGATACTAGTACGTAGGTGCTGGCCTACAATCTTCTTTTCTTCAGGTACCACTTTTCATCAATTTTCAGACTGGATACTCCTAAAGCACAACATTACAATCTGAAGACCACGATTCATTCACTTCTCATAACAAATCATTGAAGCACAAAACAACCAATACTAGCATCATCAATCTTTGAATCACTGAACCACTGAAACCCTGTCAACACCCAGTTACTAGAACACAGAGCAGACTACAGAACTCTGCAATAACAAACAGACCAAACTGCAACACCAAAAATTAAGCTTCAAAAGATATACGCTACTTCAATGAAACAAACCCGCGTATACACGCGCTTTTACCGAAGCCAACCTGCGTACAAATCTAAAAATAATTTCTCATAACTTGCAGTTGTACCAGTCATTAGTCATACTCAGAACATAACATTGCGTTAGTATGCGGATCTAAAAATATGCGTAATCAACCATATACCGATAGTTCATTTCAAACAATTTGATCCCGATCTATCCTTCCATCAACCGATGTGATCTCTCCTTAGCTCAGATCAAGCAATGTATCATCAACCCAGAACCTGCATACTAGATCTCTTTCTTCATTAGATATTCAGACTTTTTCGATACCCAAGCCTAATGATCTTCTTCTCCTTATATAGCATTAGGCCCTCCTCAATACCACGGGAAAAAACCATAGTAATACAATACCATCAACTTCAAAACTCGGGATCAACACGACTGTCGAGATACCTTGGTCCAGAAACATAGGCTCAAGTACCGAGGACTAACTACCACGGACCAAAGGGAAGCTTCTCGACATGTACGCTCTCTTCTGTTCATGAAACTGCGTGTATATGCGACTTAGTATATAGCAAACCTGCGTATCCGCGACTTAGTATATATCGTACCAGCGTGTATATGCATCTTGGGCTTAATGAACCTGCGTATATGAAATTTCTCTTCATTCTTGTAGTCTGGACTGAGATCTGTCATCAAAGAGAGTTTCCATCAAGGACAACACCTGTACCGTAGCGCCACACCTGTGCCATAATGCCAACAATCTCCCCCTTTGGACTTGATGTCAACCCCAAGATCCTTAGAATCATTCTCCCCCTTTGTCATCAAGGGCAAAGGGCTGTGCTCCCCCTGTGAATGTGTTGATATCTCTGCTCTGTTGTGCTGAACATGCTCCCCCTGACTGTAGGCAAGATCTGCAAAAGATGTTCTTCAAAAAGAACCAAGACTTATACATCATAAAGGACCTTCCTATCACCAAAAGACTCAATACATACATCCATACTCCCAACCAAGAGGGGATACATCAGAAATTTACATAGAACAACCAATTACATTACATCATTCATCCCAGGCATAGTGGGGAAACCAACATAGGCCGTTACATGACCTTGACACCATAGAAGAGATATCACAAAAGAGATACATGACATAGAGACGAAAGGACTAGACCAAGACTTATGAAAGTCACCAGCAGCATCTGATAATCATCTTTTTAGATTAGCAACCAAGATTTCCTTCTGTGCTCCTTCTTCAACAATAGTTGTGAACTAGGACCAAAATCATCTAAATGCCAACAATGCTATATTAGACTTTAAGCTGCTCCCCCTGAAACTGTGTCTGCTACTCCCCCCTGAAACTGTACCTGAAGGACTCTGTCATACCCATCTCAGACCTTCTCCAATCAGAATCTGCCCTTGTTGTTCAGAACTCCATATACGCGACTTCACCTGCATATATCAGCACATGTACGTGGATATCCCTTATACAACACGTGTACACCAACTTTTCTTTAGAACAGACAAGCTTCAACAGCAGGATGAAGCATCAACAACTCCCAGCTTCTGTCTGAGATATTCAAAAGTCTCCCTGGGCAGTGGTTTTGTGAGAATATCAGCAACTTGTTCTTTAGAAGGAACATACTCCAACTTGACCTTTTGTTCAAGCACTTGTTCCCGGAGGAAGTGATACTTGATTGGTATGTGCTTCGTCTTTGAATGCATGACTGGATTCTTTGAAATGCTAATTGCACTTGTATTATCACATAAGATAGAGACAGGTGGAGTGCAAGTGATTTGAAAATCCTGCAAGGTCTGCATCATCCAAAGAAGTTGTGTGCAACAAGATGCCGCAGCCACATATTCTGCTTCAGCTGTAGATAAAGAAATCGAACTCTGTTTCTTGCTGAACCAAGATACTCATCTGGAACCCATGAAGAATGCACCACCACTTGTGCTTTTCCTGTCATCCACACTTCCAGCCCAATCTGCATCTGTGTAAGCATGAAGAGTGAGATCTGTATCTCTAGGATACCATAGGCCATAGTTTTGAGTCCCTTGAAGATACTTGAAGATTATTTTGACTGCCTGAAGATGAGTTTCCTTTGGGTTGGCTTGAAATCTTCCAACAATTCCTACTGCATGCATAATGTCTGGTCGGGTACCTGTCAAATAAAGCAAACTCCCAATCATGGATCTATAAGTTGGTTGATGAACTATTGCTGATTCATCATTTGTACTGAGGCTGCATCCTGTAACCATGCGGGTACATACTGGCTTTGAATCTTCCATGCCATACTTCTTCAAGATGTGCTTGAGGTACTTGGTTTGAGACAAGAAAATACCTCCTTCATTTTGTTGGATTTGCAATCCAAGAAAGTATGTCAATTCTCCAAGTAATGACATTTCAAATTCTTTCTGCATAACCAAGGAAAAGTTTTGACTCATAGCCTCTTCATTGCTGCCAAAGATAATATCATCTACATACACAACAAGTATTAGCAATTTGTTATTTTCAACTTTCATATAGAGATTGCTATCTGCTGATCCTTTTGAAAAGCCTTGTTGGTGAAGATATTTGTCCAACCAATAATACCAAGCCTTGGAGCTTGTTTGAGACCATAGAGAGCCTTTTTCAATCTGCATACAAGGTTTGGATCATTCCCAAGAATGAAACCATCTGGCTGCTCAATGTATACTTCTTCTTCTAAGTCTCCATTCAGAAAGGCTGATTTCACGTCCATTTGGAATACCTTGAAGTTTTGAAAACTTGAGAGAGCAAGGAACATTCGGATGGCCTCAAGTCTTGCAATAGGAGCAAAGGTCTCTTCAAAATCTATTCCTTCTTGCTGTGCATACCCTTTACAAACAAGTCTGGCCTTGTTTCTAATTACTTCTCCATTTTCATTCAATTTATTTTTGAAGACCCATTTTGTCCCTATGACATTCTTAACTTTTGGTCTAGGAACCAATTCCCAAGTGTTGTTCTTTTCGATCTGCTCAAGTTCTTCATCCATTGCTTTGACCCAACATTCATCTTTGCATGCATCTTTCACATTTTGTGGTTCAGTGGAAGAGAGTAATGCCAAATAGCTTGAAGCTTCTGCAATTGTTCTTCTTGCTTGTACTCCTGCTTCTTTCTGTCCCACAATCTGAGATTCTGGATGATTCTTCTGGACATATCTGGATGGAGTCTTCTCTTCTATTCTTGTCTGCTCCTCTGTTTCTTCTTGAGGTTCTTCTTCTTCTTGAGGTTCTTCTTCATCATTTTGTCTTTGAGGGTAGCCTTCATCTTCTTCGATGTCTTCATGATGAACTTGCCTAGGAATGTATCCCTTCTCATCAACCACAACATCAATGCTGTCAACAATTCTGCCAAGTCTTTTATTGTAGCACTTGCATGCTTTGCTATGTGGAGAATAACCAAGAAGAATGCCTTCGTCTGCTCTTGGTTCAAGTTTGCCAAGTTGCTCATTAGTATTCTTAATATAACATTTGCTCCCAAAGATTTTGAAGTGCTTCACCGAAGGAGTCTTACCACACCAGAGCTCGTGAGGAGTTTGAGTGTTGTTTACTCGGACATTTGTTTTGTTGAGAATAATAACAGTAGCATGTGCAGCTTCACCCCAGAAAGTTGCGGGAGTACCTGATTCATCAAGCATAGCACGAGCCATTTGTTGGATTGTTCAGTTCATTCTTTCCACAACTCCATTTTGCTGAGGAGTTCTAGTTGTAGAGAATTCTCTTCTTATCCCATGTTCTTCACAAAAATCGAAAAATTCATTTGAGGTAAACTCCCCACCTCTGTCAGATCTGAGGCACTTAATCTTGTGTCCTGATTCATTTTTAGCCAAGGCTTTGAAGGATTTGAATTTTTCGAATGCTTCATCTTTGTGCTTCATAAGTCCTAACCAGACAAACCTGGAGAAATCATCAATGAATAATATCAAATATTCTTCTCCTCGAGGTGTTCTTTTTCTGAATGGACCACATGTATCTGTATGTACTAGCTCAAGAGGCATGCTAGCTGATCCTTCCTTCTCAGGAAAATTAGTTCTAGTTTGCTTTCCAAACTGACATGATTTGCATATGGTGTTGTCTGGAATTTTGATATCTGGAAGATCACGAACTGCCTGATATTTGCATGCTTTCCTTATTTGTGGAAAGCTTAGATGCCCCAACCTCCTATGCCATAGCCATTGTTCATCACTCTTGCTCAAATAACATTGTTGTTGTCTTTCTTCAAATATGTATAGATTATTTGGAGTCCTTCTTCCTTTGATCACTGTTTCACCTGTATCAAGATCACGAACACAACATCCATTTGATCTAAATATTACCTCTGTTCCTTGATCGCACATCTGACTGACACTCAGAAGATTATGCTTCAATCCATCAACATACAGAACATTTCCAGCTTTGACCTTCTCTTTCAACGGAGCAATGCCTTTTCCTTTTATGGCTGCAGAGATATCGTTTCCAAAAGAAACTTTCTTTCCTTTTTCTAATGCGGTATATGATTCAAGTTTTTCTTTGTCCCCTGTCATATGTTTCGAACATCCACTGTCAATGTACCATAGAATTTCTTGACCTTCTGCATAAAAGGCTATCCCACATCTTTCTGGTTGCGGTTCCTTTATTCTCCATGTTCTGACATTTGATGTTTGTTCCTTCTGAGTTGTCTTCCAGAACCTGCTCCTGCATTCAGAGTCTTCATGACCAAAGTTATTACAAATAGAGCATTCAACTTCATTTTCAAGAACCGAAAACTTGTTATAAGTCCTTTTCATGGTTCCAGTCATACTTCTTTGCTTTTGAGCTTCTCTAGTCATGATTGTCTTATAGGCAACACATTGAGCTGCTTTGTGACCGAAGTTATGGCAAGAAAAGCATTGACCATTAAAGAAATTTCTCCGATAATCAGATCTATCATCCAACTGATTGTAGCTTCTGTTTGTCCTTAAGGCCGCTTGTCCCCGAACTTCTTGATAGTCTTTATTTGTTCTTGAGGTAAACTGTCCCTGATTCACCTGATGACTTTTATTTGGTCTTTGTTCGCTCCTCCTTGCTACATCAAGATAACTTTTAGAGGTAGAAGCTTGAGATGTTTCTCCATTATATCCCAGACCTGTCTTGATCAGAGGAGAACGCTGCACATTGATAATCTCATCCAAGGTTTCAGATCCTTTAACAAATTTAAGATTAATTGCTTTTTTTTTCTCAATCTCCTTTCTAAGACAAACAATCTCACATTCCAATTTTTCAAGATGTTTTTCCTTTTCTGCCAGTTGACATTGTAGAGAATCAATAATAGCACTTTTCTCTTCTAAGAAAACTTTGAGATTATTCATTTCTTCATAAAAGCCTTCTACATCTATAGCATCCATGTAGTCATCATCTTCAAAAGCCATTAAAAGTTTATATCTATAACCTTGTTCATCTTCGTCACTATTTGAAAGACCATCACTATCTTCATGAGTGTAATAGCTTTTCTTCTTTTCATTTTGTTTCTTGTTCCATTTAATAGGTTCCTTTCCCTTTTCATTCTTATCTTTGTGAGGACATTTGGCAGCATAATGACCTACTCTTCCACAAGCAAAGCATTTAAAAGGTAACTTACCTTTGAACCTTCCAGAACCCCTTTGAAGATTTCTGACAAAATTTGATTCTTCTTCTTCATCTTCTGGCACGTGACTTGCTTCATAATAATCTTCTTTGCCTGAAGCCTTGAAAGCAGCTTCTCTTCTGTCTGATGGACCTCCTTTTCTCATTTCATAAGCAGTTAGAATTCCGTGAAGCTTAGACATAGTAAGAATCCGTAGATTTTCTTTTTCTTCTATTGCAGACACTTTAGATTCAAATTTGGGGGACAATGATCTTAGAACCTTTTCAACCACAATAGCCTCTTTTATTTCTTCACCCAAGTTTTTCATGCAATTAACAATCTCGTCTACCCTAAGGAAATAGTTAGCCACACTTTCATCATTATACATTCTGAGAGTCTCATACTTAATCCTGAGAGCTTGAAGTTTAGCACGCTTTACCTGTTCGTCTCCTTCATAGCTCATGACAATTTTGTCCCATATTTCTTTTGCAGATTTATAGTGCATTACCTTCATGAATTCCGATTGGGATATACATCCTAATATGGTACTGACTGCTTTCGCATTTGTTTCATACTTCTTTTTCTTGGCTGCATCTGTAGGAGTAGCTGAAGGAAAAGTGTAGCCTGTTTCTACGATGTCCCAAACTTCTGTACCAAGAGATTGAAGATAGGCAGTAACTCTTACCTTCCAATAATTGAAGTTTGTCCCATCAAAAACCGGTGGCCTGATTGATGCTTCTCTCTCGTAGTTGCTCATGATGAACGATATACCTTCAAGTGATCAAGCTTCTCTGAAGGACCTCCTCTGATACCAATTGTTGGAAATAATACTGAGAGGGGGGGGTGAATCAGTATTATCAGATCAATAAAACTTTTTCAATACTCAGAAACATATACACTACTTCAGTTAAGTGAACCAGCGTGTACACGCTACTGTGTGTAAAGCAACCAGCGTATAACCAGAAATCTTATGATTCAGTTAGTTTATCTTCAGTAAATGCATCATGACATTATTAACCATATTAAAAGTAGACAGGTGCAGTATAACAGAACAGATCATCACACAAAAGCCACACACATGAACACCATGATATAAGGTGGAAACCCAATGTGGGTGAAAACCACCGGCTGCAAGTCCTCTCTATCTTTCTTTAATAATAAACTTCAGTTTACAATCTTTTGTACTGGTGCAGCCTTATACCAGTATGCAGGCTACAACCTGTAGAAGGATACAACCTTCTCTCATTTTCCAAACTCTCCTGGAAGGGAGCTCCAACCCCCCTTTGCTCTTGTACTAGCTAAGATACTAGTACGTAGGTGCTGGCCTACAATCTTCTTTTCTTCAGGTACCACTTTTCATCAATTTTCAGACTGGATACTCCTAAAGCACAACATTACAATCTGAAGACCACGATTCATTCACTTCTCATAACAAATCATTGAAACACAAAACAACCAATACTAGCATCATCAATCTTTGAATCACTGAACCACTGAAACCCTGTCAACACCTAGTTACCAGAACACAGAGCAGACTACAGAACTCTGCAATAACAGACAGACCAAACTGCAACACGAAAAATTAATCTTCAAAAGATATATGCTACTTCAATGAAACAAACCCGCGTATACACGCGCTTTTATCGAAGCCAACCTGCGTACAGATCTAAAAATAATTTCTCATAACTTGCAGCTGTACCAGTCATCAGTCATACTCAGAACATAACATTGCGTCAGTATGCAGATCTAAAAATATGCGTAATCAACCATATACCGATAGTTCATTTCAAACAATTTGATCCTGATCTATCCTTCCATCAACCGATGTGATCTCTCCTTAGCTCAGATCAAGCAATGTATCATCAACCCAGAACCTACATACTAGATCTCTTTCTTCATTAGATATTCAGACTTTTTCGATACCCAAGCCTAATGATCTTCTTCTCCTTATATAGCATTAGGCCCTCCTCAATACCACGGGCCAAAACCATAGTAATACAATACCATCAACTTCAAAACTTGGGATCAACACGACTGTCGAGATACCTTGGTCCAGAAACATAGGCTCAAGTACCGAGGACTAACTACCACGAACCAAAGGGAACCTTCTCGACATGTACGCTCTCTTCTGTTCATGAAACTGTGTGTATACGCGACTTAGAATATAGCAAACCTGCGTATCCGTGACTTAGTATATAGCGTACCAGCGTGTATACGCATCTTGGGCTTAATGAACCTGCGTATATGAAATTTCTCTTCATTCTTGTAGTCTGGACTGAGATCTGTCATCAAAGAGAGTTGCCATCAAGGACAACACCTGTACCGTAGCGCCACACCTGTGCCATAATGCCAACAATAAATATATAAAACAGTGGAAACTTAAAAATAAATTAATATAGAATTATATATATAATTCAAATAAACCTGAAAATTAAATTTAAAAACCTTACCTATAACAACAATTAAAATAATAATAGTATAAAAAATAAAAGCACAATAAAAAAACAACCATTTTTAAAAATGTGTTATAGCTAAAAGGAAAGACCAATCACAATAAGACAAAGAAAAAGATGTTTGATATGAGTGATAATCATAAGGAAACTATCGAAATGTGAGGTGTTTAAATTGAAATTAAAGTCTTGAAATAAAATTAGTTATCTTTGAAGTTTACTATCGTTGTATTTTCATTGTTAGGTCTGATTTGTTGAAGTTATTTCTTAAATATGAAGCATTTTAAGCCATGGATAGTTCACATATGAGGGCTGGTAATAGAAACATAAGTGGGATGTGATGTATTTTTTAATCCGAAGATTCTATAGTAGGTGTGTGAGATTGTTCCTTTTATAGTTGTATTTCTTTGATTCACTATTTAAAGGCAATCCCCTGTGATGTGAGATCCACAATAGATTCAATAGATCAAACCATGGATGTCGCAGATTTCATGCAAATAACTACTTCATCCCATATTGCTATTGAAATTAATGAAAAATTGTGCACCTATGTGCACTAGCCAAGGTGCTCAATGTCAAAGAATGCCTTTTGCAAATGCGCTAGTGATGGTGCGAAAATATCATAAATTAAGAAAAAAATTAAAGCTTCTTAAGGTTGTCTTTTAAAAAACAAAACTATACAAATCCATCTAAGCGGTTTTGTATGGATCACCATGGTTGTTTCTTCAATGGGTGCACAAATTCAACATTTTGTAAGTGAAGTCAACTTAAAGGGAAAACCACTAAGTGAAATAACAAAGTTAGGGAGCTCAATCTTGAGCCACTAATCCACTGAAGTAGAATTGAGGAGCCTAGGAAGGACTCCTCTTATCTCCTACAAGCTCATTAAAAGATCAAATATCATCAATGAGTCAAGGGGAGGCAAGGCATGAGCTTGGGAATATAAATATCACTGAATTTGAGACTATTAGAAGAAAAAAGTTCAAGGAAAGGTGATGCTTCCAAATTGTCTCACAATTGGCATTGCTTTGTGTTTTTAGAGCTCACCATTAGACAAATTTCAAGGTACTTCTTGAGGAGATATCGTTCTTGCAAAGAGAGGGAGAATAAGGATCTTTCTTTAGAAAATTCATAGGGTCCATTTACCTATAAAATCCATCTAGTGTCTCTAGGATATATTTTCACTCTTTTCATCAAGAAATAAAGATATTTCTTGCTTCCAACTTCCATTTTCTTGTTTTCTTTGTCTTAACATTGTAACTCATGTTCTTTCTTAGATATAGTTTCTTTGTTCATTTGTTTGTGTGTTCTTTTTCTAACATTGTTATTGGATGTTTTATGTAGGGAATAACAACCTTGCAATACAATGGATTTTGGGACATCCTTGCTCCAAAAGCCACACAACAAATTAGTGACACCACTTCCTTTTCTTGCTCCATTATGTTGTTTGCATCATCTATCCTAAATTCAATTTCTTTATTCATCTATATATTTTTCTTACATAACCGTTTTAGTCATCATCTTCACCCGTGCATACTAGAAATCATCTCTTTTTTTTTAACCCATCCACGTTGATATTGAAGAAATAATTGCATTGTTTCCCTTATGACTATCAAACAAATACTTGCAGAAGTTTACAGAGTTTGAAATCATTGTAACTTTATCCTGTTTCCTAAGTTTGGTGGAAGCCATTAATTATTTTACCCCTCTTTCACATTTTGGAAATTTAGTTAGGTTGATTTTCATTTAAACTAATCAATAGAGTAGAAGTTGATTTATTTTGTGACATGGATGGTCTTTGTTTTATTTATCATATTATTGTAGGATTAGGAATAGGAGTGGGTCACTTCCTTATTGACTATGCTCTTGCCCTTATGCTCATAAGAAATCTAAGATCATCAAAAAAACTTTGAAGCCCATTCTTACCTTCCTTTATAAATAGTGGTTAAAAATCATAATTTAATAGGATGAAAGTATCCCATTATATTCACATATTTTTCTTTCACATAATGTACAACACACATAACATAATTAGGTTGGAAAGTAATGGATCCCATGATTTCGATATCTCTACAATCTAATAAATGTTTATGAAAAGTAATGGATCCCATGATTTTGATATCTCTATAATCTAATAAAAATTTATGATGTTCACTTTGTTAAAAATAACGACAAGAAATTCCAATTTAATTTGTCCTTGAATTAAATTGAAATTCTTTTCTCATAGCAACTTGTAATAGTTAACTAAGTTAATTTGACTTAGTTGACTTTGAAAATTCGAGTTGGAAGTCTATCTAGAGTCATGTAGAGTGATCCCTAAATTTTAGGGGCCCATATTGAGTTCTTTTGAGTTGTAAATAGATCACTAAGTCTAACCGAGTTATAGTCAATTAAATTAGTTCTAAATATTGGAGGAACTAGTAGGATTCTAGTAGTGGGGTAGTGCATTAGTGCACCCTCAGTGCCACACCAGTTAACTGAAGATTCACTCATAAATAAGGCATGCATGTCAGTTCAGAGGAAGACCCAGTTGAGATTAGAGTTAAGGGACAATGTACTATCAATTGTATAATTTTCCAAGTTGTACAAATGGTGCATGCAATCAATTGAGGGCCTATGGATGGATTGCTCAGTTATGGAGAGTGAATTTCCAAATTAAATACAGGCTAATTCTCTTAGGAATTTCATAAGGAAGTAGGGGTTTGGCAGGCAATAGATTTGGATAATTTTTTGCTTGAGCTAACTTGTGAGGCAGGTAGTTAGATTGTACTAGTGTAGGAATTGTTTGGGTTGAACAAGCATTGTATTTTCTTCTCAGAACTTCTGGTTAATACAATATAGATAGTCAGAGTTTTTAGCAATTTCCTTGCCCAAAGAAATATTTTGTTATGTGCAATTGATATTCTTCCTTTTCTACTTATTATTTTCATCTATTGAAGAGTAGAGGAGATACTTGTCTTGTGTTTTAGCATATCACATAAGCCGTTGAATCTACATGTAAAAATCTACATGGTATTAGAGCTACAGATAGTATAGAATAGGAGAATTCAAGTTTGGTGTGCAGGTGAAATCAAATTTACAAGTTCATACTTTAGAGTTAGCAATATGTCATTCTACGACTTGAGACTTGAGTATGCCTTGGAGGGAAACATGAATTACATAGCTTGGAAGGACAGGATGGAGGTAGTGTTGGAAGACAATGGACTCAAGGAATGGCTTGTATGGTGTCATTGATGATGGTTAGTGTATGGTACTTGGATAGTGGAGATTCTTTCCACATGACTGATAACAAAGAGCTCTTCAGTAACTTGGAGGAGAAGGATCTCCAGATTTATATCAAGATGGGTGGTGACGAGAGGTATAGCGTTACCAAGCTCGATACAGTTGCCTTTCATAGGGAGTTGGGTTCTCTCCTCACTTTTCGAGATGTTATGTATGTTCCTAGTTTGAAAAAAACTTGGTATTTGTTGCCATGTTGGAGGATAGAGGCTATGATGTGATATTTAGTAAGGGAAAGGTGTTCCTTCATCACATAGACATAGGACAGATGAAGAGGATAGGGGTTTGAGTCAAGAATCACTGCAAGTTGGAGGTAGAAGATTTTGTTTCCTTGAGCATGAAGGTAGAGAAGGTGCAGAGCCGAGACATTGGTGAGTTGTGGCACAAGAGGTTGGGTCACTTGCACCATGGCACTTTGAAAATCATACAACAAATTTCTACTAGTCTTCCCAAGGGTACACTTGAGTAGGTTGACACATGCAAAGGGTGTACCTTGGGAAAATAAACCAAAGCTTCCTTTCATGACAACAGTAGTTGAGCACAGGTGATCCTTGATAAAGTTCACTTAGGTGTGTGTGGACCATTCTCGACAGCATCCATGGCCAAACACATGTATTATGTCATATATTTTGATGATTTTTCTCGTAAGTGTTGGATCTTCTTCATGCAGAAGAAAGATCAGACTTTCTCAAAGTTTTGTGAATTTAAAGCAGTGGTCAAAAAAGATACTGGTAGGAAGGTTAAATCTCTCAAGAGTGATAATAGTGGAGAGCATGTGTCGAATGAGTTTAAAAAATTTGTGCAACAGAAGGAATTCGATGAGAGTTAATAGCACCTTATAGCCCACAACAGAATGGGGTGTTTGAAAGAAAAAACAAAAACATTGTAGGAGTGGCACAGGCGATGTTACATGATCAGGACCACTAGACTTGTGGGTTGAGGCATGCAAAACATTTGTTTATTTACAGAACACAAGCCCTCATCGAATTCTTGAGATGAGTACACTAGAAGAGGCTTTTTCAAGGAAGAAACTAGATGTGGGACACTTCAGGATTTTTGGTTCATCAATATACTTCATGTAACCAAAGATACATGGAAGAAGCCTGAGCCAACAACATAGCTAGGGATATTTGTGGGGTACATTAATACACCTCACAACTATCGGGTCTACTTACCAACCAATAGGATGACAATGGTTCATAGACATATAAAATTTGATGAAGAGAATGCCATGAGATGTTCCCTTGAGAGGGAGCTTCAGCTACATGCGGTTGAGGATATTTTAGCTCTTAAGGAGGAACCTCAGGATGATGTGGAGCAGCCACATGCAGAGGATAAAGGAGTGGAGACAACCACTCATGAAGAGTCTTCTAGAGATGGGGGAAAGCGCACTAGAGAGGCTGAAATGTTATTGCATGATGTTAGAGATAATTTGGGAGCACCCACATCACAATGCAGGAAGAGGAGGTCACTGAAGAGGTACACTGGCTACATGGCTCTGATGAGCATATGTGTAGAGACTGAGGCATCCTCTTTTAGGGACGAAGTGTTGCAACCTGTTTGGGTTGAAGCCATGGTTGAGAAGTATTGTAGGTTTTAACCCCGTACAGAAATTACCTGCATACGAATTCTAAAACACATAAAATAAACAATGCGAGAGCATAACACATAAAACACATATACACAGAGATTTTCCCCTGGATCCCAAAACCAGGACTACCAACTTTTTCATTATGTTCTTTTCAATGTTACAATACATATTTATACATGGCAAAGCATCCAATACCATGGACCAAAAACCATCCTGTCCAAAACCATGGACCAAAAACCATTGCGTCCAAAAACATTGTTATAGACATTTTTGTGCCTTACAACATAGAGCATGAAATGTCAATAATCTAAGGGATCCAAAGTCCCTAAACATGTTGTTCTTACCCTTAGAGGAACAAGGTCAGCAAACCACAACACTACAAATCAGTTCTCCACTGAAAAACACTCAAAAACAGGTCAATTTTGGATCAAAGCAGCTGCTCCAAAGGCTACCTGCACTGCATAGCAAGTGCAACAAGGGCTACCTGCGCTGCATAGCAGGTGTAACAAAGGCTACCTGCGTTGGGCATACTTGGACATGTGGAGGAATCTTTTTCTCAATGTGCCAGTGCCCAGGAAGCTTCCAGAAAGACACTTGATCATAAGATTCGCCTAATGATGAGTTAAGAGCTTCTAAAACTCCAAGTGGAAGACAGAAACTCCAAGTGAAGAACTAAAGAACAATTGGAGTTGAAGAGGACAACAAGTCACACATCAAGCTGACTTATCTTCACTCCAAAACTCTATATAAGGATCTCATCCCATGGGATCTTGGGGGGCCGGAATTTAGTGCAAAGAATTGCTGTTGGTTTACAGTTGTGAGCATTGGGTGATTGCTTGAGGGAGGTGAAGAAGAGATTTCTCTCCGTCGGGAAGGTGATGCTGGATTGGACCTCTCATAGTTGTATCACCGCCTGAACCTTACTTCCATATATTAATAAAGCATTTGAGGTTCTTCTATTCGCATGTGTTTCAATGATGTATTGTCTTACTTGCGTATTTGATTTATGCTAATCCTTGAATCAGTTATGAATGCATGCCTCTTGTAGTTTCCTTTCTTTGTCTTGTTTGCAGGATCTCGTGTAGCTGGGCCTGTGAAAAGACTTGGAGCTGGGAGCAAGCGGCGAATAGAGGAGATTGGATCGACCATTTGCGCAAGACATCGGTAAGTGGATCTCTTCCTTCTATCTCTTGCATGTCATAAAGAAGAAACTTTAGATAGCTTTGCTTTCAGCTGTTGCTAAGGAACTATCACCCTTAGAGTGGGTTAGGGTCATTCCGAGTTGGATACTTTCCCCCACAACAGACTGGCGACTCCACTGGGGAGCATGTCTTGTTGGTAGCTTGTGTTTCTTGCTATTCATTTCTTAAACAAAGGAGTACCGAATCGAACTGCATTCGAGTCCTTCGAATGCAAAGTAGAGGGCAGCTACTCTAGCCCAGTGCTGGGCATGTTTATGATCTGAAGAGCTGATCCACAAGGACTCTTTTTAGCTCTTTGTGATAGTGTTCATCTTCCTTTAATCATCCTCTAGTGTATACTTGACTGATAGCCTCTGATTTGGCCAAAAACCATTGATTTTTGAGCAAACTGTGAGCCGGAATCTGAGAGAGACGAGAGTTGTCTCATCAGTGCAGCTGCAACAAAGGCTACCTGCACTGCAACACAGGTCCCGAAGGGGCTACCTGCGCTGCATCTCAGATTGACAGTGCAGCACCTGCGCTGATCCAGTTTTGCCTTGTGCAGCTGGGATTTCCCACTGTCTGTTGCCCAGTTTTCAGTATTGTTTTTGCAGCCTGTTGTCAACTTGTATACCCAGCTGAAACCACTTCTCTTTGCCTTCATTCCTCCTCAGTTGTATGAAGAAACCGTGATTGTTCTTATTGTATTTCTTGCTGTCATTCACAGTTTCCCATAGCGAAAGTGAACTAGTCTTGCTATGACCTCTTGGATCTAGACCTATGAGAAAGTGTCGTTGTGATTCTAAGAGTTAGTTTATTGCTGTTCATAGCTGCTTGAGCATTTGTTTTCGTTATACGGTTCGAATTTCAGTATTTCTTGTGTTGAAACGAGTGAATATTAAGGTGTTCTTTTGATTATTGGACAAAACTTGTTTTCTTTCGCTTGAAATTGAATTCGAAATTATACAACAACTTTCTTTTTGTAATACATCAACATTAAGGAAGAAGAAAAGAAATACTTGCATTGTGCATGTGCATTTTGACAGTTTGCATGTCGATTTAGGAAAAGTGCATCAGTGAGTGCTCTATGATCTGTTTGAAAAGATGATGTCTTTCTTTTCCTTCAGTAGTTAAGGTTTTCATAAGTTGAAAGAATTGAAAAAGCTTGCTTATCATCCTTAGACTGCATTTAGGAGTTGTATCATACATCACGTGGTGATCCATAAAGGCAAACTGCTAAGCAAGATCAACCTAAAAAGAACTGAATTTATCTAACAATGCTTTGAAACATAACGAAACATAGTAGAGGTCTAGGTAGAGACGTGAACCGGCATCGTTAAACATAGTGACTGTCGATCTCTACGAAGGTGGGTGATTCCTCCTGAGGGACGATAGCACTAATACGGACTTGTGCCCCCGCGTACCGTCGCGTATATTGGGGGACCCCTATAGGAACAAAGCCTTTATCCATAGGAAGCCGTGTCGGCCGCCCTACTGATCGCGATGCAGTGAACACAGCATTCACGAAGATCGACCACTCGTACCGTAAAACGTATTCTGTGGTTTCACGAAAGGTTTGGCACACCCTTGCCTAGAACTCCAGAGTAGTTTCTTTTGGCCTTTTTCAAACTCTATAACTGAAAAAGTCCATCCGAGCATTTGTCACTTCGGGCTCGTTAATACATCGAAGGAGACTAGAGTCATCTTTAGCTTTTTCTCGACTCTTAAAAAGTGAAAAAGCAAGTTGTGTCTAGAGCGTCGTCATATAAAATTCATCTTAAACGGAACATAATTACCCCTGATTCCTGCGTTGATCTTAAGGTTGAAGAACATGGAACACACCAACAAAGGGATTCCACATGATGGGACCCCTAGCCCTTTCTCCTCTTGGGGAGAAGTTGGTGCGCCCCACATGGCCACATTGTCACTTCCAGGGCTGACAATTGGCCTGCCAGTTTGGCTATTCTCAACCGCTGTAGTTCAGACCACCACGGTTCCTGAACAGTCGAGTCAACAGTTAGACCAGTCAAGAGCTACCCTCCAGCCTTCCACTTCTTATAAACCTTCCTCCGATCCTTCTTCTTCGAAAGGTCAAGCCGCCGAAAGCGGAGCTCCCATAGAAAAGAAGAAGGAAAAGAAGAAGAAAGAAAAGAAGCAGAAGGGGCCAAAGGCGCCTGGGGGCAAGCAAAAGGTATCTAACGAAAACCCACACACGGCACGGACCGGGCCCAAATCGCCATGTGTCATATGTAGAGGGAACCACCTCCACTGTGATTGTCCCAGTATTCCCCGGATACTAAGGGACTGGTCCCCTCGTTTGCACAGTTCGGAAGCGTCGACCTCTGACAACCAGGTTGAATGCTTACCGTCGACCAGCGAAAGTGAAGGTTCTAGACGACGAAGGGGAATGAGACTCCCCTGCGAACTGTGTGAAGGTAATCACACCCTTCGCCGTTGTCCCTTTTTAGACGAAGCAAAGAGAGTTTTGGAAGATCAACCGGTTGCACCGTTGCTACTTCCTCCTGGATACCAAAAACTCGCGCCAAGTCCTTCGTTGGTCGAAAATACAGCTGCCCCGCTGATAGGGCCAGCTGAAGTGTCAGTCACTGAAAGTGAACCTACTGAATCTGGACCGGACGAAAGTCCAAAGGTCGAAACGGCAGTTGACCCGGTTCTCCCTTCAGAAGTTTCATCTTCAAATACCACAGTCACTAAGGATTCATCTTCAGTTGACACCCCCACCGAAGAGAGTAAGGATGACACCGTCCAGGTTCTCTTCATCAACATCGATTCTGATGAACATCAGGGAAATGTGCCCACTCCTTTATCGCAGGAAGGAGCGTCGTCAGGATCATATCCGGCCGTATATTCGGTCCCACCACCAAGCAACCTAGTTGTGTCCTTTGATTGGAACCAACTAGGCAGACCCCGGTTACCAGCCAGTATACCATTTAGAATTATAGTCCAAATATACAAAATGGTGATGGCTGGAACTATCATTGATGAAGGGGCATCTGTGAGTATCCTGTCCTCTATTGCTTGGAAAGCACTGGGTTGCCCGGCGCTTTTGCCCGAGACAAGGCGTCTCTCGGGTTTTGACAAAGGAACCAGTCGACCATTAGGGATTCTACCTAATGTGCCTATTACACTGAAAGGGAAGGCTGTCAAGATGAATTTGATGGTCGTCCAAGGACCCTTGGATTATAACCTACTCCTTGGACGAGACTACATATATTGCATGGAAGCAATAGTCTCCTCGCTCTTTCGAATAATGTGTTTTCCATACGAAGGAAGGATGGTCAAGCTCGTAGACCAACTTTCACTTCCGGGATCACGCATTGCAAGTAGTCACGTACCTATCCTCAATGGTCTATTTGATCAAGAAAGGTCTCTACCTTCGGTTCTTCTTCCTGATGAGCGCGAGTGATTCGGGAAAGTAGGGCCGGAACCCAGGGGGCATGCATCCTGGTCTGCTCTGGAGGCAGAAAAACCTTTGGGTGTAGAGTAGAATTTCCGCGGGAGAATATGACTAGTCCGTACCCTGTCCCCTCCTTCTTCTTCGTAAAACAGAAGAGCCGAGAAGAGCTCTCATGCGGAAGAAGGGGCTGTTAGGAATGGGGTTGTTCTGGAAAAAGATTCTTTTGTTAAAGTTATGTGGGAGGACGGGGGCCCGTTACTCACCTTTGTCTAAATAAGTAGGCTCTGCCAAAGAAGGGGATCCGTTTGCAGCAGCAAGTAGTAACCATCTTTGGATAAAAGGCAAGCCTCACCCATTAAAACAAATGTTTTAGAGGATAAGTAGGGGCAGCCTCCAAAGAAAGGGATTCAATTGCTGCAACAAATTGTAACCATCTTTGTATCCTAATGATAGACATCGCCGAAGAAAGTTTCTGTTTGAAAGAATTAGCAGAACAATCTTTGGGTAACCTGAAAGAGGTAAGCCTCACCTGTTGAAAACAAAGGTTTTTGACGGAAAAAGTAGGGGCAGCCTTGAAATTAGACTTACACCTGGGGGCATGCAAACCTCTTGGAATGCAAGCGCGGGAGGCTTTTTAGTTTTAGGTAGGACTAACCCCTCTAACTCGTAGGATAGGCCGATACCCAGCTTGCATGAAGAGAGGATATGGAGCAAAGCATAGGGAGATGAAGCTCCTTAAAAAATAGGGATCTTCCATGAGACCTTACTACTTTATGACTGGTAAAAACGAGCAGTTTTGGCAAAGTTCATGCTCGTTAAAAAATAAACGCAAGATCCGAGCAGTTTTAATGCGGAAATTCATGCTCGTTAAAAAATAAACATAAGCTTGTGAGCAGGCTTCCCCCAGTGTTCAAGCTCATTCAGAAAAAATGAACCGGTAAATAACCATTTGAGACCGTAAATTCATCAGCCATAAAAGCCTTGGTCGTGTTTGTGCACCGTCACCTCCACTTTTCATTTGGCCGATCATTCACATCCACTTGATTGTTTACCTTTTTTGAGGAACAGCTGCGAAGAGTGATCCCACTTAGCCATCCTTGTAATACTGCCGTGATTGGAAAATTCCAACCTGTACCTGGAATCTGCTGCTATCCCTGTTTATCACTCGTTCCTCAAAATACGAGTCTTCTTTGAGCTATTTTCACTGACTCGTAAAAAAAAAATGAAAAGGTTGCCGAGTTTTGGCCTTCCAGCTCGTTAAAAGGACCGGAAGAGCTATCCCTCCTCTAGATTTTAATCTTTTTGGACCTGAGGGATTATTGCACAAAAAGATCGAGCGCTTGTCTAGTTCGGCTCGATAAAGATATCGAACATTCATCCCTTCTGTATTGTTTTATACTTTTTCGGACTTAAGGGATTAGATGACGAAAAAGGACCCCTGGAGTCTACTTTATGTACCCTTTTCAGACTCTCTAAAAAAGAAAAGGACCAAGTTGTCTTTGTCACTGGGCTCGTTAAAAATATTAGATAGTGACAAACTTGTCTTTAGACGAGAACGAGTTTCCCTATCGCTAGGCTCGTTAAAACATAGCGATGGGCTTGCCCGAAGGGCAGGTTATAGAACAAGCATATGTTATCCTCCTCAAGCTTGACAAAAATAAAGAGGTACTAGTCAGAAATGACTGGGGAAAAATTGGGAGAACCTCAAAGCTTAATGGTAGCAAGTCGCTCTTGAACATGACACTTTTGCCTCCGTAAATATCGGGTTGGGTTATTATCATTCACCGGTCCCTTCACCATGGTCTCGCCATACCATCCATACATGGGGTAATGCTACCGATCCATCACATCAGTGTCGTTAAATGTTCAAGAGATGTCATTCAGAAAGTGTCAACCGGGTCCCATCCACTACCGTACATCATCCTTCATCCTTCCATGACCGCCACCCTGAATCATATTTCACAGATCGTTTTCACCATCATCACTAGCTCCGTTCCGTGTCACTGATGTGGGATTCATTAAGGCCCTCCTTTGACGGATCACTTCTTGTCGACATCAACTCATTATCCAAGAAGTTGATCTAGGAACACCCCCTCAGTACTTTGAAGCTTGCATGCCTCAATGGCAAGTTTCTCACTCCCGGCGATAGGTATACATTAATGACCTTCGACTAGGAGACTTTGCGTGGTGTTCGACGTCAGATCCTATATTCACACCACGTGAATTGTGCTGCAGTACCTTGAGGGTCATCATCATTATCGGTGATTCCTCTCGCGCTTGTTAACAGTTTACATTATTGACTGGTAATCAAGCGATGTCTTTCCATGTTCGACTTCAAGAAATTCTCACATGGATCGACTTGTACTAGAGTGAAGATCGGAGAAGTTTGAAGACCCCGGATCTAGTTTCATCCATCCGGGCTGCGATATATATTCAGGAGATAAAATCATAGACATGTGCAGCAGATGATCATCCTACTAAAAGAGGATGATAATTAAAAGCATAGAATTATCAGTCTATTATTAGACGATCGTCTGTTTATGTACGGCAAATGTATTTATAAAGCTGATCGTGGGAAATGCCCGCATCAGCTAGATCATGAAAAGAAAATATGAAAAGATAATGTATTGTATTGTATTTTGTTACAGGTCACCTCCCGGTGATTGAATGAACTTCGGATCCTCCTAATAAAGCATTTCACCCGATAAACGACCTCATACTTTAGGGGGCAACTGTTATAGACATTTTTGTGCCTTACAACATAGAGCATGAAATGTCAATAATCTAAGGGATCCAAAGTCCCTAAACATGTTGTTCTTACCCTTAGAGGAACAAGGTCAGCAAACCACAGCACTACAAATCAGTTCTCCACTAAAAAACACTCAAAAACAGATCAATTTTGGATCAAAACAGCTTCTCCAAAGGCTACCTGCGCTGCATAGCAAGTGCAACAAGGGTTACCTGCGCTGCATAGCAGGTGCAACAAAGGCTACCTGCGTTGGGCGTACTTGGACATGTGGAGGAATCTTTTTCTCAATGTGCCAGTGCTCAGGAAGCTTCCAGAAAGACACTTGATCATAAGATTCGCCTAATGATGAGTTAAGAGCTTCTAAAACTCCAAGTGGAAGACAGAAACTCCAAGTGAAGAACTAAAGAACAACTGGAGTTGAAGAGGACAACAAGTCACACATCAAGCTGACTTATCTTCACTCCAAAACTCTATATAAGGATCTCATCCCATGGGATCTTGGGGGGCCGGAATTTAGTGCAAAGAATTGCTGTTGGTTTACAGTTGTGAGCATTGGGGGATTGCTTGAGGGAGGTGAAGAAGAGATTTCTCTCCGTCGGGAAGGTGATGCTGGATTGGACCTCTCATGGTTGTATCACCGCCTGAACCTTACTTCCATATATTAATAAAGCATTTGAGGTTCTTCTATTCGCATGTGTTTCAATGATGTATTGTCTTACTTGCGTATTTGATTTATGCTAATCCTTGAATCAGTTATGAATGCATGCCTCTTGTAGTTTCCTTTCTTTGTCTTGTTTGCAGGATCTCGTGTAGCTGGGCCCGTGAAAAGACTTGGAGCTGGGAGCAAGCGGCGAATAGAGGAGATTGGATCGACCATTTGCGCAAGACATCGGTAAGTGGATCTCTTCCTTCTATCTCTTGCATGTCATAAAGAAGAAACTTTAGATAGATTTGCTTTCAGCTGTTGCTAAGGAACTGTCACCCTTAGAGTTGGTTAGGGTCATTCCGAGTTGGATACTTTCCCCCACAACAAACATGTGTGAAAATCATGCACAAAACCATAGGTGGGTCCGCCCTGTTAGTGTCAGTCTTTATTAATTATTAATAATTAAATTAAAACCTTGAAATTTCTGTTTCACAATTAAAAAAGATAAATTATTCATATAATATATATATCTATATATATATATATATATATATATATATATATATATATATATATATATATATATATATATATATATATATATATATATATATTTCTTAAAAAATAAAAGTGTATAATTCAAGAAAATCACATAGTTTTCTTGGAGATGTATATTTCAACATAATTATTAACTCTTGAAATCTACATTCTTAGATAATTATAATTGTTATGAATATTTTTTTATGAGGTTAACTTAATTAATTTTTTAAATTGAGATTTATAGAGTTGGTTTTAGGGACAATTTTGTATTCAAAGATACAAAATTAACCAAATTAGAATTGACTTTAGTGGCTTTGTACATAAACCATTGTTAAAAAAAAAATTGAAACCATAAACATTCCACACCTAAGTCTAGGGATATAAATCCAAGATTGTAAATTAGATAGGTGTTTTTGGATCCTCTGATGTTTTTCCTCCCATTCGAGTAATACTAAGATGTTGTTCAAATTTCTCCATCCTCCGATCTAGATACCTCAAGTTCCTATGCAAATTTTCAAGGGATTGAAGGATGTCCATGTGATTTTCATGTCGGTCTAGAAGAGTCTTTCCCAATAAAAACTTCATCTTCTAGTAAATATCCATTATTTGCATGTACTAGCTGAATTGTCCCCTCATTTTTCCTATGTTCAGGAGATAATCATCCCATTATGTTAGAACCTCCATATGTGAGAGGGGAGTCCTTTAATTTGAATCTCCCCCTTTCACCTAGGTGATTTCTTCTTGTATGTGAGCTAGAGAGAGAACCCAATATGGTGAGGAAAAATCCTCTATTGGATCGGCCATGTAGGTATGTCCCTCGTGGGCCTGCTCTTGATACTCATCAACCCCCCTTCTAACATTTGTCCACTAACATGGCATGGAGGACAATTTAGATAAATGCATAGGTTCTAGCCAAGGCCAAGAAAACCTAGTGGTGCAATTGAGGAAGGGGGGATGCCAAGTTATACAGAAGCCAGGAGAAGAGAATTCATGAATATAGGGGGAGGCTAGGAAATGCTCGAGGACGTCCAAATGTGAAAGAGAGGGGCAAAAATAATTCTCCTCGGCCACCAATTTCTCGCCCAACACCAAACAAATACATTACATAGATACCATATAAAGAACACTAGTTGGAATATAATAAAGCCAAGAGAGAGGGAAAGACCTAGAGCCTCTAGTAGGAGATGAAAGGCATGACCATTAGCTACATAAGGGTGCTACCACTGAAAGTAAGGACAACCAAGCACGAAAATGGGAGAGACTCACCAAGAGTACCAAAGAGGTGAAAGCAAGACATACAATAACTAAGACTCCCACCCTTATCTAGACACTTTGTTGAACTTCCTGCAAATTAAACAAGATAGCTAATTCAAAAAAAATCTAGGAAACGACACATTATTACCTATTTCCAGATGGATTTTCAAAGCGCATAAGGAAGTAGCTCCCACCCCTTAATGGAAATCCAACTGGGTGGTCGATTTCAATACCCAAAAAGTTCTTTGCATGATTGCTTGATGTGCGTTACCTCTTAATCCTAGTCCCTTTCACATAAGATGCTCCCTCATTGGTCGTTGCTTACTCCCTGCCATAGGAGTGACATCAGTGCATGTCTGTAGATTTAACATCATGAGAGGAGTAATATTATTCATACTCATCACATGAGTGAGAAGCTCGATTAGAGAAGATTTGTCTTACCACTCTCACCTCTCCATCTTAATTTTTTGCACATTATGAACCCACAATGATGCATTTAACATATTGTAGGGTGTGTTGCCACATGCCCCCATTCATTAGCTAGGTAGGATATTGGAAGCCCCCCCCCCCCCCCATCTTCAATAGTCACCCCATCCTGGGTTAAGAATTATTTATGAGACAATTTCCAACATGCAATGTTTACACGATAATTTGGGCGTATGTTCCAAGTGGATGCAAATTGTTGAGAGTAATCTAAACACCCATAGTTTGTGAGAAAATCAACAATGTTTTTTCTTGATTCATCACATGTTCATCAAAATAAGATCTGGAATACAAGACATAAGGGAGGAAAATTGTTTTGGGAGGGATTCTAATCTCTAGCTCGACAAGACCTTATAGATGTGGATGTTATTTTGAAGCTTCTGGAACATGGTTATGATGATTTGTGAATCTCTTTCTACCAGAAGCTTTGTGAGGCCTTGGGCATGAGAAAAATCCAATATGATATGGTGACCCATAATTTCAACAACATTATTACTATAGGTGCCAATCGTTCCAAAATAAATGAAGATTGGAAGGCCTACTTAATCTTGAATTATTCTATTGTAGCATGTCGGCCTTGGGTTACCTTTGGAAGCTCCATCAAAATTCAATTTGAGGAAAGAGGGTGAGGGAGGAATCCAATTAATAGGACCAGAGGCAGGCAATGGTCGGTGGGTTAGGAGGAGGGGGGGAGCGTAACCACTTAAGTGACAAAAATTAGAGTTATTTGTGCTTTAAATGTGAAAATACACAATGTATTGTAAGTAATATTTTATTAATTTGATGAATGTACAATAGTGTGAATGTTACAAAGAGGATCTGCTTATATGAATGGTCATGTCCCTTAGAACACACCTCTTCATTAACTATTCAATTAATTAACTATAAGTATGTTTACTATATATTCATTTATATTTATTTTATTTTACATAAGTTATATTCATAACATTGCCCCTCTCTTCAAAAAGATTTGTCCTCAAAGCTTAATTGTTGAAAATTTCTTCACTTTCCTACGTCATTTCGTCATGTCAATTTCCTTCCTTGCGAACCCTTTTTTCTTTTTTCTTTTTTATTTATTTATATTTAAGCTAAATAATAATTTTTTATTTTTTAATTAAATAATTGTACATTAGGGGATTTTTTATGTCTAAAATAGGCCTCCTAAGGAAATTATAAAATAATAGTGGAAATAATAAAATAATATTAGATGACATCATCCAATTTTAGAGGGAAAAAAGAAAAAACTATGTTTTCAACTTATCTCCCTATGGGTTTACCCAAATTTCGAGCGGAAATATTCATTGAATGCATAATTTGATTCCTCATCCAAGGAGTACCCATGTTAAATACTTTCGATGGACCCTGCTACATGAGAACTGAGAAATACATGGAAAACGTGATTGCAATCATGTTTTTTCATGTATTTCTCATTTTTCATGTAGCAGGGTCCATCGAAAGTATGCACCATGGGTACTCCTTGGATGAGTAATCAAATTATGCATCCAACGAGTGTTTCAGCTCGAAAGTTGAGTAAACCCATAGGGAGATAAATTTAAAATACGAGTTGAAAAAGGTAGTTTTATTATTTTATTATTTTTTAATCTTTTTACTTTTTTACTCAAAAAATGGTGAATCATCCCCCATGGTTGACATCATCATCTTGAATCCTATTGGTTCTTATAAAGTTTATTTTGGTTGTACATTTTTCTTGGGAGGCCCATTTTAGACCTCAAAAGTCCCATAATGACTATAATATAATTATAACTATTAGTTATATAGTAATTATAATTATTATATAATTACAATTATTATATAACTTATATAATCATATTATGTTATATGTTAATTTGTATAATATCAACCACGATATCAACCAAGCCAATTAATTTATGTATTAATCAATCAACAAGTGTGACTTGAAAGTGGTCTTGGTTTACCATGATAACACGACTTTGGTAGCTTGGACGACAGACAAAGTGGAAGGTATGAGACAACGAGTAGATTAGACATACAAGCACACGATACAGGATGGCATTTGGAAAAAGGAAGGTGACCTTGGGGTTGAAAAGGATAAATTCCCATTATCATCTTGTAGAGAAGAACACCTGCACACCAAATGTTGACGAGCTCATAGTAGCCATTTGAAGTGACGATCTTGGGATCCCTATACTAAGGAGTCCCTACAGCCTCATGAAAAGCAATGCATTTTTCAAATTCTGTGGAGAGGTCAAAGTCCCCTAGCTTGACAATGGGGGGCATGGTCAATGACGGGAAAATGTTGCAACTTAATATCTATTTGCATAACAAATTTTCTATGGCAACGTCCCACAACTTTTATTATATGTCTAAAAGTGGTTGCAACTTTTGCTTCGACACCTACATAATTTCCTTTCTTAGTGATTAGTTGTGACATATATCCTCCCTAGAAAAAATCCATATTCAAATGGGAAAACTATTTGTATTTAAATCTACCCATTGGCTTCATATTGTCGGGCTCTTCTTGCAAGTAATATATCAAATATGCTTCATTTAAAAATTCATCTTTATATGTTTTGAAGTAGCTCGTGTAGCACAATGCTTGTCCAGTGTCTTTGCAATAACATTTTCTCAATCTCACATTATTTAAAGTCGAAACGAATTTGTAAATATCATGGATTGCATTGATGGGAAATTTGCTTCCCAAAGTAAATACAAAAGTTCCCACATATTTCACAAGTTTCTAAGGTAACTTTTCTGACCTGTTATTTGCTTTAGATGAACCATATTTTTTCGGGGGGCTTATGGATGGTTGTCTAACATTTGAAATGGTGACAATATGAGCATTTTTCTGTGCATATGTGTCAAGAATTTATGTTGGAGAAGATTGGATTTGTGGGGATTCATTAATCGGCCCCCAAGGTATAAAAAAGACTATTTCATCGGGTCCGGTTTCCATAGGAGTTGGTGGGTTCTTAGACATCTGTTTTACATTAATTTCACCAATTGTACAAAAAAGCTTTCTTCAAATTTCGTTAATCAACTTCATAGTCATCTTCCTCATTATGATAATCCAGGCCATCTTCATCTTTAAAATCATCTTCATTCTCATTATAATCTAAAATTGACATAACCTCTTCCTGATCTTCAACAAAATGTAGTGATTCTTCATGAATAATTTCTGTAGATTCATTTTTTCCTCCTTTCTTTCATCTTCAGCGGTCATACTTTTCTCTATCAAAACACTTGGCTCAAACTCATTCTCTTTGACATTAATGTCAACTTTTATTGTAGGTGTTGAATTTGTTGTTCTGAAAGACTTTAATGATTATGTAAATAATCTTTTTATTTCTTGTAACGTTCTCAAATTTCACTTATCAAATCAATTGGATATTTATGATATTCTCTTAATTCCATGATTTCGGGAACTAAATTTAATGGCAGATCTTGTCGCCGATAACATCTAGAGGATCAAATGGCTCTCATACCACTGAAGTGACAAAACTTAGAGTTGTTTGTGCTTTAAATGTAAAAATACACAATGTATTGTAAGTAATATTTTATTAATAAGATGAATGTACAAGAGTGATTGAATGTTACAATGAGGGCCCACTTATATACCTAGGTAGGTGCTCCTTCAATGAATGGTCAGGTCCCTTAGAAAATGCCTCTTCATTAACAAATAAATTAATTAACTATAATTATGTTTAATTTATATTCATTTATATTTGTTTTATTTTATATAAATTATATTCATAAGAGATGCCAATGGTTGAGAGTAATCTAAACACCCATAGTTTGCGAGAAAATCAACAATATTTTTATTGGTTCATTACATGTTCATCTGAATAAGAGCTGGAATACAAGACATAAGGGAGGAAAATTGTTCTATGAGGGATTCTAACCTCTAGCTTGACGAGACCTTATAGATGTGGATATTATTTTGGGAGCATGGTTATGATAATTTGTGAATGTCCTTCTACCAGAAGCTTTGTGAAGCCTTGGGCATGATAAAAATACAATCTCATACAGAGACCCATAATTTCAACAAAATTATTACTATAGGTGCTAATCATTCCAAAATAAATAAAGATTGGAAGGCCTACTTAATCTTGAAGTATTTTATTGATCATGTTGGCCTTGGATTACCTTTGGAAGCTCCATCAAAGTTCAATTTGAGGAAAGAGGGTGAGGGAGGAAGCTAATTAATAGGACTAGAGGAATAAAATGGTGGGTGGGTTTGGAGGGGCGAGGGTAACCACCCACACCAAAGTATCACTTCATTCCCTGAAACGTTCTAGTCCTATGGGGACCATGAGAGGGATATGATTAATTTCTTAACCTAGCTTACAATAGAATTGAAAATGGATTCTGAGGGGATATACCATCCTTTAAAAAATCTTTGATTACATTTTTTCTAAATCCTCCAGAGAAGGAAACCAGGTGAGAGGATATAGATGCAGTTAAGAACTATTTTGAGAAATGTTTGAGAATTCCAACTGAATGAAGGATTTGAAATAATTGAGGGCTATCAATTTTATCTCATGAAATAGTGATATAATATATTCCATAATACGATAATGAAGGTGCAATTATTAAATAAATGCTCCAAATTCTCTGAGTGTAGAAGACACAGAGGACATCGAGATGGAACCTGATAGTTTTTTTTTAATATTATCCCATGATAATGGATTTTTCTAAATTAACACCCAAAGGAAATTAGAGACATTTGGATAAACATTTTGTTTCCATATTTTAGACCATAGCTCTTCCAATTGCATATCTTGATGCCCCACTTCTAATTGATATGCTTCACTGACATAAAAAGTACCTTTGGATTTATACCCCCATCATAATTTATCCCATTCATTAGAGAAATGGATCAGTTTGTTTTTCAAATTTCTCTAGAAGTTATGCCATAATGTACCATCTGGTATAGGGTCCCAAGTCTCTGGTGGGATCCATTGAAGCCATCATTAGTCTACCTCTTCATTTGTTCAGTAATCTGCAATTGTGATTCTACTACGAGCTAACATATGTTGGATTAAATTTTCTAACTGAATTTCATCCCCAAATTTGGGAAATTGCTATGAGAAGTCAACCAAGAAGAAATTTATGTGACCATTTTTAATCTCCCAAAACTAATTCTTTTAAATCAGACTTGCGACTTTTTTTCGAGAGTCCATGTCGATGATCCAGGGGATAACGTGTTCATTCTAATCAATATTTGTTGAGATTTTTGAGGTGCATAGTTGCATTTCTAGTTTCTTTTCTAGAGATTGAGACCTCCTTGGAGCCACCTGCATTAAACCTTCACACCTAATACCATTACCATTATGGATGAATCATGTAATATTGGTCCTTCCTTTAGCTTTGGTTGGCACAGTGTGTCCCATGCTACTAAGGGCCATTTATTTTCTAAATAACATCCACCTCAAAGGAAATAGCTCTTCATTATATGAAATACTTTCACAGTGGATGATGGTGCCATCATTGATGAACAAATGTACATAGGTAGAGATTGAAGTACCTCTTTGAGAAGTATTAATCATCTAATTATATTCATATATTGAAAATTTCATCTTACTAATTTGTTGTGAAAATTTAGTGAGAAGCTCCTCCCACAAACTTCGTATGAGTGATATTTCCGCTAGGGGAGCATCTAGGTGCTTTGACGAGAGTTTTCTTATTTAGATCCCTAAGATTCGTGCGCTAGAAAATCACACGAGTATTAAAGAAAACAACATGAGAATTGTTTCTATTAATATTCATGCATGGAAATCCGTACTGAAAGTTTTCAAAGGTAATGATTTATTTATGAAAGATGGACAATAGGTTTTCCATCCTAGATTAGGATTCAGAGACTAACTCGGATGGTTTTATCATGAAATTGAGTTTTAGTTGGTATTATGGTTGTCTCTTTAGTACCAAGAAAATATCATCTCATGATTGCAAATATTATAAATTCATTTGATGATGCATATGGGAAACACCATGAAAATGTTGTGGAGGTCCCACTGTAGGAGCTGAAGTAAGAGTTTGGCTTGAACTTTGAAGACCCAGAGAATAATGGTGAGGAATTAGTTATTTCAGTGTGTAATGATTATGTTGCCAACGTTTATAGAATATTGGACGAGGATGGCTATGGAAGGGTTAACACATATGAGATAATGAGATTTTTGAAAAGATTAAATTTGGAGATTCCCATGTGAGCTTGTGTTTCTCACTTCCATGTAGTTTAGGGATTCTAATCGCACATTGATATTTGTTGGAGACGATGTAGATGAAGAATTTTTAGGATCTGATGATTTAGAGATTAATGATACGACCACATGTGAAGCATTGGTGTGTTCGACCATAATGGAGACGTATTTACAAATCTAGTATAATTCAATGATTTTGTTTATATTGGGGTTCATGGAGGGGAGGGGTCATTTTTATTTCCATTGAATGATTGAAAATGTGCATGTTAATGGGGGCAGGGTTGTAGATTTTTAAGAGTTCAAGATCTTGACAACTAGATGGATTCCCCCCGACATCAAATTCTCTATGCTAATACTATTTAATGTTGGTTGTATAGATTGATGTATCATGCACACTAGGAGTATTGTGGTATCCCAATGATGATTGAAGTGTTATTCCAAGATTTTTTTCTATCATGTATGCCAACACATTACGTTTTTGTGTAAAGACAACTACACTTAAAGTTGTCAATGGAAAAATGCTCGATTTTTAATTTTTTTGTCTCATATTTTGTGTTGGTGCTTTATTCCATGGAATTTTTAGGTGATTTTTAGTTTAACTATTGTGTTTCTCCAACATGTAAAAATATGTGTTGTCAACTAGCCTAGATCTATCTTAACTCTAGATACATCAAGCGCCAAGATGGATCAAATCTCTTGAGGTGCAAACCTCTTTTAGAGTGAAAATATATTCGATCCCTCTAAGCAGTTGGTAGATCCAGAGTTAACATGGATCTAAGTTGGTCTTCCCCCCTTTAAATAGACTATATTCCACATGAATACCGTGGGATAATACAATGAGTTAATACATTGTTTTTATTTTGTTGTATGGTTATTATTATTATTATTATTATTTTTGTTTACATAAAAGGATAGGACAAGAAAAGACAGGAATTCCATACTAGGTAGTATGGAGCCTACTTCTCGTTGCAATTATGTGTGATATTTTTTGGTAATACTACTAATTTTCCTTAATACTGTAATATGTTTTTTTATTATTAATTTTTAAATTGTAATGTATTTAACATTTATGAAGAATAAATTAGTTGGTTTTTATCAAATTTAATTGGATTTAAATTTAAATTTAATTTCAAAGGAAAGATGGATGATAGGGGTAACTATAAAGAATAAATGTTTTAAGAGATGTTTAGTTTTGATAAAACCATATACAAACCTAGTGGCAATATCATTTAGTTGAAGGAATATCTAAAAATAAGAGAGAAATAGAAAAAATATAGTAATAACATAGATCAATTAAATAAATATATGGAAAAAAAGAAAATAGAAAAAACACATAATTATTATTTCTTGATTATAAATTTGGTTAATTTACATTTCGGCCAAATTTAACGCATATATTTCACAAAATCTGACACAGATTATTTTTTTGGTATGAGATAAAATATTAGATTAGTGGTCAAGAGTTTGGTTAAATTAAAAATTTCTTCCAAATATAGCATACATGTTTCTTGACATTCGATATAAGATCAAATTATTTAGTAAGATTCATGTTTAATATAAAATAAGCCTAACACACTCATTTAATTTAAATCTAAAATATCTATAGATTTAAAAAATTATAAACATCAACATTAACATTATTATTATTATTAATTATAAAAGTAATTAATATATATATATATATATATATATATATATATATATATATATATATATATATATTTTAAAAACATGTAACAAGATTATGAGCTATGGAGATTCTTAATTTCTAAATAGGATTTGTTTTTTAGATAAATATCAACCTTTGATTTATGACTACCATTAAGGATATTATATAATATTCCATGGAAGCTAAATCTCTACCATCCATATACTATTTATTAATAATTAAATTAAAATTCTAAAAACTCTATTTCAAAGCATGCACACCTATCTGTGTAAAAATTAAATAAATTATAACTTTGTTTTAAATTATTATTATTATTAATGATGAAAAGAATTCATATAACTATAGTCTACCTATTATGAGCATATTTATGGCAAGGATTTGTTGGAATCATAAGTTTGAGTTGTGAACTCTACACAATCCAAGTGCTCCAAGGGTCTTTTTAGCATGTTGAATATATGTGTGTTGTGTGTGTGGGCTCGCACAAAAATGCATTTTAAGCAACAAAAGATC
The DNA here is from genome assembly GCA_031772625.1 of Pinus tabuliformis. Lineage (NCBI taxonomy): Eukaryota > Viridiplantae > Streptophyta > Pinopsida > Pinales > Pinaceae > Pinus > Pinus tabuliformis. The sequence goes on from CM062815.1 coordinate 476,017,561, forward strand.
ATGATTTGACCGCAAATTGTTTGGACCAAAAATTCCAAAATGTATAATAGTTAGACAATACCATTAACATATGAGTTAAATATATATACAATTAGAAAAGCATGTAACAATATTCTCAACTATGGATATTCATCCCCACTTTATCACGAAAATATTAAAATGGGCATAACTACCTTCCACATAAATCTCAACCCTCTATGGTAATGACCACTTAAATAATTACCATCAATCTATTAATTATTAATAATTAAATTAAAACTGTAAAATTCCTATTCCAAAATAAACAAGCCTACAAAGAATACAATATTAATTTCCTAGTTAAGAATGTGGTCAAATTAAAATTTATTCAAATTTAACACATATTTTATAATATTTTAAGATTCCATTATAGGATAAATTATTATTCTTTTTATTTAAACAATTTTTTAACTTAGTTTCAAATTATTTAGGAAAAAATAAATAAGCAGTATATTTTATCCTAATTAGTAACATCCTTATATAAATATATCACAAGTATTTAGAAGACATATTGGTCCTCCTTCGGACATATTTCCATGATGGGAAACCAATATGACTACCAAGTCCTATAGGAAGAGTCTAAAATGTATTATACCAATCTAAAACACTAGACAAATATTCAAAAATATTTTCCCTTACACTTGGATTATAAAACTATAAACCAAATAACAATCTATCGCACCATTGATAATTAAAAAGCATGAATGAAATAAAACCAAGAGATGAATTCATCTAATGAATCGAACTAGTGAGATGAGTTAGAGACCTCTATGTGTACTATATTGCTAGCAGGGCGAGCCAGACTGTGTGGTTTCTAGCCATCCAACACACCTGCCAGTAGGTTCATGACATCTTGGATAAGTGCAATGTCAAGTACAAGAAGCGGCAAGATCAACATCAGGTGCCACACACGCTTCAAGTGAGCGATAAAGTTTGGTTGCATTTGTAGAAAGAACGCCTTACCGAAGTCCATTGAAAGCAAAGTTCGTATCACTCTAATATGGGTCTTACACCATCACCAAGGATGTGAGAGGCAATGCTTTTGAGCTCAACATTCCCCCATTCCTTGGTCTGCACTTTCGATCATACTTTCCACCATTACTAGACACATCAAAGATTGAAAAAAATCTCACACCAATATAGTTGAACCCAAACTACATGGAACAAGCCACAACTGATCACATCATGGACACATAAATCAAGAACACTCATCAATATAAGATCCAACTATATCAGGTTGTAAAAGTTGGCCAACTCCTACACCATTGCAAGTGGCTCACCAGGGACCAAGTTTAGGAGAAGTTTGCACATCACATGGAGGAACTCAATGCAATGACAGTGGTTTGTAGTCGAAAGTTGTAGTCCTTGGATAGATCTTTTTACCTAGGTGTGGCACGCTTCAAGCGGAGATCGTATGCAAAAGTTAGAACCCCGGGAAGTTGTTGTACCAATTTACCCCAACGAGGCCCATAGACTTTTGATGCTTGATCACCTAGGGTTAAGTTTTTGGATGTTGAGGGTTTTCTATTATTTCTCAATAATAAATAGGCCTTCGAGCCTCATTGTAACATAGTTCAGAAGACATAGATACTATGATAACATGTGCAGAGAATATAACACACACCCAATAGAAAAAGTGTCTAATATCTTCTTCGAGTTGGAAGAGACATCTCATCCTATAAATCACTGTTGTATTATGCTAAGTGAATAAAGAGTGCCAAAACTAGATCGAATAGCTCAACTTGGTTGTTTACTTCCGCATTAAACTCTAATATAAGAGAGAAAAATCAGTCTAATTTAACCTTATTGTCAAAAATTTGTAAATAAAGTTAAACCCTTTTAATGTTCACATTGAAAATTTACCATATTAATTTTAAAAATGCTTGAAAGCTACTTTACCCATTAATTATATTTAATTATAAATGTAAAGGAAGCCTTAAATGATAATATCATATTCATAACTTTAATAAATTTGAGAACACCTTTACACTTTCTTAAATGGAAAAAAAGAGGGCTTAAATGAGTTTATTGTGATATTCATAACTTCAAAACGTATGGGTTTGTCATCATATTCCTAACTTTCAAATATATGTAGGCTCACATTTCATTTTTTTCTCTCATTTTTAAACATTTTTTGATGAGGCAAGTGATCCAAAAGCAGGTTTATGGACTCAAAAGAGATCATATGTCGGCTGACATCTCTCTTCTTTTTTTCTCTTATTTTCGCACATTTCTGATCGAGTTAGTTTACCCGATGTAGTTAGGAAGCAAGTGATCCAAATCCAGGTTTATGGGCTCATATCTTTTTTGTTTTTTTCTAGTTTGATTGTCACTTTCATCTATGTGAGAACTTTGATTTACCGAAATAAAGACCACGTAGTTTGAGATAAAATGACATGAAGGTTGTTTTTCTTTATTCAACCAGATTCAGATTATTAATTATTTATTTCCTTTATTTAAAATATTTATTTTTGTTTCTTTCCTAAAGTTCACCCATGCTCTATATAATTTGATAAATACAACCTGAAAGCACAAAAAAATGTTAATCCATATTTCTGGTATTATTTTATAAGCACAATTAACAATAAACAAATTATTCTGTAATGTTACTCCGATATTTTAAGCATCTTATTGGGTAAAACCAGGTCATCTTCTCTGAGCACAAAGAAGTTTAAAATTTTCATTTTATTATACTCGTTGTACCTAAATTCTGAAGAATCTTCAGAGGTAGATTTCAAAGTATTGATTATGTCTGTAAATATTTTGTGTAAGTCAAAATTGATTTAAAATAAAACGTCTTTTGCCAGAGCTAGAATTGAAAATACATGTGACTTTCTTGGTTACTTCAGACTGATAAAAATATCAGGAATTAAAAAAAAATGGTTTGATTCTCATGTAAATTCAATTTTCCAGGTTTTCAACGTTGTAACTTACTCACTTTCCCTTTTGAGTGTGAGGTTAAATATATATCTACAATTACACAAGCTTTGAAAAGGGTATTACTCTAATGTTTTGTCAATCCAATCAAATCTTATCCTATCTTTTAACGATGACTCATTCTTTAAATCAAGAATCATAGTAAACAGCTTGACTGGTGAGGTCTTTAAAAAAGAAAATTAATTTTTTTTGCACATTGAATCTAATCATATAAGCGGAAATGTCCCAACTTTATGGAGGAGCCATCAAACTTAAATTGTTGAGATATTCATTTTATTAGTCTTATTACATTTGATTTTGATTATGTTGTCTGCTACGTATCATAGACAATTTAGTTATATTTCAATTCTATTTTATAGGTGTCTGAGTTCTACTTCACTCATTTGTTATTCATGTTTATAATGTAATCTATTGAATCATTTTAAATATTGAGAAACTCAATTCATTCTTTGTCACGGACTCTCAGTAAATGCCAAAATAGAATGTTAACTTTTAAATCTCATAATATCAAATTAATTATATATATATATATATATATATATATATATAAAATATGATCTTATTTTAAATGCCCAATCACTTCACCCAAACAAAATTGATTTAATATATAGATTTCATACATATATTGATTTAATACATAAATTTTACATTATGTAAACATGTTCATGTAACCGCTATATTAAATGTCCCTGCCAGTGACATAACAACACAATATTACATGGTATGAGAGACCAGAATTGAGACTTTAGCTGAAAAAACAAGTGAATTCAAATCCAAACTTTACACAACAAACACTTAACATAACCACACTACGGAAAAGACCCTGATACATTATTTTCCAGAAGTGAATCACATTCTGGCCATCAATTAGTGATAACATCCTGATCTAAAGCTTAGGTTCCTGGCATAGCAGGAGCAGGCGATACTCATTTCCTTCTGATTTTAAATTCTTTGCGTGTGAGGAACCTGACAGTGAGATAACTATGGCATTATATGAATCTGCCTTAAACACCATCAAAGTATGTTTGCCAAGCTCCAAAGATCACAGAATCATTCACAGGCTTTTAAATGTCAAACTAAGATTAAGAAATAAAGCTGTTTAAGAGAATACATGCTTAAATACGTCATATGTACCTCTACTCTGATACAATCTCCAGTGAGCTCAGCAAGATCGACCCTTGGGAAGACGAAGGTGAAGAGAAGCAAAGCACAGCACAACACAACACAAAACCTGAAACGGGAGCATACTCCCATCGCCTTATCTCTCGCCTTTATATACGTCTCAGGCGGATTTCAAACCGAGGTTAATACACAACATAATTAGAGATTATATCCGATGGTGACACGTGTATGGTCGATCATGCGTACAGACTCTTTGTACATGGAGATAAAGCCATGAGTTTTGAGAGAATATATGCTTAAATAAAGTACTTTTTCGGTCTCATAAATAGGATTCTCTTTGGTTGGAAAAATATGTCCGGGAGATTTTTATTCCAAAATATGTAAAAGGAAAAAATAATTTGGAAAAAAAATTGTAAATGGTTGTGTTTTTTTTTATTTATAAATAATGGAGTTGTTTTTGTAATTTAGAAAATTTTATTATCTGGTTTGTAAGGGGTATTTATTTCATGTTATTAGATTTTGGTTGTAAAATCAGTTTTACATCTAATAAGTTTTGTAAGGGGTATTTATTTCATGTTATTAGATTTTGGTTGTAAAATCAGTTTTACACCTAATAAGTTTTAAAAGAATAATTCTTAAAAAGGTAAAATGGGAAGTCTATTTGTAGAGCATGTCCAAATCAAAGTTGTTGTTAGAGTGTACAGAGCTAAATTGTTACTAAAGATTGTATACTATATTTTAATGTATATAATATGTGAATATGTATAGATAAATAATAATTTTATAAAAATATTTTTGATATATAGTGAAATTGGGGGTTGGTCAGCTTCCAAATTATTATGGTATGAAAGATTGTGTGACCTGTGCAATTTTAGAAGGGTTGAAAATAAAATACAAATTTTTTTATATTGTTTATCTTATCTGCACATTTAATCTAATTTTCCAAATATTTACCACACTACTAATCTTCTTAATCTGTTAAGTCAGCAACAAATAATTTAAAAGGATTTCTCTCTTTATTGTAAATAAAACTAAAATATTAAATAATTTTATTTATTTTTTGCGTATGGGGCTTTGGATTGACCGTGAATGGGTGCACTGTTAAGACACTCCTTGCAATAGGTCACTGGTTCAAATCCCCATAGATACTTACCTACCCAAAAAGATTATTTAATCTTTTATTTTTATTTTTAAATTTAATAAACTGTATAATATAACCTAATATTCTCTTTCGTTATTATAATTATTAACTTTTTTATTTTAAAATAAATAATTTTATTTTAGAATTTTTTTTGAAATTCATCCTTATAAAAAGGCGAATTTCAGAATACCTTTTCAAATGAACAACTTTACTCTAAAATAACTTTTGAAAAGAATAAATTCTAAAGAGATACAATAGTTGTCGTTAAGAGTGTACAACATATTTCTTTTTATACACCTGAAATGGTGTTGATGTGTAAAAAATTATTTAAAATAAACAGTTTATTCGGTCTGGCTTGTATATAGCACAGAAGTTGTTAAAGGTGAATAACATAATTTTTCATATATGAGCACCCCAGTGCATGGTTCGCGTGGTGGGGTTCACGACTTTCTCGCAGCTCACTCTCGATCTAATCCTGTCTATGTGTTGCTGCGCGGTCAGTCAAATTGTGATCTGATGTGACAGTTGTACAAAAATCGGGCCTAATAAATGCTTCTGCAGGGACTGCCCCCTTTTAAAAAATAATAATTTTGCATATATGAAATGGTGCGGAGGTATTAACTAATTTCAATTTTGAATAGAGATTTTTAATATGTAATCTAGACTTTTAAAAATTGCAATTTTTTTTCTTTGTGGTTGAAGGATTTAGAAGATATGTCTATAGAATATTTGTGTCATGTATATTTACTTAAAAGGATCATTGGTTGGTTTAATCATGGAGCCTGATCTAATGAATGAATTTGTGATCTCTAAAATGCTTTAATAACATGATTTGCCTGATTAAACTAACAAAGTTTAATTATAAAAAAATTATTTTAAATATATTTATAATTATTATATTTTAATTTAAACATAAATTGTGTTTTTTAAATAAAAATTATTTTTTAAATTTAATAAATTTTAGTAGTAAAAATTATAATTTTATTTTATTAATATGAAATTCGATATTATTTTTTCGGGGTAAAATAATGCAAATTACGTTTCTCGAAATCTAACACTCAAATAAATGAATTCAAAGTAAATAAAAAGATTTATTAAAATTCAGATATGATATGAAGGTTGGAGAGAAAATATCGCGGTAATTTATAATTGTGTTTTTTTCTTTGAAAGTTTTGGAAATTTCGGTTATATTTTGAAAAAATCTTGTAGGGATTTTTGTAAATCTAAGTAAAAGTTGTCAAATTCATAATTTTAGTTGCTCTAGAAGTTTTTGATGACGCTGAATCTATTTCCACCATTAAAAACATGATTCAAACACTGCGTGTATAAGATTTTTAAATTTTTTTTTGCTCTGATTCTAGCCACTTTTAGCCATCCAGCCAATTCCTCCTCCTCCATAGATGACTCCAAAAATAAATAAGGTGATGGGAGTATATAATGTGAAAGTTGAAAGGAAAATATGTAAAATTACTGTTTCAAAACAAACGTGCCTTAACCTTTAACTTGGGAAGGTGGTTTCTAGGGAACTTTTTCAAAGAAAAATGCAGGTGTGGGAAAGTGGGCTGAGAGTAACCTCCGAGAGAAAGTGGCCGTCGCGATAACCTTCAAAACGAAGATGTGTGGTTGTTAACCTTTGACCGGGAAGGGTTTCATAAATTTGTTCTTTATGTCGGGTGGGATGGAATCAGAATTAGAATTTGGAAATGAAATAACACAATCGATGGAACATTGAGGGCGTGACAGCAATTTTTTCGAATGATGACAAAATCGTATATGTGATAACATTTTATATATATATATATTTTTGTTTGTTTTCTAAATTATTTGTATTTTATATTTTTTTGGTAGGTAATAATAAATATTTTTTAGGAAAATTATTCATATTTTTGGTAATGTGAGTTGGTACCACTAATTTTTAATTTTGAGTAACTTTTAGTTAGAGATATCTAAGTTATCAAAATTATTTGAGGATTGCATTTGGCTTAGGCCACACTAGCCCTTAACATCATTAGATTTTTACCTATAAAATTTTAAATCTATAACTTATTCAAATATTTTAAAGAAATACATGTCACTATAAAAAAAATTACTCATCCTTAAAAAAAATTATAACCAAAAAAAAGTCAATATCAAATAATTTTAAAAAATACCAAATATAAATAAATAACAAAATATTATTTAAAAATTCATTAAAATATAAATCATAGAAAATAAGATTGGATTGATATAACTACCTAGTAAAATGAATTATTCTTATTAAATATGATTAATGTTTTCTATATTAATATTATTTAAAATTAAAATTAATTTTGTTAATTAGATCCAATTTAGTAAAAGTGTTATCTCGGCATACCATTTCCAATGAATTAAAATGAAAATATCAATTTAAACACTTTGACCTTAAATATTTTAAATTACTTATATTCAAAGTACAATATCATATTAAAACTAAAATCACCTTAAAGGAGAAGCTTAACACTTTTATACTCTATGAGCAACGCATTCTAATAATTACTTCATATCAATGGACTTTTTATTTTATTTTTTAACAATAACCAGGTATTTTTTTTGCAAAGGGTTTTAGGGAAGTTGCACAATATACTTATTTAAGCAAATTGGTCTCAAAGATGTAAATTATTTTCCTGTATCCAATCTCTATTTTCTGCTTACAACATATTAAAATTTTTAAATTTCTTAATCTCTTTGTATTTGAAAATTATATAATTATGGATAATTGAAGTTTATTGAGACTTTATATTATCTAATGATTAATCTTCAACTATGTATCAAGTTCATCCAAAGGAAAGGTCATGCTTTAAGTTTAAACATCACTTTGTAAGAGCATAATTGATAGAAAAGCCATCCTTTCAAAGGGAGGGATGTTTTTTGAAGTGTTGTTATAGGACATTGATCTTCAACTAGAGCATTTATCTTTTGATTTATTATAATCACTTGGTAACAATGAGAGGGTGCACCAAAATGGATGTTCAGAGTTAACTCAACCTTGTGAATATGAGTTTTGAGTTTCAACGTGGCAAGCTTGAGCACCACTCCTCTAACAATCATAAAAGAAGATAACCATTAGACCAATAAGCATTGACCAAAATTTTGATTCAACCATTGCAATTCTGTAATTGTGGAGATTTGATGAGGGGAAAGAGACTTTGGTCACTAAGGAGATCAAAAGCATAGCTTCCGAGGAGCGCAATGAAACATGAAAGGAGTGCAAAGAACTAACTTCGAAACAACTAAGAAGGATAGTAAAGGATTTGCAGAGGGCAAAGACTAGAGAACTAAGAAATAGAGAACTAGGATGAAAATAATGGACAAGGAACCTCTATTACAAGTGCTCCAAAGGAGTTGTAATGTTAGGGTAACAAAGCATGGGTGGAGGAAATCCCAAAGAGGAGCTTTATAGAGAATACATTGTTGAAGTGTGCTTCTTGTAAACTGTGATGGCCACCTACAAGCACCAATGGTGTTAGAACCTTTTTTTGTTCCAAAAAAAATGTTGTGGGGAGTTCTATCATGTGGAGTACCAAACCACTTTTGGTGTTCATTCCTCCTATTGACCTAGATGTAACATTGAAACAGTGGTTGGAGATAATTATCCGTCATGAGTAAGTGATTGGAATTGTACACATAACAATCATTGTTAACCTTATTGTGTGTTTTGTGTTAGAAAATTATATATTACAAAGCAATGGAACACATAAAATATTGCAGAAATATAAACACAGAAAACACATAAAAAAAGAGAGACACAGATATACGTGGTTCACCTAGTTTGGGCTACGTCCACGGAGAAACAACCAGTCCTTCCTTTTATATTATCCCGTAAACAGAAGATACACAACCTACAGTAGATTCGTTGTAACACCCTCTTCGCTCTCAATCTCCTTTCTCTTTCTCATTCAGAATACAGATCTACATAGACGCAATACAATTCCCTCATATATAGTGAGGGGTTGCCTTCTAGGGCAAAAAACCCTAAATTAAACATAACTTCTATCGTCGGATCTCTACCTAATGAACGCCCCAGATTGACTAGAAATTACTATACTTTTACAAGGAAATTTTACATCTATTCTTAGCTTCGGGGGCGCTGCCCCCGAAACCCCCCGCCGGGGGGGGCTTCCCAAAGGTCACAGCCACCCCCCCTAGACCCCCCTGTAGCGAATATTTTACGGGTGGCATTACCACCCCATTTCGAACTGGGTCGAATGTGGCAATACCTTTGAATACAGAAGATAATCAAGCTCCACACCCAACATTTTGTGCCTTAGTTGCATACTTAAGGATCTATGAGAAGTCTCATGCATAAAATGTCACATAGTTGCCTCATGTTGAGCAATGAAGCACCAAGGTGGACCTTGTATGACTCATTAGTATAAAAAAAGTTTGACCCTATGTGATTCATGTTTTACATTAGGGAAGAGGGGTCATTTAGGCTTGCCCTTGGAAAAACAATTCTACTTTAGAGAGAGTAGCTCCAAGTTTGGCTAGATCATCAACGATTGAATTGTTCCCTCTAAAGACATAGAAGTACTATCTTTTGGGGATGTCATGGAGCATTTTAAATACTGTTTTGATAATCTGAGCAAGTTTGAGATCATTGGGAAGAGATCTATTTAGGATCCGAGATGGTATGATGAGTGAATCCCCAACCACTATGATATCTTAAAAGTTTAAATTCACTACTTATTTTATCCTTTGATAACGAGCATAAGGTTTAGCAAAAAAATGTTGCTTCTCCCAATCTCCTGGAAAATTTGATTTCTAGATTGTTCTCGGGGTTAATAATTGTTGAATTTCCATAACCCTGGTGCTATGATAGAATCTTAAAATCTCTAACGCTACCAAACCAAGAATCTCAACAAAGCTACTTTGCACAACGGAATATAAACAACAATAAATCACACATGCACAAGTATAAACAGCCTTTTACAAATTTTTCAACACAACTTCGTTATATTAATCAACATATAACGCAAGAGTCTAGGGCTCCCGTACAAGGGATAATAGCCCTCAAATATCCACAAGTACAAGAATACAATATACAATGACAATATCGCTACAATCTTGACATCTATGTCGTAGATTGTCCTATCGATCCTTCGCTTCCATTATTCTCTCTAGATGCCCCTTAGTCCATCAAGAAACAACACATAGAGACTCCAGGAGGGTTGCCACCTATCACTATTGCAAGTCACTTTTGCTTCAATGAACATGGACTCGTTAAATTTTCTCCTCTAGGCTAGCCAATACCCGAGCTTCAATGTGCCAGTCTAGTAGCTTCTTTCTTCCATAAAAGAGCTACACATTAGGCTCCACTATTCACCCAATGACGCAAAAATCAATGTCCTTCGTGTTTTTTGACGTAGGGCTACTTTGGTATACCTACATGTTTCCCTCCACTAGTCCAACGGTGCCCAATCCAATCACTATAGAATTTGTTCCTAGAAAAGGCTTCTAACATCCACATGAAGCCTTTCAATTGGCATCCACAGGCTGCAAAGTAATATCATCCAATCTGATCTAACTCTAGACCTAACATAAGGAAAAAACTCAATAAAAAATACCTTTTGACTACTGCTCTAAACTAAAGTCACTTGTTGTAGATTAGGCTGCCTAGTTAGGGCTTCTCATAGCCACATGTGAGCCCACTATTCTGCCTTCTATCATCCTCCTACAACTGCAACATACATCCATCTTCTTGTTGTTGACTCATGCTGCTTTGTAGGGCTAAAACTAACCGTTTTTCATACCTAACAACCCATTGTTTTGGGCTCGACCTTCCTATACAAACACCTATACAATAGGAAGACCTAAACAGTGAAGAACCATGCCACAAACACCTCCACAAATAACTCAGAATTATCCTTCATTAATGTGGCCTTCCTGTTGGTTATCTCACACTCAAAAACATTCTTGGGAGAGGCCCTAGTGTCCCTTCTTCCTTCATTGAAGTAGCACTAACCTTGGACCCAAAATAGAGATGCATCTTCTCCCTTGAACACGTTTATCCTCTCCTTCTTCGCTGCCTTTGTCTTGCACTCTTAGATTCTTCAATTGATCCTTAATCACCTCATATGGGAGCTTCAATGAATCCTTGCCAACTGTCAATAAGTCCTAGAGCCAAGCCGACTTGTAAAAAAAATGACAGTGATAAACAAAAATTATTATCTCATGATATAGAGCTCTGATTTAAGTGATTCTGGATGCAATTGATTCGTCTCAACATCCTATATCACCTCAAATTGTGCCATTCTCAAATCTATCATGGGTTTGACCCAAACATAAATGGGTGAAAAAACCCAACCTAGTGTTCCAAGCCAACAAATGACTTTTTGGTGCTCCAACCTCCAAACCTTGAATCCTAGGGCTGGGAGTACCTCCCAACCTATCAAAAATCAACATTTCCTCTTAGCGAGGGAGGTACTTCCAATACTAGGAAGTAACTCATCATCATCATCACTACTCACAACACTCTCCCAACTCCTGATGCTCACAACTACAACAATCCATGTAGTATGAACTATGCCTCTCTCGAAAGTTTTGATGTCACTAGAAGTGTTATGCTTCTTCTTCTCCTCCTGAAATGTCTTCCACTCTCTCCATGTTTCCTTCTTAGAAGATGTAGAAGCACCCTTGCTCCCCACTGACCATGCGCTCTTCTTGGGCTGCAAAGTCTCCCTATGAACCTACAAACTCCCACTAGAACTCGACTCTCCCTGAGTCTTCAAAACCTGCACCTTCTTTTTTGGAACCGGTACCTATAACTCTAAAGCCCACACCTACAAATGCTTCTCTGGAACCTGCACATGGTCAACCTGCTTCTTCTTCCCATGATCTATAGGCTTTCCTGTCAGCTTGTATAGACCATTCCCTTTAACTCCAAGCATAATACCTAGAGAGCTAGAGCCTCTGGGCTTGAGTCTTGCCTTCCCATCCTGGAATAAGACCTCAAACCCCTTCTTCTCGATCACTGAGATTGATATCACGCTATATCTAAGTCATGGTATAAATAGTACATTCTGGACTTGCATCACTCGTCCTAACTCCATCCTAAGTGGTACAACTACTGATCCTGAGATCTCCTTCTAACTCTTGTCACCCAACACCATGTGAAACTTCAAGTCCCACTAAGTTAGAGTCTCGAATACCACCTATGACCCTGTCATATGTTTCGATGCACCATTGTCCACATACCATCCATCCTCATTGATGGTACCCTGTGAGAAATGAGAGATCAGTTTTCTCCTCCAATCCCCTGGTGAGAGAATCTATCTTAGTAGAAGTGGAAACACCGGTGACCTGTTGCCCTTTCTTCTTCTCATCATCTACCATCTTCTTCTTCATCAGACATCTCGATGAAAAATGACCCATCTTGCCTTAGTTAAAACACTTCACATTACTCAGGTCTTTCTTCTGCTTACCCTTCATTAGTTCTACAAGTTCTACGTCATCATCTAAAGCCTTATTCTTCATATGAAGATCCTCGTCTTGCAACTCTTCATGAATGAAGTCATCCCATAGCCTATTCCAGTCTAGAAACTTCTCTCTAGTAATGATCCCTCTGATGAAGGGCTTCCATTCTTTAGTGAACCCTTTCAAAGCAATCCTCACCAAATCCAAATCTGAAATAGTCACACTGATGGCAGCACACTCATCTTTGACCTGAGACAATCTCGTCAGATACGAAGTTACTCCTTCAACATGTATCATCTTGGTGGACTTCAACTTATCCTACAATACCAGTACCCAGTTCTCACTCTTATTTTGGAACAAATTCTAAAGAGCCATCCACATATCATGTGTAGTGTTCTTCCCAGACAAATGAGGTATTAGGGGATCCTTCTCACCATTAAGGATGATCAATCTCACCCTCGTAGCCAATTCCTCATACACTTCCATCTACTTAGGGCCAGTTGGCTTCTTGATCTCTTTCTCAGAGAACTCCATATCCTATTGACCTACAATACTAGCTTGATCATTCCCTTTTATGGACTATAGTTGGAGAGCCCTTCCAACCTGTCTTTATACAAGAGACCAAACTCCAACTTCAACATTGTAGTGAGCCATTCACCTATAATGTGACCAACTCCCTCTTAAGCTATACTTCACTGTGGAAACTTTAATTCACTATCCCTCAAAGTAGATTAGATATACACTGATACCATGTTGAATTTCCATGACCCTGGTGCTAGGATAGAATCTTAAAATATCTAATGCTACCAAAACAAGAATCCCAAAAAAGATACTTTGCATAATCGAATATAAACAATAGTAAATCACACATTCACAAGTATAAACAACTTTTTAAAATTTTTTCAACCCAACTTCATTATATTAATCAGAATATAATACAACCATCTAGGGCTCTTGTAAAAGGTATATTGGCCCTCAAATATCTACAAGTACAAGAATACAAGATAAAACAACAATCTCGCTACAATTTTATTATCTATGTCGTATCTCATCCTATTGGTCCCTCGCTTTCATTATTCTCTCTAGTTTCCCCTTAGTCGATCAAGAAACAAAACATAGACACTCTATGAGGGATGCCACCTATCACTGCTACAAGTCACTTCTGCTTCAGTGAACACGATCTCATCAAATATTCTCCTTTAGGATGGCCAATTCCTGAGCATCAATCTTTTAATCTAGTGGCTTCTTTAATCCTTTTGTTGCTCAATCAAAAAATAGGATAAATTGGTTATGTTGAGAGATCCATTTATTGAATTCATCTCTTGTACTTATGATTTCCATGTCTTTTGAAGATTTTAGAAGCCTGTAGGAATGGTTGGGATGTTAAAGATATTAAACCATGCTACATCTTGGGGAGAAATATTTTTGTCTTCGTCTTTTATTTGTTTGGCCCTTTAAATTTCCCCTATGAATCCATTCACTTTTATAGGGAATTTGGTGTTGCTTTCCTCTTCATTGATGAAGATGATTTTGTTCATGGCTAGCCAAATATTCCAACACACTATTTTTATAACGGCTTCTCATATTCTTTTCATTTTCTTCTTCCTTGTAAAGGATCTCGTATAATGTTTTTCCCATATTCCAACAAAATATGGAATATTATGGGGTGAGTTGAAATTTTTCTTGAGAGGGTGGAAGAGCAAGCTCAAGGCATCCAAAGAGAATGCAAATTCGAGGAAAAGATGGTCTATAGTTCCCTAATTTTTTTCATAGAAAACACCATGAAGGACCTTCTATCCCTTGCTTTGAAATATTTTTTTGCAAACAATACTTTTTTATGACCCAAGGTCCAACATGAATCATTGATCTTGGGGACATAATAAAGATCCCATATATTCCTCCATAATCTGCAATATGAATACACTTTTCCAAGATTGAAGAGGTATTCGTACCCCATTTTTACACCATCTTTACTAAGGATTATAACCACAAATGCATGATTCTACCTCTTCAATTGGCACTAAAGCCTAACCTGCTAGGAGCAATTTCAATTCATTGCTTTCCCTATTTAGCCCCATAATACAAACCCGATTCTAGGAATACTATGTGCCATTTTCTGAAGAAGCCATGACATCCTTGAGGTTCGATTTGTTATTAGAAGAGATCCAATCTAAAAGGGGGTGAATGGAGGGGATTAGTTCTAGAGGGTGACCCCCCATGATGCTTTCATGTTGAAGGCTTATTTTATTTCCATTTCTCGGATCTATGTTAATTTGGATTGGATCAAAAGGATAGATGCTTCTATGATTTTCCATATACATGAATTGCCTCTAGTTGGGAGTGGCTGAAAAATGTAAGAGTATTTTTCTCCGAAATAGCATTTGATAAGAAAAACTTGTTTCCACCAATCTTGATTCCTGGTTATTATATGTTGGACCAATTTATCTCCCATCACAATGTTCAAGAGGGTGGGATTACTAATTCCCAATCCTCCTAGAATTTCAAGAAGGAAAATTGTCTTCTAGTTTATATGATGATATTTTTAAGAATTTATTCTTTCCCGTACTAAATAAATTTTATGAGTGCCTGCGCCATTTGTTGTTTGATAGAAATTAGAGCTAAAATATTAGATAATTGATAAAGAGGTAGCTAATAGGCCTTTCATTATGAAAAAAATAGAAATGAAAAGAAACTATTAGTGCAGCTCATTGAAATGAGGGTGAGGAAAAGAGACAAACCATTCGTCGAATGAGGAATCCTAACTATTCATCCAACTAACTAATATTTTCCATTCATCTTATTTTGGTATTGTTGCAATATTGAAGTGATATTCATTATATTAAGGTGATATGGGTTTCCTGACATGACACATTTCTTGATGGGCATGGATTATACCTATGTTTAGGAAATATTTCTTGGTATGCATGCTCTATATTTAATTTCCAAATAGTAAGTTTATGGCCTATTCATTTCATAATAGACTCTATTATATAGGTATGTTTTCAATATTATTATGAGGGTAAATCTCCTTAACTATTAATGATCATGACATAAAAAATAAAAATATTTTTTAATTAGCTTATTGTTATATATATATATATATATTTCTTTTAGTACGCAAGAGGAAGTAAGTTTTCTCCACAACCATCAATTAATAGTTCACCTCATAATTCACTAATAAAATAAATCACTTTCCTTTTGTGTGCACATCATAACCAAGATCAATATGCAAGTAGGGTATTAAAATGCAAATCTAGCGACATTGTGAATTTGGTGTGAATGAGATCCAATTTGCTAACACCATCTTATTTGTACACTTACAATGAAAAGTTTATGCATGGCACTCAATTAATCAAATATATGCTTAAATTTTTGCATTTAAAGTTTCATGGAAGATCATATATATATCCTCTAACAATTTGTTAGGAATTCATACATGTGAAGGGATGTAAATTCTTGGTTCAGTGGGTTTAATCTGTTTATATTTGGAAAGAGACATGAGAGTGACTTATATCACTAGAGTGACTTATATCACTAAATTTATTAAGAATAGAGAGAAAAAATATAAAAGCAATGATAAAATTTAGGGAGATGCAAAGCATAATCCGAAGGGAATGGGTGGAAAGTAGGAACATGAGCCTAATCAATTCTTCCAAAGCCAAATTGATCATGATAATAGTGCCAAAATAATAATCTAAGGAAATCAAAGACCAAATATTTTTAGGAAATTGATTAGCTCAATGAACAATAATTCCTTTTAGAAAAATATATTTTTGATTCAATTAAAATACAAACTTCAATAAATTAAGACAACAACTTAGAGAGGAATCAAGTTGTGTAAAGGTGTTGTGGGTTGGTTTTACACCACCCATAAATCATTGTAGGTGATTATTAGTAGTGCCCCAAAATAATAAAGGGACCAGAAGGGATTTTGATACTAAGGAGAACATGAATGAATTAGTGAAATTTGCATTAATTCCCTTAATAGACATTGATTCCTTCTAGCAAATTCTAATTTCAATGTAATTAGTATGATAATTCCAAGGAACCCAAAAATCATTTTTAGTGACTATTAATAATGTCCTCATATAATAAAGTGATAGAAAATGGTTTCAGTAGCTACAAGAGTCGAAATGACTTAGTGAAATTTGCATCTACTAAATGGAAGAAAGATTTCAAAGAAACAAACTTAGACTAAAACCATGATAATCCTTCATAGAGAAAATTAAGTAATCACATAGTATTAACAAAAAAGGATTTATTTTATCAATAAATTCCTTACAAAGGGTGAGCCATGCATACTTATAAATCTTATGCATCATTACTCACTAAAAAAGTTGCAAGTCGCCATGGCTTAGATACACATTCATTCTTAGTGGATAGTCTCCTGGACTCTTTCATCATCTAGTATTCAAGTAGGCTACACTCTTCGAGTTGTCATCTTTTCTCTTCAATATTCCCAATTTTTCTTTACATCTACCCATTTATTTCCTTCTTTACCACAAATTTCACTTTTAATGTGTTTCCTTGCAAGACCAAGCATCACAATGGTTTTCTTCAAATTCCTAGTAAATTTGGGTGTTTTCCAACTTTTCCAAAGAAAAACATCTAAATGGTTATTACATAGTTTGGAAAAAAAATTAGTGACAGTCCAATTTAAATCACACCTTCGCATTTGTAGGTTTTATATTCCCAATAACAACAACTTTCTTTGGTATCCTTTATCTTTAATCATCACATAGACTCTATCAAATCTCCAAGTAAAAGTGCCCGCACTATAACATGGAAGATAAAAGTTGAATAGGGGATGTCTTTGGCATAAGCTTGATGTTCATCTCATGGATAGAGATGATAGCCACTACTAAAATGGGTAGTTGGAAAAGTATTGCTCCTTGGGCTACAAGTGCAAAGAACTCTTTTTTCCCCCTTAGCCTTTACTCCCAAAGGAATTTTCATGACTCTTTGTTTCTTAGAATAGAGTTCCAAATCAAACCTCCAACATTTGGATTTCCAATATCTAGTCAATTCGTAATATTGACATTAGTAACATAGTTACCAAATTAACAAGAACTTTCTATATTTCTCATTTTTTTAGATATTGTATCTAGTAGCTAATTTTGAACCCGTTTCACAAGTGGTGCCATGGGTAGAACTTTTTTGAAGGAGTAATTAAAATTACCATCGTTTCAACATGTTTGTAGCACGTCCTTAATAGAATTATAATGTTGTCAACAAAAACTTTAAAATCAACCCTTGAATTGATAAATAGTGTTAAAAACAACACCATTTATTTCTTTGAAGTTAAAGCTATATTTTCTTTCAATCCTAACTAATATTGTTGCAACTAAAATCTTAAATTCAATGGCTAAAATTGAAAATTGTTGTGACTAATAGCACCCCAAATCCCCACCTTTTTATAGAAATAAATTTGTATGTTGTTTGAAAATGTGACATTGATAACTACTATGCTATGAATCTAGATCTTAAAATTGAAAATAACTGTTATCAATAACACTTTTTTATTTTTTAATTGCAATAATATAGAAACCAGGAATAAAAAGCAATTTTTTTCTTTTTTAATTGTAGTGAAAAAAAAACAAATATATATAAATAAATAAATATATAAAACAGAGGCAACTTAAAAATAAATTAATATAGAATTATATATATAATTGAAATACACCTGAAAATTAAATTTAAAAACCCTACCCATAACAACAATTAAAATAATAATAGTATAAAAATAAAAGCACAATAAAAAAACAACCATTTTAAAAATGTGTTATAGCTAAAAGGAAAGACCAATCACAATAAGACAAAGCAAAAGATGTTTGATATGAGTGATAATCATAAGGAAACTATCGAAATGTGAGGTGTTTAAATTGAAATTAAAGTCTTGAAATGAAATTAGTTATCTTTGAAGTTTACTATCGTTGTATTTTCATTGTTAGGTCTGATTTGTTGAAGTTATTTCTTAAATATGAAGCATTTTAAGCCATGGATAGTTCACATATGAGGGCTGGTAATAGAAACATAAGTGGGATGTGATGTATTTTTTAATCTGAAGATTCTATAGTAGGTGTGTGAGATTGTTCCTTTTATAGTTGTATTTCTTTGATTCACTATTTAAAGGCAATCCCCTGTGATGTGAGATCCACAATAGATTCAATAGATCAAACCATGGATGTCGCAGATTTCATGGAAATAACTAATTCATCCCATATTGCTATTGAAATTAATGAAAAATTGTGCGCCTATGTGCACTAGCCAAGGTGATCAATGTCAAAGAATGCCTTTTGCAAATGCGCTAGTGATGGTGGGAAAATATCATAAATTAAGAAAAAAATTAAAGCTTCTTAAGGTTGTCTTTTAAAAAACAAAACTATACAAATCTATCTAAGTGGTTTTGTATGGATCACCATGGTTGTTTCTTCAATGTGTGCACAAATTCAACATTTTGTAAGTGAAATCAACTTAAAGGGCAAACCACCAAGTGAAATAACAAAGTTAGGGAGCTCAATCTTGAGCCACTAATCCACTGAAGTAGAATTGAGGAGCCTAGAAAGGACTCCTCTTATCTCCTACAAGCTCATTAAAAGATCAAATATCATCAATGAGTCAAGGGGAGGCAAGGCATGAGCTTGGGAATATAAGTATCATTGAATTTGAGACTATTAGAAGAAAAAAGTTCAAGGAAACGTGATGCTTCCAAATTGTCTCACAATTGGCATTGCTTTGTGTTTTTAGAGCTCACCATTAGACAAATTTCAAGGTACTTCTTGAGGAGATATCGTTCTTGCAAAGAGAGGGAGAATAAGGATCTTTGTTTAGAAAATTCATAGGGTCCATTTCCCTATAAAATCCATCTAGTGTCTCTAGGATATATTTTCACTCTTTTCATCAAGAAACAAAGATATTTCTTGCTTCCCAACTTCCATTTTCTTGTTTTCTTTGTCTTAACATTGTAACTCATGTTCTTACTTAGATATAGTTTCTTTGTTCATTTGTTTGTGTGTTCTTTTTCTAACGTTGTTATTGGTTGTTTTATGTAGGGAATAACAACCTTGCAATACAGTGGATTTTGGGACATCCTTGCTCCAAAAGCAACACAACAAATTAGTGACACCACTTCCTTTTCTTGCTCCATTATGTTGTTTGCATCATCTATCCTAAATTCAATTTCTTTATTCATCTATATATTTTTCTTACATAACCGTTTTAGTCATCATCTTCGCCCGTGCATACTAGAAATCATCTTTTTTTTTTAACCCATCCACGTTGATATTGAAGAAATAATTGCATTGTTTCCCTTACGACTATCAAACAAATACTTGCAGAAGTTTATAGAGTTTGAAATCATTGTAACTTTATCCTGTTTCCTAAGTTTGGTGGAAGCCATTAATAATTTTACCCCTCTTTCACATTTTGGAAATTTAGTTAGGTTGATTTTCATTTAAACTAATCAATAGAGTAGACGTTGATTTATTTTGTGACATGGATGGTCTTTGTTTTATTTATCATATTATTTTAGGATTAGGAATAGGAGTGGGTCACTTCCTTATTGACTATGCTCTTGCCCTTATGCTCATAAGAAATTTAAGATCATCAAAAAAACTTTGAAGCCCATTCTTACCTTCCTTTAGAAATAGTGGTTAAAAATCATAATTTAATAGGATAAAAGTATCCCATTATATTCACATATTTTTCTTTCACATAATGTACAACACACATAACATAATTAGGTTGGAAAGTAATGGATCCCATGATTTCGATATCTCTACGATCTAATAAATGTTTATGAAAAGTAATGGATCCCATGATTTTGATATCTCTATAATCTAATAAACATTTATGATCTTCACTTTGTTAAAAATAATGACAAGAAATTCCAATTTAATTTTTCCTTGAATTAAATTGAAATTCTTTTCTCATAGCAACTTGTAATAGTTAACTAAGTTAATTTGACTTAGTTGACTTTGAAAATTCGAGTCGGAAGTCTATCTAGAGTCATGTAGAGTGATTCCTAAATTTTAGGGGCCCATATTGAGTTCTTTTGAGTTGTAATTAGATCACTGAGTCTAACCGAGTTATAGCCAATTAAAGTAGTTCTAAATATTGGAGAAACTAGTAGGATTCTAGTAGTGGGGTAGTGCATTAATGCACCCTTAGTGCCACACCAGTTAACTGAAGATTCACTCATAAATAAGTCATGCATGTCAGTTCAGAGGAAGACCCAGTTGAGATTAGAGTTAAGGGACAATGTACTATCAATTGTATAATTTTCCAAGTTGTACAAATGGTGCATGCAATCAATTGAGGGCCTATGGATGGATTGCTCAGTTATGGAGAGTGAATTTCCAAATTAAATACAGGCTAATTCTCTTAGGAATTGCATAAGGAAGTAGGGGTTTGGCAGGCAACATATTTGGATAATTTTTGGCTTGAGCTAACTTGTGAGGCAGACAGTTAGATTGTACTAGTGCAGGAATTGTTTGGGTTGAACAAGAATTGTATTTTCTTCTTAGAACTTCTGGTTAATACAATATAGATAGTCAGAGTTTTTAGCAATTTCTTTGCCCAAAGAAATATTTTGTTATGTGCAATTGATATTCTTCCTTTTCTACTTATTATTTTCATCTGTTGAAGAGTAGGGGAGATACTTGCCTTGTGTTTTAGCATATCACATAAGCTTTTGAATCTACAAGTAAAAATCTACATGGTATAAGAGCTACAGATAGTATAGAAGAGCAGAATTCAAGTTTGGTGTGCAGGTGAAATCAAATTTGCAAGTTCGTACTTTAGAGTTAGCAATATGTCATTCTACGACTTGAGACTTGAGTATGCCTTGGAGGGAAACATGAATTACATAGCTTGGAAGGACAGGATGGAGGTAGTGTTGGAAGACAATGGCCTCAAGGAATGGCTTGTATGGTGTCATTGATGATGGTTAGTGTATGGTACTTGGATAGTGGATATTCTTTCCACATGACCGATAACAAAGAGCTCTTCAGTAACTTGGAGGAGAAGGATCTCCAGATGTATATCAAGATGGGTGGTGATGGGAGGTATAGTGCTATCAAGCTCGATACAGTTGCCTTTCATAGGGAGTTGGGTTCTCTACTCACTTTTCGAGATGTTATGTATGTTCCTGGTTTGAAAAAAAACTTGGTATTTGTTGCCATGTTGGAGGATAGAGGCTATGATGTGATATTTAGTAAGGGAAAGGTGTTCCTTCATCACATAGACATAGGACAGATGAAGAGGATAGGGGTTTGAGTCAAGAATCTCTGCAAGTTGGAGGTAGAAGATTTTTTTTCCTTGAGCATGAAGGCAGAGAAGGTGCAGAGCCGAGACATTGGTGAGTTGTGGCACAAGAGGTTGGGTCACTTGCACCATGGCGCTTTGAAAATCATACAGCAAATTTCTACTAGTCTTCCCAAGGGTACACTTGAGTAGGTTGACACATGAAAAGGGTGTACCTTGGGAAAATAAACCAAAGCTTCCTTTCATGACAACGGTAGTTGAGCACAGGTGATCCTCGATAAAGTTCACTCAGGTGTGTGTGGACCATTCTCGACAGCATCCATGGCCAAACACATGTATTATGTCATATATTTTGATGATTTTTCTCGTAAGTGTTGGATCTTCTTCATGCAGAAGAAAGATCAGACTTTCTCAAATTTTTGTGAATTTAAAGCACTCGTCAAGAAAGATACTAGTAGGAAGGTTAAATCTCTCAAGAGTGATAATAGTGGAGAGCATGTGTCGAATGAGTTTAAAAAATTTGTGCAACAGAAGGAATTCGACGAGAGTTAATAGCACCTTATAGCCCACAACAGAATGGGGTGCTTGAAAGGAAAAACAAAAACATTGTAGGAGTGGCACAGGCGATGTTACATGATCAGGACCACTAGACTTGTGGGTTGAGGCATGCAAAACATTTGTTTATTTACAGAACACAAGCCCTCATCGAATTCTTGAGATGAGTACACTGGAAGAGGCTTTTTCAAGGAAGAAACTAGATTTGGGACACTTCAGGATTTTTGGTTCATTAATATACTTCATGTAACCAAAGATACATGGAAGAAGCTTGAGCCAACAACATAGCTAGTGATATTTGTGGGGTACACTGATACAGCTCACAACTATTGGGTGTACCTACCAACCAATAGGATGACAATGGTTCATAGACATAAAATTCGATGAAGAGAATGCCATGAGATGTTCCCTTGAGAGGGAGCTTCAGCTACATGCGGTTGAGGATATTTTAGCTCTTAAGGAGGAACCTCAGGATGACGTGGAGCAGTCACATGCAGAGGATCAAGGAGTGGAGAAAACCACTCATGAAGAGTCTTCTAGAGATGGTAGAAAGCGCACTAGAGAGGCTGAAATGTTATTGCATGATGTTAGAGATAATGTGGGAGCACCCACATCACAATGCAAGAAGAGGAGGTCACTGAAGAGGTACGCTGGCTACATGGCTCTGATGAGCAGATGTGTAGAGACTGAGGCATCCTCTTTTAGGGAAGAAGTGTCGCAACCAGTTTGGGTTGAAGCCATGGTTGAGAAGTATTGTAGGTTTTAACCCTGTACAAAAATTACCTGCATACGAATTCTAAAACACATAAAATAAACAATGCGAGAGCATAACACATAAAACACATATACACAGAGATTTTCCCCTGGATCCCAAAACCGGGACTACCAGCCTTTTCATTATGTCCCTTTCAATGTTACAATACATATTTATACATGCCAAATCATCCAATACCATGGACCAAAAACCATCATGTCCAAAACTATGAACTGAAAACCATTGCGTCCAAAAACATGTGCGAAAATCATGCACAAAACCATAGGTGGGTCCGCCCTGTTAGTGTCAGTCTTTATTGATTATTAATAATTAAATTAAAACCTTGAAATTTCTGTTTCACAATTAAAAAAATAAATAAATTATTCATATAATAATATATATATATATATATATATATATATATATATATATATATATATATATATATATATATATATATATATATATATATATATATATATATATATATATAGATATATATAAAATAAATTATTAATTTCATGGTTAGGAATTTGTTTATATATATATATATATGGTTGGGATTTTTGGCGGATTGCGAGTTGCAGGTTTCGAACTTGAGACCATCTATCGTCATGTATCAAATCTTCGTCAAGGGTTTGGATGGCAGAACAAAATGCCTGTAGTTGTCTGCACCCCACCTCGCGGTCTCAGATCTGAAGGACAGGCTCTTCGATCTGATTAAAGTCCCTCCGCAGTTACAGAGGCTCGTTACGGGCACCCGCCAGATCGCCGATGACGCCCTTCTGGTCGCCGCCCGCGACGGCCTGTACCCACAAGTCCATCTCCTCCTCCGCCTGAGAGGGGGCAAAGGGGGTTTCGGCTCTCTTCTGAGGGGCGCCGCCACCAAGGCCGGCCAGAAGAAGACCAGCAATTTCGATGCATGCCGCGACATGAGCGGAAGGAGGCTCCGCCAAGTGAACGCCGAGAAGAAACTGGAGGAGTGGAAGGCGGACGCACAGGAGAGGCAGCTCGAGAAGATTGCGGAGGATTATCTGAAGAAGCAGGCGAAGATTCTGAAGAAGAGTGACCCTCGCACCGACGAGGGCGCCAGGGATGTGGAGAAGTACAGGACCGAAGCTTCCAGGGCCATGGAGGCCGTCGAGTCCGCGGTCAAAGATGGACTGCAGGAGGCCCTCAAGCTTCAACAGAATGGGAAGAGGAAGAAGATCGAAGATCCACAACCTGTCGTCGCCAAGCGAGCTAAATCATGGATCCGAGACAAACTGTACAGACAAGAGATCAGTCCAGACCTGCAAATCCAAACCTATGATGCGGCCGTGTGGAGGGAGAGAACCCTGAACGCAGACGAAGACAAAGCACGCAATTTACAAGGTACTATTACTGTGGTAAGGGCAATTTCGTCTTTTCCTTCCTACATACCCAATCTTGCCCAAGATGCACCTGCAGGGTTAATGCAAAGAACTGGATCGGGCATCCCATCCACGGCAGGTTATCAGTTGCCCAGATCTGCCATTAAATCACCAGATCAGACACCCAGTAGAACAGGGAGCCTTAAAAGAACCCAGATCTGTGGACATGCAACCATCCAGAAGGGCTCAAACCCTATAGAAGCGGACTTTACACAGCTCCTTTTGAAAGCACCAGAAGGAAGAAGTTACTGCTTGAGATTATGGAGGGGCAGTAGCATCCTAGAACTACGGAACAGAATACAAACCCTTCTTGGCATCCCTGAACAAGGGCAAAATCTGATCTACAAGGGGCGCAGTCTACAGGACCACTACACTCTCCAGGAATACAATATAACCACAGATTCAACAATCATCATAAACCTTCGTCTGAGAGGAGGATGCTCTGGATCCAGTTCAAAGAATACAGGCTCCTTCAAGGACGCGGTGAAAGGCAAAGGGGAAAACATTCAACTTAAACCAGCACCAGCACCAGAGCTACCAGGTCCCTATATTGTGGAACAAACACTGGAATCTCCAACGATCCAAGTAACTTCGCCGGAGGTAACTAATCTACACACTGATCTAGCCACACATGTTGTTATATGTAGATTTAATGGTTTCTGGCCAAAATCAGATGCACTGCATCACTGGATCCTCTCAACATGGACACCTGACTGTGAAATTCACCTATGTTCAAAGGGTTTCTTCATAGTTAGCTTTACAACAGAACAAGAACGTGACAATATTATCAATCAGGGGCCTTGGTTCTGGGGCAAGGCTGGCCTCTTCACCACCCCCTGGTTTCCCGAATTTGATGCAAATACTATGAAAGTATCAACAGTTCCTGTTTGGGTGAGGCTTCACAACCTCCCTCTCCACTTCTGGCACTACAAAGTTTTATCAGCCATTGGAAATTCTTTGGGGAAATTCCTTAAAATAGATGGAGAAAGAGTTAGCCAAGGAATATTCACCTATGCTAGAATATGTGTAGAAGTGGACCTAAGTCTGGGACTACCGGATCACATTACATTGAACTATAACAACACACAGAGGATACAACCGCTTGATTATGAAAATACAGCATTCAGGTGCCTAAGATGCATGCAAACAGGGCATCTCCAAAACACCTGCCCACTGGGAAAGAAGGACCCTAAAGAGAACAAGAAACAACAAAAAAAGCCGAAAGGATGGCAGCACACCGATTGGAGGGAAAAAGAGGATATGCAGACAGAACCTACAGGGAACCAATCAAAACCTGATACACAAATGGAACAGGAATATACACAGGAAGGAAATGCCCCAGACACACAAATGGGGCCTGACAATATGAAACAGCAACAAGAAATACAGTTGGAAGTAAGCGGCATCAAACGAACTCATGGATCTGAAGGCTCAGAATCTGACAAGGAACAACAAATAAATACAACGGAAAATCAGCTGGCTATCACTGCACCCAACTCCAACTCTGATGGCTGGCGAAGGGTGGAGAAGAAGAAGGGCAGGAAAGCATAGGCCCGCCGACATTTATTTTTTATTATTTTTTTTGTAATCTCTGTTCGCTTGTGAATACAGGGACAGTCATCTGCATATGCTTAAGCATCTACAAAATGTAATTTTTTCATATGAATAAAATTACGACTTTTTTCTACGGGAAATATATATATATATATATATATATAGATCTTAAAAAATAAAAGTGTATAATTCAAGAAAATCACATAGTTTTCCTGCAGATGTATATTTCAACATAATTATTAACTCTTGAAATCTACATTCTTAGATAATTATAATTGTTATGAATATTTTTTTATGAGGTTAATTTAATTAATTTTTTAAATTGAGATTTATAGAGTTGGTTTTAGGGACAATTTTGTATTCAAAGATACAAAATTAACCAAATTAGAATTGACTTTAGTGGCTTTGTACATAAACCATTGTTAAAAAAAAATATGAAACCATAAACATTCCACACCTAAGTCTAGGGATATAAATCCAAGATTGTAAATTAGATAGGTGTTTTTGGATCCTCTGATGTTTTTCCTCCCATTCGAGTAATGCTAAGATGTTATTCAAATTTGTCCATCCTCCGATCTAGATACCTCAAGTTCCTATGCAAGTGTTCAAGGGATTGAAGGATGTCCATGTGATTTTCATGTCGGTCTAGAAGAGTCTTTCCCAATAAAAACTTCATCTTCTAGTAAATATCCATTATTTGCATTACTAGCTGAATTGTCCCCTCATTTTTCCTATGTTCAGGAGATAATCATCCCATTATGTTAGAACCTCCATATGTGAGAGGGGAGTCCTTTGATTTGAAGCTCCCCCTTTCACCTAGGTGATTTCTTCTTGTATGCGAGCTAGAGAGAGAACCCAATATGGTGAGGAAAAATCCTCTATTGGATCTGCCATGTAGGTATGTCCCTGGTGGACCTGCTCTTGATACTAATCAACCCCCCTTCTAACATGTGTCCACTAACATGGCATGGATGACAAATTAGATAAATGCATAAGTTCTAGCCAAGGCCAAGACAAACATAGTGGTGCAATTGAGCAAGGGGGGATGCCAAGTTATACAGAAGCCAGGAGAAGAGAATTAATGAATATAGGGGGAGGCTAGGAAATGCTCGAGGACATCCAAATGTGAAAGAGAGGGGCAAAAAGAATTCTCCTCGGCCACCAATTTCTCACCCAACGCTAAACAAATACATTACATAGATACCATATAAAGAACACTAGTTGGAATATAATAAAGCCAAGAGAGAGGGAAAGACCTAGAGCCTCTAGTAGGAGATGAAAGGCATGACCATTAGCTACATAAGGGTGCTACCACTGAAAGTAGGGACAACCGAGCACGAAAATGGGAGAGACTCACCAATAGTACCAAAGAGGTGAAAGCAAGACATAAAATAACTAAGACTCCCACCCTTACCTAGACACTTTGTTGAACTTCCTACAAATTAACCAAGATAGCTAATTCAAAAAAAATGTAGGAAACGACACAGTATTACCTATTTCCAGATGGAGTTTCAAAGCGCATAAGGAAGTAGCTCCCACCCCTTAATGGAAATCCAACTGGGTGGTCAATTTCAATACTCAAAAAGTTCTTTGCATGATTGCGTGATGTGTGTTACCTCTTAATCCTAGTCCCTTTCACATAAAATGCTCCCTCATTGGTCGTTGCTTACTCCCTGCCAGGAGTGACACCATTGCATGTTTGTAGATTTAACATCATGAGAGGAGTAATATTATTCATACTCATCACATGAGTGAGAAGCTCGATTAGAGAAGATTTGTCTTACCACTCTCACCTCTCCATCTTAATTTTTTGCACATTATGAACCCACAATGATGCATTTAACATTTTGTAGGGTGTGTTGCCACATGCCCCCATTCATTAGCTAGGTAGGATATTGGAAGCCCCCCCCCCATCTTCAATAGTCACCCCGTCCCGGGTTAAGAATTATTTATGAGCCAATTTCCAACATGCAACGTTTAGATGATAATTTGGGCGTATGTTCCAAGTGGATGCAAATTGTTGAGAGTAATCTAAACACCCATAGTTTGTGAGAAAATCAACAATGTTTTTTCTTGATTCATCACATGTTCATCAAAATAAGATCTGGAATACAAGTCATAAGGGAGGAAATTGTTTTGGGAGGGATTCTAATCTCTAGCTCGACAAGACCTTATAGATGTGGATGTTATTTTGAAGCTTCTGGAACATGGTTATGATGATTTGTGAATCTCTTTCTACCAGAAGATTTGTGAGGCCTTGGGCATGAGAAAAATCCAATATGATATGGTGACCCATAATTTCAACAACATTATTACTATAGGTGCCAATCGTTCCAAAATAAATCAAGATTGGAAGGCCTACTTAATCTTGAATTATTCTGTTGTAGCATGTTGACCTTGGGTTACCTTTGGAAGCTCCATCAAAATTCAATTTGAGGAAAGAGGGTGAGGGAGGAATCCAATTATAGGACTAGAGGCAGGCAATGGTTGGTGGGTTAGGAGGAGGAGGGGAGCGTAACCACTTAAGCGACAAAAATTAGAGTTATTTGTGCTTTAAATGTGAAAATACACAATGTATTGTAAGTAATATTTTATTAATGTGATGAATGTACAATAGTGTGAATGTTACAAAGAGGATCTGCTTATATACCTAGGTAGGTGCCCCTCCAATGAATGGTCATGTCCCTTAGAACACACCTCTTCATTAACTATTCAATTAATTAACTATAATTATGTTTACTATATATTCATTTATATTTATTTTATTTTACATAAGTTATATTCATAACATTTCCCCTCTCTTCAAAAAGATTTGTCCTCAAAGCTTAATTGTTGAAAATTTCTTCACTTTCCTACGTCATTTCGTCATGTCAATTTCCTTCCTTGCGAACCCTTTTTTCTTTTTTCTTTTTTATTTATTTATATTTAAGCTAAATAATATTTTTTTGTTTTTTAATTAAATAATTGTATATTAGGGGATTTTTGATGTCTAAAATAGGCCTCCTGAGGAAATTATATAATAATAGTGGAAATAATAAAATAAGATTAGATGACATCATCCAATTTTAGAGGGAAAAAAGAAAAAACTATGTTTTCAACTTATCTCCCTATGGGTTTACCCAAATTTCGAGCGGAAATATTCATTGAATGCATAATTTGATTCCTCATCCAAGGAGTACCCATGTTGCATACTTTCGATGGACCCTGCTACATGAAAACTGAGAAATACATGGAAAACATGATTGCAATCATGTTTTTTCATGTATTTCTCATTTTTCATGTAGCAGGGTCCATCGAAAGTATGAAACATGGGTACTCCTTGGATGAGTAATCAAATTATGCATCCAACGAGTGTTTCCGCTCGAAATTTGAGTAAACCCATAGGGAGATAAGTTTAAAATACGAGTTGAAAAAAGTAGTTTTATTATTTTATTATTTTTTAATCTTTTTACTTTTTTACTCCAAAAATGGTGAATCATCCCCCATGGTTGACATCATCATCTTGAATCCTATTGGTTCTTATAAAGTTTATTTTGGTTGTACATTTTTCTTAGGAGGCCCATTTTAGACCTCAAAAGTCCCCTAATGACTATAATATAATTATAACTATTAGTTATATAGTAATTATAATTATTATATAATTACAATTATTATATAACTTATATAATCATATTATGTTATATGTTAATTTGTATAATATCGACCACGATATCAACCAAGCCAATTAATTTATGTATTAATCAATCAACAAGTGTGACTTGAAAGTGGTGTTGGTTTACCATGATAACACGACTTTGGTAGCTTGGACGAAAGACAAACTGGAAGGTATGAGACAATGAGTAGATTAGACATACAAGCGCACGATACAAGATGGCATTTGGAAAAAGGAAGGTTTCCTTGGGGTTGAAAAGGATAAATTCCCATGATCATCTTGTAGAGAAGCACACCTGCACACCAAATGTTGACGAGTTCATAGTAGCCATTTGAAGCGACGGTCTTGGGATCCCTATACTAAGGAGTCCCTACAGCCTCATGAAAAGCAATGCATTTTTCAAATTTTGTGGAGAGGTCGAAGTCCCCTAGCTTGACAATGGGTGGCATGGTCAATGACGGGAAAATGTTGCAACTTAATATCTATTTGCATAACAAATTTTCTATGGCAACGTCCCACAACTTTTATTATATGTCTAAAAGTGGTTGCAACTTCTGCTTCGACACCTACATAATTTCCTTTCTTAGTGATTAGTTGTGACATATATCCTCCCTAGAAAAAATCCATATTCAAATGGAAAAACTATTTGTATTTAAATCTACCCATTGGCTTCATATTGTCGAGCTCTTCTTGCAAGTAATTTATCAAATATGCTTCATTTAAAAATTCATCTTTATATGTTTTGAAGTAGCTCGTGTAGCACAATGCTTGTCTAGTGTCTTTGCAGTAACATTTTCTCAATCTCACATTATTTAAATTCGAAACGAATTTGTAAATATCATGGATTGCATTGATGGGAAATTTGCTTCCCAAAGTAAATACAAAAGTTCCCACATATTTCACAAGTTTCTAAGGTAACTTTTCTGACTTGTTATTTTCTTTAGATGAACCATATTTTTTCGGGGGGCTTATGGATGGTTGTCTAACATTTTTTTTTTTTTTTTTGTGTAAGTGAGTAGATTATATTATATAACAAGTATAATACAAAAAACTGCCGAAGTAGTGTGAGCAGGGATGTACAATATTCCTGGGCTGATCGCCTGCTCAGAGGAAGTGATACAATTAAACCAAAACGTAGCACACCACGCAGGGTGGCGAGGAACAGAACAAAACATTACTAAACCTCAGGAACTACCGTAAGTAGACAGGAGAAGTAACAACAGAACAACAGACAAACACTAAAGCCGAGATAACAGAGTGAAAAGATAACAGAGAAGCAAGAACCCGAGTCGGTAAGAGAGCCAACATAATGACCTTAGAAGTGGTAATTCCCCATCTGGGCGATGGTGTCCAAGCCGATGTCCCTGACGTGGCTGTCGACCTTCGCCTGCATTTCTTCCAGGGAAGCAGGCTGAAACGCTGCAGAAGTGGCTGGCTGAGCAGCATGGTTCACACTAGAAGTGGCTGGCCGAGCCGCAGGAGCAGTATTGATGGAGTTTTTGAGAAGCTGGATGAGCAGCCTAAGCATACGATTGTGAGTTTTGATCGCTTCATTCACCGAGGTGATTTTGCTGTCCAGGGAGCTATTGTAGTCTATAATCTTGGCCATCTGTTCTGTAGTGAGATTAACCTCTGTGACGGATTCCAGCGCCTTTGCAATTAAGGTTTTCGTGCGCCAGCTCTCCGCCTGGGTTCGCACGAATTGTGTGGCCCTCTTCGAGGGAGTACCGGGGTCTATTAACCAGTTGACCTCAGCAGCAATTTCCATATCCGAACGACCACCCTCCTCAAGCTTCGCCTGAGCCTCTAATTCTGCAATTTTGCGTTTGATTCTGGTCGCGGTCCTGGTTTCGTAGCCACCTCTGGCTGCCTGAAGTTCCCTATTAGCTGCCTCGCAGCGACTACCTCCCGCTTCCATGGTAAACCTCTTGTGACTTGCCCGAATTAAACCAGACTTGTAAGCGGACCCGCTCTCAACACGAACTCTAAGAACAATGAGGAGAACAGGGAAATTGCCCATGTTTTTATAATGAAAGCAATGATGTTTCCTCAGGAGATTGGAGTAAATGCCTCTGATAGTGGTGGTACCTTGCTGATGGGTAAGCTGAAGAATCGCACAAGCGAGCCTGTCACTGGAAGAATTGGAGCTCATGATGTAACTACCAGGCTGACGAGCCGGGCGCCAAGTGTATGGTGAAAGCCTTCTCAAGGGATGGTGGCGCGTGAAGGGAGATATGCCCCATATGCTGGCATGCTTGATGCTGTTCCTTCGGGCCTTGTTCCGCCTCCTTCCACTCAGAATTGCCATTAATGGTAATGAAACCTCTCCATACGGATCCTCTCCATGCGTGCTGAAAGGACGGTGTCTGATGTAATGGATCTCGTCGCTTAATTCATTATGATCGCCTATCTGCAAGAGCCGCTGCCGCCAGGAGCTCCACCTCCCCCTATGTCCAATCAACCCATTGAGGGCTTTGGGTTGATAATCCTTGCCGATCTCCTCGTGATTCCGAGACTGTGGCCAGGTGTCGTCCTCGATTAAGGTTGGGTGACCTGGATTAGATCCTTCGCTGCCAGTTGTATGCATGCTTCCTTTATGATTGGGTCGTCAAACTCCCGCCAGCACCTATCCATGGCAATGTTGGGGTTGTCTGCTCCACAGTTTGCCAGATGGTCAACAAGACCATTCGCCTTTCTCCTGATTGTTTGAAAGATTAGACCTTTCATCCCCATAACGAGCTCAGCTATGTTTTCCGTAGCTTTGGCAAGCCTCCAATGCTTGGTTGCTTTGCTTATGGTCGTGCCTGTCTGTAGGCGTTTAGCCGCCATGGTTGTCTAACATTTGAAATGGTGACAATATGACCATTTTTCTGTGCATATGTGTCAAGAATTTATGTTGGAGAAGATTGGATTTGTGGGGATTCATTAATCGGCCCCCAAGGTATACAAAATACTATTTCATTGGGTCCGGTTTTCATAGGAGTTGGTGGGTTCTTAGACATCTGTTTTACATTAATTTCACCAATTGTACAAAAAGCTTTCTTCAAATTTCGTTAATCAACTTCATAGTCATCTTCATCATTATCATAATCCAGGCCATCTTCATCTTTAAAATCATCTTCATTCTCATTATAATCTGAAATTGGCATAACCTCTTCCTGATCTTCAACAAAATGTAGTGATTCTTCATGAATAATTTCTGTAGATTCATTTTTTCCTCCTTTCTTTCATCTTCAGCGGTCATACTTTCCTCTATCAAAACACTTGGCTCAAACTCATTCTCTTTGACATTAATGTCAACTTTTATTGTAGGTGTTGAATTTGTTTTTCTGAAAGACTTTAATGATTATGTAAATAATCTTTTTATTTATTGTAACGTTCTCAAATTTCACTTATCAAATCAATCGGATATTTATGATATTCTCTTAATTCCATGATTTCGGGAACTAAATTTAATGGCAGATTTTGTCGCAGATAACATCTAGAGGATCAGATGGCTCTCATACCACTGAAGTGACAAACTTAGAGTTGTTTGTGCTTTAAATGTAAAAATACACAATGTATTGTAAGTAATAGTTTATTAATAAGATGAATGTACAAGAGTGATTGAATGTTACAATGAGGGCCCACTTATATACCAAGGTAGGTGCTCCTTCAATGAATGGTCAGGTCCCTTAGAAAATGCCTCTTCATTAACAAATAAATTAATTAACTATAATTATGTTTAATTTATATTCATTTATATTTATTTTATTTTATATAAATTATATTCATAAGAGATGCCAATGGTTGAGAGTAATCTAAACACCCACAGTTTGCGAGAAAATCAACAATATGTTTATTGGTTCATTACATGTTCATCTGAATAAGAGCTGGAATACAAGACATAAGGGAGGAAAATTGTTCTATGAGGGATTCTAACCTCTAGCTTGATGAGACCTTATAGATGTGGATATTATTTTGGGAGCATGGTTATGATAATTTGTGAATGTCCTTCTACCAGAAGCTTTGTGAAGCCTTGGGCATGATGAAAATACAATCTCATACAGAGACCCATAATTTCAACAAAATTATTACTATAGGTGCTAATCATTCCAAAATAAATAAAGATTGGAAGGCCTACTTAATCTTGAAGTATTTTATTGATCATGTTTGCCTTGGATTACCTTTGGAAGCTCCATCAAAGTTCAATTTGAGGACAGAGGGTGAGGGAGGAAGCCAATTAATAGGACTAGAGGAATACAATGGTGGGTGGGTTTGGAGGGGCGAGGGTAACCACCCACACCAAAGTATCACTTCATTCCCTGAAACTTTCTAGTCCTATGGGGACGATGAGAGGGATATGATTAATTTCTTAACCTGGCTTACAATAGAATTGAAAATGGATTCTCAGGGGATATACCATCCTTTAAAAAATCTTTGATTACATTCTTTCTAAATCCCCCAGAGAAGGAACCAGGTGAGAGGATATAGATGCAGTTAAGAACTATTTTGAGAAATGTTTGAGAATTCCAACTGAATGAAGGATTTGAAATAATTGAGGGCTATCAATTTTATCTCATGAAATAGTGATATAATATATTCCATAATACGATAATGAAGGTGCAATTATTAAATAAATGCTCCAAATTCTCTGAGTGTAGAAGAAACAAAGGACATCGAGATGGAACCTCATAGTTTTTTTTTTAATATTATCCCATGATAATGGATTTTTCTGAATTAACACCCAAAGGAAATTAGAGACATTTGGATAAATATTTTGTTTCCATATTTTAGACCATAGCTCTTCCAATTGCATATCTTGATGCCCCATTTCTAATTGATATGCTTCACTGACATAAAAAGTACCTTTGGATTTATACCCCCATCATAATTTACCCCATTCATTAGAGAAATGGATTAGTTTGTTTTTCAAATTTCTCTAGAAGTTATGCCATAATGTACCATCTGGTATAGGGTCCCAAGTCTCTAGTGGGATCCATTAAAGCCATCATTAGTCTACCTCTTCATTTGTTCAGTAATATGCAATTGTGATTCTACTACGAGCTAACATATGTTGGATTAAATGTTCTAACTGAATTTCGTCCCCAAATTTGGGAAATCGCTACGAGAAATCAACCAAGAAGAAATTTATGCGACCATTTTTAATCTCCCAAAACTAATTCTTTTAAATCAGACTTGCGACTTTTTTTCGAGAGTCCATATCGATGATCCAGGGGATAACGTGTTCATTCTAATCAATATTTGTTGAGATTTTTGAGGTGCATAGTTTCATTTCTAGTTTCTTTTCTAGAGATTGAGACATCCTTGGAGCCACCTGCATTAGACCTTCACACCTAATACCATTACCATGATGGATGAATCATGTAATATTGGTCCTTCCTTTAGCTTTGGTTGGCACAGTGTGTCCCATGCTACTAAGGGCCATTTATTTTCTAAATACCATCCACCTCAAAGGAAATAGCTCTTCATTATATGAAATACTTTCACAGTGGATGATGGTGCGATCATTGATGAACAAATGGACATAGGTAGAGATTGAAGTACCTCTTTGAGAAGTATTAATCATCTAATTATATTCATATATTGAAAAGTTCATCTTAGTAATTTGTTGTGAAAATTTAGTGAGAAGCTCCTCCCACAAACTTCGTATGAGTGATATTTCCGCTAGGGGAGCATCTAGGTGCTTTGATGAGAGTTTTCTGATTTAGATCCCTAAGATTCGTGCGCTAGAAAATCACACGAGTATTAAAGAAAACAACATGAGAATTGTTTTTATTAATATTCATGCATGGAAATCCGTACTGAAAGTTTTCAAAGGTAATGATTTATTTATGAAGGATGGACAATAGGTTTTCCATCCTAGATTAGGATTCAGAGACTAACTCGGATGGTTTTATCATGAAATTGAATTTTAGTTGGTATTATGGTTGTCTCTTTAGTACCAGGAAAATAACATCTCATGATTCCAAATATTATAAATTCATTTGATGATGCATATGGGAAACACCATGAAAATGTTGTGGAGGTCCCACTGTAGGAGCTGAAGTAAGAGTTTGGCTTGAACTTTGAAGACCGAGAGAATAATGGTGAGGAATTAGTTATTTCAGTGTAGTGATTATGTTGCCAACATTTTTAGAATATTGGACGAGGATGGCTATGGAAGGGTTAACACATATGAGATAATGAGATTTTTGAAAAGATTAAATTTGGAGATTCCCATGTGAGCTTGAGTTTCTCACTTCCATGTAGTTTAGGGATTCTAATCGCACATTGATATTTGTTGGAGATGATGTAGATGAAGAATTTTTAGGATCTGATGATTTAGAGATTAATGATACGACCACATGTGAAGCATTGGTGTGTTCGACCATAATGGAGACGTATTTACAAATCTAGTATAATTCATGATTTTTTTTATATTGGGGTTCATGGAGGGGAGGGGTCATTGTTATTTCCATTGCATGATTGAAAATGTGCATGTTAATGGGGGCAGGGTTGTAGATTTTTAAGAGTTCAAGATCTTGATAACTAGATGGATTCCCCCCGACATCGAATTCTCTATGCTAATACTATTTAATGTTGGTTGTATAGATTGATGTATCATGCACACTAGGAGTATTGTGGTATCCCAATGATGATTGAAGTGTTATTCCAAGATTTTTTTCTATCATGTATGCCAACACATTATGTTTTTGTGTAAAGACAACTACACTTAAAGTTGTCAATGGAAAAATGCTCGATTTTTAATTTTTTTGTCTGCATATTTTGTGTTGGTGCTTTATTCCATGGAATTTTTAGGTGATTTTTGGTTTAACTATTGTGTTTCTCCAACATGTAAAAATATGTGTTGTCAACTAGCCTAGATCTATCTTAACTCTAGATCCATCAAGCACCGAGATGGATCGAATATCTTGAGGTGCAAACCTCTTTTAGAGTGAAAATATATTTGATCCCTCTAAGCAGTTGGTAGATCCGGAGTTAACATAGATCTAAGTTGGTCTTCCCCTCTTTAAATAGACTATATTCCACATGAATAACGTGGGATAATACAATGAGTTAATACATTGTTTTTATTTTGATGTATGGTTATTATTATTATTATTATTATTATTATTATTATTATTATTGTTTACACAGAAGGATAGGACAAGAAAAGACAAGAATTCCAAATTAGGTAGTATGGAGCCTACTTCTCGTTGCAATTATGTGTGATTTTATTTGGTAATACTACTAATTTTCTTTAATATTGTAATATGTTTTTTTATTATTAATTTTTAAATTGTAATGTATTTAACATTTATGAAGAATAAATTAGTTGGTTTTTATAAAATTTAATTGGATTTAAATTTAAATTTAATTTCAAAGGAAAGATGGATGATAGGGGTAACTATAAAGAATAAATGTTTTAAGAGATGTTTAGTTTTGATAAAACCAGATACAAACCTAGTGGCAGTATCATTTAGTTGAAGGAATATCTAAAAGGAAGAGAGAAATAGAAAAAATATAGTAATAACATTGATCAATTAAATAAATATATGGAAAAAAAGAAAATAGAAAAAACACATATAATTATTATTTCTTGATTATAAATTTGGTTAATTTACATTTCGGCCAAATTTAACGCATATATTTCAAAAAATCTGACACAGATTATCTTTTTGGTATCAGATAAAATATTAGATTAGTGGTTAAGAGTTTGGTTAAATTAAAAATTTCTTCCAAATATAGCATACATGTTTCTTGACATTCCATATAAGATCAAATCATTTTGTAAGATTCATGTTTAATATAAAATAAGCCTAACACACTCATATAATTTAAATCTAAAATATCTATAGATTTAAAAAATTATAAACATCAACATTAACATTATTATTATTATTAAGTATAAAAGTAATTAATATATGAGTTAGAATATATATATATAGATATATATATATATATATATATATATATATATATATATATATATATATATATATATATATATATACATTTTAAAAACATGTAACAAGATTATGAGCTATGGAGATTCTTAATTTCTAAATAGGATTTATTTTTTAGATAAATATCAACTTTTGATTTATGACTACTATTAAGGATATTATATAATATTCCATGGAAGCTAAATCTCTACCATCCATATACTATTTATTAATAATTAAATTAAAATTCTAAAAACTCTATTTCAAAGCATGCACACCTATCTGTTTTAAAATTAAATGAATTATAACTTTGTTTTAAATTATTATTATTATTAATAATGAAAAGAATTCATATAACTATAGTCTACCTATTATGAGCATATTTATGGCAATGATTTGTTGGAATCATAAGTTTGAGTTGTGAACTCTACACAATCCAAGTGCTCCAAGGGTCTTTTTAGCATGTTGAATATATGTGTGTTGTGTGTGTGGGCTCGCACAAAAATGCATTTTAAGCAACAAAGGATCATGATTTGACCACAAATTGTTTGGACCAAAAATTCCAAAATGTATAATAGTTAGACAATGCCATTAACATATGAGTTAAATATATATACAATTAGAAAAGCTTGTAACAATATTCTCAACTATGGATATTCATCCCCACTTTATCACGAGAATATTAAAATGGGCATAACTACCTTCCACATAAATCTCAACCCTCTATGGTAATGACCACTTAAATAATTACCATCAATCTATTAATTATTAATAATTAAATTAAAACCTTAAAATTCTTATTCCAAAATAAACAAGCCTACAAAGAATACAATATTAATTTCCTAGTTAAGAATTTGGTCAAATTAAAATTTATTCAAATTTAACACATATTTTATAATATTTTAAGATTCCATTATAGGATAAATTATTATTCTTTTTATTTAAACAATTTTTTAACTTAGTTTCAAATTATTTAGGAAAAAATAAATAAGCAGTATATTTTATCTTAATTAGTAACATCCTTATATAAATATATCACAAATATTTACAAGACATATTGGTCCTCCCTGGGACATATTTCCATGATAGGAAACCAATATGACTACCAAGTGTTATAGGAAGAGTCTAAAATGTATTATACCAATCTAAAACACTAGACAAATATTCAAAAATATTTTCCCTTACACTTGGATTATAAAACTATAAACCAAATAACAAGCTATCGCACCATTGATAATTAAAAAGCATGAATGAAATAAAACCAAGAGATGAATTCATCGAATGCATCGAATTAGTGAGATGAGTTAGAGACCTCTATGTGTACTATATTGCTAGCAGGGCGAGCCAGACTGTGTGGTTTCTAGGCATCCAACACACCTGCCAGTAGGTGCATGACATCTTGGATAAGTGCAACGTCAAGTACAAGCAGCGGCAAGATCAACATCAGGTGCCACACAAGCTTCAAGTGAGCGATAAAGTTTGGTTGCATTTGTAGAAAGAACGCCTTACTGAAGCGCATTGAAAGCAAAGTTCGTACCACTCTAATACGGGTCTTACACCATCACCAAGGATGTGAGAGGCAATGCTTTTGAGCTCAACATTCCCCCATTCCTTGGTCTGCACTTTCGATCATACTTTCCACCATTACTAGACACATCAAAGATTGAAAAAAATCTCACACCAATATAGTTGAACCCAAACTACATGGAACAAGCCACAACTGATCGGATCATGGACACATAAGTCAAGAACACTCTTCAATATAAGATCCAACTATATCGGGTTGTAAAAGTTGGCCAACTCCTACACCAATGCAAGTGGCTCACCAGGGACCAAGTTTAGGAGAAGTTTCCCCATCACATGGAGGAACTCTATCCAATGACAGTGGTTTGTAGTCGAAAGTTGTAGTCCTTGGATAGATCTTTTTACCTAGGTGTGGTACGCTTCAAGCGGAGATCGTATGCCAAAGTTAGAACCCCGGGAAGTTGTTGTACCAATTTACTCCAACGAGGCCCATGGACTTTTGATGCTTCATCACCTAGGGTTAAGTTTTTGGATGTTTAGGGTTTTCTATTATTTCTCAATAATAAATAGCTCTTCGAGCCTCATTGTAACATAGTTCAGAAGACGTAGATACTATGATAACATGTGCAGAGAATATAACACACACCCAATAGAAAAAGTGTCTAATATCTTCTTCGAGTTGGAAGAGACATCTCATCCTATAAATCGTTGTTGTATTATGCTAAGTGAATAAAGAGTGCCCAAAACTAGATCGAATAGCTCAATTTGGTTATTTACTTCTGCATTAAACTCTAATATAAGAGAGAAAAATCAGTCTA
Source organism: Pinus tabuliformis (assembly GCA_031772625.1). Taxonomy (NCBI): domain Eukaryota; kingdom Viridiplantae; phylum Streptophyta; class Pinopsida; order Pinales; family Pinaceae; genus Pinus; species Pinus tabuliformis. The sequence goes on from CM062815.1 coordinate 476,057,671, forward strand.
ATTTAACCTTATTGTCAAAAATTTGTAAATAAAGTTAAACCCTTTTAATGTTCACATTGAAAATTTACCATATTAATTTTAAAAATACTTGAAATCTACTTTACCCATTAATTATATTTAATTATAAATGTAAAGAAAGCCTTAAATGATAATATAATATTCATAACGTTAATAACTTTGAGAACACCTTTACACTTTCTTAAATCAAAAAAAGGGCTTAAATGAGTTTATTGTGATATTCATAACTTCAAAACATATGGGTTTGTCATCATATTCATAACTTTCAAATATATGTAGGCTCACATTTCATTTTTTTCTCTCATTTTCAAACATTTTTTGATGAGGCAAGTGATCGAAAAGCAGGTTTATGGACTCAAAAGAGATCATATGTAGGCTGACATCTCTCTTCTTTTTTTCTCTTATTTTCGCACATTTCTGATCGAGTTAGTTTACCCGATGTAGTTAGGAAGCAAGTGATCCAAATCCAGGTTTATGGGCTCATATCTCTTTTGTTTTTTTCTAGTTTGATTGTCACTTTCATCTATGGGAGAACTTTGATTTACCGAAATAAAGACCAAACAAAAATGACATGACGGTTGTTTTTCTTTATTCAACCAGATTAAGATTATTAATTATTCATTTCCTTTATTTAAAACATTTATTTTTGTTTCTTTCCTAAAGTTCACCCATGCTCTATATAATTTGATAAATACAACCTGAAAGCACAAAAAAATGTTAATCCATATTTCTGCTATTATTTTATAAGCACAATTAACAATAAACAAATTATTCTTTAAAGTTACTGCGATATTTTAAGCATCTTATTGGGTAAAACCAGGTCATCTTCTCTGAGCACAAAGAAGTTTAAAATTTTCATTTTATTATACTCGTTGTACCTAAATTCTGAAGAATCTTCAGAGGTAGATTTCAAAGTATTGATTATGTCTGTAAATATTTTGTGTAAGTCAAAATTGATTTAAAATAAAAAAGTCTTTTTCCAGAGCTAGAATTGAAAATACATGTGACTTTCTTGGTTACTTTAGACTGATAAAAATATCAGGAATTAAAAAAAAAAATGGTTTGATTCTCATGTAAATTCAATTTTCCAGGTTTTCAACGTTGTAATTCAATACTCACTTTCTCTTTTGAGTGTGAGGTTAAATATATATCTACAATTACACAAGCTTTGAAAAGGGTATTACTTTAATGTTTTGTCAGAATCAAATCTTATCCTATCTTTTAACGATGACTTATTCTTTAAATCAAGAATCATAGTAAACAATGACTTATTCTTTAAATCAAGAATCATAGTAAACAGCTTGACTGGTGAGGTCTTTAAAAAAGAAAATTAATTTTTTTTGCACATTGAATCTAATCATATAAGCGGAAATGTCCTAACTTTATGGAGGAGCCGTCAAACTTAAATTGTTGAGATATTCATTTTATTAGTGTTATTACATTTGATTTTGATTATGTTGTCTGCTAAGTATCATAAACAATTTAGTTATATTTCAATTCTATTTTATAGGTGTCTGAGTTCTACTTCACTTATTTGTTATTCATGTTTATAATGTAATCTAATTCTACTTCACTCATTTGTTATTGATGTTTATAATGTAATCTATTGAGCCATTTTAGATATTAAGAAACTCATATCATTCTTTGTCACGGACTCTCAATAAATGCCAAAATAGAATGTTAACCTTTTAATCTCATAATATCAAATTATATATATATATATATATATATATAAAATATTATATATATATATATATATATTATATATATATATATATATATATATATATAAAATATGATCTTATTTTAAATGCCCAATCACTTCACCCAAACAAAATTGATTTAATACATAGATTTCATACATATATTGATTTAATACATAAATTTTACATGATGTAAACATGTTCATGTAACCGCTATATTAAATTAATACCAAGATACTATAATTAAATGTCACTGCCAGTGACATAACAACACAATATTATATGGTAAGAGAGAGCAGAATTGAGACTTTAGCTGAAAAAACAAGTGAATTCAAATCCAAACTTTACACAACAAACACTTAACATAACCACACTACGGAAAAGACCCTGATACATTATTTTCCAGAAGTGAATCACATTCTGGCCATCAATTAGTGATAACATCCTGATCTAAAGCTTAGGTTCCTGGCATAGCAGGAGCAGACGATACTCATTTCCTTCTGATTTTAAATTCTTTGCCATGTGTGAAGACACTCTCTATACGTGTGAGGAACCTGACTAAGCCTTGAGGAGCATCCCTCCAATACAACACATACTTGGATGAGCGATACTGCATCTTGAAATAACTTGTATTCATAATGAGCTCCATAATGGCTTCTATTATAGCACTTCTTCCCCTTTGCAAGCACTGCCTATATTTTTCAGATATTATAGCGAGGTGGTTCACTAATACATTCATTGCATTTTGGCAATCCCCATAAATAATCTCGATCTCGTCTTCATTCCAATCACATGTAGGGCTTGGGAATCGTACCTTTGTTGCCGCCGCGTTTGTCACTGATGCTTTCTTTCTGATCTTAATTTCTTTATCACCTGTAAATACAGTCTCTAAATGTTGGACAAACTTTGCTATGCCTTGAGGAGCATCTCTCCAATATAACACATACTTGGTTGAGTTGTATTGCTGCCTAAAATATCCTGTATTCATAATCAACTCCATCATTTTTTCTGTTACAGCTTCTCTTCCTCTTTGCAAACAATACTTATATTCTTCAGATAGCAAAGAAGAGTTGTCCACTGATTTCATAGCGCACTGGCAATCCTCGTACATAATTTTTATTTCATCTGCATTCCAATCTTTTGTAGGTCTTGGATGGAACATTTTGTCTGTCGCCTATCCCAGAAAACTATCTTTAGGCTATAATTATTATCGGAAAGATTGATTTTTTTTTCAATTGATTAGGCTGAGCCACTGGAGCTGGTGCCACTGGAGCTTATGGGATAGAAGAAAACTGATCAACTCACATTGAGATAAAGTTATGCAAGGATTATGCAAGTTCGATCAACAAATTATGCAATTTTCATTAAGCTTAAAAACTCAATGGGATAGTTTTAATTCCCCAAAAAACTTTTATTAAAACAAGCACTAAATACTAAATTAAACCAACTAAACTAATTTAACAGATCACACAAAATATTCTCCTATATAACTTCTGACAGTGAGATAACTATTGCATTATAGGAATCTGCCTTAAATACCAACAAAGTATGTTTGCCAAGCTCCAAAGATCACAGAATCATTCACAGGCTTTTAAAGGTCAAACCAACATTAATAAATAAAGAGAATATATGCTTAAATACGTCATATGTACCTCCTGCATCGCTACTATGCTACAATCTCCAGAGAGCGCAGCAAGATCGATCCTTGGGAAGACAAAGGTCCGGAGAAGCACAGCGCAGCACAACACAAAACAGAAACGGGAGCATACTCCCATCGCCTCATCTCTCGCCTTTATATAGGTCTCAGGCGGATTTCAAACCGAGGTTAATACACAACATAATTAGAGATTATATCCGATGGTGACACGTGTATGGTCGATCATGCGTACAGACTCTTTGTACATGGAGATAAAGCCATGAGTTTTGAGAGAATATATGCTTAAATAAAGTACTTTATCGGTCTCATAAATAGGATTCTCTTTGGTTGGAAATTTTTTTTTTCCCAAAATATGTAATAGAAAAAATAGTTTGGGAAAAAAATTGTAAATAGTTGTGTTTTTCGTTTTATACGTAATGGTGTTGTTTTTAAGTTGTTTGTAAGAGTGATAATTATTATGGGTTATTAGGATTAGTTATTTAGAAAATTTTATTATCTGGTTTGTAAGGGTATTTATTTTTCTAAGATGTTATTAGATTTTGGATGTAAAATCTGTTTTAAAATTAATAATTAAGTTTTAAAAAAATAATTCTTAAAAAAATAAAATGGGAAGTCTATTGGTAGAAGATGTCTAAATCAAAATTGTTGTTAGAGTGCACAAAGCTATATTGTTACTAAAGATTGTATAATGTATTTTAATGTATATAATATGTGAATATGTATAGATAAATAATAATTTTATAAAAATATTTTTGATATATAGTGAAATTGGGGGTTGGTTAATTCCAAAAGTATTATGGTATTAAAAAGTGATATATAGTGAAATTGGGGGTTGGTCAATTCCAAAAGTATTATGGTATTAAAAAGTGTGTGACTTGTGCAATTTTAAAAAGGTTGAAAATGAAACACACTTTTTTTTAAATTATCTATCTTATGTTCACTCAACAACAAATAATTTGAGAGAATTCTCTATTTTTTAAAGATAAAAATTAAATATTAAATAATTTATTTAATCTTTTATATTTACTTTTAAATTTAATAAACTAGACTAATATTCTCTTTCATTATTATAAATAATTTTTTTAAAATAAAATTTAAAATAAATAATATTATTTTAGAGGAACTTTTGAAATTCTTCCTTGTAAAAAAAAGCGAATTTCAGAGTAACTTTTCAAATGAACAACTTTACCAAAGTGAATTTCAGAATAACTTTTCAAATGAACAATTTTACTTTAGAATAGCTTTTGAAAAGAATAAATTCTTAAAGAGATAGAATAGTTGTCGTTAAGAGTGCACAACATTTTTTTTTTTATACAGATGAAACGGTGAGGTTAAGTCGATTGCAGATTTCCTCAAATATTCGGGAATCTTACTGACATGGGCTCGGTCAAAAAATTGACCATGCACATGTCCATTGGATTCCCGAATATTCAAGAAATCTGCAATGGACTTAAAGATAACCCATATGAAATAGTGTTAACGTGTATAAATAAATTATAATTATAATTTATTTTTTTATTTACAATGTTCTCTATATATATAAAATGCTTCTCAAACTAAACAAATTATTTAAAATAAACACTTTATTCGGTCCGGGGTGTATATAGCAAAGTAGTTGTTAAAGGCGCACAACATAATTTTGCATATATGAAATGGTGCGGAGGTATTAACTAATTTGAATTTTGAATAGAGATTTTTAATATGTAATCTAGGCTTTTAAAGAGAATGCAATTTTTTTGGTGGTTAATGGATTCAGAATATTTGTATTAGGTATATATTTTTTTTTTCAGGGGGAAGAACATCCTCGCTGAAGAAGCAACATTTACACATATATTCGCCGAAGCGAGCAGAAACAACAGCCGGAGCTGCGAAGCAACATTTAACATATATTCACCAAAGCGAGCAGATACAACAGCCTCAGCTGGGAAGCGAAATTGGATATACATACATGGTGAGTCGAACCAGGGCGGGGAGGCACTCAACGGCCGTCCCTAACCACCCAGGACAACGACCACGTATCATGTATATTTACTTAAACGGATCATTTGTTGGTTTAATTAAGGAGCTTGATCGAAAGAATAAATTTGTGATCTCTAAAATATTTTAATAACATGACTTGCTCAATTAAACTAATCATGTTTAATTATAAAATTTTTATTTATAATTATTATATTTTAATTTAAAAATAAATCATATTTTTTTAATTTTTTTTTTTTACAGATTCTGACTACTTTTAAGCAATTCCTTCACTTCCATAAACAACTCCAAAAATATATATATAATATGAAGGTTGAGGGGAAAATACATAATCGTGATTACTGTTTCAAAACGAACGTACGTTAACCTTTAACTTGGGAAGGTGGTTTCTAGAGAACTTTTTCAAAGGAAAATGCAGGTGTGGGAAAGTGGGCTGAGAATAACTTCCGAGAGAAAGTGGCCCTCGCGATAACCTTGTGCGGTTGTTAACCTTTGGCCGGGAAGGGTTTCATAATTTTGTTCTTTGTCGGGTGGGAAGGAATCATGGTTACAATTTGAAAATGAAATAACACCATCGATGGAAGATTGATGGCGTGAGTGTAATTTTTTTCGATATAGATAAAATCGAATATGTGATAACATAAACCATATATATATTTTTAAAGTACTTGCGTTTTTAATTTTTTTGGCAGGTAATAATTAATATTTTTAGGAAAATTATTCATTAGTTTTTTATTAGTTTTTTGGTAATGTGAGTTGGTACTAGTTATTTTTAATTTTGAGTAGCTTTTAGTTAAGAGTATTTAAGTTATTAAAAATATTTGGGGATTATATTTGGCTTAGGTCATACTAGCCTTTAGCATCATTAATTTTTTACCCATAAAATTTTGAATTTATAACTTTTTCATTGTAAAATATTTTAAAAGAGTCCCTACCACTATCTATTCTACAGCCAAGAAGTAAAAAATTACTCATCCTTAAAAAAAATTATAATTAAAAAAATTCAATATCAAATAATTTAAAAATACTAAATATAAATAAATAACAAAATATTATTTAAAAACCCATTAAAATATAAATCGTAAAAAATAAGATTGGATTGATATAACTACCTAATAACTTGATTAATGTTCTCTATATTAATATTATTTAAAATTAAAATTAATTTTGTTAATTAGATCCAATTTAGTAAAAGTGTGGTCTCCCCATACCCTTTCCAATGAATTAAAAAGAAAATATCAATTTAAACATTTTGACCTTAAATTTTTTAAATTACTTATATTGAAAGTACAATATTATATTAAAATTGAAGTCGCCTTGAAAGAGAAGCTTAACACTTCTATATTCTATGAACAACGCATTCTAATAATTACTTCATAACAATGGACGTTTTATTTTATTTTTTAACAATCACCGAGTATTTTTTTGCAAAGGGTTTTAGGGAAGTTGCACAATATACTTATTTAGCTAGACTGGTCCCAAAGATGTAAATTATTTTCCTATATCCAATCTCTATTTATTACTTACAATATATTTAAATTTTTTAATTGGTTAATCTTTTGTATTTGAAAATTATATAATTGTTGATATTTGAAGTTTATTGAGACTTTATATTACCTAATGATTAATTTTCAGCTATGTATGAAGTTCATCAAAAGGAAAGGCCATGCTTTAAGTTTAAACATCACTTTGTAAGAGCATAATTGATAGAGAAGGCATCCTTCCAATGGGAGGGATGTTTCTTGAAGTGTTGTTATAGGACATTGATCTTCAACTAGAGCATTTATCTTTTTAGTTATTATAATCACCTGGTAACAATGAGAGGGTGCACCAAAATGGATGTTTAAAGTTAACTCAACATTATGAATAAGAGTTTCGAGTTTCAACACAGGAAGCTTGAGCACCACTCCTCTAACAATCATAAAAGAAGATAACCATTAGGCCAAGAAGCATCGACTAAACTTTTGATTAAATCATTGCAATTCTATAACTGTGGAGATATGATGAGGGGAAGAGAATTTGGTCACTCAGGGGATCAAAAGCATAGCTTCCAAGGATCACAATGAGACAAGAAACGAGTTCAAAGAACTAAGTTCGAAACAACTAATAAGGAAAGTAAAGGATTTGCAGAGGGAAAAGACTACAACACTAAGAAACAGAGAACTAGGATGAAAATAATAGACAAGGAACCTCTATTACGAGTGCTACAAAGGAGTTGTAGTGTTAGGGTAACAGAGCATGGGTGGAGGAAATCCCAAAGAGGAGATTTATAGAGCATATATTATTGAAGTGTACTTCATGCAAAATGTGATGGCCACCTACAAGCATCAATGGTATTAGAACCTTTCATTGTTCCAAAAATCATGTTGGGGAGAGTTATATCTTGTGGAGTACCAAACCACTTTCGGTGTTCATTCCTCCAATTGACCTAGATGTAAGACTGAAACAGTGGCTAGAGATAATTATCTTCAATGATTAAGTGAGTGGAATGGTCCACACAACAATCATTGTTAACCTTATTGTGTGGTTTATGCCTGAGTTGCACACTTAAGGATCTATGAGAAGTCTCATGCATAAAATGTCATATAGTTGCCTCATGTTGAGCAATGAAGCACAAAGGGGGACCTTGTATGGTTCATTAGTATAAAAAAAGATTAACCCTATATGATTCATTTTTTACATTAGGGAAGAGGGGTTGTTTAGGCCTGCCCTTGGAAAACTAATTCTCCTTTAGGGAGAGTAGCTCCAAGTTTGGCTAGATCATCAACTACTGAATTGTTCCATCTTAAGACATAGACGTACTATCTTTTGGGGATGAGATAGAGTATTTTAAATACCGTTTTGATAATCTAAACAAGTTTGAAATCATTGGGAAGAGATCTATATAGGATCTAGGATGGTATGATGAATGAATCCCTAATCACTATGAAATCTTAAAAGCTTAAATTCGCTACTTCTTTTATCCCTTGATAAAGAGCATAAGATTTAGCAAAATTTTTGGTTTCTTCTCCCAATCCCCAAGAAAATGTGATTTCTAGAATACTAAGGGTTAATAATTGTTGAATTTCCACAACCCTAGTGCTACGATAGAATCTTAAAATCTCTGACTCTACCAAACCAAGAATCTCAACAAAGTTACTTTGCATAGTGGAATATAAACAACAGTAAATGACACATGCACAAGTATAGACAACCTTTTACAAAATTTTCAACCCAACTTCATTATATTAATCAACATATAAATACAAGAGTCTAGGGCTTACGTACAAGGGACAGTGGCCCTCAAATATCCACAAGTACAAGAATACAATATACAATGACAATCTCACTACGATCTTAGCATATATGTCGTAGCTCATCCTGTCGGTCCTTCACTTCCATTCTTCTCTCTAGTTTCCCCTTAGTCCATCAAGAAACAACACATAGATACTCCAGGAGGGTTGCCGCCTATCATCGCTGCAAGTCACTTCTACTTCAATGAACACAGGCTCATTAAATTTTCTCCTCTAGGTTGGCCAATACCTAAGCTTCAATATGTTAATCTAATAGCTTCTTTATTTCATAAAAGAGCTACACATTAGGCTCAAATATTCACCCAGTGAAACAAAAGTCAAAATCCTTCTTTTTTGTTGTTGTACGGCTACTTTGGGCTACCTACACGCTACCCTCCACCAGTCAAACGGTGCCCAATCCAATCACTGTAGAATTTAGTCGTACAAAAAGGTTCTAACCTCCACATTAAGCATTTAAATTGGCTTCCACAGGCTGCAAAGTAATCCCATCCAAATTGATCTAAATCTAGACCCAACATAAGGCAAAAACGCAGTCAAAAATACCTTTTGACTACTGCTCTAAACTAAAGTGACCTATTGTAGATTAGGCTCTCTGGTTAGGGATTCTCAAAACCACTATGAGACCACTATTCCACCTTCTATCATCCTCCTACAACTACGACATACATCCATCTTCTTATTTTTGAATCACACTAGTTTGTAGCGCTAAAACTAGCCCCTGTTCATACCTAACAACCCATTGTTTGGGGCTCGACCTTCATGTACAAACACCTATACAATATGAAACCCTAAACAATGAAGAACCATGCCACAAACACCTCCCCAAACAACTTAGAATTATCCATCTTTAATGTGGACTTCTTGTTGGTTATCTCGCACTCCAAAACATTCTTGGGAGAGGCCCTAACATCCCTCCTTCCTTCATTGAAGTAGCCCTAACCTGCGGCCCAAAATAGAGATGCATCTTCTCCCTTGAACAAGGTTCTCCTCCCCTTCTTTGTTGCCTTTCTGTTGCACTCTTGGATGCTTCAATTGATACTTAATCACTTCATATTTATATCACATAATGAGAGCTTCAATGAATCCTTTCCAGCTGTCAACAAGTCCTTCTAAAGCCAAGTCGACTTGTAAAAAACATGACAGTGACTAACAAAAATTATTATCTCATGATATAGAGCTCTGATTTGAGTGATTCTCGATGCGTTGGATTCGTCTCAGCATCCTATATCACCTCAAAATTTGCCATTTTCAAATCCCTCATGGGTTTTACCCAAACATAAATGGGTGAAAAACCCCAATCTAGGGTTCCAAGCCAACAAATGACTTTTGTGGTGCTCCAACCTCCAAACCCTGCATCCTAGGGCTTGGAGTACCTACCAAGATATCAAAAATCAACATTTCCTCTTAACAAGGGAGGTACTTCCAATACTAGGAAGTAACTCATCATCATCATCACTACTCACAACACTCTCCCAACTCCTGACGCTCAGAACTACAACAATCCTTGTAGTATGAACTAGGCCTATCTCGAAAGTTGCGATGCCATTAGAAGCATTATGCTTCTTTTTCTTCTCGTGAAACATCTTCCACTCTCTACATGTTTTCTTCTTGGAAGATGTAGAAGCACCCTTGCTCCCCACTAACCACATGCTCTTCTTGGGCTGCAAAGTCTCCCTCAAACCTACAAACTCCCACTAGAACTTGAATCTCCCTCAGTCTTCAAAACATGCACTTTCTTCTATGGAACTTGTACCTGTACCTCTGAGGCTTGCACCTACAAATGCTTCTATGGAACTTGCACCTGGTCCACCTACTTCTTCTTCCCATGATCTATAGGCTTTCCCATCAGCCTTTATAAACCGTTCTCTCTAACTCCAAGTATAATACCTGTGGAGCTAGAGCCTCTGGGCCTGAGTCTTGCATTCCCATCCTGGAATAAGATCTTAGACCCCTTCTTCTCGATCACTGAGACTGATATCACACTATATCTAAGTCCTAGTACAAACAATACATTCTGGACCCGCATCACCTGTCCTATCTCCATCCTAAATGGCACAACTCTTGATCCTCAGATCTCCTTCTGACTCTTGTCACCCAACACCATGTGCAACTTCAAGTCCCACTAAGATAGTCTTGAAGACCACCTATGACCCTATATTACGTTTCGACACACCATTGTCCACATACCATCCATCCTCATTGATGGTACCCTATGAGAAATGAGAGATAATAGAAAATTCCTTTGCCTCTAATCTCCTGGTGAGAGCATCTATCTTAGCATAAGTGGAAACACCAGTTACCTACTTCCCTTTCTTCTTCTCATTGTCTACCATCTTCTTCTTCATCATACATCTCGACAAAAAATGACCTATCTCACCTTAGTTAAAACACTTGAATTTACTCAAGTCTTTCTTCTGCTTACCCTTCATTCATTCTACAAGTTCTACATCATCATCTAAAGCTTTCTTCTCTAGATGAAGATCCTCATCTCACAAATCTTCCTTAATGAATTCATCCCATAACCTATTCTAGTCTGGCAACTTCTCTCTGGTAATGATCCCCTTGATGAAGGGCTTACATTCCTCAATGGATCCTTTTAAAGAAATCCTCACCATATTCAAATCTGAAATAGTCACACTGATGGTAGCATGCTCATCTTTGACTTGAGGCAATATCGTCAGATACAAAGTTACTCGTTCATCGTGTATCATCATGGTGGACTTCAACTTATCCTCCAATACTAGTACCCAGTTCTCAGTATTATTCTGGAACAAATTCTAAAGAGCCATCCACATCTCATGTGTAGTGTTATTCACAAACAAATGAGGTATTAGGGGATGCTTTACAGCGTTAAGGATGACCAGTCTCACCCTCGTATCCAATTCCTCATACACTTCCATTTACTTAAGGTTAGTTGGATTCTTGATCTCTTTCTCGGAGAACCCCAGATCCTATTGACCAGCAATACCAACTTGATCCTTTCCTTCCACAAACTATAGTTGGAGAGCCCTTCCAACCTATCCTTTTACAGGAGATTAAACTTCAACTTTAACATTGTAGTGAGCCCTTCACCTACAATGTGACCAACTCCCTCTTAAGTTGTACTTCGTTGTGGAAACTCTAATTCACTACCCCTCAAAGTAGCTCAAACATACTCTGATACCATGTTGAATTTCGATGACACTGGTGCTAGGATAAAATCTTAAAATCTCTAATGCTACCAAACCAGGAAATCCAACAAAGCTACTTTTCACAATGGAATATAAACAATAGTAAATCACACATGCACAAATATAGACAACTTTTTACAAATATTTCAACCCAACTTCGTTATATTAATCAACATTTAATACACCAGTCTAGGGATCTTGTAAAAGGGATAATGTCCCTCAAATATCCACAAGTACAAGAATACAATATACAACAACAATCTCACTACAATTTTAGCATCTATTTCGTATCTCATCCTATCAGTCCCTCACTTTTGTTCTTCTCTCTAGTTTCCCCTTAGTCGATCAAGAAACAACACATAAACACTCTAGGAGGGATGCCACCTATCACTGTTGCAATTCACTTTTGCTTCAATGAACACGATCTCATCAAATTTTCTCCTTTAGGATAGCCAATTCCTAAGCTTCAATCTTCCAATCTAGTAGCTTCTTTCATCCTTTTGTTTCTCAATCAAAAAATAAGATAAATTGGTTGTGTTGAGAGATCCATTTCTTGAATTCCTCTCTTGTACTTATGATTTCCCATCTCTTTTTAATATTTTGGAAGCCTATAGGAACATTTAGGATGTTAAAAATATTAAACCATGCTACTCCTTGGGGACCAAAATTTTTGTATTCGTCTTTTATTTGTTTGGCCATTTAAATTTCCCCTATTAATCCATTCACTTTTGCAGGGAATTTGGTGTTGTTTTCCTCTTCATTGATGAAGATGATTTTGTTCATGGCTAGCCAAAGCTTCCAACACACTATTTTTATAGTGGTTTCTCATATTATTTTCATTTTCTTCTTCCTTTCAAAGGATCCTATATAGTGTTTTTCCCATATTCCCCAAAAATATGGAATATTATGGGGTGAGTTCAAATTTTTCTTGAGAGAGTGAAAGAGCAAGCTCAGGGCATCCAAAGTGAATTCAAATTCGAAGAAAATATGGTCTATAGTTACCTAATTGTTCTCATAGAAAACACCACAAAGGACCTTCTATCCCTTGCTTTGAAATATTTTTTTGCAATCAATACCTTTTTATGAGCCAAGGTCCAACATAAATCATAGATCTTTGGGACAAAATCAAGATACCATATATTCCTCCATAATCTTGAATATGAAGACTCTTTTCCAAGATTGAAGAGGTAGTCATACCCCGTTTTTACCACATTTTTACTAAGGAGTATAACCACAACTACATGATTCTACCTCTTTGACTGACACTAAAGCCTAACCTACTAGGAGCAATTCCAATTCATTTCTTTCCCTATTTAGCTCCATAATACAAACTCGATTCTAGGAGTCCCATGTGCCATTTTCTGAACAAGCCATGACATCCTTGAGGTTGGATTTGTTATTAGAAGAGATCCAATCTAAGAGGGGGAAAATGGAGGGGATTAGTTCCATAGGGTGACCCCCATGATACTTTCATGTCGAAGGCTTATTTTATTTCCATTTCCTCGGATCTGGGTTAATTTGGATTGGATCAAAAGGATAGTTGCATCTATGATTTTCCATATACAGGAATTGCCTTTATTTGGGAGTGGCTAAAAAATGTAACTGTTTTTCTCCGAAATAGTATTTGCTAAAAAAATCCTCTTTCCACCAATCTTGATTTTTGGTTATTAGATTTTGGACCAATTGAGCTCCCATCACAATGTCCATGAGGGTGCGATATCTAATTGCCAATCCTCCTAGATTTTCAAGAAGGAATATTGTCTTCCAGTTTATATGATGATATTTTAAAGAATTTGTTCTTTCCCCTATTAAAGACATTTTTTGAGTTCCTGTGCCATTTATTGTTTGACAAAAATTAGAGCTAAAAAAATAGATGATTGATAAAGGGTAGCTAATAGGCCTTTCATTATGAAAAAAATAGAAATGAAAAGAAAATATTAGTGCAACTCGTTGAAATGAGGGTGAGGAAAAGAGACAAACCATTCACTGAATGAAGAATCCTAACTATTCATCCAACTAACTAATATTTTCCATCCATATTATTTCGATATTGTTGCAATATTAAAGTGATATTCATTATATTAAGGTGATATGGGTTTCCTGACATGACACATCATACATGACACATTTCTTAATAGGCATGGATTATACCTATATGTAGGAAATATTTCTTGATATGCATGCTCTATATTTAATTTCCAAATAGTAAGTTTATGGGCTGTTCAATTCATAATACATATTTATATACTAGATTCTATTATATATATATATATATATATATATGTTTTCAATGTTATTATAAGAATAAATCTCCTTAACTATGAATTACCATGATATAAAAATAAAATATTTCTAAATTAGCTTATTGTTATATTTGATTTTCTTTTAGTGGCCAAAACAATGCAAAACGAAGTAAGTTTACTCCACAATCATCAATTAATAGTGCGCCTCATAATTCACTAATAAAATAAATCACTTTCCTTTTGTGTTCACGTCACAACCAAGATCAATATGCAAGTAGGCTATTAAAATGAAAAGATAGCAACATTGTGAATTTGGTGTGATTGAGATCTGACTTGCTAACACCATCTTATTTGTACACTTATAATAAAAAGGTTATGAATAGCACTCAATTAATCAAATATATGATTAAATGTTTGCATTTAAAGTTTCATGGAAGATCATATATATATATATAAAATTGGTTAGGAATTTATACATGTGAAGGGATGGAAATTCTTGGTTCATTAGGTTTAACTTGTTTATATTTGGAAAGAGATATCAGAGTGAGTTATATTACTAAATTTATTAAGAATAGAGAGAAAAAATACAAAAATAATGCTAAAAGTGAGGGAGATGCAAAGCAAAATCCGAAGGGAATGAGTGGAAAGTAAGAACATGAGCTTAATCAATTCTTCGAAAGCCAAATTGATCATGATAATAGTGTCAAAATAATAATCTAATTAAATCAAAGTCCAAATATTTTTAGGAAATTGATTAGCTCAATGAACAATAATTATTTCTAGAAAAATATAATTCTGATTAAATTAAAATAAAAACTTCAATATATTAAGACAAAAACTTAGAGAGGAATCAAGTTGTGTAAAGGTGTTGTGAGTTGATTTTACACAACTCATAAATCATTGTAAGTGATTATTAGTAGTTCCCTACAATAATAAAGAGGACCAAAAGGGATTTTGATACTAAGGAGAACATGAATGAATTAGTGAAATTTGCATTAATTCCCTTAACAGACATTGATTCCATCTAGAAAATTCTAATTTCAGTGTAATTAGTATGATAATTCCAAGGAACCCATAAATCATTTTTAGTGATTATTAATAGTGTCCTCGAATAATAAAGTGATAGAAAAGGGTTTCAATAGCTACAAGAGTTGGAATGACTGAGTGAAATTTGCATCTACTAACTGGAAGAAAGATTTCAAGCAAACAAACTCAGACTAAAATCATGATAATCCCTCGCAGAGAAAATTAAGTAATAACATAGTATTAACAAACAAAGATTTATTTTTCAATAAATTCCTCACAAAGGGTGAGCTATGCATACTCATAAATATCATGCATCATTACTCACTAAAAAAATTGCAAATCGTCATGGCTTAGATACACATTCATTCTTAGTGGATAGTCTCTTGGACCCTTTCATCCTCTAGTCTTCAAGTAGGCTACACTCTTCGAGTTGTCATCTTTGCTCTTTAATCTTCCCATTTTTTCTTTACATCTACCCATTGATGACCTTCTTTACCACAAACTTCATTTTTAATGTGTCTCCTTGCAAGACCAAGCATCACAACGGTTTTCTTCAAATTCCTAGCAAATTTGGGTGTTTTCCTTTGGTATCATTTTTCTTTAATCATCACATAGAATCTATCAAATCTCTAAGTAAAAAGTGCCCCCACTATAACATGGAAGACAAAACTTGAAAAGGGGATTTCTTTGGCATAAACTTGATGTTCATCTCATGGATAGAGATGATAGCGACCACTAAAATGGGTAGTTGAAAAATTGTTGCTCCTTGGGCTAAAAGTGCAAATAACTCTTTTTCCCGCTTAACCTTTAGTCCTAACAAACTTTTCATGTCTCTTTGACTCTTAGGATAGAGTTCCAGATCAAGCCTCCAACATTTGGATTCCCAATGTCTAGTCAATTCGTAATATTGACATGAGTAACATAGTTACCAAATTAACAAGAACCTTTTATATTTATCATTTTTTTAGATATTGTATCTCGTAGCTAATTTTGAACCCGTTTCAAAAGTGGTACTATGGGTAACACTTTTTTGAAGGAGTAGTTAAAATTACCACCTTTTCAACATGTCTGTAACACATCCTCAATAGAATTATAGTGTTGTCAACAAAAACTTCAAAATCAACCCTCAAATTGATAAACAGTGTTAAAAACAACACCATTTATTTCTTTGAAGTTAATTCTATATTTTCTTTCAATCATAATTAGCATTGTTGCAACTAAAATCTTAAATTTAGTCGCTAAAATTGAAAATTGTTGTGACGAATAGCACCCTAAATCCCCACCTTTTTATAGGAATAAATTTGCATGTTGTTTGAAAATGTGACATTGATAACTAGTATGCTATCAACCTAGATCTTAAAATTGAAAGTACGTGGTATCAATAACATTGTTTTCCTTTTTAATTACAATAATTTAGAAACCATGAACTAAAAGTAAGAATTTTTTTTTAAAAGTAGTAAAAGAAAAACTCAAAAACACCCTAAATTGTTTAAATAAAAATTAAGAAAAATAAACACTTTATAAATAAATAAAAATTATATATATATATATAACACATGACCAACTTAAATATAATTTAATACAGAATTAAAAAAAATGAGAAGAAAGATATCGGAAAAAAATATATAATTTTTTTTTCTAATAAACCTAAAAATTTAATTTAAGAACCCTACCTATAACAACAATTAAAATAATAATAATATAAAAAATAAAAGCACAATAAAAAACAACAATTCATAAAAATGTGTTAAAGCTAAAAGGAAACAACCAATCACAATAAGACAAAGCAAAAGATGTTTGATATAAGTGATTATCATGAGGAAACTATCGAAATGTGAGGTTTTTTAAATTGAAATTAAAGTCTTGAAAATGAAATTAGTTGATCTTTGAAGTTTAAAATCGTTGTATTTTCTCCCGGATGCGGGTGTGGCGGAAACGTGTTGATGGCACTGGCCATCACATGGGCAGATGGCAGGCCCGCGTGGTCAAGGGGCTTCATGCAAAGCGGGATATTAAACCGCATGAGGTTCGGCAGCACAAGGCATTAATGCCTGTCTTCTCAGCTCGCGCGAGGAGCATGGCGATCGAGGCAGTGGAGCGATTAAATGGAGGAGGGCTTGGTCTGCAGCAGAATATGGGAGAGCTATGTCTGGAACCCCTGCTCCGCTCAGAGGGGAATGAGAGTGAGGTTCTGAAGAGCGCTCCGCCGGTTTCAGGGCAAGGAGCCAGCCACTGTACTGAGATAGAGTTTGTTTTCATAGCGGGAGGAGCTCCGAGTGATTGTGTGAAACTGCAACTGGTTAATTTGGAAATGCCGAGGGAAAGGCCGCGTATGGGCAGCAGAAGAGGAGGAGGCAGAGGCAGGGCCTTTACGCAGCGGCAAGATTACAGTTCACCCTCCTCCTCTATAGAAGTAACGTCAATGCCTCAGAGATATCAGGGCAGCAATGAGGAGGATGGTGGTCATGACAGCAGACGCCCAAGTTCAGAGGAGGGTCAGATGGAGCACCCCACACTCAAGTATCGGCTCCCCTGCCCTCAAGCTAATTCTACTTTGGTTGTTTCTATTACAATTGAGCCGCTCATTTCTCAAGACGTGGAGGTAGAGCCTTTACCGGAGGGGCAACGCTCCAGCAGAGAGGAATCCCCCATTGTGTGCCTTCCGGTTGGGGTAGGCACCAGCCGTTTGGCCCTTGGTCGAGAGCTCGCTTCTGACTTCGTGAGCCCAGCCACAAATAGCGTCTATGCAACCGACCCTTCAGCGCTCGCAGGTCCAGGTAAGCCTGCACCGGATGGGAGCCCTGACGTGGTCATACAGCTCTCTGATTCTGAAGATCCTCCATGTTTCGGGTGCCGAATCGAAGAAGCGCCCCAGACCACTGATGATGAATGAACTCACTCCCGGTAACTTCAGCAGGTTTTTGGGTTTTCTGTGGATGATTTTGCCAAGCGGCTTCTACAGCTATGTCAACTGTGTCGGTTGTAACTGTTCATATGTCGGTTGTACTTGTTCAAGTGTCTTTCTGTCTTTGTCCGGGTCATTTTATGGCCCTGGTGTCTGTTTAGTTTATCTGTGTTATGTCAATGTATCTCCAGTGGTCAAGCATCAAATTCCAATTTTGAATCTGCTCAATTTTGGAACTGGAATCAGGGCAAGGCAAGGGCTGATTGGCAAAACTTCATAGCCTTGCCCACTGTACTCTATATGTATCTCTGTTTTGTATGATAATAGAAATAGTTGCATTCAGAAAAAAAAAAAAAATCGTTGTATTTTCATTGTTATGTCTGATTTGTTGAAGTTATTTCTGAAATATGAAGTATTTTAAGCTCTGCATAGTTCACATATGAGGGCTGGTAATAGAAGCATAAGTCGAATGTGAGGTACTCTTTAATCCGAATATTCTATAGTAGGTTTGTGAGATTGTTCCTTTTATAGTTGTATTTTTTTGATTCACTATTTAAAGGCAATTCCGTGTGATGTGAGATCTTCAATAGATCAAACCATCGATATCGTAGATTTCATGGAAATAACTACATCCCATATTTCTGTTGAAATTAATGAAAAATTGTTCACCTAAGTGCACTAGCCAAGGTGCTCAATGTCAAAGAATGACTTTTGCAAATGCCCTAGTGATGGTTGGAAAATATCATAAATTAAGAAAAAACTTAAAGCTTCTTAAGGTTGTTATTTAAAAAATAAAACTATACAAATCCATCCAAGTGGTTTTACAAAATTTACCATGGTTGTTTCTTCGGGTGCACAAATTCAACACTTCGTAAGTGAAGTCAACTTAAAAGGGAAACCACTGAGAGAAATAACAAGGTTAGGGAGATTAGTCTTGAGCCACTAATCCATTGAAGTAATGTAGAGTTAAGGAGCCTAGAAAGGACTCCTCTTATCTCTCACAAGCTCATTCAAAGATCAAATCACATCAATGAGCCAAGGGGAGGCAAGGTATGAGCTTAGGAATATAAATATCACTGCATTTGGGACCATTAGAAGAAAAACGTTCAAGGAAAGGTGATGCTGCCAAATTGTCTCAAAATTGGCATTGCTTTGTGTTCTTAGAGCTCACCATTAGACAACTTTCAAGGTACTTCTTGAGGAGATATCATTCTTGCAAAGAGAGGGAGAATAGGGATCTCTGTTTAGAAAAGTCATAGGTTCCATTTCCCTATAAAATCCCTTTAGTGTCTCTAGGATATATTTCAACTCTTTTCATCAAGAAATAAATATATTTCTTGCTTCACAACTTCCATTTTCTTGTTTTCTTTGCCTTAACATTGTAACTCATGTTATTACTTAGATATAGTTGCTTTATTCATTTGTTTGTGTATTTTTTTCTAACCATGTTCTTGGTTGTTCTGTGTAGGGAACAACAACCTTGCAATACAGTGGATTTTGGGTCATCCTTGCTTCAAAATCCGCACAACAAATTAGTGACACCACTTCCTTTTCTTGCTCATTTATGTTTGCATCATCTATCTTGAATTCAATTTCATTATTCATCTATATATTTTTCTTTCATAACCGTTTCAGTCGTCATCTTGGCCCATGGATACTGGAAATCATCTCCTTTTTTTTGAGCCAATCCATGTTGATATTGAAGAAATAATTGCATTGTTTCCCTTGCGACTATCAAATGAATACTTTCACAAGTTTACAAACTTTTAAATCATTATAATTTTATCCTCTTTCCTAAGTTTGGTGGAAGCCATTAATAATTTTACCCCTCTTGCACATTTTGGAAATTTAGTTAGGTTGATTTTCATTTAAACTAATCAATAGAGTAGAAGAATTGATTTATTTTGTGACATGGATGGTCTTTGCTTTATTTCTCATATTATTGTAGAATTAGGAATAGGAGTGGGTCACTTCCTTATTGACTATGCTCTTCCCCTTATGCTCATAATAAATCTAATATCATCAAAAAAAGCTCTGAAGCCCATTTTTACCTTCCTTTAGAAAGAGTGGTTAAAAATCATAGTTTAGTAGGATGAAAGTGTCCCATTATATCACATATTTTTTTTCTCACAAATCACAACACACATAGCATAATTAGGTGGGAAAGTAATGGATCCCATGAATTTGACATCTCTACAATCTAATAAACATTTATGAAAAGTAATGGATCCCATGATTTAATTCTAATTTAATTTTTCCTTGAATTAAATTGTGAATTAAATTGAAATTCTATTCTCATAGCAAATTGTAATAGTTAACTAAGTTAATTTGACTTAATTGACTTAGGAAATTCGAGTTGGAAGTCTATCTATAGTCATGTAGAGCGATCCCTAAATTTTAGGGGCCCAGATTGAGTTCCTTTGAGTTGTAATTAGATAACTCAATCTAATTGAGTTATCGTTAGTTAAACTAGTTCTAACTGTTGGAGGAACTAGTAAGAGTCTAGTAGTGGGGAAGTGCACCAGTGCACCCTTAGTGCCACACCAGTTAACCGAAGATTCACTCATAAATAACTCATGCATGTCAGTTCAGAGAAAGACCCAGTTGAGATTAGAGTTCAGGGACAATGTCCTTTCAGTTGTATAATTTTCCAAGTTGTACAAATGGTGCATGAAATTAGTTGAGGGCCTATGGATGGATTGGGCAGTTATTGAGAGTGAATTCCCCAATTAAATACAAGCTAATTCTCTCAGGAATTGTGCAAGGAAGTAGGGGCTTGGAAGGCAACATATTTGGATAAATTTTAGCTTAAGCTGACTTGCAAGGTAGGAATTGTTCGGGTTGAACAAGCATTTTATTTTCTTCTCAGATCTTATGGTTAATGCAATATATATAGTCAGGGTTTTTAGCAGTTGCTTTGCCTAGAGAAATATTTTGTTATGTGAAATTGACATTCTTCCTTTTCTACTTATTGTTTTCATCGATCAACTTTGGTTTCTGCTGAAGAGTAGAGGAGATACTTGTCTTGTGTTTTAGCATATCACATAAGCTACTAAATCTACAAGTAAAAGTATACATCATATCAGAGCTGAAGACAGTATAGAAGAGGAGAATTCAAGTTTGGTGTGGAGGTGAAATCGAATTTGCAAGTTCATACTGCAGAGTCAGCAATATGTCATTCTATGACCTGAGACTTGAATATGCCTTGTGTTATCACTTAGAACTAAAAATTGATACATGTAATTTTCTATCCTAGCCCGATGACAAAGGTCTGTGTTAGTTTAATTTCAAATTTCCATTTTTAATTTTATTCCCGTAGGATTTGGAGTTTTTAAAAGAGTTTTTAACTCAAGTTGTTCTCAACTCCCATTGGTTCCCCTCTACCCATCATTGTTCTATAGTCACCTCTTGTCTTATGTGAGTCACCGTGCCTTTTCGTGATTTCGCAGCGCTATTCCAATTCGCCAATTTCGTAGCGCAATCATAACTAGGCAGTTTCGCAGCGCTTCATGATTAGGCAGTTTCGCAGCGCATCATCAAAATTTAAACTGACCGCGCTGCGAAATCATGGATTCGTACTTTTCACAGCGAATCTTTCCCGAAATATCAAATCCGTTAGGTGAGTCATAGGCCATGTCCTCTCATGTCAGCTCATGTACCTCTCTTTACCACTCATTGCCACTATCACCACCACTAGATCTGTTGATATGCACAAGTTATTATTCCCAAGAAATTTTACCGTGCATAAACCATAATGATGGCCACAAGTCCTGCATGAATGACAAATCTGCAAGATTGTATCTTGAAAGGTTTTAAATGGAAGAGTTTAAAATTCAAGCGAATGTTTAAAATTCAAGCGAGGATGATAATCAAGCGAGGCTGATAATCAAGCGAGGCTGAATTCAAAGAGAAGCTGGAATACAATTCCAACCGGAGCTGGTAGTTATTGCTTGCGAGGATTTGGAAGAATCAATGGAGAAAAAGGAGCACATATCCGGCAAACCTCTAAGCACTGAGCCTGAAGGCCTGGATATAACGCTAAGAAATGAAGAGGTGAAGAAAGCGTTTAAAAAGGCTGGGTGCTGGAACTTTTGCAAAAAGTTACAAGGAGGACATGCACAGGTAACTAAGGAATTTGCACTTAACTTCACTGGTTTGAATTCAAAGGTAGCCATGTTAGAAGTGCAGGTTTCTCCAGAAGTGATATCTGCTGTGACAGAGATCCCAAGAGGACAAGAGGAATGGTTCAAAAATTTCAAATTTGACATGAATCCTTGCAAGGATTTTTTGAAGGATGATTATGTAAATGAAGATTTAAGTAGGGGAGTGCCCAGGAATTATGTCAAAGAAAATTATGCTCTCTTACTCACCTGCATACAGAAATATTTGACTTGTGAAGGAAGGTATAACAAGGTTTATTCTTACCATTTCAAACTACTTTTTCATTTCACCGGGAAGGTCTCCATAGACTTACCGTTTTATCTTTTCCGTAGTTTGAGTAAGATGTGTGATAAGGTACAGCTGAGGAAAGAGGATTCTGAAACCTCTTTGTTTCATCATGGTTTGATTAAACTACTGGTTTTAGATGGGCTTCAAAAGATAGACAGGGATTGGAGTTCATTCATTTTTATGGCTGGTTTCAAAAGCCAGACTGGCCTCACTCCCCAACCTGCCAGGGATTTTACAATAGCTGAGCTTCAAACAGAAGGAAGAGCTAAAAGAATTACAAAGTCACAAGTAAGATCACAAGTAAGAAAACCAGTGAAGCCACTGAAGCCACTCATCATCCAAGATCAAGCTCAACAATCAACTAAGGAAAAGGCTCAGGGTAAAAAGAATGTACCTGAAACAAGCACATCTGAAGCAGTTTCAAGGGTAAGAACAAGAAGTCAAATAAATAAGGAAAAAGGTAAAGCTATAGCAGTTGAAGAAAGTCCAATGTCCAAGGCAAGTTTAAATGATTTATTGCAGGCTATTGAAATTGAGCAGTCTCTACCAGCTCAAATCGAATTGATGCAGTCAGAACAGGAAAGCACCAAAAAATCCAAGGCCTCAAAAAGGCTTAGATTTGATGTGCCAGCTGAAGAGTTCGTTTTCAAACCTAGAAGATCTATGACAAGGAGATTCCAGCAAGTACAGGAAGCACTACCAAGAACAGAGGAAACAGGGGAAGAGATACAAAAAGATACGGGCAAAACAGTCATTGCATCTCAAGAAGATAATATAGCAGCCATACAGAGACAATTGGAATCAGCTAAGTATGAAATTGCTAAATTGAGGAAAGCCGCTAGAAAACATGCAGCCATACATGCAAAATATTATAAAACCCTATGGGAAGGGAATGTAGCTGTAGAAGCTCAGTTGAATTCAGTGGTAGATGGCCATTCACAGTTTCATACATGGACAGTACCAGCAATCAAAGAAGCCAAGTACATCAGAAGGATCAATATGCAACTGAGAGCTGGGAATAAGGCTATGAGGAAACAAATTGAAGATCTGAAGGCACAACTAAGTCAGCTACCTGCTAAATGAGTTTTCATGTCAAGTAAGATTTTGTTTTAAAATTTTGACAAATTCGCTTGATTTAATCTTCCTGAGGAAATATAAATCCCTGTTCGACATGTGGAAAGTTTAAGGGAG
Organism: Pinus tabuliformis; assembly: GCA_031772625.1. NCBI lineage: Eukaryota > Viridiplantae > Streptophyta > Pinopsida > Pinales > Pinaceae > Pinus > Pinus tabuliformis. The sequence continues at coordinate 476,081,303 of CM062815.1, forward strand.
TTTTTGGCAATCAAATACTCGGTTAATAAAGGTCTCGGGTCAAAAAGCAAGTTGTTTTAAATAATTCAGCAGTTTCGTAGCGCGCTACGAAACTGCTGTAGGTGATGATTTTTGCGCAATTCAAGCAGTTTGAATCATAAACGGGAATTTTGAAAAGAAACGTCTAAAGGGTATGCAAGACATCATCTGGAGCTGTCAACAGTCAATCAGGTCAAGACAGGTGGGTGCTTAAAAAGGTTGAAAAGTCAAATCCAATTTTAAATTTTTGGTGTAAAGCCCCTTTATCACCGTTCAAGATATATCAAACGGGTTGCCTGCAAGAAACTCTGGCTTGCACACATGTTCATGGACAAAGCTTACCACGCATCAAGAACGTGGCAGTTTTCCACATTTTGGGTAATTAAAGGCTAAAGGACATGCTTCTGTGCATTCGAATATAATGGGGAAAACTGAAGCCGAGAAGCAAGGGTAGTCTCCTAATATTTCTGAGCAGTTAAAAGATTCAGCATTCAGGGTCAACATGGAGCATTAAACATCCAGCTCAGCCAAACTAAAAGAGGACCAGGTGTCAAAGAATGAGGAGAAGCCATCATGCATGTAATATGGAGTTAGAGTCATAGTGGATCTAGAACTCTAAAAAAAAACTCCAGTCAGCACTTTGTTGTATTTATTAGTTAGTTGAATGGTTGATAGGTGTCATTAGAAGTAGTTTTCGAATTCCCCTCATGCTGGAGGAGGAATCTCGATTAGTTAGAATAAAAACTCTATATATAGCTGAAACAGCAATGTAATCAAGGTTGGAAAATTTTATGATACAGCTTGTATTTGGCTTATGTAAAGACTCATTTCAGTAATATAATTTTGATTTTACTTCTCAGGATTCATGAAGGATTTCTTATATTCAGAATGTGTGATGTTGTACTTTCCTTAGTTTTGTTTACAGTGGTATGGATGTATAATCACTCAGAATTCACTGAATGTGCTCTGATTTCCTGTATGCATCTATAAACTGTGTGGTTCTATATGAGTGTATGTTCTGAATATTCAAATGTTGAATGCCCTGACTTCCATGTAAGATCAAGATCTTTGTTATGTTGAGGTGTTGTTGACTCCATAGACCCAATGGATAGTTGTCTAATATGTTTCCAGCATTTATATTTCTCACAGTTGTTCTACAAGAGTTAGCCATCTTATCTTAATCAATATCATTAACCCTTTGAGAGAGCCCTCTCAGGCTAAGGAGGCTAAGCCTTAGCTAAAAGATTGGTTTGAAATAGTTACTTAGAATCAACCTGACCAGCAGCCTATCACGGTTTGATTTTGAGATAACATTTTGGTGCATCTGCCGGGAGCCTGAAGATTACTCATTCCCGAAATTATGAAGCTGAACTTCTGAAGGTAGCAGGAGCTCAGAAGATTTTCGAGGCTGCATTCTACCTTGGTGACTCCATACAATCTTAAAGTTAAAAAGGTGGCTTCGAGAGGAAGATATACAAGGAGTAATCCTGACCCAAATCCACCTACTCCTGTGGATAATCCGAACACCATCTCAAGGAGCAGGCAAAGATTTCCTGATATACCAGGTACTTCATCTGTATCAAAATCTCTGTTCCCTGAATTTTCTAGAAGTCCTGAAGATAAAATTGTTGATGATAAAATTCATGAGGTATTGTTGAGGTCTGAAAACGAAGAAGAGCTTATTGGAATTATTTTAGATTTACAAAAAAGAGGCATTGATACTTCATCTTTAGTGTCACAAAAGGATAAGGAAGAGTTTTGGGAGGTTGTTACTTCAGAATTATTATTAGAGGAAGAAGATTTGAATCAACTCAGAGAACTTGATCCTTTTGAGGTTTTGCTCAAGTCCAAAACTGGTTTACCTCTCCCAAATTGGAGTTCCTTTGTCAGTGGTTTGCAAAGTCCAAATAGTCCTTTTCGGACCAATACTTTATCTTCTTCCTCTGCTAGTCCTAATAGTCCTCAGACACTATCTCATACTAGTTCTGGTTCCACCAGTCATACAATACCTGTTGTTACTGCTCCTCCATTCATTATGGCTATACCTGCTAGGTATGCTCCTCTAGCTCTCCCTGCTGTTTTACATGATCTTCCTAGCAAATATGCTGCCAGAATTCCAACATGGGGAGGAGATGAAGATATTACAGCAGAGGAACACGTGGATAGGTTCAATGATTTTGTTGACAGGGAAGAAGTGGATGATGAAGATGTAAAACTAAGATTGTTTGCTCAAACTTTCATTGGGGAAGTCAGAAAATGGTTTAAAGCCCTTAGAGCCGGAAGCATTCATAGTTGGGCTGAATTTGAAGACAGCTTTCTAAGGAAATGGGGAAACAGAACCAACCCTGTCCAAGCCCTTACTGAATACAACAATCTTAGGAGAGCTCCAGAGGAAACTGTCCAAAACTTTTCTAAGAGGTTTAATAAAATATACAATTCAATTCCAGCTCATTTGAAACCTCCTGGAGCTTTGGCACAGTTGAGATATGCTGAATCATTTGATTCAGATTTCTCTCTTTTACTCAGAGAAAGGGAGTCTGCTTCTCTTGCTGACATGCAAAATGATGCAATTAAGGTGGAGGTAAATATGCTTGCTGCTAAGAAATCAAAGATGGAAAAGACTAAGCTAAAGGAAGAAGAGAAACTTTCTACCTCTGCTCAAGAAGACAAGTTTGAAACAATGATGAAAACCATGGAGAAATTAATGGACCGACTAGCTCTTGGGAATGCTTCTGCCCCTCCAGCACAGCAGGGACCTCAATTCAGGAACCCTCAGTTCAGAAGACCTCAGAATCAGCAAAGGCCAAGAGACAACAGAAATCAGCAGGCAGATCCTCCAGTGAGACCTCCCTTCCAACAAAATTTGGTAGATGAAGAGGAAGAAGATGAACCTGAAGTCACTGAGGAATCAATTCATTGTTTTGATGAAGAAGTGTCAGGAATTTTCTTGACTAAGGAGGAACATGATGAGTCCAGCATGATGAAATCAGGAGAAGAGCCTTCAGATTTTTTAAAGGGCTATCAGCACGCTATCTTTGAGATGCAAAAGCAATACAATCTTAGAAACAGAGATGTTCCTATTACAGCAAATAAAGCACAGCCCAAGAAGAATATCTCAAAGACAGATGAAGATAAAAAGGAAAAATCAAAGGTGGTTGAAGGTAAAGATGATTCTCCTCTTGATAAGAAGGATATTCAAATTCCTTCTCCTCCTAAAGAAATTGAAAAGACTACTTTTGTTTTTAATCTTGAGAATGAGATTGCAAAAATTAAGATATCAGTCCCTTTTAATGAAATTCTCAAGGTAGACAAATACAGAAGCAAAATTGTGGAAATTCTTAATTCACAACCAGGAGTGGCTGATATCCTAAATGTACAAGAAGATAATCCTATTATCTGTTTGGGTCCAAGACTAGAGGATGAACAAAATGATGAGTTTCCCCCTTTCTACATAAGCATTAGCATTCATGATATGACTCTACATAATGCTATGTTAGACTCGGGGGCATCACATAATCTCATGCCTAAGGTAATCATGGAAAGGCTGGGGTTAGAGGTAACTAGGCCATATAAGGATTTATTTTCCTTTGATTCAAAAAGAGTCCATTGCATTGGTTTGATAAAAGATGTTGTTGTGGGGCTCACACAAATTCCAGCAAAAACAACTATTATGGACATTGTTGTTGCAGACATTCCACCAAAGTTTGGGATGCTTCTTTCAAGGTCATGGGCAGCAAAAATCAAGGGTACAATGCAGATGGATCTTACATATGCTACCATCCCAGTGTTTGGTGAACAAAGGAGGTTATATCGTGAAACAAGGATGGCCTACATGGTAAGCAGCAAAGACAAGCCTCAGAATTTTCCTATTTACTCATGTGATACTGGCCTTGGATTAGCTATCCTTTTCAATGAATCAATTGGAAAAGAATCACAAGATGAACCTGCAGAAAATCAGTGTCAAGAAGGGCAGCAAGAAGATGAAAGAGATATCATGGGCTGCTGGTCATTATACTTTGATGGATCAGCAAGAAAAGAAGGGGCAGGAGCTGGGATTTGGATCACTAGTCCAACTGAAGAAAGTAAGTTTCTCTCATACAAATTAAACTTTGATTGTACCAACAACATGGCTGAGTACGAATCTCTGGTTTTAGGTTTGGAAACCTTGATAAAGTTGAAAGCTAAAAACATTGTTGTTTGTGGAGATTCTGAATTGGTAATTAAACAAGTAGAAGGTACATATCAAACTAAGGATGCAAGGATGAGAGCATACAGAAATTTAGTGTTGGAGATGTTGGAAAAATTTCAATCCTATTCCTTCAGCATCAAAACTAGAGATCAAAATTCTATTGCAGATTCTCTTGCTGTTTCAGCCAGTCTCTTTATCATTCCTAAGCATTCTTTTGAAAGCTATGAAGTGGAGGTTCGCCATAGACCAGTCATACCGGATAATATCACAAATTGGCAAGTTTTTGAGGATGATCAGCAGGTAAGGAACTTCATTGAATTAAAAGAAGAGTTTGAGCACAATCAGATAGATCAGCAGAATATGTTAATAGAGTCAAAGGAAAGTTCTGAAGTCTTACAGTTACAAAACAACTTAATCCCTAAAGGCCTCATTCCCCTTGAAAAATTATTTGATCAAAATGATGTGTTCAAAGCACCAAGACTACAAGCTAATGAAGAGGAAGTAGAAAACTGCAATTTAGGTGACTCGGTTGTGCCTAAAATAGTCAAGATTTCCAAATTCCTTTCAGCTGATATGAAGACTAAATATGTTGAGATGATGAAAAGATTCATTGATGTTTTTGCATGGAGCTATGCTGACTTGAAACAATATGACTCTTCAATCATACAGCATACCATTCCTATTAAGCAGAATGAAAAGCCTTTTAAGCAGAAGCTAAGAAGGATTAATCCTCTTCTAATGCCACTGATTGAAAAAGAAGTGAAAAAGCTCTTTGATGCTAAAATTATTGTCCCAATCAGATTTTCAAATTGGCTTGCTAACTTGGTACCAGTCAGAAAAAAGAATGGAGAGATCAGAATTTGTATAGACTTCAGGAACTTAAATAAGGCTTCATTGAAAGATAATTACCCCCTCCCCAAAATGGATTTCATTCTGCAAAACATTGTTGGTTCACAAAGGATGTCTATGCTTGATGGTTTCTCAGGGTACAATCAGATTCTTGTTCACCCAGATGATCAGGAGAAAACGGCTTTCACTACACCATGGGGAACATTCATGTATGCAAAGATGCCCTTTGGCCTCATGAATGCAGGATCCACTTTCCAGAGAGCAATGGATATTGCTTTTGCTGAAGAAAAGGACAAATCAGTGGTGGTTTATCTTGATGATATCACAGTTTTTTCAAAAAAGGAAGAAGACCACTTAAAGCACCTTGAAAGGGTCCTACTGAAGTGTAGGAGGTTTGGTATTTCTCTATACCCAACCAAAAGTATTTTTGCTCTAACTTCTGGCAAACTGCTTGGTCATATTATCTCTGAAGAAGGAATTAGGATTGATCCTAATAGAGTTAGTGAAATTCAAAAATTGTATTTACCAAGGAGTAAGAAGGAGGTTCAATCCTTTCTTGGGAAAGTTAACTTTGTTAGAAGATTTATTCCTAATTTTGTTGAAGTTGTCAAGAACATAACAAAGATGTTAAAGAAAGGAGCAGATTTTAAATGGACAGTTGAAGCAAAGAAATCATTTGAATAAATCAAGAAGGCACTTACTCGAGCGCCAGTACTCATCAGCCCGGATTTTACCAAGGAGTTCCTTATCTTTACATTCGCTTCTGAAGACACAATTGCTGGAGTTTTATTGCAAAAAGGAAGTCAAGGTACTGAACAACCCATTTCTTTCTTTAGCAAGACATTGGCCAATGCTGAATTGAAATATAATATCTTAGAGAAACAAGCCTATGCATTGGTGAAAGAAATTAAAGATTTCAGAATCTATGTTTTGCACTCTCACATTGTTGCATACGTCCCAAATGCTGTTATTAAAGATATTCTTACACAAGCTGATCCAGATGGAAAAAGGGGAAAGTGGATAGCAAAACTGTTGGAGTATGATATTGAGATCAAACCCACCAAGTTGGTAAAGGGTCAAGGCCTAGCCAAATTGTTGACCCAGTCAAATCTGGACTGTATTGATATTAATTTAATATCAGAAATCTCAGAAATTTCTGAAAATGAAGAGGAATTGGTCCAGATAAATGAAAAATTCTTGATCTCAGAATGGTACAAGGATATAGCATTTGTTTTGCAGCATAATAGAGCTCCTGATAATCTTTCAAAATCCAAAGCTCGGTTTACCAAATTGAAATCTCTCAGATATTTTGTGTATGACCAAAATTTGTTTTGGAAGGATGCAGGAGGAATATTGTTAAACTGCCTCATTGAAGAAGAAGCTGATAAGGTAATTGATGAGTTTCATAAAGGGGATTGTGGAGGACATCACTATTGGAAAGCCACTGCAAACAAGGTCTTGAGAGCTGGCTATTTTTGGCCAACTATGTTTAGAGATATCTATAAAAAGATAGCCACATGCCATGAATGTCAAGTGTTTGAAGGAAAGAGAAAGCTTATGCCAATGCCCTTGGTTCCTATTTATGTTGAAGCGCCTTTTCAGCAGTGGGGACTAGACTTTATAAGGGAAATCCATCCTCCTTCCTCAGGACAACATCGCTGGATTCTCACAGCCACCGATTACTTTACAAAATGGATAGAAGCAATACCCACAAGGCAAGCAAATGATTCAGTGATTATTTCTTTCTTAGAAAACAATATATTATCAAGATTTGGTTGCCCAATCAAGATCATTATAGATAATGCTCAAGCTTTCAAGTCCAAAAAGTTAATTAACTTTTGTCATCAGTATCACATCTCCCTTGGACATTCTACTACTTATTATCCATAGGGAAATGGTTTGGCAGAGTCTTGTGAGAATCATTAAGAAGTTGCTGCAAGAAAATAAAAAAGCTTGGCATTTGAAACTGAAATATGCTTTGTGGGCTGACCGGATTTGCACAAAGAGGTCCATTGGAACATCACCATATGAGCTAGTATATGGGGCAGAGGCTATATTTCCCACATCCCTCGGGGTACCAGTAATGAAGTTGATTCAAGGACTAGAAGAGGAACCAAATGCTATACAACGAAGGATCAACCAGCTAATAGCTTTACAAGAGAAAAGAAATGAGGTGTTTGACAGTCATCAACAAAACCAGAACAGGATCAAGAGAGCATTTGACAAAAAGATCAAAGAAGTTACATTCCAGATTCATGATAAAGTCTTGAAATGGGAAGCCAGAATTGAAGAGAAAGGTAAACATGGTAAATTTGAAAATTTGTGGAAAGGGCCATATCAAATTTCTGCTTTCCATGGGAATAACACCTACGTTCTACAAGAGATTGATGGAACACCATATGCTGGAGGACCTGTTAATGGCAGGTTCCTAAAGCATTACAATTGATTGAATCTCTGCCAAGTTTCTCACAAACATTGTATATAACCGTTTTATTAGTCTTTCTTTGTTGCAAATAAATGACAAGTTGAACAGGAAGCTCAAGCCCGAGGTGAAGGCTCACAAAGCTAGAAAGGAATGCTTGTCAACTCTATCTATGTTTTCATAAATTGGACAAAGCACTGGACCTACGAGTTCTTAGTGTACTACAGGAGCACACTATCCCAAGTGGAGCCACTGTTATCACTTAGAACTAAAAATTGATACATGTAATTTTCTATCCTAGCCTGATGACAAAGGTCTGTGTTAGTTTAATTTCAAATTTCCATTTTTAATTTTATTCCCGTAGGATTTGGAGTTTTTAAAAGAGTTTTTAACTCAAGTTGTTCTCAACTCCCATTGGTTCCCCTCTACCCATCATTGTTCTATAGTCACCTCTTGTCTTATGTGAGTCACCGTGCCTTTTCGTGATTTCGCAGCGCTATTCCAATTCGCCAATTTCGTAGCGCAATCATAACTAGGCAGTTTCGCAGCGCATCATCAAAATTTAAACTGACCGCGCTGCGAAATCATGGATTCGTACTTTTCACAGCGAATCTTTCCCGAAATATCAAATCCGTTAGGTGAGTCATAGGCCATGTCCTCTCATGTCAGCTCATGTACCTCTCTTTACCACTCATTGCCACTATCACCACCACTAGATCTGTTGATATGCACAAGTTATTATTCCCAAGAAATTTTACCGTGCATAAACCATAATGATGGCCGTAAGTCCTGCATGAATGACAAATCTGCAAGATTGTATCTTGAAAGGTTTTAAATGGAAGAGTTTAAAATTCAAGCGAATGTTTAAAATTCAAGCGAGGCTGATAATCAAGCGAGGCTGAATTCAGAGAGAAGCTGGAATACAATTCCAACCGGAGCTGGTAGTTATTGCTTGCGAGGATTTGGAAGAATCAATGGAGAAAAAGGAGCACAGATCCGGAAAACCTCTAAGGACTGAGCCTGAAGGCCTGGATATAACGCTGAGAAATGAAGAGGTGAAGAAAGCGTTTAAAAAGGCTGGGTGCTGGAACTTTTGCAAAAAGTTACAAGGAGGACATGCGCAGGTAACTAAGGAATTTGCACTTAACTTCACTGGTTTGAATTCAAAGGTAGCCATGTTAGAAGTGCAGGTTTCTCTAGAAGTGATATCTGCTGTGACAGAGATCCCAAGAGGACAAGAGGAATGGTTCAAAAATTTCAAATTTGACATGAATCCTTGCAAGGAGTTTTTGAAGGATGATTATGTAAATGAAGATTTAAGTAGGGGAGTGCCTAGGAATTATGTCAAAGAAAATTATGCTCTCTTACTCACCTGCATACAGAAATATTTGACTTGTGAAGGAAGGTATAACAAGGTTTATTCTTACCATTTCAAACTACTTTTGCATTTCACCGGGAAGGTCTCCATAGACTTACCGTTTTATCTTTTCCGTAGTTTGAGTAAGATGTGTGATAAGGTACAGCTGAGGAAAGAGGATTCTGAAACCTCTTTGTTTCATCATGGTTTGATTAAACTACTGGTTTTAGATGGGCTTCAAAAGATAGACAGGGATTGGAGTTCATTCATTTTTATGGCTGGTTTCAAAAGCCAGACTGGCCTCACTCCCCAACCTGCCAGGGATTTTACAATAGCTGAGCTTCAAACAGAAGCAAGAGCTAAAAGAATTACAAAGTCACAAGTAAGATCACAAGTAAGAAAACCAGTGAAGCCACTAAAGCCACTCATCATCCAAGATCAAGCTCAGCAATCAACTAAGGAAAAGGCTCAGGGTAGAAAGAATGTACCTGAAACAAGCACATCTGAAGCAGTTTCAAGGGTAAGAACAAGAAGTCAAATAAATAAGGAAAAAGGTAAAGCTATAGCAGTTGAAGAAAGTCCAATGTCCAAGGCAAGTTTAAATGATTTATTGCAGGCTATTGAAATTGAGCAGTCTCTACCAGCACAAATCGAATTGATGCAGTCAGAACAGGAAAGCACCAAGAAATCCAAGGCCTCAAAAAGGCTTAGATTTGATGTGCCAGCTGAAGAGTTCGTTTTCAAACCTAGAAGACCTATGACAAGGAGATTCTAGCAAGTACAGGAAGCACTACCAAGAATAGAGGAAACAGGGGAAGAGATACAAAAAGATACGGGCAAAACAGTCATTGCATCTCAAGAAGATAATATAGCAGCCATACAGAGACAATTGGAATCAGCTAAGTATGAAATTGCTAAATTGAGGAAAGTCGCTAGAAAACATGCAGCCATACATGCAAAATATTATAAAACCCTATGGGAAGGGAATGTAGCTGTAGAAGCTCAGTTGAATTCAGTGGTAGATGGCCATTCACAGTTTCATACATGGACAGTACCAGCAATCAAAGAAGCCAAGTACATCAGAAGGATCAATATGCAACTGAGAGCTGGGAATAAGGCTATGAGGAAACAAATTGAAGATCTGAAGGCACAGCTAAGTCAGCTACCTGCTAAATGAGTTTTCATGTCAAGTAAGATTTTGTTTTAAAATTTTGACAAATTCGCTTGATTTAATCTTCCTGAGGAAATATAAATCCCTGTTCGACATGTGGAACGTTTAAGGGAGTTTTTGGCAATCAAATACTCGGGTAATAAAGGTCTCGGGTCAAAAAGCAAGCTTTTCTAAATAATTCAGCAGTTTCGTAGCGCGCTACGAAACTGCTGTAGGTGATGATTTTTGCGCAATTCAAGCAGTTTGAATCATAAGCGGGAATTTTGAAAGGAAACGTCTAAAGGGTATGCAAGACATCATCTGGAGCTGTCAACAGTCAATCAGGTGAAGACAGGTGGGTGCTTAAAAAGGTTGAAAAGTCAAATCCAATTTTAAATTTTTGGTGTAAAGCCCATTTATCACCGTTCAAGATATATCAAACGGGTTGCCTGCAAGAAACTCTGGCTTGCACACATGTTCATGGACAAAGCTTACCACGCATCAAGAACGTGGCAGTTTTCCACATTTTGGGTAATTAAAGGCTAAAGGACAAGCTTCTGTGCATTCGAATATAATGGGGAAAACTGAAGCCGAGAAGCAAGGGTAGTCTCCTAATATTTCTGAGTAGTTAAAAGATTCAGCATTCAGGGTCAACATGGAGCATTAAACATCCAGCTCAGCCAAACTGAAAGAGGACCAGGTGTCAAAGAACGAGGAGAAGCCATCATGCATGTAATATGGAGTTAGAGTCATAGTGGATCTAGAACTCTAAAAAAAAACTCCATTCAGCACTTTGTTGTATTTTTTAGTTAGTTGAATGGTTGATAGGTGTCATTAGAAGTAGTTTTCGAATTCCCCTCATGCTGGAGGAGGAATCTCGATTAGTTAGAATAAAAACTCTATATATAGCTGAAACAACAATGTAATCAAGGTTGGAAAATTTTATGATACAACTTGTATTTGGCTTATGTAAAGACTCATTTCAGTAATATAATTTTGATTTTACTTCTCAGGATTCATGAAGGATTTCTTATATTCAGAATGTGTGATGTTGTACTTTCCTTAGTTTTGTTTACAGTGGTATGGATGTATAATCACTCAGAATTCACTGAATGTGCTCTGATTTCCTGTATGCATCTATAAACTGTGTGGTTCTATATGAGTGTATGTTCTGAATATTCAAATGCTGAATGCCCTGACTTCCATGTAAGATCAAGATCTTTGTTATGTTGAGGTGTTGTTGACTCCATAGACCCAATGGATAGTTTTCTAATATGTTTCCAGCATTTATATTTCTCACAGTTGTTCTACAAGAGTTAGCCATCTTATCTTAATCAATATCATTAACCCTTTGAGAGAGCCCTCTCAGGCTAAGGAGGCTAAGCCTTAGCTAAAAGATTGGTTTGAAATAGTTACTTAGAATCAACTTGACCAGCAGCCTATCAGGGTCTGATTTTGAGATAACACCTTGGAGGGCAGCTCAAATTACATAGCTTGGAAGGATAGGATGGAGGTAGTGTTGGAAGAAAATGGCCTCAAGGAATTCATAGATCATGACATTCCTAAGCCCCCAACATCTGATGTTAAAGATCTGGATGAATGAAGAAATTGTGTGGAAAAAGCGAGAAGGATTATCTTGGAAGGAGTTTGAGATCACATTTTCTCGAGTCTCCATGGTAAGGACACTCCATATGCAATGTGGAAGGCATTGGCAGACCTGTTTCAAAATAGAAGTGAACATAGGAAGTTGGCACTAAAGGGAAAAATTAGAAAGATCAATATGGAGAAGGGTGACTCAATTCCAAAATACTCGAACAAGTTCACCCATTGTTGGGACGAGCTTGGAAGTGTCAAGTTTATTGTTTCTAAAGATGATATGGTGAGCCTAGCTCTTCTTGGAAGTCCCAACATCTGACAGAGTTACGAGGACTCAGGCAATGGGAGAGAGAAGTTACCAGACTGTGAGCAGTTGTGGTCCGATTTGGTACAGGAAGAGATTCGGCAGAACACTAGAGATGGAATCCTCATCAAAGGCTGATGATGAGGATAATTGTGCCTTAGCGGGTAACACAAAGAAAGGGAAGGGAAGTCATCTCATTCCAAATCAAATTATTTTCAATGAAGTAAGAAGAAGGACATTTCTAAATTCAAGTTCTTTCACTATCACGAGTTGGGACATTTTTCCACAAAGTGTGTGCTTAAGAAGGTCGGTATAAGCCCTTAGGAGGAGTAGTAGGTGAGGCTCTTGCTTCATAATTCGAACTAGACTTTACCCTCATCGCTTGTATGGTGTCATTGATGATGGTTAGTGTATGGTACCTAGACAATCGAACTTCTTTCCACATGACCGGTAACAAATAGCTCTTCAGTAACTTGGAGGAGAAGGATCTCCAGATGCATATCGAGATGGGTGGTGATGAGAGGTATAACGCTACCGGACTTAGTACAATTACCTTTCAGAGGGAGTCGAGTTCTCCCCTCACTTTGCGAGATGTTGTGTATGTTCCTCGTTTGAAGAAGAACTTGGTATTTGTTGCCATGCTGGAGGATAGAGGCTATGATGTGATATTTAGTAAGGGAAAGGTGTTCCTTCATCACATATCTAGATGACAGATGAAGAGGATAGGGGTTTGAGACAAGAATCTCTACAAGTTGGAGGTAGAAGATTTTGTTTCCTTGAGCATGAAAACAGAGAAGGTGTAAAGCTAAGACATCAATGACTTGTGGCACAAGAGGTTTGGTCACTTGCACCATGACGCTTTGAAAATCCCATAGCAAATTTCTAACGATCTTCCCAAGGGTACACTAGAGTAGGTTGCCACATGCAAAGGGTGTACCTTGGGAAAATAAACTAAATATTCCTTTCATGACAACATAATTCAAGCATAGGCGATCCTTGATCAAGTTCACTTAGGTGTGTGTGGACCATTCTCGATAGCATCCACAGCCAAACACATGTATTATGTCATATTTTTTGATGCTTTTTCTCGTAAGTGTTGGATCTTCTTCATGCAGAATAAATATTAGACTTTTGCAAAGTTTTGTGAATTTAAAGCACTAGTCAAGAAAGATATTGGTAGGAAGGATAAAGCTCTTAGGAGTGATAATGGTGGAGAGTATGTGTCGAATGAGTTTAAAAACTTCTGTGCTATAGAAAGCATTCAATGAGAGTTGATAGCACCTCATAACCCACAGCAGAATGGGGTGGATGAAAGGAAAAACATAAGAATTTAGGAGTTGGATGAGGCATGCAACACAATTGTTTATTTACATAACATAAGCCCTGATCGAATTATTGTGATTAGTACACCGAAGAGGATTTTTTAGGGAAGCAACTAGATGTGGCACACTTAAGGATTTTTGGTTCATCGGTCTACTGCCATGTAACCAAAGATGCACTAAAAGAAGCTTGAGCCAAAAGCACAGCTGGGGATATTTGTGGGGTATAGTGATACACCTCACAACTATTGGGTGTACTTGCCAACCAACAAGATGATAGTGGTTCACATAGATATAAAATTCAATAAAGAGAAGGCCATGAGATGTTCCCTTGAGAGGGAGCTTCAGCTACATGTAGTTGAGGATATTTTAGCTCTTAAGGAGGAACCTCAAGATGATGTGGAGCAACCACATGCAGAGGATAAAGGAGTGGAGACGCCCATTCATCCAGAGTTTTCTAGAGATGGGATAAAGTGCACTAGAGAGGCTGGCAGGTTATTGCATGATGCTAGAGACATTGTGGGAGAACCCACATCACAACGTAGGCCGCGGAGGTCACCGAAGAGGTACATTGGCTACATGGCTCTGATGAGAAGATGTGTAGAGATTGAGGCATCATATTTTGAAGAAGCTGTTAGCGCTTGAAATTTCACCTCAGGCTGAGAAAGGAAAACTCCAAGGCAATATCAAACCACTTAGCCTCGTAGCTAGCCCTACGGGGCAGGAGAGGGCTCTCTCTGGTATATCTCGATAAAGATCTTCAATGGGCGAGATAACCAATAAGGGAACACTGATTTTAGGCTAGTAACTGATAAAAGAGTTTGTTTTGGGATTTTTTGGATTTTGGTGGAAAATCGGGGAAAGGCAATTTTGGGTGCGGGGATTGGAGACAGTTTTGGCAGGGGGTTCTTTGGGGCAAGGTAGGAGACTGTATTGATGCCTTTGAAAGATTTGGATGAATGAGAATGACTGGTGAGGAGCTAAGGAGAGCAAGCAATCACCTTGAATTCCCCTTAAACAGTTGAAAACATTGATATTAAGCAAACTTAAAAGCAGAGCATGACAGTCATGAATTCTACCTTAACACTTCATTTGCCTAATTTGCAGAAGAAAAAGTAAGAAGATGATTCACATAACGAACTTACAAGTACAAAGAGAAACACACCATCAATACATGTAACCACAGGAATCCCAAAAAGGACTGCAAAACCCTGGTCTTTCTTCCTTTGCCAAAATTGCAGAGATACAATGAATAATACAATAGAGCTTTCTCCCTCAAGATTCCAACCATGAAAATGACCAAGAAAGTACATAATATAGGCAATCTAACATCTTTCCTTTCCTCTATGGGTCGAGCTCATCCTTCTAGGAGCAGTTTCAACCAATTCTAAACTGAGCACTAAAATCTAGGCAGTCAAAACAACTTGCCTCTATAAGCTAGGAAACCAATTCATACATTAAATGTTTGCTATTTCATGAATGAATCTTCTAGAATAGGTAAATAAGTGTCATATCAACATGAAAATACATTAATTACATCAGAGAGGGTGAAAAATCCCATCCCAAGTCAAAACTGGCCAAAGCTGGGCGAATTCCTGAGCTGTAGGTGAAAAATTATGAAAATTGCCTGATAGATCGCGCTTCTTTGGAGCTCCGTTTGAGGCACTTCCAGGTGTCCAAATGAGGAAAACGTGGCCTTGTTGGAAAGGTCTGGATGTCTACTTTCCAACCCAATTGGAATTTCTAAATTTGGTGGCAATTTTCCCCTCCAAAATTGCAATCTCCCAAGACTGCTTCTTTTTTGTCAAAAAGGTTGCAGAAAGTCAATTTTTGCATGTTTTTTGACCTTTTGGAGACTCAAAACTTGATGAAATCTCTTGGTAATTGCTGAGCAGGTGTAACTTTGCATGAAAAATCTAGAAATTCTGATTTTTCCCAAAATGAAGTTGCCCATCGGATAGGTCGCGCGCGGCGCGCGACCTATCAAGGAAAAAAACCTGTTTTTTGCCCAAGAAATTCACAAATGACAAAATTTTCTCCAAATTTCTTGAAATTTGGGCTGGGAGTCCCTGATAAAGTACCATGCTCAGACAAAGAGGCTTTGGCCAAAATTTGGAGTGGATCGGGCCTTTTCCATCGTTTTAGTGCCTTGGCCAACCTCCTTAGATCTGGCGATTGTAATTTTGACATTTTTAAAGCAAATATACATGAACCTCTCATTTCAACTTGATGGCATTAAAACACATTTCTCATGCCCATTTTTCCTTATCAAGCAAAATACTTTAATGATCAAAGGCCTACCTGCAATCTTGAAGAAATTTGGGGATGTTTGGCAGTTTACAGGCAATTTTTGTGGATAAATTCCCAACAGATCACGCGTTTACAGCCAATTTTTGTGGATAAATTCCCAACAGGTCGCGCGCAGGTGCTGATAGGTGGCGCGCACTCAATAGGTCGCGCCAGTGTATTTTTTCAACTCGATGAACCCCCCTGATAGGTCGCGCGCACCCAACAGGTCGCGCACTTTTACAGGAGGCGTTTGGAGGCCTTCCCAGTGTCGGAATCAGGTGCAGGATAGCTCGTTGGAAAGGTATTTGAGTCTACTTTCCAACCCAACTGAAATTTTTCAATTTGGAGTTCATTTTCCTTATCAAAAATCAAATCTCCCAAGACTGGTCAAAAAGTGCCAAATGAGGCTGCCTCAAGGAAGAGTGATGTTGCAGTCAACTTCTGAATGCCTTCCTCAAGCCCAAATTGAGCTCATGATAGCTCATTGGAAAGTTATTTGTGTCTAGCTATCATTTTACCCAGAAAGAAAATCATTTGGCCAACCAAGCTAGGAGAAAACTTGATTTTCCCAAGGTCACGTCATAGGTGTCTTTGATTCTCCGGAGGCAACGGTATTCTTGACATTTCTCTCAAACCATGACACCTGTGCAAAAATTGAAGGAGGTTTTTCTTCTTTGGAACGTTGTGGACAAAAACCTCTCTCAGTTTCCAAAAATTCATATTTTATTTCTCTAAAACATCTTTTGAGTGAAACTTATCCCAATGTGTGAAACAAGGAATTTTGTCGAAATGAAGCGAAATGAAGGGGATAGGGGGCTTCTAAATTCTTGAGGAAATTTTGGGGAGTAGGGAGGGATGTTAGGAAGCATGGGAAAGTAGAATCTCAGAGATTGAGTGGGGGGAAGGGGTCCAAAAGGGCAAAACACAGGCCCAACCTAGAAAATTGCCAGGTTGTAGCAAGAAACTAGGGTTTGTGCAAAAATGAGGAATTTGGGGGATCTCAGTGATGGAAAGTGTTTGATAAGGTACATGAAGGATAGGGGAAGGTGTATGAACATCTGGATACCAGTTTTGCTAATGATTTGACCATCCAGGAGAAATTGCCTTCAAAACCCTAGGAGAGGGAAATGAACCTTGCCAAGGCACAACTGAAGCATGAACAAGGTGTAAAATGACTCATTAGACACTGAGATGATAATGAAAACCCTATGAATGATGATACACTCAGCTGAATGATGACATGGATTGGCATTTGGGCAACTTTGAAAAGAGTGAGATCAAACCCTAGACCTAAGACTTTGACAAGACAAGGAACCTTGAAAGAATTTATAGACAGAAACAACTTGATCCAGCAGTGCCAAGAGGGGAATAAAGACACCAGCTCCTCCATCAGGGTTATGGCATGCCTAATGGAATGCAATGAAATGACACTGATGAGACACCTACTTATGCAAATGCAAAGAGTTTTGATCGCTGATGGAGGGCTACTAGACCGACTCTAACATTGGCTCCAATGGGGATGGTAGCTCCTTGGAGGTACCAAGAACCTTAGACCTCTGGGAGAGCAGACCAATGCTTTTCAATCATTGGGCTATGGAGTCAAAAACTCAAACTAAAATGCATGACTGAAAACTAATGACTTGACAACACAAATTGACTCTTACTCAACTAAAAACTGACTGAATACTTAAAAACAACCGACAAACTGAAAATGATGCTCAAAGGGGAGCTTATTCATCAAAACCTACTCTAACAGTTTCATTCATCACCTGATCAAGTGAAATGAAACAACCAATGCAACCAAGTAAGTATTCCATCTGCTGTTCGAATTCTCTGCAAGTGCTCACTTATGACCAACAAGAGAGAACTACTGAAAGGCAACTCCCATGGTAACTTAGAAACAGATCCGTTGAATGTTATGGATTGTCTATCCGCCTCCAAAAACACTGCATAAGGATCTTGAAGTTCATGCACACTGGAACTTAGCTCATCCAATGGATTACTTCTTTTCTCCTCATACCATGAATGCAAACTTTGATCTGAACCTTGTGACGAGACCTTTGCTGAAAATGACAAAGAAACCGGCTGCCGGATCAAATTCATATCAGCACATGTTTCAAGCTCACATGTAGTCAATGGAGAAAGACTTTGACTGCAAACCTCATCCAAAACATCAGCTATTGGATCATGAAAAACTTGAAAAGACTGTTGTAATGTATCCATTGAAAATGTATGACATCCTTCTAACTGTTCATCTTTTTCTTGAGAGATTTTACGAAGATTCTGCCTTATAAACTGAAATGCTTCGAAACAAAAGGGTATAGAATATTCCTGCATCATCAAATCATGTATTTCATCTTCCACAGCTTCATCTATAATCTGCCCTTCAATTTCATTTGGTGGCTGCAAATCTGATGCTACAGGCTGCTCAAGAATTTTGTTATCTGTCTCATCTTCAACATTGACACTGAGAGATTGCTGATTTCTTATAGGCTGTTCATTTGAAGATTTACTATGCAATCTACCCTTCAAAAATTGAAATGATTCAAAACAGAATGGTACGGAGTCACCTTGAATCATTAAGTCATGTGTGTGCACTTCCAAGTCTTCAGCTGCAACTTGACAATCAATGGCTTTCGGGGGTTGCAAATCTGAATATGAGAAGTCTTGAACAAAATTTTCTTTGCTCTCAAGATGATTCAAATCAAGACTTGTTGACATTTGATTTCTGATTGCATGGTAGTTCTCTATGATAAACTGAAACGAATCAAAACAAAAAGGCAAAGATCCTTCACTTACTTCAAACTTTGCTGCACTTTCCTCATCAATGTCATAGCTGATATGCAATGGTTGATCATTGTACTCGAGCTGTTGTAAGTGAACTTCTTCCTCCTCCCACAAACTAGCTGCTGATTTGTCTGTAAGATTAGCTTTTGTTTGGAGAACATAATCATCATCATACTGATCAAAATGAGGCAAATCATCACTATAAAACACATCATCAAGCATGCAGGCCATATCAACAGTTCTTTCTTCTTCACAATGAGCTATAAAACAATCATTATCAGATCTATGACAATTAGGATAAGAAACAAAATGTTTTGGATCAGCAACTTGTTCTTCTTCAATCAACGAGCCATGAGTTTGAACATCATAATCATTCCTTGGGGTGATCCTTTGCATCATCTCTTCTACTGCACTTACCAAAATATCAAGCTTTACCTCTAGAGATGTCGATTTTTCCGGATCTATGTTTTTCATCTCTTCTTCCTTCATCCTTGCCCTTCGGATCAACAAATGAGCCTCTAAATTTACTGCACTGTTCTGCATCTCGTGAAGTGTTGCAATATTCCTTTCTCTCAGCTGAAACTCCATTTCCGGATCAAAGGCACCCAGATAGTGCAAGAGAGCAGATCTAGGAGGAGGTCTTATATCAACTGGCATCGAATAATAAACTTGGTTAAATCTGGCTGAAAACTGTTGCACTGTCTCCCCTGGCAATCTTTTCAGCTGGTTATACTCTTCTACAATCAAGAGAAGGTTCTGTCCGATCATCCACCTGTCGAGAAAAACTTTGATGAACTGCTGGAAATCTGAGATGCTCGCATCAGGCAGGGCTTTGAACCAACTCTTGACTTTGGCTTGCAAAGAAAGAGCAAAAAGCCTTATACTAACATCTTCTTCATCAACTTCAAAAAGATCTAGAAAATTCTCAAAATTCTGCACATGTTGCTTAGCGTTGACATTCTTACTTTCACCGTCAAACCTTGGCAAGTATAGATCATAGTTTTTGGGGAAAGCATGGAGAACAGGAGGTAAAACAAGAGGTTTATACCGATCTGGAATTTTACAAGGTGTAGGGGTATGTACAGCAGGTATAGAATCTGTCTTGGTCTTTTGAGGTTCATCAATCTGAAGATGGTCGTCACAAAATTTAGAAGAAAGGTCTTGATCAAGCTCAAAGGTATGCAAATCTTTGGTATTCACAATCTTCAAAGGGAAAGAATCAACTGCAGGCCGAGGATCTCTTCTCAAATACAGTATACTTTGCAAAGCCTTCTTGACATTCTTTGGAAAAGAGAAGAAATAATTTATGACAAAGAACAAAATGTCTTGGATGAAATTCCAACTTGAGTACCTGATCTGTCCATATTGTCCTTTCATGTTTTTGCTAGTCAGGATCATCCTCTAGTGGAGTCTTTGGATCTGATCTCAAAAATGATTTAGAGTCGCCAAGTGAATGATTTTAGCCTTTCAAGTGTCTGATCGTTGTCCACCATCAACAATCAGATCTGAACTTGATACATGTACTGGGGTAAAATGCAAATGAAGTGTTGTATTCACAAGCTCACGGAGATTGACTGAAGCAGCGTTTATCTACTTCCGCTTATGCAAAGCAAAAAGCGTTTCGAAGGCTACCTGGCATAACTTCAGGCTCCGTCTAAGACTTATGAAACAAACACATCAACCCACAAACAAGTTTGTTCTCCCCAGTATGGTCGCCAATATGTTAGCGCTTGAAATTTCACCTCAGGCTGAGAAAGGCAAACTCCAAGGCAACATCAAACCACATAGCCTCGTAGCTAGCCCCACGGGGCAGGAGAGGGCTCTCTCCGGTATATCTCGATAAAGATCTTCAATGGGCGAGATAACCAATAAGGGAACACTGATTTTAGGCTAGTAAACTGATAAAAGAGTTTGTTTTGGGATTTTTTGGATTTTGGTGGAAAATCGGGGAAAGGCAATTTTGGGTGCGGGGATTGGACATAGTTTTGGCAGGGGGTTCTTTGGGGCAAGGTAGGAGACTGTATTGATGCCTTTGAAAGATTTGGATGAATGAGAATGACTGGTGAGGAGCTAAGGAGAGCAAGCAAACACCTTGAATTCCCCTTAAACAGTTGAAAACATTGATATTAAGCAAACTTAAAAGTAGAGCATGACAGTCATGAATTCTACCTTAACACTTCATTTGCCTAATTTGCAGAAGAAAAAGTAAGAAGATGATTCACATAACAAACTTACAAGTACAAAGAGAAACACACCATCAATACATGTAACCACAGGAATCCCAAAAAGGACTGCAAAACCCTGGTCTTTCTTCCTTTGCCAAAATTGCAGAGATACAATGAATAATACAATAGAGCTTTCTCCCTCAAGAGTCCAACCATGAAAATGACCAAGAAAGTACATAATATAGGCAATCTAACATCTTTCCTTGCCTCTAGGGGTCGAGCTCATCCTTCTAGGAGCAGTTTCAACCAATTCTAAACTGAGCACTAAAATCTAGGCAGTCAAAACAACTTGCCTCTATAAGCTAGGAAACCAATTCATTCATTAAATGTTTGCTATTTCATGAATGAATCTTCTAGAATAGGTAAATAAGTGTCATATCAACATGAAAATACATTAATTACATCAAAGAGGGTGAAAAATCCCATCCAAAGTCAAAACTGGCCAAAGCTGGGCGAATTCCTGAGCTGTAGGTGAAAAATTATGAAAATTGCCTGATAGGTCGCGCCCTAATCCTGATAGGTCGCGCTTCTTTGGAGCTCCGTTTGAGGCACTTCCAGGTGTCCAAATGAGGCAAAAGTGGGCTTGTTGGAAAGGTATGGATGTCTACTTTCCAACCCAACTAGAATTTCTGAATTTGGTGGCCATTTGTCCCTCCAAATTTGCAATCTCCCAAGACTACTTCCTGTTTTTCAAAAAGGTGGCAGAAAGTCAATTTTTGCATGTTTTTTGACCTTCTGGAGGCTCTAAACTTGATGAAATATCTTGGTAATTGCTGAGCAGGTGTAACTTTTCATGAAAAATCCAGAAATTCTGAGTTTTCCCAAAATGAAGTTGCCCATCAGATAGGTCGCGCGCGGCGCGCGACCTATCAAGGAGAAAAACCTGTTTTTTGCCCAAAAAATTCACAAATGACAAAATTTTCTCCAAATTTCTTAAAATTTGGGCTGGGAGTCCCCAATAAAGTACCATGCTCAGTCAAAGAGGCTTTGGCCAAAATTTGGAGTGGATCGGGCCTTTTCCGTCGTTTTAGTGCCTTGGCCAACCTCCTTAGATCTGGCGATTGTACTTTTGACATTTTTAAAGCAAATATACATGAACCTCTCATTTCAACTTGATGGCATTAAAACACATTTCTCATGCCCATTTTTCCTTATCAAGAAAAATACTTTAATGATCAAAGGCCTACCTGCAATCTTGAAGAAATTTGGGGATGTTTGGCAGTTTACAGGCAATTTTTGTGGATAAATTCCCAACAGGTCGCGCGCAGGTGCTGATAGGTCGCGCGTGCTCAATAGGTCGCGCCAGTGTATTTTTTCAACTGGATGAACCCCCCTGATAGGTCACGCGCACCCAACATGTCGCGCGCTTTTGCAGGAGGCTTTTGGAGGCCTTCCCAGTGTTGGAATCAGGTGCAGGATAGCTCGTTGGAAAGGGCCTTGAGTCTACTTTCCAACCCAGCTGGAATTTTTCAATTTGGAGTTCATTTACCCTGTCAAAAATCAAATCTCCCAAGACTGGCCAAAAAGTGCCAAATGAGGCTGCCTCAAGGAAGAGTGATGTTGCAGTCAACTTTTGAATGCCTTCCTCAACCCCAAATTGAGCTCATGATAGCTCATTGGAAATCTCTTTGTGTCTAGTTATCATTTTATCCAGCAAGAAAATCATTTGGCCAACCAAGCGAGGCGAAAACTTGATTTTCCCAAGGTCACTTCAGAGGTGTCTTTGATTCTCCAGGGGCAACGGTATTCTTGACATTTCTCTCAAACCATGACACCTGTGCAAAACGTGAAGGATTTTTTTCTTCTTTGCCATGTTTTGGACAAAAACCTCTCTCAGTTTCCCAAAATTCATCTTTTATTTCTCTAAAACAGCTTTTGAGTGAAACTTATCCCGATGTGTGAAACAAGGAATTTTGTCGAAATGAAGCGAAATGAAGGGGATAGGGGGCTTCTAAATTCTTGAGGAAATTTTGGGGAGTAGGGAGGGATGTTAGGAAGCAGGGGAAAGTAGAATCTCAGAGATTGAGTGAGGGGAAGGGGTCCAAAAGGGCAAAACACAGGCCCAACCTAGAAAATTGCTAGGTTGTAGCAAGAAACTAGGGTTTGTGCAAAAATGAGGAATTTGGGGGATCTCAGTGATGGAAAGTGTTTGATAAGGTACATGAAGGATAGGGGAAGGTGTATGAACATCTGGATACCAGTTTTGCTAATGATTTGACCATCCAGGAGAAATTGCCTTCAAAACCCTAGGAGAGGGAAATGAACCTTGCCAAGGCACAACTGAAGCATGAACAAGGTGTAAAATGACTCATTAGACACTGAGATGATAATGAAAACCCTATGAATGATGATACACTTAGCTGAATGATGACATGGATTGGAATTTGGGCAACTTTGAAAAGAGTGAGATCAAACCCTAGACCTAAGACTTTTACAAGACAAGGAACCTTGAAATAATTTATAGACAGAAACAACTTGATCCAACAGTGCCAAGAGGGGAATAAAGACACCAGCTCCTCCATCAGGGTTATGGCATGCCTAATGGAATGCAATGAAATGACACTGATGAGACACCTACTTATGCAAATGCAAAGAGTTTTGATCGCTGATGGAGGGCTACTAGACCAACTCTAACAGAAGCAATCTCACAACCATTTTAGGTTGAAGCCATGGTTGAGGAGTATGACTACATTTTCAGGAAGAGTGTCCGGGATGTGGTCCCAAGACCAACAGACAAGTTAGTGGTGAGTTCCAGATGGCTTTACAAGGTAAATCAACATATGGTAGTGTGGAGAAACACAAGGCTTCATTTATGGCTAGACATTTTTCTCAGGCGGAGGGGATTTCTTACGATGAGATTTTTCTCCTGCTATAAGGTACTCACCAATAAGATCCATTCTAGCACTGTCAGCGCAGATGGGATGGAAGATACATCAGATGGATGTAAATACAACATTCCTCCATGACATGATTGAGAAAGAGGTGTATATTGAGTATCCTGAAGGACTTGAGACCTTCGACAGAGATTTTCATGTGTGTCGACTCAAGCGAGCGTTGTATGGGCTGAAACAAACACCACATGCTTGGTACACCAGGATCGATAGCTATTTCACCAGGTTGGGCTTCAAGAAAAGTGAAGTAGATGTGAACCTTTACCATATTGTGGTTGAAGGAAAATTGTTGATTATTATTTTATATGTCAACAATTTGATTATGACAGGTGATGTTAAGTGATCTAGGTGGATCTTCAAAAAGTACCAGTGGCATGGTAAAAGGCTCAAAATGCAAAGTGGCATATTCTAGATAAACTTAGCATCAAATCGAAGTGCTCATTGTTGGGCTCCAAAAATGTCATACAAATATCACTCATTACCATACATTTTTCACCTATGCTTCCATTATATGACTCACTATTTACCACCTTGTCCCTCCATTTTCCCTAATATTCACCATTAATGGGTCTCATTTATATTTTCCAAATATTGTTTATTTTTAAGCAT
Organism: Pinus tabuliformis; assembly: GCA_031772625.1. Lineage (NCBI taxonomy): Eukaryota > Viridiplantae > Streptophyta > Pinopsida > Pinales > Pinaceae > Pinus > Pinus tabuliformis. Next base: position 476,105,308 of record CM062815.1, read on the forward strand.
TTTTGAGAGAAATTCTTGATTAAATATTGGAAAATAATATATTTTACTTTACATATGGAAAGTGGGTTGTTTTTGTGACATGTGTAGGTTCCAAGGAAGCTTCCAAGACACCTTTATGTGGCCTTGAAGGATCAAATTCGAATTTGAGATGATAAACCTCATGGAGAAGATCATGATCTCATGGAGAAGATCAAGGAAAAAAGGGGGTTATGTGTCTAGATGGTTGAGAAATGTATGGAACTAAAGAGAGATTAGTGGATCATCATTATGAGTTTGTTATCTCATCCCATTGTATAAATAGGAGTACCTCCTCCATTCCAAAGGGAGGACTCTTGGAGCATGTATCCAACTTATGATGGAATAGAATAAAGCTTCATTTTACATAAATTTCCATTATATAGTTTTAGATATAAGTTGTCTTAGTGTAGTAAATGGAATAATTTGTCACTTTGTTCTTAAGAGAATTGAGCTCACTCTAAAAGGATGAAAGAAACATTTTATTTCATAATAGATCTTATTTCATTTAATTGCTTAGATGTTTGAGGATTTGTTTGTGATTGATGAATGAGTTTTAAATCTTATCAGCATATGAGGGGATAACCAAGGGTCTAAGTTAGGCTCTCTCTCCATTTGATTTGCATGATAATTGAAATTCATTCTTTTGCTTTTATGTTTCAAGTATTTCATTTCTTATGCTTATGAATGAATCTTAGTTTAGTTTGGATTAGTATATGAGGGGACAATCAAGGGACTAAGTTAGTCTTTTTCTCTATTTGAATCTGAACAATAATTAAAGTTCATTCTCTTGTCTTTATTTCAAGTTTCTGGTTTTATGTAATCAATGATTTCTCTACGATACTGTAGGGAAGGACAACCAGGACCTCCTTAATTAGGAGCCTCTTCCCTTACATATTATATTGAATCGTAAATAATTTAGTTAGACATAGAGTTAGTTGCCTACTCCTACATATATTTTGCTGGCACCATCACAAGCTTACGAGTTTCCCTGGTTGATAATTTAATGAAAGCAATTTAAGCAATTAAATTGCCCAACATTTTGGCGCCATTGCCGGGGATGGTGCTAAGGGATTAGGTATTAGGAATTTAATTCAGTAGTAGTATTTTGCTTTAGAAAAACTAACTTGTGAAACCTGGTGACAACAGGATCTTCACAAAGGAGTTCAAGTTTGAGTTTTCTGATGTTTTAGTATTTAGCTAGTTTTAAATTCATTTTTAAAAAAAAAATCCCCCCTTCATAAATAAAAACAAATCAAGCGATTAGTATGCTCTCTTCCTGCGCTTCGTGCGATCAGGAAGATCAGAAAATCTATTGATTTATTCCAAATAAAAATACTCTTGCGGGAGAACTAATCTGCAATGCGACAATAAAGAATTTTGTGAATGAGTGAAAAATCATCTTAATTTTTTTTTTAAGATAAAACTTAATCTTTTTAAATTTTAGTTTTTTTAAATAATAAAAAATAAAAAATAAATAAAAAATAAAAAATTTCCCATGTAAATATATATCTATCTATCTATATATATATATATATATATATATCTATATATATATATATATATATATATATATATATATATATATATATATATATATATATATATATATATATATATATATATATATATATATATATATATTTTATTATTATTATTATTAAAAAAAAAGTTATTGACTTTCATTCTTTTGTTTTTTTCATGAACGATGAGATGGATTGTTATGTGGAGCTATGTCAAAATCTCATTGGTTTGGGCAAGTTTCAAAGGCGTTGTGTCAGGGTGACTTATTCTCCGTTGGCATTGGTACTGCCTTTTTGGTGCATCCCTATTGTATTACGACTACCAACCAAATGACAAGGCTCATTATTTCGATATCTTGCCATACCATATCTGTTCGACGAGCATATATCCTGGAAGATTCATACAATCAGCTTCGAATGCGTTCAGCAAGAGATCTAAAGGGGCGTTTGAATGTCAACTTCAAAGGGGAGGAAGGCATTGATGCTGGCGGGCTTACAAGGGAATGGTACCAACTGTTGTCAAGGGTAATCTTTGATAAGGGTGCTTTGCTATTTACAATTGTTGATAATGAAGCAACGTTCCAGCCGAACCCCAATTCTATCTACCAAACAGAGCATCTTTCATACTTCAAGTTTATTGGGAGAGTGGTTGCAAAGGCTTTGTTTGATGGTCATCTTTTGGATGTTCACTTTACACGTTCATTTTATAAACACATTCTTGGAGTCAAAGTTACTTATCATGACATTGAAGCTATTGATCCAGATTACTATAAGAATTTGAAGTGGATGCTTGAGAATGACATAAGGGATATGCCTGATCTTACGTTTAGCATGGATGTGGATGAAGAGAAACTGATACTGTATGAGAGGGAAGAAGTTACTGACCATGAACTGATTCCTGGTGGTCGCAATATCTAAGTGATTGAGGAAAATAAACATGAATATGTTGATCTTGTTGTAGAGCATCGACTCACAACAACAATACGTCCTCAGATCAATGCTTTCTTGGAGGGCTTCAATGAGTTGATTCCGAAAAACTTGATTTAAATACATTCTGAATGTATTTTGACATTAGCTCACTTCCCTTTGCACCGATGTTTTCTCTTGCATGATGTCTTTGCCTCGATTTTCGGCTTTCGTTCTCATTCTCCCTCCGTGAGTTCCTGAGGGTGCATTCTTTCATTCCGCATGGCTCATCCGCTCTGAGGAAGACACAAGAGAACCTGCTACTAGACTTAGACAAAGAGGCAATGACTCGGACATTGCAAGATTGTTTCGAGTTATTCGACGAAACGCTGGATCAATTGTATGGCACGCTCTTCTATTTTCAGAAAGCGACGTTCATGTCAATTCCATGGCGTACCAGTGATCTCGAGACATATCTGAGCGTCGCCATCACGAATCAGTACACATGTCTTGATAGTCTTTCGCGTGCCAATGGAAATCTCAAGCAGAACTTGGTGGTCGAGCTGAGGAATATCTCGCATCTGATCAGCCATTCTCTGGCTATGGTCAAGAATATTTCGGCCGAGGCTTCAAGATTGGCCAAGCGGTGGCGGACTATTCCGAATCACAATCGTTGTTTGCTATCGTATCAATCTGAAACCATTTCATGCCGCCCATGGACTCCGACAATTTTCCGTCTTGGATGTCGGCCAGAGACCGAAGGCTTCTGGAAACTTCTAGAGCCGCGGTGAAACCGAACTCCGTGGTTGCCAAGGACAGGAGTGGAAATTACGGAACCATTACAGAGGCCGTTAATGCGGCTCTGGAGAAGAGCAATACGAGATACGTAATTTATATAAAAGCAGGAGTTTATGCAGAGAATGTGGAATTGCAGAAGAAGAAGACGAATGTCATGTTCATATTTGGAGGCCATATAATAAGTAGTCACAACTCCTGCAGAATCTCCTGCAACAAGCTTGAGCTTCATGGTGAAGAATCCAAATCTGTAGCTGTGTTTTGTCTGAAAACCAGAACCCGACTTCTTATCAAGCATCAACTCCCAGATTTAACCATCATCAAATGTCTTCACATGATCACTTGCATACAATATCTGAAAATCATCATTGAAGATCTGATTGGCGGCATTGACCTCTGATTGAAGAGACGCCACTAATAAGATCGCATAAGACAATGCAATTGGGATTATTCGAGCCATCTTCTTCACCGTGACTGACTGAATTAACCCTTCCCTCGAGCAGACCTCCTTTTCTGGATTTGGAGACAAATCAGTGGGCAGCTAATAAGTGTAAAGACGACCCAAGCGGCAGGGCATCCTCAACGAACAGTGCAGCAGGCATGTTACACTTTCTCCAAGTTCGCAGTTGAAGTTATTGGAAGCCTCAAACATCAGTAGCTATCGAATAATGTTGCCATTTTGCACTAAATTGGTGAAGGATCTTGCAAGGACTTCGATTGCTCAATCCACTCCAAAAACGTTGTCAACAATTCTACCTGTGGTTTCCGTTTCATTTGCTGAGATGGGGCAAATGCTCAATCCATCCAAAATCTTCATATGCCTGCAATCCCGTTTTGTTTTGCATTTCTTTTGGTTTGTTTTGTATTTTTAGGTTTATTTTGTTTTTATTTATTTTGTTTTGATTTGGTTATACTATGCGTTAATGTTTGTTATTATAATTATATTAATATATTAATCTAATTATAATATGTTATAATATGTTATGTTTGTTAGGTTATTTGTATTAATATGTTAATATATTAATTGTATTAATATGTTAATATGTTGTTATAATAGTTTTAATATGTTATCTTTTTAATTATAATTTGTTGTATATATTTGTTAGTTATGTTATTTAACTATCAATTAATGTTTGTTATAAAAAATATATTAATATATTAATTGTATTAATTATATTAATATATTAATATCTTTTATAATTGCATTAATTAATATAGTTATAATTTTTTGTTATGTTGGTAATGTATTTTGTTATTATGTTGTATGCTTGTCTTAATACATTAGGTTATCATAGTCATGTTATGATTGTTAAAAAATAATATAAAAAATAATAAAAAAATTATGTTAAGTATTTTGTGATTGTTTTTGGCATAAAACAAAACTTTGGGGGCATGAAAATTGAGAGAATCATGAGAATTACAAGAACTGGATGAAAGCAAAAATTAAAAAAAACAAACAAACAAACAAACACACTTTTCACAAAATTCACGCAGGTTTGAAAATAAATAATGGAACATTTGGAAGAATAATTTAAAAGAACATTTGGTGGATTATTTAAATGCTGATTAACTTGCTTAGAGTTGGCAATTTGATATTGTTGTATGCTTTTATAACGTACTAATCTGCAAGACACAACAAATCTATAATGCCAAACTTTTCGCTATGCACAAAAGTTAGCTGACAAAAACAGGGAGTATTACTTTTCATGGTTATTTTTAAGAATGGATTGCTTTTAATATCATGATTAAGTCAATTTTAACAATTTGTCTGTCCTTAATTTGTTTTATTTGGTATGAAATTTTTGCGTAAGAATCATGAAGAAACTGGCCATTTCTTCTAGAGCACACTTATGTTTTCTTTGTACCAAGTTTTTTACAGGTTACAGGATAATCAAGTGATCATAAGGAGATTACATTGTGACAACAATTGGTCTTCCAAAGACTAAAGTCATGAAAAATTCTAAAGACAAATCCAACTCTACAACCACTCCTTTGCAACTCCCTTTTTGCAAAAGATTTTGAATTCCACCAATTGTCAAACCATAAAGCATGACCTTTCCATATCCATTTTTCACAGCAAGAGTTCTTATTCATACACCATGCATTTCCTTACATCCATTCCTTACAAGCTTCTTATCATTTTCCATGTCATTACCATTCCCCTTCATTTCCACAAATAAAATCTTACTTCTATGGATATCATTGAGTCAAAGTCCTAGAGTCTAAGTATCTTTGTAAAAAAACACCTAGAGGCTTGCATGCCTTAATGGCAAGTACTCTTGCCAATGAACAATGGGAGTACATTAATATCCCTTGTTCGTTGGATCTTGTAGGTGACTCGACCATGACAAATTTATTCATACCTACAAAGATGTGTTAGGCATCCTGACTCCCATTGGAATCAATGGTGGGAGCTCTTGTGTTGGCTAGGGGCATTCATTAACGGCCACTAAGTCAATAACTTCTTGCTATGTTCGACATCGACACATTTAATCGCATAGTAAGATTTGTGCCATCGAGCGTTGAAGACTTGAAGACCCATATTTTGTAGCAGATGAAGCCAATTTCCTTTCATTGTTTTTCAGTTTGTCATCACTTGAGGACAAGTCAATAAATAAGGCTGGGGGGGAAATGTAACTTCTATATTTTGTATACCTTCCAAGCCTTATAGATTTTCAGCCATATTCAGCAGACTCATCAGATTCATCATCCAACAGCAGAGGATCCAGCAGCAGATACGACTTTCAGCCATGTTCAGCAGACTCCTCAGATTCATCATCTAGTAGCAGAGGATCCAACAGCCGATATGACAATACAGATCCATCTTTCATCCACAACTTGAAGAAGAAGCTTCAGATCAAAATTGTGGCAGCTGAACATGCATGATTCATCCCCTTCCTTAGGTAAGTAAGGTATGATGTTTTCTAACCTTTAATCTTGAAATTCTTTTTAGATGCTAAAATGATGATATTTGGAAAATATTCCACTATTTCACTATGTCCTTTCTCATTTAAAATTGCCAAAAACCATCATTTGGGGAGGGGGGAATTTCACACTTCATTTTTTTTTTCCTCATTCATATTACATCTTAACCCACATAGTCTTCCCACAATAAAAACTACTACAAAATGATGAGCATATGATTGATCTCAACAAAGTAAATAATGATTGTAAACACAAGAACCAATCATTAAAAAGAGATCTCAACAAAGTAAATAATGATTGTAACACAAGAACCAATCATTAAAAAGAGATCTCAACAAAGTAAATAATGATTGTAACACAAGAACCAATCATTAAAATATGTAAATTATTTGCAAACAAATAAAATTTATCCAAAGATGTGCAAAGTTAAAAGGAAGCTCATTTAAGAATCAAATCAAATAAGTCATTGTAGTAGCTTGCATGAGGACATCCAAGAGCTTCAGTTGGGGAGTATGTTGGGCTCCAAAAATGTCATACAGATATCACTCATTACCATACATTTTTCACATATGCTTCCATTATATCACTCACTATTCACCACCTTGTCACTCCATTTTCCCTACTATTCACCATTAATGGGTCTCATTTATATTTTCCAAATATTGTTTATTTCTAAGCATTTTTGAGAGAAATTCTTGATTAAATATTAGAAAATAATATATTTTACTTTATATATGGAAAGTGGGTTGTTTTTGTGACATGTGTAGGTTCCAAGGAAGCTTCCAAGACACCTTTATGTGGCCTTGAAGGATCAAATTCGAATTTGAGAAGATAAACCTCATGGAGAAGATCATGATCTCATGGAGAAGATCAAGGACAAAAGGGGGTTATGTGTCTAGATGGTTGAGAAATGTATGGAACTAAAGAGAGATTAGTGGATCATCATTATGAGTTTGTTATCTCATCCCATTGTATAAATAGGAGTACCTCCTTCATTCCAAAGGGAGGACTCTTGCAACATGTATCCAACTTATGATGGAATAGAATAAAGCTTCATTTTACATAAATTTCCATTATATAGTTTTAGATATAAGTTGTCTTAGTGTAGTAAATGGAATAATTTGTCACTTTGTTCTTAAGAGAATTGAGCTCACTCTAAAAGGATGAAAGAAACATTTTATTTCATAATAGATCTTATTTCATTTAATTGCTTAGATGTTTGAGGATTTGTTTGTGATTGATGAATGAGTTTTAAATCTTATCAGCATATGAGGGGATAACCAAGGGTCTAAGTTAGGCTCTCTCTCCATTTGATTTGCATGATAATTGAAATTCATTCTTTTGCTTTTATGTTTCAAGTATTTCATTTCTTATGCTTATGAATGAATCTTAGTTTAGTTTGGATTAGTATATGAGGGGACAATCAAGGGACTAAGTTAGTCTTTCTCTCTATTTGAATCTGAACAATAATTAAAGTTCATTCTCTTGTCTTTATTTCAAGTTTCTGGTTTTATGTAATCAATGATTTCTCTATGATACTATAGGGAAGGACAACCAGGACCTCCTTAATTAGGAGCCTCTTCCCTTGCATATTATATTGAATCGTAAATAATTTAGTTAGACATAGAGTTAGTTGCCTACTCCTGCATATATTTTGTTGGCACCATCACAAGCTTACGAGTTTCCCTGGTTGATAATTTAATGAAAGCAATTTAAGCAATTAAATTGCCCAACACTCATCATCCTGATTCCAACAGTGCAAATGACACTCAAATCCGAGTTCATATGCAGAAGTTAGAGCAAGTGAAAGATCAAGTTTGACTTGTCTATGTGGCAGGAGGAGATGACATGGCAAAAGCGCAATGAATGGGGAAGAACCAAGTGAAAGCTTCCATTGGGTCCCACATATTGCATATCATAGAGGAACAGAGGTCGTAGGTTAAGGAATCACCACACAACATTGCCGATTTACGATTGCGATATCGCATATCGGAGGTCAACAAGTGGTTTATGAATCAGCCCTTGACAGTGCCTAGTTATGATGTGATATGTCGCATATTACAATTGCAGAAGGGCTAGTGTTTACGAAGCAGCCTCGATGGTAATTGTTGATTGAAATTTGTGATAGGACTATGGATGCGATGTTTTATATGTTGTGCTTTATAAATCCCGACAGGTCTGTGTTATCTCAGGACCCAGGTTTGGATTGAAACATCGATGGTTTAAGCACTGATTGCGATTGTGATGGGTCTCCTGGATGTGATATTTTATATGCTCTGTTTAATATTCCTAGTGGGTCTACAGTTGTATGGGCTTTGATATCCATTGATGGAAAGGTGTCGATTGTGATTTGCGTATGAGATATGTTATACATTAATCACCTCGGCGGGTCCCCTATATTGCAGGACACTTGAAGGTTCGTCCACCAATTGCGAGGAATGCCGCTAGTCATGTTTCCAAGTTTAAACTCACAGTTAAAGGGGCTTTCCATATTTAAAAGGGGTTTCTCTATATTTGTAAGGTTGGTTTCCATGTATCATACATGTCTGAGATCCTTGGTCTTAAGACAATCCCACTTGCTTAACTTGGTCATTTGTTTCAGAACTGCCCGAGTATTGAGGGTTTACCGCCCGCTTATATATATCTATATATATATATATATATATATATATATATATATATATATATATATATATATATATATATATATATATATATATATATATATATATATATCTATATATATATATATATATATATATATATATATATATATATATATATATATATATATATATATATATATATATATATAAGACTATCCCCATAGCGAGAAGGGGGAGGAGACTGGATGAATAGTTTAGAGAAGCAGATTGCAGTAGACCCTGACCCTAGCAGCAGGTCAGGACCTCACCTTGAGCAACAGGGAGGTTTCGAGAAGTTGTAGAAGGCCCAATTATCCAAATTGGGTGTTTGGATAAGCATTTTTGCATGATTTTTTGCCAGGAGTTCAGTGGTACTGTCTATTTCTGAAGCTGGGCTCTCCATTCTTTGTCCATCTTCCAACTTGGAGGTATAAGGATTGTAAAGAATGTTGCTTGTACTTTTATCTCTTTTTATGCCACTTAATGAATGAAGGCCTCCCCACTATTGAGCAGGGCCCGGAGACATAGTCCAAATTGGATGAACTCCGTAATCAAATCATTGTGTCATGGTTTCATGTTCTTCTAGTTATTTCCACATTATTTATGTTCTTTTAAGTTCCATGATTAATTAGCTCTGTTATATGTAATTTCGATGCATCTGTAAGTAAAAGATCTTGGATCAAGTTTGGTATCGGAGCAGGTATTTGTAGATGTGAATTGCATGACTATATTTTAACCCGGAACAAGCTATGAAAAGGAGAAGGAATGCTTAAGTCCTTTGATCCTAAAGTAGTACATGCACAATCAAGAAGAAAAATGGCCAATGAAGAAGCTCGTTGGGAAGAGGAACAAAATTTCTGTAAGGTATTCTACAATATAGCGGAGAAAGTGGACAAACTGTTTTCAGAGTACGAGAAGGCTCTCCAGCATGAGAAGAAATATGTAGATGATCGTGGATTGGAATATTATGGAGATGGTGGAGAAGATCCCCCTCCTTCTCTATCCTCAAGTGATAGTTCTCATCACTCCAATCACGATTCCAGACATACCTCTAAAAAATCTTCCCTTAAACTAGATGTAAAGTTTGACTTGCCTATTCTCAAGAATGTAATGCAGAAAATCTCAACAATTGGATTAGGCAGATAGAGGTCTACTGCTAGATCCAACAGATCGAAGAAGATGAGGCAAAGATCTAGTTGGAATCCCTTCGACTAAGTGGCATCGCTCTAGTTTGGTGGGATAACAGATTGCAAGGAAGCAAAAGAATGGGTAACCTTCTTTCCTCATGGTCAAATTTTGTTTCTGCATTGAAGAATCAATTTTACCCTCTGGGATATAAACAAAAAGCATTAATGGAATGGAAGAAAAGTAAGGGTCAAGATGTGCAGAACTTCACCGAAGAATTTAGGAAACAAGAATTGAATTTAAACATTCCATTAGCTTCACCAGAGACTGTAACTAAGTATATCGGTTCTTTACATAGTTACATAAGGCATTCATTATTATTGTTTGAGCCTGCTACTATCGATGAGGCTAGTGTGAAGGCCATGCATATTGAGAATAGGGGGATGCATGAACAAAATGAGCACCAAAAGATAGCTGCAAAAACCAAGAGAACATGAGAAAAGCCCTCTTGTACACATTGTGAGAAAGAGGGACACGATGAAGAGAATTGTTGGAAACTGCACCCTCAGTTGAGGCCTAGGAGGAATGACAGAAGGGAGAGGCAGAAGACAACTATAACCTTGCATCAGGATCACGAGTTTGAATCAGAGGAAGACGAGAAGGTCACAACTACGAGATTTACCTGAGGTAGACCAATTGACATGGGGTCAGATTCTGGTGATGAAAGGAAGATCGCAGCTCTTGGGATCGCGGTAGATGGACCTGTCGATTTGGGTTTTGATTTGGGTGATGAAACAAAGGTCTCAATAGATATTGTACCAAAAGTGAAAAGGACACCCAATGCGACATGGCTCCAAGAACTTGAGGAGATCAACCAAAACATTCAAGTAGAAAATACTGAGCTAAGGACACTCCTACAAGAAGCTAAAAGGGAGAAATAAAGGTTGCTACGCTAGTTGCAAGCCAAGGATGAAGCCTTGGAAAAGCTGCAGCATAACCACCTTGAGGTAAAAAGTGACTCTTCGATTTCATGTACCTTTCCTAATGATGATTTTGTTGTTTTTGAAAAACATACTACAGGTATCAGATCCAAACTATTGAAGAAAATGGGGTATCAGGGGAAGGGCCTCGACATTAATGGCCAGGGCATTGTAAACCCCATCAAAGTGGAGGAATTTCCTTGTCATGTAGGACTCGGGTATGTTAGGAAGGAAGTTGGGGAATGCTCCAAAACAGCCAGTGATCTACCAACAACAGATGATGAGGGCACCTCACCACATTCCAGTGACAGTGAGGGATCCATAAACCCTTATTAGAGGCACATCAGGGGAAAGCGCTCCAAGATGACTCAGAAAGTTTGGAGGACAAAGAACCATGGTAATCACTACAATGAGGTGGGATACCAAGGAGCCACGTGTCATATGCTTTGTGATGAGAAGGCATCGATAAAGAAGCCAACGGGGGAAAATGATCAACAAACAAATCCACCACAGTCATGGTAGTCATCTTTATTAAGTAAATATGGTTCTTTTAGATATAATAGATTGGTATGACCACAGTTTGTAAATCATGCGTTGCAAGTAAATGTAAAAGTGATGATGTGTTTTCCATCACTTCAAAACGCAATGATGATGTTTGTGGCCTTTTCTTATGAATAGTTGAGGTATTGGTTTTTATTATGTAATCCTTGACCAAAGAGTGTGTGCTATAAACTCTTGGAAAGTGAGGGGTTATTGAGTCATATATGGTTTGTATATGATTGCAAAGGATGTACCAATTTTGCATGCAGGTGGTTGAAAGTGTGGATTGGCGAGGATGCAGCCAGTGTGCTAGATGTGTTAATGTTTTTACATTCGTGTGGGCTTCAAAAGGAATGCATCTGAGTAAATCTTGATGGATGAATAAAAAGGCGAGGGAGCAATTTCCTCACTTGCCAATTGCCTGAGAAGGATTTTGGTGGTCCAAAATCTCTTAGTGGGGAGAATTGATCCAGGTGGATCTTCAAAAATTACAAGTGGCGTGGTAAAAGGTTCAAAACTAAAAGTGTTAGATAAAGTTAGCATCAAATCAAAGTGTTTGTCATCTTGATTCCAATTGTGGAAACTACACTCAAATCCGAGTTCATTTGCCAGAGTTAGAGCAAGTCAAAGATCAAGTTTGACTTGTCTAGGTGGTAGGAGGAGATGACATGGAAAAAATTCAGTGAATGGGGAAGCATCAAATGGAAAGCTGCCATTGGGTCCCACATATCACATATTGTGGAAAAATAGAGGTTGCGGGTTAACGAATCAGCCCCCAACATTGCCGATTTGCGATTGCGATATCGCATATCGGAGGTGGACAAGTGTTTACGAATTGGCCCCTGGTAGTGCCTAGTTGTGATGTGATATATCACATATCGCAATCGTAGAAGGGCTAGAATTTGTGAAGCGGCCCCGGCAGTAATCACTGATTACAATTTGTGATAGGACTGCAGATGTGATGTTTTATATGTTGTGCTTTATAAATCCCGACAGGTCTGTGTTATAGAAAGACATAGGTTGGATTGATACGTTGATGGTTTAAGCATTGATTGCGATTGTGATGGGGTTCCCGGATCCGATATTTTATATGCTTTCTTTAATATCCCTGGTGGGTCCACAGTTGTATGGGCTTTGATATCTGCCAATGGAAAGGCATCGATTACAATTTGCAGATCTGATATGTTATACACTATGATTAATCATCTCGGCGGGTTTGCTGTATCGTAGGACACTTGAAGGTTTGTCTGCCGATTGCCAGGAACACCGATGGTCATGTCGCTGAGTTTAAATGCACAATTAAAAGGGGTTTGCCATATTTAAAAGGGGTTTCACCATATTTGTAAGGTTGGTTTCCATGTATCATACAGGCCTGAGATCCCTGGTCTTAAGACAATCCTGCTTGCTTAACTTGGTCATTTGTTTCAGAACTGCCCAGGTATTGAGGATTTACTACCCGCTTATATATATATAAGACTATCCGCATAGCAAGAAGGGGGAGAGGACTGGACAAATAGTTCAAAGAATAATATTGCAGCAGACCCTGACCCTGGCAGTAGGCTGAGACCTCACCTTGAGCAGCAAGGAGGTTCTGAGAAGCTGCAGAAGGCACGATTATCCAAATTGGGTGTTTGGATAGGAGTTTTTGCAAGATTTTTTGCCAGGAGTTTAGTGGTACTATATATTTTCAAAGCTGGGCTCTCCATTCTTTTTCCATATTATAGCTTGGAGGTATAAGGATTGTAAATAATGTTTCTTGTACTTTTATCTCTTTTTATGCCACTTAATGAATGAAGGCCTTCCCACTATTGAGCAGGGCTTAGAGACGTAGTCCAAATTGGACGAACTCCGTAATCAAATCATTATGTCATGGTTTCATGTTCTTCTGGTTATTGCGGCATTGTTTATGTTCTTTTAAGTTCCATGGTTAATTAGATCTCTTATATGTAATTCTAATGCATCTATAAGTAAAAGATCTTGGATCAATAAGCTAATCAAGTCTTGCAAAGAGGATCTTGCAAGAGAGTTCCAAATGAAGGACTTGGGGCTCATCCACTACTTTCTGGGCATGGAAGTATGGCAAGCTGATGAGGAATTTTTCGTCTCTCAGGGAAAGTATGCCAATGAGATATTCAAAATATTCCACATGGATAGAAATAAACCCATGGAGATTCCTCTAGCAGGTAATTGGAGGAAGGAGGATGCTACTTCCAATGAAGTAGTGGAGGCTACTATTTACAGTAAAACTTGTGGGTTCACTCATGTATTTGGTGAACACATGAGTGAACATGCATTATGTAGTTAACCAACTTATTCAAGTGATGCTTAAGCCAACCAAGCTATATTGGAAGGCATCCAAACATGTGTTGAGATACCTCATAGGCACTACTCAGTATGGTTTATGGTACAGACGGACAAAGGGAGTGAAGCTTCAAGGATTCACTAGTGTAGATTGAGCAGGGAGTCCATCCGATAGGAAGAGCACATAAGGTGGGATTTTCAATATTGGGTCAACAACTATTTCTTGGTACAACAAGAAATAGAGATCAATCCCACTTAGTTAGAAGCAGAGTACATGGCTGCTAGTCAAGAAACTTGTGAGGCTATCTGGATGAGGAAGATTCTTGTTGGTTTGTTTGGTCAGTAGATGGATCCAACTATGATTTACTGTGACAATTAGAGTTGTATCAAACTCTCTGAAAATCTAGTTTTTCATGATCGATCCAAGCATATTGATATCTGGTATCATCATCTTTGAGATTATGTGTAGAGGAGAATTATGTTGTTGGAGTACATTCCCACAGTGGAACAGGATGCCAATATTTTGACAAAGGCTTTGTCGATATGAAAATTTGAGTTTCACAGAGGTAGGATCGGGGTAGCAGATAATCCCTTTCTTGTTGAGAGGGAGTGTTAAAAATAGCAACAAGAAATTCCAATTTAATTTGTCCTTGAATTAAATTGTGAATTAAATCAAAATTCTATTCTCATAGCAACTTGTAATAGTTAACTAAGTTAATTTGACTTAATTGACTTAGGAAATTGGAATTGGAATTCCATCTAGATTCATGTAGAGTGATCCCTAAATTTTACGGGCCTAGGTTGACTTATTTTGAGTTGTACATAGATAACTCAGTCTAACTGAGTTATAGTGAGTTAAACTAGTTCTAACTATTGGAGGAACTAGTAGGAGTCTAGTAGTGGAGAAGTGCACCAGTGCATCCTCAATGCCACACCGGTTAACTGAAGATTCACTCATAAATAAGTCATGCATGTAAGTTCATAGGAATGCCCATTTGAGATTAGATTTCAGAGACAATGTACTATTAGTTGTATAACTTTCCAAGTTGTACAGATGGTGTGTGCAATCAGTTGAGGGCCTATGGATGGATTTCACAGTTATGGAGAATGAATTTCCCAATTAAATATAGGCTAATTCTCTCAAGAATTTCTCAAGGAAGTAGGGGCTTAGCAGGTAGGAGATTTGGCTAAGTGTTGCCTTGAGTTGGCTTGTGAGGTAGAGAGTTAGATTGTACTAGTGCAAGAATTGTTCAGGTTGATCAAGCATTTTATTTCTTCTCATATCTTCTAGTTAATGCAATATATATAGTTTGGGTTTTTAGTAGTTTCTTTCCCAAGAGAAATATTGTGTTCAGTGCGATTGATATTCTTCCTTTTCTGCTTATTATTTTCATCGATTAATTTTGGTTTCCGCTGAAGAGTAGAGTAGATTCTTGTCTTGTGTTTAAGCATATCACATAAATTGTTGAATCTACAAGTAAAAATATACACACTTGACTCCTTGCACCCATTACACTCCACACATAAGAACTTCTCTTAGATCTTGCTTGATAAGTATTCTCTTCCTCTTACATTCATAAGTGATATGGGGAAATCAGAACTTTAAATATAGACTATTTGAAATTCATCCTTTGTCACACCCTAAGTTCAAATGAATGTTGGGCCATCCTCCCAAGCTCTTCACCACTTTAAATTGGCCTAACTTAAACAATTTAATTCACCCCATCATGTGGTCACAAAATAAATTATATTCTAAGTTAGGACATGACATAGTAGAGCTGGGTGGTTCTTAGTATCCCGCAGGCAAAATGTTTGATTTCCCAATCCCAACCAAAGTCGAGTTCCAAATTTCTTTTTCTTAGTGCACTGTTCTTGGAATCTTGGGGATTACAGACCCTAAAATGTAACCCCAAGCCACATACTTCAATTTACCACGAAATATGGTTGAAATCCAAATCCCATCAGTGAACCACAAACTCCAATTTACCACACATTGTGGGTGAAGTCCTATGGGGGACACAAACACCAAAATTTGTTGAAGGTTTCTTTGATCATCCTTCACACTGCAAGATCCAAGAATTTTTCAATATGGACATGGGTGCAACCTATGCTTTGGTGGTTGGGTACAAAGGGGGGGTTGTGGGATCATGATCCCTAAATTTATAATGTTGTGGGTTGTACTCTATTCCCAATTTCTTGAAGTAATTTGAATGAATCAAATAATGAAATTATGCAAGCACCAACTTCAGAGTTCGTAAAGGGTTTGAATCTCTAATTTTTCAATAGACATGGATTTGTTGGTGATTCATATCCTACTTATGCAAGAATACAAGAGGGAGGTGATGAACACATATTTGATAGCATATCTAAGAAAAAGACAATTTCTTTTCATTAAGAACCATTTTATAAATTGAAAAACAAATATTCAAGAGGATGTCACTACCCCTTCTCCTTGGAATAATTTACTAAATTCATATATTATTAACAAAGGTGAAATATATCATAACAAAAAGGGATGTTTGTATCTAGTAGTACCTCTCATGTGACTACATCTAGATTGTTTCTAGAAACTTCTCTAGTTAATTAGGTACATTTGTCTAATAAGGGACACAGACATAAAAAAATAAATCTATGAAACAAATATCAACAAGAAGCTTTCCATCACGGGGAAAAAGAAAATTCTTTTCGGATGCTTCTACATTAGACTCCCCAAGAGAAAAATGTTTTCATGGACTCTTGTCCATGACATCTTCTATAGTCTACCTACGCTTTTAGATATTTGAAACATTCATCTAAGTTTCATCTTCTACTAGGATCCCTTTCCACGTAATAAAGTATTCACATTAGTCCTTCTTCCCAGATCTTTTGGTAACCTTTTGGTGAAGATGATTTTCCATCTACAATTTCTTGGTTGTAGGTTGATGGTTTTCCCATTGAAACTTCTCTTGATCATCCTTTTTCTCAACCTCAAGTTCCTTGTAAGGGTATAAATATACCACATTAAATATTAGAGATATTCCTATACTAAGAGGTACCTCAATTTCATAAGCATTAGCTGAACGTTCCCTCTATATTTTATAGAGTTCTATATTCTTTAGTTTCAACTTGTTTTTTTTCATGTTTTGTAAATATTTTTTTCCTTAACTCTGCCAGAAATAGGTCTCCAACTTCAAAATTTACTTCTCTTTTCTCGAGATCACTCTTTTTCTTATTCTTTGATTGTCATCTTGTAGCTTCCCGTTAACTTGTTGATTTAAAATTTTCATGCTTGTGGTGAATTCTTCTACATTAACACTCCTCATTTCTTCCTTTCTTAGGTTCCTACATTTAAAGATACCTCTTGGGTGCATACCATACACGATTTGGAATGGATTTTTTCTTGTGATTTTGTTAGGTGAGTCATTGTAGGAAAATTCAACTCGGAGAAGAGCTTGGTCGTATTGGATTCTATGTTCACTTAGTAAAATCCTTAGTAAGTTTCTTAAGCTTCCGTTACCACTTCAGTCCACCCATCCATTTGAGGGCGACAGGTTGAGTTGTATGCAAAATTTGTTCCAAGATTTTTTCACAAAGTCATGTATAAATTCCCAACAAGTTTTGTGTCTTGGTTTGAGACTATGCTTCTGGGTAGCCCATGAAGTCACAAGATGTATTTGAAAAATATATTTGCAATGTTTGTGGCATCTTTGTTTTGAGCATGGTATAAAGTGTGCATTTTTTAAAACTTTTCCACAACTACAAAGAATAAATCATTTTTTCTTTGAGTTCTAGGAAAGCCCAAAACATAATCCATACTAATGGTGTCCAATGGTCTACTTGGTATGGGTAGTGGATGATATAACCCATAATTTTGTTGTGTTATTTTGGCATATTGATGAATTCTACATCTATCCACAAATTTCTTGACATTAGATATCATACCTAACCAATAATAAAAAGAACTCAAGTGAGCATAAGTCTTGTCATGGAAAAAAATGGCTAGCTAGTCATCTAGTGCGTTTCTCTATCTACAAGTTATTTCTCATTGAACCTTTTAGATCGACAATTTGTTTATTTTGAACAATAGTTCTTCCTTAATAACATATTTGATCCAAGGAATTTGGTCTCTAATTATGGGATTTTCACAGGATTCATAAACTTCTTTAAACTCCAGATCTTCCTTGTACATTCTTTGAGGTGTTCATATCCCAAAGTATTGACTTGGAAATCCTACAAGAACAAACATCTTCTATTCAAAGAATCTATAACGTTTTTAGAATTACCACTAGTGTTGTAAATCAAAAGAAATTTTTTGCATAAATTCTACCCTTGCCTTGTTATAAACTACAAGGTGTGATTATTAGTATATACAATAAATTCTTTGGTCATCAGATATTGCCTCCATTTTCTTAAAGATTGAATTACTGCATAAAACATCTCATAATAGGTAGAATATTTATGTTTTTTTTTATTTATATTTTTGCTAAAATAAGAAATGGGCTTGTCATCTTGGCCAAGAGGAACACCAGTGACCATTCCACTAGCATCACACTACACTTGGCGTTGAAGAATATATGGTAGTTAGAGTTGATAAGATTCTTCTTAGCATGATAACTATTTGTGAGGTATTTTATCTTTATCTTGTTAGCAAAATATTTTACTTGATATCATTAGTGTGTGTATTTCTTACTTCATCAAATAGCTACCACAACAAAGAGACATGAACAAAAAAAGTTGGCATTCTTCCAGGGCCAAAACCTCTCCCTCTTGGAGAGGAAAACCTACACAAAATTCTTCTTATAGAGATTCCAATTGACGAATACCAAGACCATGACCCTTGACCTATAATTCCGCTCCAAGATCAAGACACCAATCCTCTTCTTCATCATTGTTGAGTTCATCATCACTACACCAATGAGATATTCCTTGCTGTTGTCATCACTGAGAACATTTTTGTGCCTCTACTAAGATACTCATTATGACAATGAGATCATTTCTTCTGCACCATTACTCCATCTTCACATAGATCATTGTTGCATCATCTCAACTACACCATCATTACTATGTCATCTTGTTTCACTACTATAGAGATCCTCCTAAGACCATGGTTGTCGTTATACTTAAATCATGAGTGTGTCTTGATGATATGCCGAGACTGTATGATCCTCTCCATCATAGATACATCAAGACTACGAGATCAAGATTGCAATTGTGTATATATATAAGCCAAGACAGAGTATGATTGAGGTTCTTCATATGCATGCTGAGACTGTAACTTTTGAGATAGTAGTCACTAAAATCAAGAAGAGACTATGGTCATGAGACTATTATATTTCACTGTGATCATCACCGAAGATAGCAGAGGTATCCGAAGTCCTTTTCCCATAAAATCTCAAGGAGAAACCCAAGATTATGTGTCACTCTGCTTTCCCGAGATTTCAAAGATCTTATGCGAAGATGTCACTGTGTTTATCACCGAGATCCTTACTATGCCATCGAAGTTTCAGAGTGATCCAAAGTTATGTCCTCCTGTGATTACTCCAACTGCATATTTATAGGTGTTAGTCCATGTATGCAAGCCGACATGAACTTAGTGAACCATTGTGTCCTTTTATTGAGTCGACATGTCATTTATATATACTTTGATGTTGAGTTGAGTGTCTTTCACATCGTTTTACTGGAATTCTTCTTCTTTGGAGGATGGTGCTTGCCTTAGAGGGCTACTTGACATTGGGTTGAACCATATTCATGCTCAAGAAGAGATATTTAACATGACGTTGATTTTTTGAATTTCCTAGACCTATGGAATGAGCAAGAAACTCATTCTTATAATTTATTAAAATAATATTTCTTTTTCTTAACAAGTAAAAAGATAAAAATTACATTTACAAATACCAAACCTAGTTACACTTTTCTTCAACGCTCCCTCTTAACTAGGGAGGTATTTAGAATGGTACTTGGTCATTCTCAATCTGAATAATTTCTCATAAGAAGAATCAGATTGGTAATCCCATTTTTATAGCATCATATCAACCAACATTGTCAGAGTGCAAGGCCTTGACTAACAACTCCATCTATCCATGAGACCATGAGATACAATGATGGTGAGACCAATGGCTATAGACAACTTCATCATTGTCTCTCATGATACATACCCACCCGGATGTTCACTGAGTATGACCTTCTAGGACTATTCTTATCTTGGGTTCCCAGTCCTCAAAGAATATTGATCCTCTTGCCTACTCTTATCTTGGATGCCCTACACATCCTCAAAGAGCATCAGATACTAGATGATTACCCAATCCTTCATTATTTCTTCCCAGGTGAAGACAATAATGTTGTTATCATGTGTCTACATTTCCATTCATGGCGTTCACTTGGAATTACAATTGTTAGTCCTGGTCTAGTGCATGACACATGAAATAGAAAAACAAAATTGTCACTCCTTTTTAATCAGGGGTGATCTAATCCAAGCTCCCTCTTGATCAGGGACTAGTCAGAGCTCCCTTTTAGCTAGGGACACTTCCATACAACAACAAATTCTTCTTCATGGGTCCTTCAGCTGCTTGATCAACTTCTCTCCTTGATGTCATGAAAAATAGCTGAGATTCTTTCTTGTAGGAAAACAACCATAGATCACTTTCCTCCTTAGTTCTTCATTTCATTCCTTTTCTTCATGGAAAGTGGCCTTCTTCATATCTAGAACCTTTGTCATATGACTACTCCTTTCTCATCATGTTTCTTCCATTCATATCATAAATGCTAGTTGTACTTGTAAGTAGCCCTACATGAACTTATCCTAATATTATTCAAGAAATCAAATATATCATTAAATCAAATCATACCTTACTAGATGGCTCTTCATCATGACATATTTCTATAGGTATCATCATGCTACATTTATGTTGACACATTTCCAAAATATATCCATTTTCAGGGGTCTACGTCTTTTCCATCAGAGTCTCCATATATTTATGGGAGATTTTCTTGTCAATTCTTCTTGATCTTTTGGATGTTGATTTCCTTCATCATGGTTGCATATCTCACGATCTCTTCCTTCCTTAACATTCCATTCCTGAGTGCTTTTAATAAAAGTTTTTTAGTTGTGATCCACCACCTCATACTTGATATGAGGACATATTATGTTGATTTCATATAGTGTGCCTTATGTCTTCTGCATCCTTTCAGAGGAGGAGATCCTTTTTCTCTTGATCATGCTTCTTAATATAGAAGCAATTATCCCTGTTACTTGCAATGATATGACATTACATTATAATATTAAAAACAAGCATACATACCTTATTTTACCTTCAACTCATCAAGGCTTCTTCCAATAGCTTCCTTGATTGAAAAGATCTTCAATCCCTTGATCTACTTCATGTCATCACACCATCATCTCATAGATTCCATAAGTTGGAGTTCTTGTTGAAACACTAGGTTCCTCTCTAGATTAGTGAACCCTATCATGATGATTCCATCAGATAATTTTGAGGATCTTGTATACCCCCAACTGGCAGATGTTTCCTTTTTTACTTGATGTATGATGACCCTTGTCCTATATGAATTATTCCTTTTCTTCAATGTCCACTGAGGTTAACAAGAGCTATATCATTCATGTTTTATCTATCATGGATTTTTCTTCTTCATGATTCGCATGGTGATGTCGCAAGCTCTTGTTTCTAATGCTTCCATGATGCTA
This sequence comes from Pinus tabuliformis, assembly GCA_031772625.1. NCBI lineage: Eukaryota > Viridiplantae > Streptophyta > Pinopsida > Pinales > Pinaceae > Pinus > Pinus tabuliformis. Next base: position 476,126,741 of record CM062815.1, read on the forward strand.
CGATGCATCTTATCATCAATGTCATATCTTATAACAGAAGATTCTGATAGGACCCTTTTGTGAGGGATATTATCCCAATCATAGAGATCTATTACTCCCTCTTTCCTTGGCCCTTTTCTTTAGCTTCCTCCATCTATCTTGTGATATGAGCTTCCATAATTTTAGCTATACCCATTCTACCTTGTTTAAGGACCAAACTTCCCTTTTCTTTCTACACATGATTTAGTCCTTTACCCTTCAATACTTTTTCCATCCACTTATATTTCTCTATTTAGCATAGAGACCATAAGTTGTCGAATGAGGTAACCTTCTTATCCCATGGATATTTTTTACCTTGATTATTTGTTAGTGCATTATGGTTATCTTCCTTTCTAGGTCTTGTAGATGGAATATATCCTACATCCTTTGATACCCTTTACTTTCATGTAGATCAAATTTCATGTGACCTTCTTCATGTCATCTTTAGATAATGCGTTTATCATCTACATCACTTTGATGTCTCCAATATTTCTATTGAGGGGATCTTTCATAAGAATCCCTTTCCATAAATTCAAAGGAGACCTATTGATATGTTTAATGACTTCATCTTCTTAGACGACTATGACTATCGTCCTTCTTCATGCAAGGAATCTTGATGACCCATCCAACCTATAAATTTCCTTGCAATCATGAAATCATTTAACTAAACTTAATTATAGAATGAAAAGATACTTAGTTTTCGTGTCAAGATGAAATATTCACCTTGATCATGTTGATGATGGTTGAAGAAGATGCATGAGGGATTCTTCTTCGATGATCTTCTTTCAAGTTAGAAAGCCTTTCCTTAAATAGAGAAGGTTGCTCCCTTTTAATGAGGATGATTTGCAGCTTCCTCGGATGGTATTCTTCTAGGGCAAGGAGATGATCCTTGCTTGATTTCATAACCTTGGAGATGAGAATGCCTTTAATATGCTTTGCCTTGTTTTGTAGATTAGGATTTCTGCAAGGGTTTCAACTTTCTCCAAGTTGATGTGATCTTCATTTGAAATCCTTTGATCTGTCATGTTTTGTAGACATCTTGATGAGGGTCTTGGTTGCCTTTTGATGAGGACAATGGAGAAACAAGTTCTTGTTGTTGTAGATTGTCTCCTTGATTGGATAAACAAACTTGCTGATGTAGACTATTGTTGTAGATTGCTTGTGTATGATCAAGATCAAGGTTTGTTTCTTTAATGTAGACCTTGATTTCCTTTAGCTTGTTTCGGTGCTTTGCTAGAACTTGATCCTTGAAATGTCTCTTTTCTTCCCTTCCTTTGTTTATAATAATAGCTCTGATACCATGTTGAAGTATCTAGGGCAGTTAGAGTTGATATGATTCTTCTTAGTATGAAAACTATTTGTGAGGTATTTTATATTTAGCTTATTAGCACAATATTTTACTTGGTATTATTAGTGTGTGTATTTCTTACTTCATCAAATAGCTACCAAAACAAAGAGAAAAGAACACAAGATGTTGGAATTTTGCCAAGGCCAAAACATCTCCCTCTTAGAGAGGAAAAACTACACAAAATTCTTCGTATAAAAATTCTAATTGATGAATACCAAGACCATGACCCTTGACCTATAATGACACTCCAAGATCAAGACACCAATCCTCTTCTTCTTCATTGCTGATTTCATCACCACTGCACCACTGAGACTTCCTTGCTGCTCTCATCACTAAGAACATTACTGTGCCTCTACTGAGATACTCATTATGACAATGAGATCATTGCTTCTACACCATTACTCCATATTCACATAGATCATTGTTGCATCATCTCAACTACACTATCATTACTTTTTCATCTTGCTACAATACTACGGAGATCATCCTGAGACCATGGTTGTGACTATATTTAAATCATGACTATGTCTTGATGATATACCGAGACTCTATGATCCTCTCCATCGTAGATGCATCAAGACTGTAAGATCAAGACTGTGACTGTATATATATATATATATATATATATATATATATATCTATATATATATAGATATATATATATAAGTTGATACAGAGTATGACTGATGTTTTTTGTATGCATGCCGAGACTGTAACTTCCAAGATAGTAGTCATTGAAATCGAGAAGAGACCATGGCCATGAGACTACTATATTTCACTATGATCATCAGAGAAGATAACAGAGGTATCCAAAGTCCGTTTTCCAAAAAAAACTCATAGAGAAACTAAAGATTATGTGTCACTGTGCTTGCGTGAGATTTCAAAGGTCTTATACAAATATGTCACTGTTTTTTAACATCGAGATCCTTACTGTGCCATCGAAGTTTCAGAGTGATATGAAGTTATGTCCTCCTGTTTGTTAGCGCTTGAAATTTCACCTCAGGCTGAAAAAGGTAAACTCCAAGGCAACATCAAACCACTTAGCCTCGTAGCTAGCCCTACGGGGTAGGAGAGGGCTCTCTCCAGTCTATCTCAGCAAAGATCTTCAACGGGCAGAGATAACCAATAAAGAACACTGATTTTAGGCTAGTAAACTGATATAAAAAGGTTTTGATTTGAGATTTTTAGGGTTTTGGTGGAAAATTGGGGAAAGGAAATTTTGGGTGCAGGGATTGGACACAGTTTTCGCAGGGGGTTCTTTGGGGCGAGGTAGGAGACTGTATTGATGCCTTTGAAAGATTTGGATGGATGAGAATGACTGGTGAGGAGCTAAGGAGAGCAAGAAATCACCTTGAATTCTCCTTAAATAGCTGAAAACATTGATATTAAGTAAACTTAAAGGCAGAGCATAGCAACCATGAATTCTACCTTAACACTTCATTTTCCTAATTTGCAGAAGAAAAAGTAAGAAGATGATGCACATAACAAACTTACAAGTACAAAGAGAAACACACCATCAATACATGTAACCACAGGAATCCCAAAAAGGACTGCAAAACCCTGGTCTTTCTTCCTTTGCCAAAATTGCAGAAATACAATGAGTAATACAATAGAAGCTTTCTCCCTCAAAAGTCCAACCATGAAAATGACCAAGAAAGTACATAATATAGGCAATATAACATCTTTCCTTGCCTCTAGGGGTCGAGCTCACTATCCTAGGAGTTGTTTCAACCAATTCTAAACTGAGCACTAAAAACTAGGCAATCAAAACAACTTGCCTCTATAAGCTAGGAAACCAATTCATTCATTAAATTTTTGCCTATCTCATGAATGAATCTTCTAGAAGAGATAAATGAGTGTCAAAATATCATAAAATTACATCATTTACAACAAGGAGGATCAAAATCCACTCCAAAAAGTCAAATCCAGTCAAAACTGCGTTTTGCTGAGCTGTAGGTGCATTTCTGTGAAAATTGCCCAACGCATAGCGCCCTGATTCTGAACGTGTAGCGCGCCTTTGAAGCCACTTTGGAGGCACTTCTAGGTGTCCAAATGAAGCAAAAGTGGGCTTTTTGGAAATTTCTTGATGTCTACTTTCCAACCCAAGTGGAATTTCTGAATTTGGTGTCCATTGGCCCCTTCAAAATTGCAATCTTCCAAGACTGCTTCCTGTGTGTCAAAAAAGTGGCAGAAAGTCATTTTTTGCTTGTTTTTTGACCTTCTGGAGGCTCAAAACTTGATGAAGTCTCTTGGTAATTACTGAGAAGGTGTATTTTTGCATGACAAATACAAAAATGCTGAGTTTTCCTGAAATGGAGTTGCCCATCTTAAGGGTCGCGTGCGGCGCGCTATGCGTTGAGGGCAAAAACCTGTGTTTGGCACAAAAAATTCACAATTGACAAAATTTTCTCCAAATTTCTTGAAATTTGGGCTGGGAGTCCCCAATCAAGTACCATGCTCAGTCAAAGAGGCTTTGGCCAAAATTTGTAGTGGATCGGGCCTTTTCCGTCGTTTTAGTGCCTTGGCCAACCTCCTTGGATCTAGCGATTGTATTTTTAACATTTCTTTAAAACCATGACACCTGTACAAAAAGTGAAGGAGGTTTCTCTTCCTTGGCCTGTTTTGGACAAAAACCTCTCTCAGTTTTCCCAGATTCATCTTTCATTGCTCTGAAACATCTTTTGAGTGAAACTGATCCCGATGTGTGAAACAAGGAATTTCGTGGAAATGAAGCGAAATGAAGGGGATAGGGGGATTCTAAATTCTTGGGGAAATTTTTGGGAGTGGGGATGGATGTTAGGAAGTAGGGGAAAGTGGAATCGTAGAGATTGAGCGAGGGGAAGGGGTCCAAAAGGGCAAAACACAGGCCAAACGTAGAAAATTGCCAGGTTGTAGCTAGAAACTAGGGTTTGTGCAAAAATGAGGAATTTGGGGGATCTCAGTGATGGAAAGTGTTTGATAAGGTACATGAAGGATAGGGGAAGGTGTATGAACATCTGGATACAATTTTTGCTAATGATTTGACCATTCAAGAGAAATTAGCTTTCAAAACCCTAGGAGAGGGAAATGACCTTGTCTAGGTGCAACTGAAGCATGAACAAGGTGTAAAATGACTCATTAGAACTTGACATGATGATGACAACCCTATGAATGATGATAGACTCAGCAGAATGATGACATGGACCGACATTTGGACAACTTTAGAAGGAGTGAAAGCAAACCCTAAACCTAATGCCTAGTGACCAAATTTTGCTTGAAAACTCTTTGAAATGACAAAATTTGACCTTGACACTTCAAAATCAGTTTGTAAGAGCATGTTTGATCACTGGAGGAAAGCTGGAAAGACTGACACTAACACTGTTATTACTCCAACTGCGTATTTATAGGTGTTAGTCCATGTATGCAAGCTGATGTGAACTTAGTGAACCGTTGCATCCTTTTATTGAGCCGACGTGTCATCTATATATACTTTGAAGTTGACTTGACTGTATTTCACATTGTTTTGCTGGTAGTCTTCTTCTTTGGAGGATGGTGCTTGTCTTGGAGGGCTACTTGACACTGGGTTGACCAATATTCATGCTCAAGAAGAGCTCTTTAACATGACTTTGATTCTTTTACTTTTCTAGACCTATGGAATGAGCAATAAACTCGTTCGGATAATTTAAAGAAATAATATTTCTTTTTCTTGACACGTACAAAGATCAAAATCACATTTACAAATACTGAACCTAGTTACACTTTTCTTCAACACTTGCAAGGGTTTTTTAAAATTAGGGAGTGTTAGGACTAGTGGCCCAAATTGTTTTTCTTTTAGTAATTATAATTCTCTCTTAGATTCCATTGTTCATTTAAACGACTAATGTTCCCGTTTTATGGTTTCAATTAGTGGTGCACATGTATGGCTGAAATTTTGAATTAACTTCCAATAACAGCTAGCCAATCCATTAAAACTCCATACTTAATGGATATTCTTCAGAGAGGGTCATTCTTTAATCACTTTTACCTTTTTTGGGACCATTTTTAATCCTTTGGGAGAGATTAAAACCCTAAATAAACCAATTATGTTATGAATCAAGAGCATTTTTTTAGATTTATTAAATGGTTTTCATGTTGTAGCTTTCTTAACACCAAATTTTAAAACCTCAAATGTTGTTCGTTTTTTTGGGTACATGAGGATATCATCTAGATATATTATTACAAATTTTCCAATGAAACCATTGAGGATACCATTCATGATTCCCATGAAGGTATGGAGGGTATTAGTTAAACCAAAAGGCATAATAAGGAACTCATACAACCCATCATTAGTTTTAAAGTTTTTTCTACCCATCTCCTGCTCTCATTCCTATCTGGAAACACCCACCTTTCATATTTATTTTTGAAAGAAAAAAATTGCGCCACTTAAACAATCCATCAAATCATCCATGTGATTTAAGGAAAATCTATACCTTATTGTTATCTATTTCATTGGAATTCATACACATTCTCCAACCTTATTCCTTCTTTGGGATCAAGAATATTGGTACAATGTAGGGACTTAAGATTTCCTAGATTAATACTATGTCTAGTAGCTCTTGGACTAATTTTCTTTCTTAATTTCCCTAGGGAATCAGTTTGTAAGTTTCTTTATTTGGTAAGATCAGTCCTAGATCAAATTAGTCTAATGGATAATACTTCTCATAGGTGGCAAGATGTTGGGTAATTCATCATCAATAATAATTCACCTAACAATGCTTATATCCCATTAGGTAAATCATCAAAATTGGTATTAGTAAGCACAACCTTAGGCTTGCTAATTAGAGTGGATTTTATCTCTTCTTAATTTTTTATTTCATGTAGAAATTCCTTCCCACTCATCAACATATGCTTAAGCCTACTTTATTTTTCCCTTCATAATTTAGCAACAACAACATGTGCTTATGACCATCCTTTTTGAGGGTGTATGCATTTCTTCTTCCATCATGAATAACTCTCCAGCCATACTATAATTGTCTCCCAAAAAAAACATTACAAACATACATAGGCATAGTATCACATAGAACTTCATCTTTATAAATACCAATCTGTAATTCTACCTTACTTTGTTCACTTACCATAATTTTATGTCCTTTCTACATCCATAAGACTCTGTATGAAGTAGGATGCACCATACTCTGTAATCCTAAGTTCCCCACCATCTTTCTAGAAACAAGATTACCAATATTTCCACACTCTACGACCGTTTTACAACATTTTCCTTTGGATTTACATGTTATCCTAAATAATCTCCTCCTTTATGCTAGTTCTTGAATCTCCCTTATTTCTTTATCCAAGATTATTTTCAACGTGAAATATTCACCCCTCTTAGGAGTGTTCCCTTTTTCATCTACAATTGATGTCTCTTATTTAGCTTTTGTAATGTGATTTATTATTTGATTTTTTGTCTTATTTTCAAGAAAATTCCATGACATGTGCCCTTTCTTTTCATATATATAAAACCTCAATTCCCTTCTTTAGCCTTTGCCTCTTGAGAGGAATCTTCTACCCCTTGATTTTCCTCTTATAGGTGATTATATGTTATAGCTTCAGACATATTCCTTTATATTCTAAATTCTTCCTCTGTTGGAAGATCCCTTTTCCTTTTATGGACTCCTCCCTCTACTCCTTTAGCTTTTCTTTCTAGCCAATTTCTCCCCTACTCTTAAAGTTGCATGTTAGGTATATTCCACTCGCTTTAGGGGAAAGAGGCCAATCTCATCATAGATATCTTACCTTATTCCATTTACATATCCAACCACCTTTACAACATCTTCATCTATGTTTCATATTCTAATGTTAGTCTATAGAATTCTTTGGTGTACTATTTCATTTCCATGGTTTTCTACCTCATATTTTGAAATTTCCTAAACAAGTCCAGCTAGTAATCCTTAGGCATGTAGATTCCCTTAAAGTTGGCCACAATTTTGTGGTAGATCCTAATTTTGGCCTTTACTTTCCTTTTTCTATCCCCTTGTAGTTCAACCCACCATAATGTTACGTGTCCCGTTAGCTTGTTCACTGCATATTTGACATTTTGGTCATCTTCCACATCTTTGTTGTCAAACTATTTATCCATTCTATTGATCTAGTCAATTAGCTCCTCCATATTTATAAAGGCACTTACATCTTTCACCTAGATCCTACCTTAGTAACTAGCTTTATTAGTTTTTCCTTTACCAATCCTCCTTTTGGTGCTCCTTTTATCTTGTCTTCAGAGCTTGTATCTTCATTGTCACTAACATATCCCACGTTAGGTTTCCTTATTTGAGCTATCTACATGGCTTCCATCCTTTCTTGGATAGGCTTTAACACTAATCATAATTCATCCTTTTCCATATTCTATTGGAAAATTGAGAGGTCTATAGATTAGTTTAGATTTTCCTTACCATAGTAATTGTTTTTGAAATTAGTTTACTTCTTTATTAATATATATTCTATTTTTTTTTAATCAAACAATTACCACAAAATGAATATGAAGATCAAATAAATATAACAACGTAAGGTATGGGATCCAAGCTAGGGAAAAACCCCTCCAAGGGTAAAACCCAGAAACTTCTCTTCTTATAGAATAAGATCAAATAAGATACCAAGGACCTATAACCACATAAAATTCCACCTTTAGATGCTAACTCAAACCTTCCTTATTTCCAGTAGATTCATCAACAAGAAACCAACAACAAAAGATGTACCAAGGAAGATCTTCCACAAACTTTCCCTTTCATACTTAGGTCCTCTGCTTCTTCTCTGCCCTCTTTATGATATTTTAGACCACAATCCATCAAGTGTGTGTGTCAAAATGAGCTCCATCTTCCCTCTATTTATATATTTTAGAGTGGTGAAAATAGGCATGTCCATTGGGGCATGTATGACTTGATATGTAGGCTGACTTAGAACCTAGAGGGGTTTCTGACCCAAAATTACATATTTAAAAATTCTTTTTCCTTTTCCTTTACAATAGGTCCAAATCATACTTTCATCCTTTTTGACTCAAAATCCTAGAAACATGAAGAACATGCTTGTCTAGAAAATAAATTCTTTTTATTTTCTTTTCTTTTTAAATAAAATACATAATGGTACAAATTATGAAGATCGAAACTAGTTACATTCTCTAAAATATTCCTCTCTCAACCTCATTATATGGGTGGCATGTTTTCTACAGTTGTTCTAATAGTTATCTCCAGTTTATTTGAGCCCCAAGATCTGATACCACTTGACGCAGTGAATTTTGGTGGTTCTCAAGATCCGACATGAAAATTTGTGGCTTGCTAGGCCTAACCAATATCGAGATCCAATTTTCTTTTTTCTCAGTGCACTATGCTTGGAAACTCATGGACTACAAACCCTGAAATGTAACCTTTGGCCATGTACTTCAATTTATCACATGGTATGGTTGAAGTATTGTGGGGGCTCCAAAATCCAATTATTGTTGGTGAACCATGAACTCCATTTTACTACGCAGCGTGGGTAAACTCCTATGGGGGCTGCACACTCCAAAATTCATCCAAGCTACATTTGGGTATCCCGTGGACTAGGAGCGCCCAAATTTTTTCAATATGGTCATAGAATTAGCCTATTTAGTAGTGTTTGGCTAGAAAGGCACAATTATGGAATTAGAATACTTAAATTTCTAGTGCTACCGGCTACAGTATAATCCTAATTTCCAAAAGAAACTCAGATGAATAAAAATTTGAAATTATATAGGTGTCATATTTGGAGCTCGTAAAGGGTTAAAATATCTAATTTATCAATATATCTAGAATCATAGGTGATTTATATCCTACTTATGCAAGTGGACAAGAGAGAAATTTCAAACATACATTCATTAATAGATATAAAAAAAGCAGATTCAATTTTCATTGAGAACAATTTTACATCGTGAAACATTTTTCAGGAGGTTCTCTCTACCCTTTCTCCTTGTAGGGTTGTATCAGATTCATATACTATCGACAAAGGGGAAGCAACTTCTAAGAGAAACTTAGGTTTCTTTCCAATAGTACCTCTCATGTGACTACATTTGGATAATTTCTAGAAATTTAGCTAACTAATCGGGTAGATTTGTCCCATAAGGGACTCATAAGCATACAAAAAATTTTCTATGAAACAAATATCAACATGGAATATTCCCTCATGGGGAAAAGTAAAAGTGTTTTATGATGCTCCTGCACCAAGACCATATGGATAAGCATACAAATGAACCTTCTTGGTCATTCTCATTTTAAACATCGAATGTTGTCTTTTAGGGAACTTTAAATACTCGATAATCTAGTGACAAAAGGTTAGTGGTGAGAAGAATCTCGTGAAGTGACAAGCCTTAGAAAAACGAATATTGCAAGCCTACCCAAGTCTCCCAATTTTTACGATGGGATCTAGATTTATGGTTGATAACCAAAAGCTAATATTCCCTCACCCGCAATGGATGAAGTTATCTTAGTGGCCAAATTCTAGGGCATGTTACTAAGGTGGCATGTGTAGGAGCACTTGCACCTAGAGGTGATTTTGAATGGCTATTGTAAATGTCACTTGCTTCTTTGGGATGTGGCCCAGTACCCTTAATTATAGCCCTCCTTTCATACCTTGGCTATTTTTCTTCTGGTCTCTTGAGACCCCACTATTGAAAACTTTTAGAAGGCCAAGTTTCTTTTGAGTGGATAAATATTACATATTTTAGGATTTCAACCTTTTCTAAAACATGGATTGTTTCAAACATTAAAAAATCATTAAGGTAATTAGGCATTATATATTTGATTTTTTTATTTGTTGATACATTGGTTATCATACTTTATATTCCCCTTGTCATTCATCCATATCATTGGGCACCATAGGGGACCACTTTTCATCTTGTTTCTCTTGTCTCATTCAACACCTCTCACCTTTGGTAGGAGGAGTGTTAGTACTTGTAGGTTCACTATATTAGTGTGTTTGTTGTCTATGAGTTCCCAAAACACCTTCCTTGGAGTTTTTTGTTGCCTTCAAGGAGCATACAAACAATTGGATGTTGTTAGTGGATAAGCATGGATAAACAAAACATTGAAAATAATGGAAATAATGCATGAAAAAAACTAAGTCAAAACTACACTAAATAACACATAAATAATCTTAATGAAGCAAAACAAATTAAAAAAAGGTATAGGAAAAGGGTCCTCTTTATTGATTCTTGGTGGTGGAAGAGTTACAATAGAAGTATCAAAGACACTTGAATAAAATGATTTGAGCAATGGTGCTCAAAAACTCTCAACAAGGATTTTCCTTAATTTATTTTGCAAGATAATTCTCTCTCAAAGAAGCAAATAAGACTCTATCAATGATGGAATTCTCCTCACAATGGAATACTATATTGGTTTAAGAAGTTTTGGCAGCATAACAATGCACTAATTCTTCTTTTTTTTGGCTCTCCATGAACTTGTATTTATAAAAAATATTGACACTCCTTCCCTCCTTTGGCTCATCATTGTGGTTGTTTGCCTCATAAATGAGATGAGAGCTACCATATTCTTGCCTTTAAGGCTTATTGGGGCTCAAGGCTTGAATTTATTAGCCCATCATGTCAAGATATGGGGTGTTTTTCAAGAAAGTTCATGGCCCGAGGTGTTGACTAGCATTTTTCGTGACCACGTGTCTATCGAGGAAAAGTTCGTGCGGTTGCCAACTTCTAGAAATAGTGCACCCTCATGTTCCAATTTTTTAACTTGAAAGTTAGGAAAGCTTTTCCTTTTTGATCTTCATGGTGATTTCAACTCAAAATGTAAACGTTGTATGTGTTGAGAACTAAGTCTAAGTTTCTTCTAGTGCACACAAATGAGCATATGATTTTCTCATGATAACATTCACCTACTCAACGTTCCTCTCAAATATCACCATCTGACCTAGATTTATAGGCTCACCCATCCTTGGTGTTATTTTTCTAGGAACCTATTCTCGCTTCTACAACACCCTCCAAAATTTCACTACATTCGAATTTTGGAGCCTACTATCATTGTCAAATCTAGATTCACTTTGATCTTCAAGCGTTGTGTAATGTTTTTGTATGCGTTTCAAGTGTCTTTGAATGGTCTGAAGTTTCATCGCATTGATCATAACATATTTTAGTGCAATTCACGGTCATAACATCTTTTTTATTGCAAAATGACACTTTTGGGTCACAGTTGCACACACTTCACCCGTTGCAATTACGGAATGGGTATAAAGTGGCGTTTCAATGAATATTTACCTTTGTTCATGTTTTCTAAGTTCTCTTTATGAGCTGGCTTGTGTAGCACATTATCTATGTCCAGAGTCATCCTCTTCACCCCTCATCCCATATCTCCGACTTAGAAAAAATTTCGGTTCAAAGTGAATTCATTAAGGCCAAGAGCACATGTTATGAAACCAACTCACAAAAGGATAGAAAAGATATATCAACGAATTCAAAATCATCCTTTTCGAGGGGGAAACCTCCTTTACATTACACAGATGAACAATTCTTAGATGATTCAAATGACAAAACATCCTTTCTATATATAGGAGTCTATGGGGTCACAATATAATTAAAGCTTACATAACAATAATAATATAAGGGCACAAGAATAACAATAGTGGGCTTCTATGGGGCTCAATAATAACAATATGGGGACAATAGGGGCACAATAATAACAATAAGGGCTACAATGAAAATAGTAATGGGTGAATCACTAGTATTATAGGGACCTAACATGCCCCTCTCCTTCAAAAAAGTGTTGCCCTCAATGCTTGAGTAGTTTTGGATGCTTCTCTAAAAAATTCTCATCCTCCCATGTGGAATCTTCAACGGGTAAGTTCTTCCATTGATGAGATACTTTGAAATTGATCGATTTCGTAGCTGTCGAGTTCTTGTTCTGTGACTGCATCAGGTTCCAATATGATTTTTCCTTCCTCATCAAGTTCTGGAAATATTGTTTGAACTGGGATGTTGTCACCTATAACCTTCTTTAAGCATGAAACATGGAAAACTGGGTGCACTCAGGAAGCTGCAGGAAGCTCCAATTTGTATGCCATAGTACCAATCTTTTGAAACACCTTGTATGGACCATAATACTTTGGTGACAATTTATTATCCTTCTTAGCTTGCTTGAGGGAAATTTGTTTATATGGTTGTAGCCGTAGGAATACCCAGTTACCTACATCAAAACGTCTTTCGCTGTGATGTTGACCTGCCTGTTGTTTCATTCTATTCTGCGCCAAAGTGAGGTTATCCATTAAGAGTTGGAGAACTTGTTGTTGATGCTCGATGTGATCTTCCACTACTTGAACCTTAGAATTTTCTCTTAAATATGATGTGATGGATGGTGGATGATATCCATAAAGTGCCATAAATGGGGTCATTATTTTTGCAGTATGGAAGGAAGTGTTATACCACGATTCAGCCAGAGGCAACCATTCACCCATTTTGTCTATTTATCAAAGACAAAGCAATGAAGATACCTTCCAAACATTTGTTTAATATCTCAATTTTCCCATCAGATTGAGGATGATAAGATGAGCTATGAGCTAACTGAGTACCAAGACAAGAAAATAATTCTGTCCAAAAATTTCCAATGAAAATTGGATCTCTGTCACTTATAATAATCTTTGGGTTTCCATGTACTTTTTGAATTGTTTCCATAAATGCAGCAGAAACTGTATTAGCTTTAAATGGATGAGATAATGCACAAAAGTGTGCGTACTTGGTAAGTCTATCAACTACCACCATGATGACAATCTTTCCTTCAGACTTGGCTAAACCTGTGATAAAATCCAATGAAACCTCCTCCCAACATTGGCTTGGAATGGATAAAGGTTGTAATAGACCTATGGTCTTAATTGTTTCATCTTTGTTTTGTTGGCAAACTAAACATTCCGCCACAAACTTTTGAATATCCGATTTAAGGCCATCCCAAAAAAATTCCTTCTTAACCTTCTGGTAAGTTTTTAAAAATCTTGAGTTCCCTCCTAAGGGAGAAGTGTGCAATTCCATAAGAATATTTTGTTTGATTTGGGAATTCTTACCTAGGTATAAGCGATCTTTGTACCATAACGAATCATTTTTCCAGCTAAATGTATCAGATGTACTAGGATCTTGTTGTATCTTTTGAATGGGTGCTCACACTTCTTCATCATTCTTCCATTCATCCCTTGCTTTGTTTATCCAATCTAGTTGGATAATAGAAATAGCGCAAAGAAATGCTTCCACATCCTCATCCTTTCTTGAGAATGTATCTACCACAACATTTTTCTTCCCTTTCTTGTAGATGATTTCAAAGTCATAACTAATGCGCCTCTAAATTAGACATAAATTAAGGCCCATGCCTCTAAATTAAACATAAATTAAGGCCTATGACCATCCTTGAGCACATTAAACCTCTATTTTTGCATTAGATAATGTATTTTTAAATTTAATATATTCATTAGGAAGGTTTATGAACAATTGGATATTTGTGCCTAATATTATTTATTTTTGTGGAATATTATGAGAATATTGGGTAGATCATGAAGATTTGGAGGAGGAGATAATTTAGGGACTTGCTCCGTACTACAGGAGGATCACTATTAAATAATAAATCAACAAGATATTATGGAATTATGGCACACATTTTGGAACTCCAATGATTGAGAAAATATAGGAATGTGTTCCCTATCATTTAATGCAGATTCCTAGTATTAGGAACCAGATCCACTAACCAAGGGATTTTGGTGGGGAAAGATTCCTCCTTTCATGGGGAATGATTCCTAATAATTTTTTATAAGTACCAGGTTGAATTTTCCTCTAGATAGAGATTTTAATTAGTCTTCTTGTGGAGAGAACTTGTATTTTTGCAGCTCCATTGTATTTTCTTGTAGGGATGTAATTGTATTGATGAAAATAATGAAGATTGGTGTCATGTTCAGCTTCTAAATCTCGTTCTCCTCCAAAGGTCTCTGAGTTTCCTTGGGCTTGGCCATCCCAGGAGCCTTAGAGCCCTTTTGTATCATTTTCTTTTCTTGTTGTCAATTCTTATTCACATGCATCTCTTGTTTTTATTTCTTTTTATTTCTGCATTTAGTATTAATGATTTCTTGTTGTAGGATTGAATTAAATGATTGATGTAAGTTCTTTTGTAGGATCAAAAGAATCATTTTATCCTTGGAAAATCTTTGGAAATTCATAGTGATCATTGAGCTATTTGGATTAGTCTTCTTATTCCCAAATCTACATTTATGGAACTCCTTTTTAGCAAAGAACAGTAAATTTCTGCTATTTTTTAGAGCATGCTAACGAGCTTCAATCGAGTTGGTTCCACTTGCATTAGATAAAAAAAAACATTCTATTTCATAAAAAAATTTACCCCGTTGCATTTTTACTTTATTAGGTTAGACATTTGATAGATTTACTAGCTCACTAGTTCTCGAATTTCTAGATTTTAGACTAGTAATTTTCTGTCATTTTTTAGCATGGGTTAACAGAGGTCTTTTTCAGTGATTGCACTTGGAATGGAGACCTAGACATGCTAGTCAATAAAAAAAAAAATTCATCCAATTTGGATTAGATTTTCTTGCTAATTCAATGAATTATAACTTCCTGTAGTAAATCTGTAACATCCTGTAGTTTTCCTGTAGTACTCTTCCAACGTGTATATACTTGCCAATATTTTCTCAAAAATATTGGTTTTGGTCCCTTACGGTTGCATCAAGACTCCTAGGATCTAAATCAATGATTAGGGAAGACTAAATACCACTTAGGACTTGCCTCTTTATCCATGCGAAACATTTTAATGATTTGTGTTAGTGGGCATATTTATGAAATGGGTAATACAATGATGATTTTATTGATTGCCACATCTAATAAAATTTGCTAATGAATTTGAAGTATTTTGAATTGTAATGGTCAACATTTAGTTCATGATATTTACTTTCTACAATTAGAATAGGTTTCTTTCTTGCAATAGGTTGAGGTTTCCATTTCAAGCATTTCATATTCAGAAATTAGTTTAGGATTTGACTTCAATACATGCACTCCATTACATAATGATAGCAAAGGAAGGACACATTATATACTACACATATAGTGTTGATACCTCTTAAGTTTGTACGAACCCCGGGTTGAAAATTAAAAGTCAGTAGCCGTGGGAGTTGCAACATTCTTGTTGCAATACCGAGGCTCATAACTTTTTGGCGCCGTTGCCGGTGAGGTGCCAAAGTATGCATTGTTTTCTTCCCTAGTTGATTCATTTCTTTTTACTTTTTTTCAAAAACAAAAAATAATTGGATTAGGAATATTTCATTTCAAAAATATAAAAGTGCATTGCATTAGTGTTTTCATTCAACATAAAAACAAAAAAAATCTCCAACACCAATCCACCCACCCATTTGATCATGTGGTGCAGTAAAAGCCACATCACCATCCACTTTTGTAGGTAGAAGAAGAAGAGATGGAAAATAATGTAGAAGAAATGGATGGAGATAATGACAATGAGGAAGATCCTCTCGGATTTTTGATTCCAGATACTAATGGTAGTGTGCACATGAAGACCATCCCTCCATCTTTTCTTCCAAAATTTCACGGTCTAAGGTCAGAGGATCCAAAAACCTTTCTCTTTGAATTTGAAATTGTTTGTAGATCTTATGGTTACTTATTAAAAACTCAAAAACTGAGATTGTTTCCGGCAACATTGAAGGATAGAGATCTTAAATGGTTCATGAGTTTAGGGACTAATTCAATAAGATCATGGAGTAAGATGCAAAAGATATTTCTAGAAAAATATAAATATCGTGATCTTAAAGAAGAAATCTTTAGAATGAATCAAAGATAAGATGAGAGTCTAGAGGATCTAATAGAGAGGTTCATGTATAATGTTAAGAGGGTAAAACTACATCATTTAGGATCTTACACACTAAAATCCCTCTTACTTAGAAAAAATAGGGATGAGTGGATTGATCTCCTTGATCTCATGAGTGGAGGCGATGTATACCAATTATCATTTGAAGAAATTTGTGAAACATGCAAACACATTTTGTCATGCGGAAAGAGTCAATTTTGCGGACAAAACCGACCTCCCTAGAAGCTAAGGCTTTCTAGTGACAAACAAGACAATTAAGCACTATCTTTCCCTAAATATGCATTTAGAATACAAGCAATCAGGTGTTTAAAACATACCTTTAGTCCAACGCTGTTTGTAGCAGTCCAGCTTCTTCGATCCGGATGAGCTCCTCCTTCTCTTAGAAGCCTGCATTCACTAACAATCAAATGATTACATAGCACCTGAATAACTCATAAAATAAAACATATTCATCATAAAGACCAAGGAGTATATGAAACAAATTATATATAACAACTTGTCGAGAAAAATGAACTTAATTGTATTAAGTGGAAACAAAATAAACCATTACAACCAGTGCCTTGGTGTTGTGCAGGTCCCTCCCAGGGTCCAGCAAGAGTTCTCCTTTACTTTGATCAGCTCACCCACTTCCAAATGAAGCTAAGAAAGGATGGGAATTTCTCCTCTCAAGCTCTATAAGGGAGTCCTAATTTCAGCAACATCTACCCTTAGGAATGTTCAGCTTTCAACCTCCCCTCCCTCTGGCCCAATGCCTGTATTTATAATGCTTTGGAGGAAGTTAATCAGGTCCACCATCAATGGGATAAGCCCCTCTTTCAATGGGATAGCTCCCCTCTTGATGGGATAAGTTACTCTTTCATAGGGATACATGAACCATCTGGAGGCGCTCAATACACGTCAAACCAACTTCTAGAATGCTCTAGAATCGACCACAAGTAACTTTTTTGAAGTAAAACTCGCGCCTTTTGACCTTTACAGGAGTACGCACCCACCCCTTTACAGACAGAACGTACAAGTACGCAGGTATTGTGAACTTGGGGTGCGTACACGCAGGTAAGGTTAAGAGAAACTACGTAACTAGAGTTAATTGACTTTTTAAGGACTTTCTCTCTTTCTTGGAGTTTGACATGAGGAGCAGAGATATAAGGCTTGCCAAGGAGGATAGTATGACAGTTGATGGAGCCATACTAACTGCAAATAGTCATGGTGACAAATTTTAGTGTAACAGATTGCCCCCTAAAGTGCGAAGCCTGTAGTAGATTAGGGTTTCATATCATCTAGGAAGGGTGAAGTACTTTATCATTTCAAGGATTATCTTGTGGAGAGCCCAGTCAGAACCTGCAAATATTCAACACAAAATACATATGTAAGATCATATCATCACTGAGGTAGGCATTCCCATACTCAGATTGAAAACTTTAACTAACAAACTAACTACTGCTCTGATATAGGAATGATTTCGCAGTACATCATAATCATAGACTCTTGTAGACAAAGTATGGACGCAACCATCTGTTTATGATTAGTCTACTGTATAATGAATACAAAACTCCTCGCAGCCTGGATGGTGGAAACTAGATCCAGGGTCTTCATTTCTATTTCCCGAAATGGTACGATTCTATCTATGCGAATAAATGAGCTGATGTCGAACATGGTAGAAACCACTTGATTACCAGTCGATGATGTAAACTGTTAACAAGTGTGAGAGAGACCACCAGTGATGTCAATGGTTCTCAAAGTACCCAGTACAATCCATGAGATGTGAATGAATGAGTTGATGTCGAACATTTCACGGAATCCTTCGATCGAAAGTCAATGATGTAAACCGTCGTCAAAGGCGAGAAACCTGCCATTGATGCATGCAGATTTCAAGGTACTGACGATTTCTAGGTCATCTTTCTAGATAATGTGCTGATGTCGATAGAAAGTGACTCGTTGCAGGCAAGCCCACAACACGAAATCATAGATCAAGTTGAAGAAATGTAGCTGTAAGGACTGACTCAGGGATGGTCGAGATGGATGACAGGTATTTTGCAGATGAATGGTTTACTTGCAGTGACCTCTTGAACACATAACGACACGACAGATGGCTTGGTGACAATTGACCCAAAGTTAATACCCGGAACCGGTTGAAGATTTTCAATGTGGTTTGATCAACTGTTAGGCAAAGGATTTCCCAACCCAGGTGAATGAAAAAAGTGTCGTGTTCAAGAGTGGTGTGTAGATTTCCCACCATGCTTGATTGGCGCGAGAGAGAACACGAAGATGTTGATTTGGCCGCCATTAATCATCAACCGTCCATTGATGCTTTGAAGGCATGCGGCCTTTACAAATAAAGGGCCATACCTGGCATGAGGGCCCAGGTATGCTTTCTAGAGTGGCTGGTAGAGAGATGGAACGTCCAGGACCAGTGCTTTTACATTGGAGGGCACCATCTCGAGATAGAGCCCTCAGATATTTATTTCCTCACTGGTTTGCCCAAGAGAGGTGAACACTTGACTCTGTTTGGGACTAGGCCGGGTGGCCAGTCCATCGCTAGTCTCCGACAAGAGTGGTGTAACACTCAGTCTCAGGAGAAGGGGATAGAGATCAAAACTATATCCCAACCTGAAATTATGGTGATTGCTTTCACGATTACCAGACTTTGCGGGGCTGCTGATTTGCACATTGCCACTGGATCCCAGATGCGGATGGCGATTGATTGCTATCGGGGCACCATTTTCAACTAGTGTGATGCTGTGTTGGCCAATTTAAAGGGCCAACTGACTAGGACAAAAAACGGGCAGCTAAAGACTTTTGGTTATGGGCCTTTAGTTGTGAGTTTTGCCCTAGAGAGGGTTCCGATGCTGATCCCGCAGCAGCTCACTGTTGAGGTTGGGCCTCCCCGAGAGCCTAAGTTGGTGCGATGGGTTACGGTGATGGCCCGTCATCCTGACGAGGGCACGGAGGTTGTCCGATTTACTCCGGAGTATTTTCACTGGTTGGAGGACCAGATCTTTTCTATACAGGATTTTCCTTATGCCGGAGTTGATTTTCGTGGAGATTCGGACATGGTTCTTCCACCGGGAGAACAATGGGATGACACAGGTACTTCATTTTTCACAAGTTTTTAAATTATCTATTTTTTTGTTTTTTATATCCTCTCAAAACTGACAGTAACAATTTTCAAAATGCAGATGTAGGCCCACGTCGTCCAGCCAATCTCCGGCCTTTCGAAAGGAGACTACCAGTTGCAGCGGCACCGGCCCCACGGGACGAGGCCACAGAGACCCTAGCTGAGTTGGAACAAGACCTAGAGCGTCTTACAGCAGATATACCAGAGACTACTATAGACGATATTCCTATCAGGCTTCAGCGCTATGTAGTCGCAGTCCCAGGACCTTTTAGGAGGTTCTTGTGTAGGGTGGCTCGTGCAGTGGTGTCGTATAGAGAGCATCACCAGTGATTGGATGGTCGTTTTTGTAGACACATGTGACATTTTGGTTTTTTGTACTTATCATTTTTGCCGATCATAAGGTGTTTTTCAACCTATGATCGAAGACGATGTATTTTTTGACACACTCCTATCTATATATATCATTATTGCCTGCTTATCTTGCTAAACATGTGTGATGAAATGTTTTTAAATTTACATGTATGATTATTGCAAATGTCTGTTTAACATTCGAGAAGTAATTGCATCTGCTAATGTATTTAAAGACCTTGGAATATGCTGATATTCAATGTAATCAAATTCACGTTCCAAGAGACGCACTCTCAAAAATAACCTTAATAACACTGGATTTCTAATGGCATATACTCTATTAAGCTGTAATACAACGAGTTCAGAATATAACCTCACTATCAAACTCCGAATCCCAAATGAAATAGATTCAGACAATAACTCAATCACTGCACTGTACTCTGCAATGTTGTTTGTTGTTTGACCGAGGCTTACCCCATGCATAGAAACTAACTCGTCAGAGGGCGAATAGATAACCCAAGCTGCAGAAGAGATATTCTGTGTACTACGACAAGCACCATCAGCAAAACCAATGTATGTTTGGAGAGGCATCGACATCTGCAAACATCAAGCGTAAAACCAAGATAAGCAGAATAACGACAAAAAACACACTTTCTAAGCTAAGCACAATGTCTAAACTAACAAACACACCAGCTAGAAAGAAAAACCTAAGCTAACAAAAATCTCCATACCCATCATTTAAGCATAATACCTCTTTAGGTAAAGTCCATTTCTGGGTTTACCCAAAGAGTCCCCGTCAAAATCTACCAGCTCATAGGCCCCTTTTGCTAGCTTCCGCTTAACAATGTAGGGCCCATGCCACATAGGAACGAATTTTCCAACACCTAATTTATCGTTAGCTTGATCATATAATAGCACTAGGTCTCCTTCCGAAAAATTTCGAGGGGTCACATTTCGATCATACTGAGCTTTCATACGTTTTGCGTGAGTCTCGATCGCCAATGCAGCATCACGTCGAGTCTCATCTAATTGAGCTAAGTATAACAAACGCTTCTCCTCTTTGGAAGTTGCTGGAAGTAATTCGACAGCCATTTGAAGTGACGGGATTTCGCATTCAATGGGCAGCACAGCTTCCAAACCATAAACTAGTTGGAAAGGAGTGAACCCAGTTGATGTTTTCACTGAGGTTCGGTACGCCCAAAGCGCGGAAAATAACATGTTGTGCCAATTCGACCGATGAATACCAATGATTCGTCGGATCATGATAGCTAAAAATTTGTTGATGGACTCAACCAGACCATTCGCTTGTGGATAATAAGGAGTTGAGCTATCGTGACGCAAACCAAGCTGGCCTGTAAGTTTTGTCATCATAACGTTTCGAAAATGGCGCCCATGGTCAGTAATTATCGCTTGTGGGACACCAAACCTAGCAATAATGTGATTGAATACGAAAATTGCAGCTGTCTTGCCATCTGCCTCAAATGTAGGCATCGCCTCGGCCCACTTAGTAAAATAATCTACCGCAAGGATGATATACGCATGCCGCCCGGCCGAGTGAGGGTTACATGTAATAAAATCGATACCCCATTTGGCAAAAGGACCAACAGCAATTATAGGGTGGAGGGGAGCAGGTGAAGCGCGCATCTTGCGATCAAACACTTGACAGTTGTGGCATTTCCGGACCGCAGTAATACAATCTTTAAGCAAGGACGGCCAGAAGTAGCCAGCGCGCAATATCTTTTGGGCGGTGGCATACCCAGACATATGACCGCCACACGCTCCAGAGTGACAGTCATTCAAAACCCTTTCAGCTTCCTCGTGAGTTAAACAACGTTGAAAAACCAAGTCCGCCCCACGGCGATAAAGAGTATCTCCAATAATTTTGTACTGTTGGGACTGGAACCGAATTTTCCGACGTTCCGACTTTGAAACTTCGGGCCGAAAGGATTGGGTCTAGAGATAGACGATGATATCTCCATACCACGGATCTAAAGTGCTGATGAGAAACAAAGATTCGTCCGCAATGGGTTCCTCTGCCACAGTTTCTGTGTCAGCACGCGGGAAGTCACACATTAACTCTGCAAAAACTAAAGATTTCTTAGACTTAGATTTTTCAAACTCCAAGTCGAACTCCTGCAGGATAACAATCCATTTAGAGTACTTGCCCCCTAGCAATTGTTTAGTCAAAATGTAGATCATAGGGTTGCAATCCGAAATGACTGTAGTTTTACGGAGTAGAATGTAGTGACGAAAACGTTGGACAGCTTGAACGGCTGCCAATGCCAATTTCTCCACATGTGAATATTTGAGCTCAGTTGGGTTTAAAGTCCGACTAAGGTAATATATCACATGTTCTGTTCCGAATTCGTCTTCCTGAACTAAGACCATTCCAATGGTGGAATGAGCAGCTACGAGGTACAAAAACTAATCCTGGTTGTAGTTGGGAGGATGCAGCAACGGTGCATGGGTCAACGCGTGCTTGAGTGCATCAAAAGATTTCTGAGCTATCTCATCCCAAGAGAATTGAGCGTTCTGTTTCAACAACCGGGTAAAACCCTTTGTAATCTCGGCGTAGTTAGGAATGAATCGGCGTAAAAATTTTGCTTTCCCCTGCAAACTTTGGAGTTGGTGAAGACAAGGAGGAGGCAATTTGATGATAGCTTCTACCTTCGAGGGATTGATGTGAATGCCGGCTTTCGAAACTACAAATCCCAACAATCGTCCCACTTCTATGCAGAATACACATTTGTGTAGGTTCAACCGAATACGGTAATGCCTACACCTCATGAAGATTGCTCGTAAATGGACAAGGTGATTAGCTCGACGTAATGAATGAGCGGGCAAATCATCGAGATACGATTGCACAATTTGTTTGATGTCATGAAACGCATAAGACATCGCCCTTTGAAAAGTGGCTCCGGCATTCTTAAGCCCAAAAGGTAATTTGCAATAAGCAAATGTCCCCCATGGACAAATGAAAGCCGTTTTTGGTTGGTCGGCAGGTAGAATATTGATTTGATTGTAACCGGAAAAACCGTCCATAAAGGAAAATATTTCACTGCCGGCACAATCGTCAATTATTTGATCGATATAAGGTGTTGGGTAGTTGTCCTTGGGACAAGATCGATTGATATCCCTATAGTCGATGCATATTCTTATTGTTCCCTGTTTTTTGTTAACCGGAACAATATTCGATACCCAATCCGTTAACGGGATCGGATAAATGAAACCTGCTTTCAACAGCTTCTCAACTTCTGCTTTAATTGCAGCCGCTTTTCGTGGGTGAATCTGACGCAAACGTTGCCGGACGGGTTTAGCGTCCGGGTAAGTCTTGATCTCATGGACAATAATCGCGGGATCAATTCCTGGCATTTCCTCATAGGACCAGGCAAACACGTCACGGAATTCTTGAAATAGGGCCTTGTATGTCTGAATTTCGTCATCTGAACACGAGGCACCTATATGAATGTGCTCAACAATTCCGGGCTTGACTGAAATGTCAATGGGAATAGTGCGAGAAATGTTTCCCAAATTTAGCTCTGAATCAGGATGTTTCATTGGATTCTGAGCTTCTTTGACATATTCAGCTGTAAAGATTGATGAGAAATCGTTTTCAAAACGATCATCCTCAGGTAAAAATGAAGATCTGTGATGGAGATCTTCCCATGGTAAATCATCTACACACAGGACTTCACGAAGTTTCTCGTCAGATGACACAACTTCGGGAAACACTATTAACTCTGAGGTTGACGTGAAAAGTGATTCCTCACAGACCATATTCATTTGGTCGATTTTGGTTGAACGCGGGTCGGTAAAAGACTGCATGGCTTCATAAGCAATTTCATATGGACTCAAAGGCATAGCATCACCAAATGAGTCTATCTCAGATTCAGAAGGAACGATCCAAGGATCGTCATAAACAATGGTGTCTGAAATAATCATATGAATAGATGCAAATGAAGACAAGGCGTTGATTGGAGGAAAAGGAAAAGTTCCCAGTAAACCGGCATCTTTAACTAAACCTACTCCAACATCCTTATAAGGGATAGTCGTTTTACCGACATGCTGGATACTCTCTGAAGAGGCTGGGTCGGATGAAAAGTAAGTCAGCTGGTCTATTGTTACGATCTTGCCATTATATGGAAACTTTATTACTCTGAAGACCGATGAAATGACCGTTGTCATAGCGTAAGACCAACTTCGACCCAAGAGAAGGTTGTAGTCTAGAGGGGCATCAACCACCTCCACATCTAGACTAACGGTTTTTCCTTCAACCCCTATAGGCAAATCCTGTAGAATGCCAAACGAATGAAACCCACAGCCATCAAAGGCCTTAAGAATTGTCGGGGATTGCTTTAGTGAAGGAAAACCAAGCGATCTCCAGCACTGTATCGACATAATACATGTGGAAGCTCCCTCATCAATTACAGTTCGATGAATAGGCTTGTTTTTTACTATCACTGGGATCTGGAAAGCCATTTGATGAGGTAAACGTGGTGTAGTATTTTCTAGATCAAATATTATTAGGTTTGGGTCCTGAACATCAACAACTCCTATAGCCGACAAAAGTAATTTGCGTTGTGCTGTGCATGATTGCAGCACTTCCAAAGCCGACATTGTTGAGGGTGAAACAGCCAAATCCTCAACAATGTTGTAATTCTGGGCCGCTCTCGCATGTGGATTGAAAGCATACCTTCGAAGTACACCCTTGGTGGGCGGTTTGATTACTAAGTCCGGGTTAGGCTTCTCGATCTGTAGTGGATCGGAACCGGGAGCTGAGGTTGATGGATTAGAATGAGAAGATTCTGCTTCTTTGCCATCAACAGGACTTTTACTACCATAATCTTGCGATTGAGTCGCAATCCTTGCATGAGACATCATTAATATGGGTTCTTCACTGGCACTCGAGGAAGAACCTATCATCTTACTCTCCTGCTTTGGAAATGGATCTTTCAAAACAGCAGGAGTTGGGGAACCCTTGATGATTTTCACAACCTCGGCCTGATGAGGGCAATCTCTTGTAAAATGATCCTCTTCACAAATAAGACAAGGATATCGAGGTTTGCGTTTTTCATCATTGGTTTCCAACTTTTCTGTTTTCTCCTTTGGAGTTTTGTCTGCTTTATTCTTCTTCTTACCTTTATTTTTCCCACCGGATTTTGATTTAGCCGTAGATGACTCTACAGCATGAATATCAGCGGAAACTTCAGCAGAAGATTCTCCTGTCGGGGAGTCTGGTAAGGTTATGATAGGAGAAGAATTCTTTGAGGATTTCTTCTTGCTTTTAGTATTCACCGTACCAATCATGCCATCAGCGGCATGAGACCCTGAAGGAGCAGCAACGATTTGATTTGACTTAGGAAGATCTGGGATCTTTTCATGTAACGTACCTGACTGAGTGTAAACTAAGTCAAGGTACTGCGCTTGAGCAATCACTTGCTCCTCAGTAACTACTCCGGCCTTAGCTACGTCTTCAGTAATCTTCGGTAACAATGATTTAACAAACCATTCAGCTAAGATTTGGTCCGGGATAAAAACTTTCACTAATCGCCTTCGACGTCTCCATTCATGAATATGATCGGAAATATAAGTGGACGCTGATTGTTTTAATGAAGTTAGTAACTCCGTGCCATTATCATATCTGATCGGCAACTGAAAATGAGTTAAGAACGAGGTAGCTAACTGGCTAAAATTATAAAAAGAGGCCCGTGGTAACTCAATGTACCACTTGGCCGCGAGACCAATGAGAGTACGCTGGAAAAGACGTAAGCAGATCGAATCATCCGAGATGGAATTAGAGGCACACCAGAGGTGGTAAGTCATCACATGATTCAACGGGTCCTCTCCAGACTTACCTTCGAACTTGGGTATGTCACTGGGCAACTTATTTGGCATTGGCAGCCAAAACGGAAGATAATTTATTGGATCGTTCGTTAGGCGCGACAAGTCTGGTAAATCCAAAGTTGTGATAAACAGTAACTGTCGATTAGGATCCCTAAAGCTCTGGGTCACAAGACCAGTCCCAGGAGGAGGATATCCAGGATAACTTGGAATAGGAATCGCGTTCGGGATATTGTATCCTCCCGGAAAACCAGGATTAACCGGACCGTATTGGGGTTGTTGTGGTTGTTGATAAGTGTACCCAAGATACAGTTGATACTGGTAAACTGGCTACTGGACAGTAGGCCCGTATTGGTACTGTCCCTGGTACGGTTGATAAGCGAATTGTGGTTGACTAGTGACAACCGTACTTAAACCAGGTTGTCCTACAGGCATCTGAACCGTAGTTTGAATCGTGGATCCAGACAATGGTAAAGATGTCTGAGGAGTAGTTACAGAGACAGTAGAAACTGGAGCTGTCGATACTGCAGAAGTAAGTTTGGTAGACTGAACAGATGTTGCGGTAGTTGCAGTAGTCGTTTAAGATGGAGTATTAGGGGCAATAGGCCCAGACTGAGAAACTACCGAAGGTACAGAAGTTTGAACATTAGACTGAACTGGTTGCTGGGGTGAACCAGAAACTAAGGGTTGTCCAGCTTGAGATGACAACTATACAGCTGGCTGCAATACCTGTTGAACTTGCGATGGATCCCACACTATGTTCATTCCGGGGTATTGACCCATAACATGTTGAGGATATTGAGATCCATAACCGGATTGAGGGTAGGATTGATAATTGAAAGGTACATTTCCCGTACCTTGAACATAAGATCGACCTTGGGGTGGTTGATAACCTTGACTCGAGTACTGACCTTGGGGTAGATACCCTTGAGGTAAGTACTGATACTGGGGTTGACCTTGAGGTAAAAATTGATACTGAGGTTGACCTTGGGGTACATATTGAGGCTGGGGTTGACCTTGAGGAATGTATTGCACCACGGGTACATATTGTCCTTGAGGTTGCCCCCCAGATGCAATTTGTGTACCTTGAGGTTGTCCCCCAGGCGTTAATTGAGGCTTCCCCCCAGGCGGTAACTGGCCACCTTGAGGTTGAGAACTGGGAATTGAACCGGACATCATGTAAATGTCTCCTACACCCAACGGATTATTACCATTGTTTCCAGTTAATAACCCATGTTCAATGGGTTGAGGAGATGCTCCTGCAAAAGTATCAGAAAGTGACTGATACCCAGAGGGAACAAAAGGACCGCCGTACAAGAAAGATTCCGGAGATTGAGTAAACATGGACG
This sequence comes from Pinus tabuliformis, assembly GCA_031772625.1. Lineage (NCBI taxonomy): Eukaryota > Viridiplantae > Streptophyta > Pinopsida > Pinales > Pinaceae > Pinus > Pinus tabuliformis. The sequence goes on from CM062815.1 coordinate 476,153,585, forward strand.
ACTGACCAGACATATTTACAGGAGTATAAATACCTCCGGGTGGATAAGGGGCACGAGGTGGAGAAAAACTTGACCCTGAGTTGTCCAAATGATTAGTTAACGAAAGATACCAAGTAGTACTTCTAGGTGGACTGTAAAAAATGGATTCACGCTCCCTTAGATCAATAGTAGGTTGATCTTCAGGGATAGGGACGCCTATTTCTTCTTCTGGAGCAAGTTCTTCAATAGCTATCAAACCAGAAGGAAGATTTTCGGTGATGACTCTTTCTACCCTAGGTGAATCAGGAGCACTAGAAGTTGGAGTAACAGGTTCAGATATCTCAAGTTCTTCGCCTATATCACTAGTAGATGAAAAACTACCAGCAAGCTTGGAAACTGCAATAGCTTCGGGATTATAACCTGTTTCTAGACTTTGGTAATCAGGATGAACTACCAACGAAGACTCTCCTTCTTCAGGTGAACCTACTTTACTGCCACTAGGAGTTACAAGGACTTTCAAACCTTCGTAATGACCCGGGACGTCTTCAGGAGGTTGGCCCCGAAGTCTACGGGACTTCCTTAACAAATCGCCCACGGTTACAATCTCAGGAGACTGGCCCCGAAGTCTACGGGACTGTCTCGGTAATTCAGCCACAGTTAAAAACTTTTAACTACTGCACACACAAACAAAGTAAAATCTCAAAGAAAACCACCTAAAGTCTCTAAAGAACCAAACAAATTCGAATCACACGCCTAAAGAATCTAGGGCGTCAAACCATACACAAACAGTAGCCTTCCGGACCGAAAACACTAGTTGGTGATGAAGCCCAACATCGTCGAATTCAGTACAGAAGTGGCGGGTGGAAAAATTACCCCAGCAACCTGCTTAATGAATAGGCCGGCACAAGTTCCTCCACTTTAACCATCTCGAGTGAAGTGAACCCCTCGGAAAATCCAAGTGAGTCCAGCCGACGTCTGCTCCAGGTACAGTGGGATCTTCCCTCCACTGTCACCTTGGGTAGAACCCTAAAGATAATGGTCACTAAGGTCACCAACAGCAACAAATACACCTGGGGGAACAGTCTACGATCCGATAGCACGCAAGGGCAAAGTATCAAGCTCAATCCCCTTGCCGGCTCCTTGACAATAATCCAAGGTTTACCGACAAGTGACCCCAGGCTCCTCGACAATAATCCGAGGTTTACCGTTTGTAGTACGTGCGTATCTGGCGTCGTTCCCAATGAAGGAGGATTGATCCCCTCACTGGTTCGGAAACGATCTCGTGCTTCTCCTTTAAGAGGAGCTTTCCCAGAGCATAAATGTAACAGCTGGATTTATCCTACCACAAGATGAGCTACTTGTTTGGTTTTGCCGTCTTGGAGAGTTAATTACTCTCCTACTCCAAGACACTAGCCTGATCTATATTGGTGTTTCAGAGCCCTAGTAAATAAAAAGTTATTAAGTTAATTTTACTTTAAGCATTAATTTTTATGGCTTTTCTTTAGGACAAAAGGTAGTGGAGATGAAACTGATGGTGTGTAGACTCGACTCAAATCCACTAAAAAGATGCACCTAGGATGATTTATACTATTTTTCCTTTTCAATGAATTCCCTAGCTAAGAGAGTTGGAGAATGCAGAATTGATATAAAGACAACTTTCTTGGCAATGAAAATCAAAGAAACAATCTCTTTATCTTTTCCAAAGCATACAACACATGACCACTAATTATTTCACGAAAATTCCTTTCTCTTTTCAGAGACTTCAAATGCTACTAAAACAAACTTTCCTTCAAAAGAGATTTTTGTATTTTTCCTATATTAACAAAGCATGTAAAACTACTTAACAAAAATCAAATTTTAAAAAATCTATGACAATCAAATCAATTTTACCTAAAATCAAATCTAAGAGAAATTCACCTAAAAGCAAACCTAATGAGGCAAAAGCCTACAAAGTATAATTCCAGGATGTTTTACTCAGTTACAATTCAACCAAGGACTAGTTCATGCAGAATCATAAACCAGTCAAAAACAAAAATCAAAATCTTTTGTTCTTTTTCTTAAGAATGAAATTCACAACTTTAACCAACAAGTTTTCTCGAAATTCCGCAAAGAGACAACACAAAGGTAGGTTTCTCACACAGGTGGATTTTATGAAAGGTTTGACTCCTAAGAAGACTGAAAAGACCAGGGAGATCCAAGGTTTTACAACTTCTAAAGCCAAAGTCACTACAGGACCAATGCAAAAATCAAACCCTAGGGCTAGAACTTCTATGAATTTCACTAAAACCCTTGATACTAATGAAACAAACTTAGATGAAGACTTTTGATAGGTAACCAGTGGATCTGGGCAGCAAAAACAAATTATAAACAAAACCTAAGAAGCAAAAAGGAAAAAATTGAAATTTTCTCAACTTTTGACAGGGTACGCAGGCAACCTGTTTGCACAGGTGCGTGTACGCTCTGTGTACAAAGCTGCAGTGCATACAAGTACACACCGTGCTTAACGCAGAGGGTGCGTACTGCTAGCAAAACAAAGAAAAATAAAATCTAACTTAACCCTAAGCTATTCCACCCAAATTCACAGTCAATCAGCCAAAAACTAGAAAGAAATCAACTTTTCTCAAATCAAAGTATCAATCAAAAGAGAAATCAATCAAATCCATGGATTCCCCAGTAGAGTCGCCATTTTGTCACGCGGAAAGAGTCAATTTTGCGGACAAAACTGACCTCCCTAGAAGCTAAGGCTTTCTAGTGACAAACAAGACAATTAAGCACTATCTTTCCATAAATATGCATTTAGAATACAAGCAATCAGGTGTTTAAAACATACCTTTAGTCCAACGCTGTTTGTAGCAGTCCAGCTTCTCCGATCCGGATGAGCTCCTCCTTCTCTTAGAAACCTGCATTCACTAACAAGCAAACGATTACATAGCACCTAAATAACTCATAAAATAAAACATATTCATCCTAAAGACCAAGGATTATATGAAACAAATTATATATAACAACTTGTCGAGAAAAATGAACTTAATTGTATTAAGTGGAAACAAAAGAAACCATTATAACCAGTGCCTTGGTGTTGTGCAGGTCCCTCCCAGGGTCCAGCAAGAGTTCTCCTTTACTTTGATCAACTCACCCACTTCCAAATGAAGCTAAGAAAGGATGGGAATTTCTCCTCTCAAGCTCTATAAGGGAGTCCTAATTTCAGCAGCATCTACTCTTAGGAATGTTCAACTTTCAACCTCCCCTCCCTCTGGCCCAATGCCTGTATTTATAATGCTTTGGAGGAAGTTAATCAGGTCCACCATCAATGGGATAAGCTCCTCTTTCAATGGGATATCTCCCCTCTTGATGGGATAAGTTCCTCTTTCATAGGGATACATGAACCATCTGGAGGCGCTCAATACATGTCAAACCAACTTCTAGAATGCTCTAGAATCGACCACAAGTAACTTTTTTGAAGTAAAACTCGCGCCTTTTGACCTTTACAGGAGTACGCACCCACCCCTTTACAGACAGAGCATACAAGTATGCAGGTATTGTGAACTTGGGGTGCGTACAAGCAGGTAAGGTTAAGAGAAACTGCGTAACCAGAGTTAATTGACTTTTTAAGGACTTTCTCTATTTCTTGGAGTTTGACATGAGGAGCAGAGGTATAAGGCTTGCCAAGGAGGATAGTATGACAGTTGATGGAGCCATACTAACTGCAAATAGTCATGGTGACAAATTTTAGTGTAACACATATCAAGAGGAAGGGCAAGAGTAAGTCAATCAACATCAAGATCGGTAAGTCAAGCTAAACTTAGAAATTTGTTTGATAACTTTAAAACAAAAATTATTAGCAATCTAAGTGAACAAGTAGAAATTTTAAGAGTGCAAAATGAGCAAAAAGAAGATGTTGATATTCGTGTTGTCCATGCAGAACCACATGATGTTAAATGTTGCTCCTCATTACCAAGGTTGAAGGAAGTTCACCAAGAGGACAATGGAGCAAGTCAATTGTCGATGCAACTATGTTATGTAGTTCCAAGAGGACCATGGTAGGGTATTCGACCTAGTATGATGCAAGAGCCTAATTCAAAATTTCAAGATTATGAATTGTTGAGAGTTTAATTTGTCAAATTAAATCCCTTAAGATTAATTGTCAACTCGAGGTTCATAAGCATGAATTGCCTTGCCCTTTCTCTGTTCAGGCTATCATTTCCTCATAGTAATTTATGAAATAAATACTTGCAAATCTTATCGTCTAATGAGCAAACCCAACAATCAAATTTAACCTAAAATCTTCACGAGTTCTAGTATTCAATATGTACTTAACTATGCATTTCTAGTGACAAAAATGAGCTTCTATTCACACCAAACTCTAATCAAACTTTGCATGTTGGTACCAGTCTCTCTATGAAAAATGACTCATCATTTTCTACAAGCATTCTATGTTGACAGTTCTTACTGAAAGAAATCAAACAATCCTATCATAATAACCACTAAGCTTATTAAACTATTGATGCCATAATCATTCGTTCCCAGAGCAACAATGACACTAATCTATAACAATCCAATTACTAATTCAATGAGTGATCTATTCTGATAGTACTTCAATCAACCAATCATTCTGTACTTAAGAGCTTATTTCTAGATCAAGGTTCAGGGTTTAAGTACCAATTGGAAGAATTGCTCTGTTTTTTTGTTTTGTCTTCAATGGATCACTTACAGGATTTAATAAATAAAAGAAACACTGATACTTATCTTACTTAATGCCAAGCTATCAATCCTAAAGCCTATACTTAATTCTATGCTACAATCATGCAAATCCCTACCACTATGCAGCTATAAGTCATAACAGTGATCTAATCATGAAGTAGACGCCCTAACACATGAACCGAGAAAGGAGTCAATCATTCAAAGAAGACTGTCTTTTGCATAGAAGTGAGGATAATTGTTTCAATTCACCACCGATATTGGCAATTAAATGAACAAGAGAAATAAATGATAACTATAGAATTGGTCTTTTGAAAACGTTCCTGTAATGTTATATACCAATTTACAGCACATCAATCCACAATGAAACAAACCAATTAATCATTCGTGCAAACCAGACATCCTTGTATTTAAGTTACTAGTCCGATAGTTTAATCAAATTCGTTAAGTCTTCGAATGATCTAGAGAGTGCTAGCATTTATTCAAGTGCCTTTGCAATGCTATAGTTGGGATTGATCTAAGTCAATTCTTTTTAGTGAAACAGAGGTTGATTTAGAGGAAATAGACAAAACTTGTCCTACTCAATTGAGGTCATCATTCATCTATATCTGTTGAAATATATAAGGACTTCGACATCAACAGTTGGTGACAATTCCAATCAATGTATCAGTGACCATACAATGAATTCAAGGTGAGGGAAAATCAAAGCGGTGTCTTTGGTTCGAAAGGCACAAAATCACAATGAAATCTAATTGTAATTCATGAAAATAGTAAAGACTTCTGCAATCACACGTATTAATCAATCAATCAATAATAATCCGTGCAAATCAACTTGCAAATGGAAAAGGAAATTGAACGAATCTAAGTTCAGAGTGTCACTTCTAATACAAATACAAACAATCACAAATTGGTGGGCCCGGCCAGACCTGGGGCTAATAAACTACAATAGCTAAACGATTTGGTTCACAGTCAAAACATGGACTCCATTCCAATCAACGCATTCAAAACGGCTTTAGAACAACAACAGCATCACAATTATATTAAAACTAGTTGTAATCATACAATAAAATTCTTCATAAGTTTGGTGCCCCGTTTAGCATATTACATCCCTTGCCTTTATAGGAATTCACTTACAATAAGACATAAAACTAAAAATAACCATTGAACAACATTACTCCTTCTAAGTGAGTTGGTTTGAACAACCATATCGAATTGGTTTATCAACTAGTAACCAACTCCCAATTTTTTATATGCTGAAACCAAAAGGAAATTGGGCGAAGATCTGATGATCACGATGCGTGATTCTTATGGTTGCGCCATCTTATCTTCTAGAACGTGCTACACCTTATCCATTTCGTTTCTTCAGTGCCAATTCTGCATATAGCCCTTGAGTACTGAAGTAGAAGGTCTTCATGCATCAACTTCTCCTTCTGGTATCAACCTTCACATTTTGCTGAGAGTCTACACTCGATAATAATAATAAGTTAGTTTAAAAATATGCTACTTCTATTCACTTAAATCTGCCAAGAAATATCTAAATGCAACCATGAGAAGGTTTACCTCAAGTGGGAGTAGAGATAAGATTAGGATAGTAACTTAGCAGAGAAATAGGTTCCATGGTACCAAAAAGGGGTCAAAATAGGAATTGAACCGATAGTAATAAGAACAAAACAGAGGATCAACATCCTCCCACGCTTATCCTGATGCATGCCCTCATGCATCCAACAAAAAGGAACTGTGCCACTGAAGGAGACTGTTGTCACAGACTAGAAGTCTTGATTAGGACTTCTATCCCTTGCCCAATACATGGTGAACACTTCTGGAATTGCAATGCTAGTCCCTTACTGTTCAACCATTTCACAGGTTTGTTCCGAGCTGCCTTCCAATGTAGGAGTTGCTTATTCTTTCGTACCAAGGCATCATTCTACACATATAGTTTCATATTAGAATCTCTTACCTATTGATTTATGTCCTTCACAAAATGAAACAAAACCTTTGATCTGTTCGCATAATCTCTCAACTTAGCAATTGTCTTCTGCAACTTCACAAGCTTGATTTTCAGATTTTTCTCAGCACCCACTATAGGACTCTTAGTCGGAATTGTTGATTTTTGCGAAGAACTTCCTCTTGGAAATTTTCCCCTATGCTTCTTAGAAGGTAACTGATGCGAGGTATTCTTTGCAGCGTTCTCACCTGTTGTCGGTTCAATGGGAGACAAAGCCTCCATATCTCGTGTGATATCCTCAAGGATTCAAAGCTTAGTCGTAGTCGTGACCTCCTCTTCTATGGGAAATTGGGACTGCGGAGGACTCTCATTGTTGGAGGACAAAACAGGGACATGGACGGGGCTAGTTCCTTCAACAGTGGTCTGCGGGGTATGGGCCATACTGCGGGTTCATCGGCGTCCTTGAGCCGAAGTTTTAGCTACAGCAATCGGGGGAGTGTTGCAGGGGAATGATGGTTTCCGGTGCTTAGGCTTTGGAGTGATGCTTTCAGGATTGAAGGGGGGTCTCATTGGAGACTCCAGAGCATCGCTCTATGTCATAGGGCTTTGGACTAGTTGGATGGGTTTTACTTGGTCACCTTTCATTTTTCGTGATGAGCTTACGAGAGTCTCCTCCAGAAATTTTTGTGTGCCATCCTTCACGTGATCTACAACCATAGGAGAAGGTGTAGAAACAAGAGTAGGAGAATGGGTAGGGGTAGATTCAGACCTTGATGGGGGAATGGCTTCTTCGATTTTGAGGGATCTTCCCACTGTACGCTGCCTGCCCTTCATTTGTGTCTCTTGTCTAGGGAACGCTTCTATGAGGAAGTCCTCCCACGACCGCTTCCATTGCCTCAGCTCAGCAACCAATAAAATCTTGATCAAACTGTGATGATATAATGCTGTGTCAGGCTTTTTTCCCTGTGACTGTATTCCCTTAGCCATTTTGCACAAGCTCAATCTTAGGAAATGAGGGATATTGAGATGCTTACCCTTTGTGAAATGAACCAGGAGCCTGATGTGATAGAGAAATACCACAACGAACCTCCCCTCACAGTTCACGAAGTGTTGTAGCATGGTTAGGAGTGGATTTAGGAGTGGATACCATCACTCCTATATGCAGTTATGAAGTGCCCCCTTTGTCCAACTAATTGACTTGTAAGCTGGCTTTAAGAACCTTGTGCAATTTGGTATTTCCAACTGGCTGCCTTTGAAGAATTTCTCACCATCAGATAGTAACCCCGTGGCTTTACTAACTGATTCATCTATGATCCTTAGCTCAGATTGCTGACTTGGGCATTTTTACCATCGAAGCTTTGAGCAAATGCGAGTGCTACTTGATCATTATAGCCCTAGAATTCTTGGAGGAAAGGCATCCAGCCTTTCTCTTCCAAACTTCCTTTACACTGCTCATATTCTGGGCTACGCAAGAAATGAACGAAGGTTGGTTCATGTCTGTCTTATCCCATAGTGCCTATGGTTCAACTATGCGCTGCCAGACTCTAATTAATTCTTTGCCCTTGGCTTCAAATGTCCTCTATTTAACTACCACTAGACGGTCATTTTGATGATTTTTCTAATACAGGGGATCAGCTCCATGATGGAAATCAGATACCAGGGATCGGTTCCATGATGGCAATTGGATACCAGGGATCGGTTCCATGGTGGTAATCATCCTGCCTTCTCTGTTTGGAAGCGTGGGCACTTGAGTGTGAGATGCGATCTGTGGGAAGAGCGTGTGAGCTCCTCTGTGATGAGGCAGCGTGTTACCACCATGATGACAGGAGGCATCACAAAATGATAGTTAAGCGGGGAGCGGTCATCATGACACAATAAGGATGAATCGCAGGCAATGATTGTGAAATGTTGGAGGGTCATTTGTTTATAAAATCGGGACTTAGATAGGCGAGGCGTAAGATATGTGATCATGGTGATCATATGATAGATCCCGAGGCATGCTTCAAATGTTTAACACTTAGCTACTTATCAGTAAACTTCAAGCAAAAATAAGTGCATACCTCAACCACTTAAGTGATTTGTGTCAAGTGTGAGCTCCATGTGCTTAAACAATGCCTCCTGTGATTGCGTGCATGGTGCCCAGATTTTGGAAGATTGACATGCTATGCCTTGGCGGATAGAATACTGATTCTATGAACCTGTTCTTAATTCTGAGCGAATTGATAGTTCCAAGCATTCTTCGACTGCATATAAGACAGACCCTGATTTACACAGACAAAATGTTGCAAGGTAGTCCCATGTGTATGTTTTGGCAGTAGCTGAGGGATTGTAGGACCCTCTTTTAAGCAAACTCTCGGGCCCTCATGTGCAATATGAGCCACATTCTTGGACAGAGTAAAGCATAGAGGCCTTTATGAAACCAAGGTATTCTGGTCAGCCATAAACACAGTTATTTGAATAGAATTAGGTAGAACCAGATTCTGAGATCCACATAAAAACAACTGAAATGAACAGAGTGTAGGGTATAGTTCAACTGCCACCCTCCTGGAATCTCTAGCTTCCATATCATAGACCAAATTTCTTGTTATCTTAATAAAGGAACTACTTACCATCCATGGATTTTAACCAGGCCTGGAATGGTGACTGCTTGGGGCATTTCTTTTTTGGAAGCTGGAAATCGCCAGAAAGAGAGATCCAGGGGGGTTTCTTTTCCGTAGTTATTCCTTTGGGCCCAGAAAAGAATAATTATTAGCCCAGAGGATCCCTATGCTACTACTACCTTAGTCTTTTAATCAGCGTAAAGTATTTGTTGCTCGAGGCATTCTTATTTAGAGAGTCTGAATTGCCTAAAGTAGACTCCACATGTTTCCTTTCCGTAATCATTTCCTTGAGCCCGGAAAAGAACAATTCTGTACTCAAAGAACCCCTAGACTACTACTGGTCCATTTCATTTATGAGCCTCGATTAGTCATTGCTTGAGAGCTTCATGTTTAGAGAGTCTGAAGGCTTCCAAAGAAAACTCCACAAGTTCCTTTTCCATATGTAATCCACCAGGCTTGGATAAAGGGATAAACTTTCTACTAGTGAATTCCTCCTTTATTCTACATGGGCTTTGGGGAGGACCACCTGCAGATAAAAAAAGAAAATGACAGCCCACTATTATATATATATATATATATATTAATTAACTGAACCAGCAAGGGGCTGGTCCTTTGCATGAATCAACTCCAATCCTGGGTCCTTTTCAATTTCCTACAAAACTGATCACGTGAGAGCGACTTATGATAAACTTTGAACCGATGACCATTTACTACAAAAGAAGTCCTGTCATTATCAATAGTACAGATGCCAACTCATCCATTATCAAAAACTTCAATTACCTCATATGGTCCCAACCATCTGGTAGAAAATTTACCTTTGAAGTGCTTAAATTTACTATCAGATAATAAGGCCTAGTCACCTAGACGGAAGACTTTCTTCTTAATGAATTTATCGTGCCATCAGGCTCTTTGGTTCTGTACTAATGCAGTTCGGTGGTAGTCATCTTGTCGGATTTCATCTAGCTCATTCAATTGCATCAATCTTTTCTCTTGAGCCTCGTTTAAATTCATGCCTAATTGAGTAGTTGTTCTAAATGTTTTTACCTGGAATTCAATGGGAAAAAGTACTTGTTTACCATAGACTAATTCATAGGGGTTATGTCCGGTCACATTCCTCCACGTGATCCAGTAAGCCCAAAGTGCCTCTGGTAGCTTTTCCACCCAATCTCTGTGATGCAGTTGAATTGTCTTTGTGAGGATGGATTCCAACACCTTGTTCATGGACTCCACTTTCCCATTAGCTTGAGGGTGGTATGGAGTTGATTTGTGGTGCTTCACTTGGTGTTGTTCTGTAAGTGCCTTGACTAGATTTGATGTAAATTGGGTTCCTTGGTCAATAAAAATTTCCCGTGGGACCCCAAATCTTGTAAAGATATCCTCGAACAAAAATTCTACTATTGCCTTTTCCATGGCAGCATACAGTGCCTTAGCCTCCACCCACTTGGTGACGTAATCAGTACATACCAAAATATATTTTTTCTTATTTGACATTGGGGAGGTGGGCCCTACGAAGTCCAATGCCCACTTCTCAAAGGGTTCGATAGCAATTTGCGGTCGAAGGGGCATTTCATCGGAGGCCACAGGTTTCCCCGTTCTTTGGAAACCATTGCAACTTAAAACAAACTTCTTGGCATCCTTGAAGAGCGTAGGCCAATATTATCTGGTGCAAAGAACTTTATATGTTGTCCTCTTATCAGTGAAATGGCCGCCACAAGGCTCATTATGACCAGCACTTAGTATATCATGCATTTCGTCCTCTCGCACACACCACCTCATGATCAAGTCTGGCCCTGTATAGAATAGGTCTCCCTCAACCCATGAGAAATTAGCACTGCGTTGTACTATATTATGTTTCTCCCGAGCCGACATGTTCTGAGGTAGTTTCCTGATACCAAATAATTGGCAAAATCAGAGAACCAAGGAGTAATGGTAGAAATAGAAAATAGAGCTTCTTCAGGGAATTCATCGGGCATTGGCATTGGCATGTTTCCCTGTGTAAGATTTAAACGAGATAAAAAGTCAGCTGCCAAATTATCCCTTCCATGCCTATCAATTATAGCTATGTTAAATTCTTGTAAAATCAACAACCATCTAGTTATCCTACCATTAGTAATTGGTTTATTCATTAAAAATCTAACAGCAGAATGATCTGTATGGACAAATGTCTCATAACTAGTAATATAATTTCTAAACTTTCCTATAGCATGTATAACTACTAATAGTTCTTTTTCAGTGACCGTATAATTTAATTCAGCGAGAGAGATATTTTTCCTAACAAAGTAAATGACATAGGGAATGTTATCCTCCCTTTATCCCAAAACTGCTCCCAGTGTGGTATCTGAAGGGTTTGTACAAATGTGAAAGGGTAAGGACCAGTTTGGTCCTCTTAGCACCGAAGCTGTAGACAATTTTTCCTTCAATACCTGAAAATCCTGTTGACAGTCAACATTCCATATAAAGTCAGTATCTTTAGTTAACAATTTAAATAGTGGTGCTGCTATTCTAGTGAAATTTTCAATGAATCATCGATAATATTCTGTGTACCGTAGAAAACTTCTTACCTCCTTTTGCAAGCTCAGAATAGGGATACATGAAATTACCTCGATTTTCACTGGATCGACTTGAATTCCATCAAATGATACATGGTGGCCTAGAACAACTCCCTTAGTTTGCATCATCCTACATTTATCACTACTAAGGGCCAGATCAGATTCTTGACAACAGATCAATACCTTTTCTAGATTCTTCAGGGCTTGTGGGAAATCATCCCCATAGACTGTGAAGTCATCCATATAGACTTCCACACAGTCATGGATTAGGTCAAAAAATATAGCAAGCACAACTCTTTGGAAGGTGGTAGGGGCGTTACAAAGACTGAAGGGAAGGACTTTATATGCATAAGTACCCCATGGGCATGTAAAGGTAGTCTTTTCCTGGTCTTCTTCAGCTATTTGTATTTGATTGTATCCGCTATAACCATCTAGAAAAGAAAAATATTTCTTACCTGAAAGTGTGTTGAGAACTTGATCTATAAAAGGCAATGGAAAATAATTGCACAGTGTGGCCTTGTTTAATTCTCTATAGTCGACATAGATTCGCCATTTGCTGTTCTTCTTTGGGACTACTACCAGAGGTGACACCCACTTGCTATCAAAAATGGGGTAAATGAAATCTGCGGCCAAAAGTTTCTGAAGCTCATCTTTAACAATATCCTTTAATGTTGGGTTCATCCGCCTTTGTGGTTGCCGAACAGGTTTCATTTCTTTGTTTGTATAGATATGATGGATGCAAGTGTCTGGATGTATACCTCTCATATCCAAGTAATCCCATGTGAATGCTTTGGTTTGTTCCCGAACCATGCTTATCAACTGCTGATTTTGTTCTGCAGTCAATCCTGTGCCAATATGTAGAATTCTCCCTTCAAATATTTCCATCAGTTTTGTGGTGAGCTCACGGCTTTCCTCCATGGTGGCAAATGAGGCGAAGATGGTCGGATGGCAGGTTTCCTAAAACTCATCACTAAACACATGTTGATATCCATTAAAAGAGATGGGATAATTGATGCAAGAACTATCAGCTAGAAATTGTTGCAAAACATGCTCATCATAATGTTCTTGGAGTCCTCTGGACTGATCTAATGTTAACAAGGGAAACATGCAGTCTTCGCCTCCATATGGATTTTCGAGCCATAATGGTATTTCAGCAGCTGTTTGAGCAGGTGGAAAGATGGAGAATGTTTGATTGTGAGATCCATTTGAAATGGTCATTTTCCCATTTCTGCATCCAATGACGGTGTCCGTAGTTGCCAGCCATGGCCTTCCCAGGACCACAAGGTGTCCAGGTCTAGAGGTTTTTGGATAAATGACTACAAAGTCTATAGGATATTTCCACGAGGAAATAGTGACTACTATATGTTCCAAAGATCATATTTGTTTGACAATGGATTTATCTGCCACCTCTAAGAGGATAGGGGTGGTTTCGAGCCCACGTAATTGTAGTGATGTCATTGTTTCATAAGTCATGGCATTTATTGTAGCCCCTAAATCTACAAGAGTATTTGGCAAAAGTATTCCATTTATTTCGATAGTGACAATGGGGTTCCCAGGGTCATTGTATTTGGTAGGCATGTCGGAAATCATCGTGGACATTTGAATCATAATTTTGACATTCTGGTTCTTATGCCATTTTCTTCCCGGTTTCTTGATGTAGAGATCCTTGAAAATTTTAGTGTATATAGGGATATCTCGGATTGCTTGTAAAAGTGGAATTTTAATACAGCCATTCCTAAGCTCGTTTTCGAGGTCATATTCGAGCGAGACCTCTTCTTTTTTTACTATCAGTCTCTCCAGGTATCGTGGTTTAGTTAACTCTTCTTTATTTATTTGTTGTTTTTCATTTTGTACATGTTTTTTGGATGACTAGGACAGCACTTCTTCTTCAATAACCATAGCCAATTTTCCTTTATTAATTATCTTCGTTGATCGCAACTAGATTTCATTCATAGGGATAGACGTAATCATGTATGTCAGAAAGGGTTGGATATCTATGTTTTTCACAGGTTGAGGTGTCCTATTATGATTTGGGTTAGGTATGGGTTGTGCAGGCAGCAGTGTAGGTCGTGGGGGGTTTATATTAGCTGGTGCCTGTGGGGGTGATGTGTTAGTAGGCGCAGGTAGAAATTGATGCATAGGAGGTGTCGTGTTGGTAGGCGTTGGTAATAACTGATGTAGAGGAGGTGGAAATTGTATAGGTTGTTGATACATGTTGGGATTATATGCCTGCTGATAGGTTTGCATGGTTGGATTGTATGAAGTACTCGACATATTTGGATAAGGCATGTAGAATTTGGATTGGGGTTGATAGCTGGTGGTATAAGGGCTCGTTCTCCAATTCTGGTTCTAGGCAGTACTTTGAGCACCCCAAGGGGGGTAGGATGCAGGAAAGGTCCAAGGCTGGGTTTGGCTATACCCTTGAAAATTTGGGTCTGGGAGCGAACTCTGACTCTGACCTCTCCAAGTGGGTCTCTTGGCTGTCTGAGCTTGGTCAAGGGTTTCGGTATTGCCTTTGTAAATGGCCTATAGACCAAGAAGCAATGGGTACTTCTCGGTTTGGTGCTATAGATTGCAGATTCCACAGACTTCTATAGAATTCAGAGGACATTCCCTCTTTGCATGTTTACGTCTACATTTGGGACAAAACACTGCCATAGCTGCCTTTTCGGCCTCATGCTTTTTCTTGATTTTCATGGTGTCAATCTGGTTGTTGATTGTATTCAAGATGTCAGTTTTGAAATTCTCTAATACGTTTCCCAGTTCAACCCTAGTGACAGTATTAACCGCAGCTTTCTTCTGCACATATTCTCGAGAATTGTCTCGAAGCTCACGAAGCTTCTTACCTACTTTAGCTTGGCTCCTAGAGTAGGTGCAACAAAGTTCAATGACTTCAACAAAGGATTTCTTGTAAATGTCCCCACCACTAAGCAATTTTAATGTCTCTATACAATCATCTCTTAGCCCTTTTAAGAACACAGTTCTGATGATTTTTAAATCTAGGGTATTTCCACGGGATTTATGAAAGTCGTACAGGAACGTCTCAAGATACTACTCTAGGTTTTCATCTTCAGTTTGTTGCATCCTAAGGATATCACTGATCTCCCCACTCTTACAAAAGTCTTGATATTTTTTTAAAAAAGTTGACCTCGTTTCATCCCATGTGTATATGGTATGCTGCCATAGACTCGTGAACCACCTAAGGGCTGCATCTTTTAATGTGGTGGGAAACAATTTGAGTTTATGTACATTGTCATAATAGTTATATCTACGACATAAGATATCAAACTTGAAAAGAAAAGCATCGAGATCTTCAGATGATTTATCGTAGAATAGTGGTAGAGATGCCATCAGAGTGTTCCTCATATTAATGTCGCGAGTTACATCCAGGATAGGGAACCTGAAAGTAACTTCTTCCTCTTCTTGTTCTTGGTTTCCTCCAAGTAGGTTAACATTCCTTTTAGGGCCTTCTCCTTCCTCTCGGCACTCGTAATTGTGTCTGTCTTCACCCCTTGCATGCTCCAGATTTGTGATAGGTACCCACTCGGGTTTTCTGATTATGGTGTGGATCTGGGGTGTTGGAACATGGTAGAGATTGGTTGACTGCTCATCCAAGAGGTCTAGTTGTTCCACTGGTTCTTCTACGGGGTTGTCAAAGACCGTTCCCTGAATGATCCTTCCTTATCGATCATTGAATTCCTGCTCCAAAACCACATTGGCATCAACATTTCCTCCTTGTCTTAGACTTGCATATTGATTAGTAGCAGTTAAAACAATTATATTGACTGATCCAAAAGTTGTAGGAAATTTAGAATTTGAAATAAATCTACCTTTGTTGTCCCTAGGTCTACCTGTACTCTTATGCATAAAGATGAAAGAAATAGAAATTCAAGAACAAACAGTGATCAGTCAGACTTTGGAGCAACCCCACAAAAGTGGATGCGTGGCTCTTCACTCACGTATTATTGTACTCTCTCCTCCCTCTGACAATTCTGCAGGTTCTTGAAACTTGAATGACAATGATTACTTGAATAAGAAATGGCAATTTCCCCAGCAATGGCACCAAAATGTTGAGAGTTTAATTTGTCAGATTAAATCCCTTAAGATTAATTGTTAGCTCAAGGTTCGTAAGCATGAATTGCCTTGCAATTTCTCTGTTCAGGCTAGGTCAGAGTTTAATTGTTTCCTTATAATGATTTATGAAATAAATTCTTGAAAATCTTATCATCTAATGAGCAAACCCAACAATCAAATTTAACCTAAAACCTTCATGAGTTCTAGTATTCAATCTGTACTTAACTATGCATTTCTAGTAACAAAAAAGAGCTTCTATTCACACCAAACTCAAATAAAACTTTGCATGCTGGTACCCGACTCTCTATGAAAAATCACTCAATCATTTTTAACAAGCATTCTATGTTGATATTTCTTATCAAACAATCCTATGATAATAACCACTCAGCTTATTAAACTATTGATGCCATAATCATTCGTTCCTAGAGCAACAATGACACTAATCTATAGCAATCCAATTACTAATTCAATGAGTGATCTATTCTGATATTACTTCAATCAACCAATCATTATGTACTTAAGAGATTATTTCCAGATCAAGGTTCAGGGTTTAAGTACCAATTGGAAGAATTGCTTTGTTTTGTTGTTCTGTCTTCAATGGATCACTTATAGGATTTAATAAATAAAAGCAACTCTGATACTTATCTTACTTAATGCCCAGCTATCAATCCTAGAGACTATACCTAATTCTATGCTACAATCATGCAAATCCCTACCACTATGCTACTGTAAGTCATATCAGTGATCTAATCATGAAGTAGACTCCCTAACACATGAACTGAGAAAGGATTCAATCATTCAAAGAAGACTGTCTTTTGCACAGAAGTGAGGATAATCATTTCAATTCACCACTGATATTGGCAATTAAATGAATAGGAGAAATAAATGATAACTATAGAATTGGTCTTTTGAAAATGTTCCTGTAATGTTATATACCAATTTACAGCGCATCAATCCACAATGAAACAAACCAATTAATCATTCATGCAAACCAGACATCCTTGTATTTAAGTTACTAGTCCGATAGTTTAATCAAATTCGTTAAGTCTTCGAATGATCTAGACAGTGCCAGCCTATATTCAAGTGCCTCTGCAATGCTACAGTTGGGATTGATCTAAGTCAATTATTTTCAGTGAAACAGAGGTTGATTTAGAGGAAATAGACAAAACCTGTCCTATTCAATTGAGGTCATCATTCATCTATATCTATTGAAATATTTAAGGACTCCGGCATCAACTGTTGGTGACAATTCCAATCAATGTATCAGTGACCATACAATGCATTCAAGGTGAGGGAAAATCAAAGCGATGGAGTGGCTCTGGTTTGGAAGGCACAAAATCACACTGAAATCTAATTGCAATTCATGAAAATGGTAAAGACTTCTGCAATCACACCTATTAATCAATCAATCAATAATAATCCACGCAAACCAACTTGTAAATGGAAAAGGAAATTGAACGAATCTAAGTTCGCAGTGTCACTGCTGATACAAATACAAACAATCCTAGATGGGTGTGCCTAGCCACACCTGGGACTAATAACTTACAGTGGCTAAATGATTTGGTTCACAGTCAAAACATGGACTCCATTCCAATCGACGCATTCGAAAACAGCTTCAGAACAAGAGCAGCATCACAATTATATTAAAACTGGTTGCGACTATACAGTAAAATGCTTCATAAGTTCGGTGCCCCATTTAACATATTACATCCCTTGACTTTATAGGCATTCACTTACAATAAGACATAAAACTAAAAATAACCATTGAACAACATTACTCCTTCTAGGTGAGTTGGTTTGAACAACCATCTCGAATTGGTTTATCAACTCGTAACCAACTCCCAATTTTTTATATGCTACAACCAAAAGGAAATCGGGCGAAGAACTAATGATCACGATGCGTGCTTCTTATGGTTGCACCATCTTATCTTCCAGAACGTGCTACACCTTATCCATTTCTTTTCTTGAGTGCCAATTCTGCATATAGCCCTTGAGTACCAAAGTAGAAGGTCTTCATGCATCAACTGCTCCTTCTGGTATCGACCTTCACATTCTGTTGAGAGTCTACACTCGATAATAATAAT
This sequence comes from Pinus tabuliformis, assembly GCA_031772625.1. Taxonomy (NCBI): domain Eukaryota; kingdom Viridiplantae; phylum Streptophyta; class Pinopsida; order Pinales; family Pinaceae; genus Pinus; species Pinus tabuliformis. Next base: position 476,171,514 of record CM062815.1, read on the forward strand.
AAGTTAGTTTAAAAATATGCTACTTCTATTCACTTAAATCTACCAACGAATAGCTAAATGCAACCATGATAAGGTTTACCTCAAGTGGGGAGTAGAGCTAGGATTAGGATAGTAACTTAGCAGGGAAATAGGTTCCATGGTACCAAAAAGGGGTCAAAAGAGGAATTGAACTGATGGTAATAAGAAAAAAACTGAGGATCAACATGAACATCCATATCAAAGTAATTGGAACACACCCTTTCCTTGATAACATTGGCCATCTCAACCCCAAAACCGATCTTGGCAACAAGGTTGGCAAGGAACTTACAGGAGCCATCAACAATATCCTCAGTATTTTCCTCAATATCCTCCATACCCAACTTCATGTTATCCTTCCCATTCATCTCCACCACAACCACAACCCCAAACACATCCATCTCAAATATCCACTCCCACTCAACTACTTGTACCACCATTTCCAAACCCACACATTGAAGTAGCTCAGCCCACTTACAATGCTGAGGTACAACACTTCCAAATATCTCCTCTTGATCTCAATGGTATTCATCTCAGCTTAGGAAGAACATTACAAAAAAATGATTCTCTTGATGCCATTGAAGGACAACATGCAGAAAAACAAGATTCAAAAGAGAAGATCAAAGAACCATGGGTTGCACTTGATGAAGAGTAGACATCAAAATCAGAGATTGAGAAAGCTCCCTCATGGTTACCATCAAATCCTCGATGTATTCAAGAGAACAATTAGAGAAAAGAGGAACATTTGAAGGTCATGGTAGAAGAAGACATGAAGAATGATCCAGATAAGAAATAAAACCAAGGACATCAAAGTCATATTGATGTTTGGTTCCATAAAATCAACAAGATGGAGCATCACTGACTTCTTCAACTGTTGGATGTGGAGCATGATTATTTAGAGGTCTTTGTTTAAGCCGGATGTATACCCTTGGAAGATTGTACACCCCTCCACGCGGGGGGGTGTGGGGGGGACTTGTCCCCCCCGTGGGGGTCCGGAGGGGCTAATCCCCCCGGGCGGGGGGTCCGAGGGCCAGTGGTCCCCCGGCAGGGGTTTCGGGGGCAACGTCCCCGAAGCTAAAAACAGATGTAAAATTGCCTTGTAAAAGTATAGTAATTTCTGGTTAATCTGGGCCATTCATTAGGAAAATGATCTGACAGTAGAATTTATGTTTAGTTTATGGTTTTTTACCCTAGAAGGCAACCCTTCTCTTTGTATGAGGGCATTGTATTGAGACTGTGTAATAGATGTGTATTCTCCGAGTGAGAAACAGAGAGGTGAGACTATGAGAGAAAAAAAAGGATATTACATCGGATTTACTGTAGGTTGTGTCTCTTTATTTTACTAGATAATAGAAAGGAAGGACTGGCTGTTCGGGGTGGACATAGCCCAAACTGGGTGAACCACGTATATTTGTGTCTCTCTGGTTTTATGTGTTTGTGTTTTTCTGCATATTATATGTCTTGCATTTCTCTGTCATATATATAATATTTTTCTAACATCAACTATGCTTGATCCTTTCAAAGTCAAATCATTTGGTCTCTGGAATCCAGGTACATGTAAAATCATATATTGCAAGCCTACATATTAGTTTTTCTATCATATTGATGTGCACATGGCTCCACTGGAATTATTCTTATACTTGAAAGTGATTTTTCTTTTCAAGTAGGGAAGACTAGAAAAAAAAACATGAAAAATAAGAGAAAAAATAAAAATCTTAGGTTAAAACCTCCTTTGAGGCGCCTCAAATTGGCTCATTGATTGAAAACATCCATGAGGCGGTGAATGGGTTGGAAAAAAAGAAAAAGAGAGAAAAAAGAAAACATCCTAGGTGAAAACCTCATTTGAGGCACCTAGGCAGAAGTACTAGTTGAAAACCTCATTGAGGCGGCTAGTAGTCATAGAAGAAAAAAAGAAGGAAAAAAAATAAAAAAAATCTTTGCTCCATGTATCTCTCTAATGAATGCATGTACTCTCCAACATCTGCAAGAAACAAAACCAAGTTGGCACCAACAAAAGAAAAAATAGGTCAACCCTAGTCAAAAGAAGTCAAATTTTTACTTTCTCTTCCTTTGCTCAAATACTCCAATAGGACCAAGGCCATTCCAATCCATCACCCTCAACTATTTCCACCATCCACTCAACATTTCGAAGCTTCTACTGCCCATTTTCCTTGTTGTCCCAAAATACTACATGAAGACTCTATTTTAGCACAAGAAACAAAAATACATAGAGCATAAATTTATTTTTTCCATAACTTGAAAACCATGCATCCATTTTCCAAGCTATTTCACGGGGAGATGCATATGGATGATGGTAACATTCTCAAGCAATTTCAACAAATTCTAGTACACGTTTTCCAAGAAATCGGCCTCCATCACCTACAACCATTTTTGACTTTTCTCAATATCTATGCATCCATTTAAAAATTTGTTTCATGGGGAGATGGATATGGATGATGGTAACATGCCCAAGAAATTTCAACAAATTCTAGCTCATGATTTCTAAGAAATTGGCCTCCATCACCTTCAATAATTTTTAGTTTTTCTTGAGATTCGTGCATCCATTGGCCAAGATTTTTTTTGGGGAGGTGCATAATGATGATGGAAACATGCTCAGAAAGTTTTAGGTCAATCCATTCTACCGTTTGGGAGATATGGACAAAACAAGTCTGCTACAAGAGGCTGTCCTGAATTACTATAGGATCTCTACAGGAAGTTCTGAATTACTACAGGATCTCTACAGGAAGGCCGAGAAGAAGCTACAAGAGGTAATATGATGGAGAAATGGGTCAAAAGGTCAGGTATTATTTAGGGAAGGTTGATATAGGTCCCCCAACACCTGCACATCAATAAGAAGACAACCCATCAGAAAAATGAGATCAACAAAAAAGAAAAAGGTAGTCAAGAAGATGTACCTGAGTCATTAGCAGCACAACAACATCAACTCAGCAGCAACATGCATGTCTCTCCAACAACCATCAATTAGGTACATGTATGAAATATTCTTGACCTCTTACCTTGAGCATATTATAGTTAGAAATTTGTTGTAAATGCATGAGAGATGAGATTTTATAAGCTAAGGATGGGTCAGCAGTCTCATCTATCTTCAACTAGTTAATTGCAGCTCACTCCTTCACTCATGCAATGTTGAAAAGTCAAATTATAAAGGGCGATGATTTCAAGGAATGAGGAAAAAAGTTAAAAGAAGATTTTTTTGCAAAGGGCAAGTCACCACAACACTCCAAGCCCTCCATCCACTTCATATCCACTATCTATCCATCATTCATCCATCCCATTTCATAGTTTCAAGAGCAAACCCTACACCTCGTCTCACCCTAAAATTTTCTTGAAAAAAATCAAACAGAGCATCCTCTCCATTTTCACAAGCCTACACTACTCCCCCTGAGCCCTAACATCATCCTCCAAATCCTCTACATCATTTATCATCACTACCATACAGTCAGAAGACTTTGAAAGAGAAGGAATGGCTGCTACATGAAGACATAATGTTGTTATGAGAAGGAAGAAAGGAACAAATGGTGCTAAAAACAAAAAAGAAAGTACCTAAGAGAGACCTAATCAAAACAGAAAATCCAAGGCCATTAGGCAATCATCTAGGCCACAAGAGAGAAGAATAAGACAACAAAAGGAAATGAGGCATTCACCATAAAAATAGAACTCAAACTGCAGTGATAAAAAGAGGCTTTCCAAGAGGTCTCTAATCTCTTTATAGCTTTTTTCCAAGGCCTAAAAGATGTTATAGAAATGGGAGAAAGACATGGAAGTCAAGTTAAGGGCCTACCCTAACCTCAGACTATCATTTATGCTCAAAACGGGTTTCCTATAGTTTTAATAGGGTTTCTTGTAGTTTTGACAAAAATTACTACAGGATGTCCTAGTTCTCATCTAAAGGAAGTTTGAAGGTTTTAAAGGTGTCGAAATGGTGGAACAAGGTAGCAGAAGGTTGATAAGGATGTGGAAGACCTTGCTAAACTGAAAAATATTCAAGAACCCATCTTGAATAAGGGGAAGAAGGCAAACTAATGGTCTCAAGAAATAATGATTTTTCTTTGCAGAAATATGTTTTTGAGCTTGTCCTTGCAGAAATTATAGCCAAGATTATTAATGAACAAGAGAGAGGCCACCAGGGCCATGAATGAGGCACAATGAGGTCACTAAGTTGCTCAGAGGATGAGCAACACTTTCAGCAGGGGGTATGATGGGCCTCTAAATTAGACATAAATTAAGGCCCATGCCTCTAAATTAAACATAAATTAAGGCCTATGAACATCATTGAACACATTAAGCCTCTCTTTTTGCATTAGATAATGTATTTTTAACTTTGATATATTCATTAATAAGGGTTATGAATAATTGGATATTTGTGCCTAATATTATTTATTCTTGTGGAATATTATGAGAATATTGGGTAGATCATGAAGATTTGGAGGAGGAGATAATTTAGGGACTTGCTCCCTAGTACAGGAGGATAACTATTAAATAATAAATCAATAAGATATTATGGAATTATGGCACGGATTGTGGAACTCCAATGATTGAGAAAATCTAGGAATGTGTTCCCTGCCATTTAATGCAGATTCCTAGTATTGGGAACCAGATCCACTAATCAAGTGGGGAAATCTTCCTCCTTTCATGGGGAATGATTCCTAATAATTTTTTATAAGTAACAAGTCAAATTTTCCTCTAGATAGAGATTTTCATTAGTCTTCTTGTGGAGAGAACTCATATCTTTGCAGCTCCATTGTATTTTCTTGCAGGGATGTAATTGTATTGATGAAAATAATGAATATTGGTGTCATGTTAAGCTTCTAAATCTCATTCTCCTCCATATTTCTTTGATTTTCCTTGTGCTTTTCCATCCTAGGAGCCTCAGAGCCCTTTTATATCATTTTCTTTTCTTCTTATCACTTCTTATTCACATGCATCTCTTGTTTTTATTTCTTTCTATTTCTGTATTTAGTATTAATGATTTCTTATTGTAGGATTGGGTTAAATGGTTGATGTAAGTTCTTTTTCAAGATCACAAGAATCATTTAATCCTTGGAAAATCTTTGGAATGTCATAGTGATCATTGAGCTACTTGGATTAGTCTTCTTATTCACAAATCTACATTTATGGAACTCCTTTTTAGCAAAGAACAATAAATTTCTTCTATTTTTTAGAGCATGCTAACGAGCTTCAATCGAGTTGGTTATACTTGCATTAAATCATAAAAAAATTCTATTTAATAAAAAATTTACCCCATTGAATTTTCACTTGATTAGGTTAGGCATTTGATAGATTTACTAGCTCACTAGTTCTCAAATTTCTAGATTTTAGACTAGTAATTTTCTGCCATTTTTTAGCATGGGTTAACAAAGGTATTTTTGAGTGATTCCACTTGGAATGGAAACCTAAGACATTCTAGTCAATAAAAAAATGTGTTCCATCCAATTTAGATTTGATTTTCTTGTTCATTCAAGGAATTATAGCTTCCTATAGTAAATTTGTAACATCCTATAGTTTTCTTGTAGTACTCTTCCAACGTGTATATTCTTGCCCATATTTGCTCAAAAAGATTTGGTTTGGTCCCTTAGGGTTGAATCAAGACCCCTAGGCTCTAAATAAATGATTAGGGAATACTAAAGACCACTTAGGACTTGCCTCTTTACCCATGCAAAACATTTCAGTGATTTGTGTTAATGGACAAATTTATGAAATCGATAATACAATGATGCTTTTATTGATTGCCACATCAAATAAAATTTGTTAATGAATCTACAATCTTTTGAAATGTAATGGTCAAAATTTAGTTCATTATATTTACTTTCTGCAATTAGACTATTTTCTTTTCTTGTACTTTCTTTATTGCAATAAGTTGAGGTTTCCATTTCAAGCATTTCATTTTCTGCAATTAGTTTAGGATTTGACTTCAGTACATGCACTCCATTACATCATGACAACAAAGTAAGGACACATTGTATACGGCACATATAGTGTCAATACCTTTTAAGTTTTTACGAACCCCGGGTTGATAATTAAAAGTCGGTAGCTTGGGAGTTGCAACATTCTTGCTGTAATACCGAGGCTTATCAATAACCCAACATATTTGTGACCCATTTTTGCTGCTCTTTTGAAGATAATATTTTTTCTAAAAAGTATTAAGACTATCATGATCCGTTTTTACCTTGAAGTGTCTTCCCATTACGTAGGGTTTCCATTTCTTAAGTGCATGTAGTATTTCCAACATTTCCTTCTCATAAATAGCTTTGTGTAAATAATTTCCTTTGATTGAATGACTTTAGAAAGAAATGGAACTTTCTTCTTGCATTAAAACAACACCAATTCCATTTCTTGAGGCATCACATTCCATAATAAAGTTTTTTGTGAAGTCCACGTAGCTAAGACTGGTGCATGGAAAATTGCCTCTTTAATATGTTCAAAGGCCTTCGTTGTTTCTAGAGTCCATGAAAATGCATCTTTCTTCAATAATGTTGTTTGAGGTGCTGCTATTCTCCCATAATTCTTAACAAACTTGCAATAATACCCCGTCAACTTGAGAAATCCTCGCAGATGCTTTATGGATTTGGGTATTTTCCATTCCATAATGGATTTAATTTTGCTAGGGTCTACCTTAACACCTTCATGAGCTATAATATGACCCAGATATTCCACCTCTTGTACTCCAAAGAAACATTTGGAGATTTTTGCATATAACCGTTTCTCCTCCAATAGTTTGAGCACCCTATCAACATGCTGAACATGATCCTTCCAAGACTTGCTGTAGATTAGTATATCATCAAAAAATACTAACACAAATTTTCTAAGGAAGGGTTTGAAAATGGAATTCATCAAACCTTGAAATTTAGACGGTGCATTGGTAAGGCCAAAAGGCATGGCAAAAAATTCATAATGACCCTCATGAGTTCTAATTGTTGTTTTTAGAATGTCTTCAGTTTTCATTCTGAAATGATGATATCTTGAACGGAGATCCAAATTGGTGAAGTAAATTGATCCATGCAATTCATCAATGACACAAATGGGAACTTTATCTTTAATAGTGAGATTGTGGAGCTCCTTATAATCCATACACATGTGCCATGGCCCATTCTTCTTGTGCACCAATACTACTGGAGTAGGGAAAGAAATTTGACTAGGTTAAATTATACCAACCTCTAGCATTTTTGCAACCATACGTTAAATTTCACACTTTTGGGCGTAGGGATATCTCTAAGGCCTGATGTTTGGAGGAACACTTCTTGGAATCAAATGAATAGCATGATCATGATCACGAATAGGTGAGAGGCCTTTGGGAGTTTCAAATACCTTGGAATGATTGTCCAAGACTTTTTGGAGATATGGAGAAATAGATGATTTCAATGTGGGAATCTCTAGTGAACATAATTGTGCAATTATGCCTCGTTGTTCTTTCTTTATAAGCTTTGTCATACCGTTAGAGCTTATTAGCTTTCCTGGTTTCCTTGTGATACCCCTTAATTCAACTTCCTTTCCTTTTGAAGAAAATTTCACGAAAAGTTCTTGAAAGTTAAAATCTATTGTACCCAAGGATTGTAGCCATTAGACTCCTATCACAACATCAACACCACCCATTGGAATGGAAAGCATTGGGCTATTCAATACATATTCTCCCATGGATAGCTTGATATTAAGGCACTTTCTAGAGAAATTTATGATTCCTCGACTTGAAACCATCACTTGACACTTTGTTAATGGATATAGGAAGCAACTCAATTCCTTGGCTATCTTACAATGAAAAAAATTATGAGTACTCCCTGAATCAATCAACATTATTACCTTTTTATTCTTTATATGTCCTTCTATCTTGATAGTTTGAGGAGTGGCAATTCTGGTCAATGCATTACAAGATATGGTCAGATTATTTCTTCTTTCTCTAGGGTTTTTTCCTAGTATATATCCTCTTCTTTTGACATTTCTTGTTCCTTTTCTTCCTCCTCTTCACAATCTATGTAAAATAATTTCTTCTCAACACACTTATGACCTTTAGTGTATTTTCTATCACAACAGTAACAAATCCCTTTTGCTCTTTCTTCTTCCAATTGTTGTGGTGTCAACCTTGTAAGTTGTGGAAGGATAGGGGCAACAACACTTCCATCTTTATAGTTGTGAGTGGTAGGCTTCCTTGTTTCCATAATTTTTCTTTCCAACCCAAATGCCTTCTCTAATGAATCAGGTTCCCATAGGCAAACCTCATGTTGGATGTTATCCTTTAAAGTACCTATCAACACATCAATCCTATGCTCCTCCGGAATATCTTTTACCCTTATATTCAATTTTTGGAAGTCCTAAATGTGCTCCATCATTGAGCCCTTTTGTTTGATATTTATCAATTGGCTAAAAAATGTGTTTCTTTTTGTATCCTCATAATGTGGTATCATTTATTCCATAAAAATTGCCCAAGTAACAATTTTTTTACGATAGAAAAGCCTTAGATACCATACAAACTAATTTGGCTCCAAATATAAAGTTGCAATACATACCTTTTGTGTGTTTTGCACATTATGGAGATCGAAATATTGCTCCATTTGTAGTATCCATGTTACAGGATACTTGCCATCAAACTTCCTCATATCGATCTTTGGAACATGGCGGGTCTTCAACCCATTGTTAGAGTCTATGAAATCATGATTAACATTTATTTTGTTCTCATCATGAGTTTTTTCTGTTACCTTTTCGCCATTGGGAAGCCCTTCTTGTAGCAAATTTGTCAAACCTTCCTTCAAGCCTTCCATGTATTTCTTCAAATATTCAATGTGTCTTAATGGCATCCATCTTAGCTTCCATGCATTTCTTTAAAACATCCATATTATCTTCCATGTCTTTCTTTAAACCATCCATCTTAGCTTTTGTTACTTTTTGTGAGAGTGAAATTTGTTGCACTTGGTCTTGTAATTTTGATATATCATGTTGCATTTCTTCCTCTTCTTCATGAGTCATTCTAGAGCTTTCAGGTTTCTTAATAGGTGTTTCCATTTTCTTTCTTCGGGGCATCAATTAATGATAGTTATTCTTCACTATGCCCTTTGAATTCCTTCAAATTAATTTTTCAAACAAAACTTATGCAAAATTTAAAAAAACACGACAGACCTTTTTTCACCTTGTAGGAGCTCGATATTGAATCTGATGTATCTCTGAAATTTCGGATCTCCAAGGTCTAGAATTTTGAAATGTGGTAACCCTCTGAGTCCTCTTTCCAACACCATGAGTCTAATCAAAATTGGATTCTCCAAAAAATCGTTATGCCCAATCTCCCAAGATGACCTAATTATACACTTTTTCAGTAGAGTGAACATGTACGAAGTTCCACTTGCCACTGTTTCAAACTTTGGACCTGAAAGTGATGCACAAAAAGCTAGTCTGCCACCTTTTTGTAACTTCTTACAAAATTTCAATCTAATACTCAGAGAGAAGTTTATGATGATTTTCCCAAGGTCACCTGTTTGGAATGTAATTCGGGAGCCTGCAAAAACCCTAACTTCCTTGGATCATATCTCCAAAACTATAGCGAGAAAAGATTTGAAATTAGGACCCGAGTATCATCAAGATTTTGGCTCAAATGGGTTTTTTTTAGCTTCTGAAACATCACAGAAAAAAATTTATAGCGAAAATGACACAATTGTCTATTTTGGAGCAGCGAAACCCTAAAATCCTAAGCTCTGATACCAAATGTTTTGAAACCAGCTCACAAAAAGATAGAAAAGAAAGATCAAAAACTTCAAAATCAGCCTCTTTGAAGGGGAAACCTCCTTTACATTACACAAATGAACAATTCTTGGATGATTCAAATGACAAAACCTCCTTTCTATATATAGGAGTCTATGGGGTCACAATATAATCAAAGTCGACATAACAATAATAATATAAGGTCACAACAATAACAATAGTGGGCTTCTATGGGGCACAATAATAACAATATGGGGACAATAGGGGCACAATAATAAAAATAAGGGATACAATGACAATAGTAATGGGGGAATCACTAGTATTATAGGGACCTAACAGCACATGAGCGCACTATGAAGCCTTGATGAAGAATTCTTCACTATTCGGAAGTGTGACATGCACCCTCCAAGAGAACTAGGTGCACTCCTCAATGTTCTTTCCCCTTCCTTAAATTGAACCACGTCCTTCAAAGAACTAAGTATTCCTTGAGTGCACTCCTTCGACTTGAAGAAGTGTTCCCTCCTTGAGCATATATGTATGCCTTAAAGGCCTTAAGCTCCTCCTGTTAGCCTTCCATGATGTGCACACAAATGAGTGTATGTGTTTCTCATGATAACATTCACCTACTCGACCTTCCTCTTAGAGATCAACATCTGACCTAGATTTCTAGGCTCATCCATCCTTGGTGTTATTTTTCTAGGAAGTTGTTGTCGCTTGCTACAACACCCTCCAAGATTTCACTACATTCGAATTTTGGAGCCTACTATCATTTTCAAATATAGATTCACTTTGATCTTCAATTATCGTGTCATGTTTTTCTATGCATTTCAAGTGTCGTCGCATTGATCATAACATATTTTAGTGCATTTCATGGTCATAACGTCTTTTTTATTGCAAAATGACACTTTTGGCTCATAGTTTCACACACTTCACCCGTTGCAATTGGGGAATGGGTATAAAGTGTTGTTTGAATGAATACTTACCTTTTTTCATGTTTTCTAAGTTCTCTTTATGAGTTGGTTTCTGTCACACATTATCTATGTCCGAGTCATCATGTTCACCCCTCTGTTGGCTGCTCGGATTGTTTATTTATTAAGCAGTCGAGTACCACATTAAATTGTCAACCCGGGAAAGTCCTTTTGTTTCAAAGGTGACTTCGTACTGTATGCACTTAATTCTAAAAGTATTAAAGGCTGTAGTATGAACAAATCTACTTTTTATCAAACCCTTACTCTATGTTACAACAATTATGATTTATTGCAGAAATGAAATGAAAACAATTAACTAAAGGTAACAAATTTGCTGAAAGAAAAGATGGCTGTCTTGTAACAGAGGATCAGGACCCTATCCTCAGGGTAAGGATGTTCAGCACCTGCCCCTGTGATCAAATTGCCAATGCACACTGCAATTCCTAATCACCGGTGACACACTCTTTTACAGCGCCAATTGATTAAGAAAACAGAGTATCAGCAAAGGGAAATATCAGAAGCAATGCCACACAGAAGTCACACACACACTCAACAGAAAAGAAATGGGTGAATCTTGTGAAGAAGGTGGGCCCTATCCCTCTCACAATATTCCCCGGGACATAGATACTAAGTAAAAATGCTCAGAATAATGCTCTATTCATCTGCCAAAATGTCAAGTTACAATAAAGATTTAGACTTGCTCTGTAATATAATACCCCTGTTAACCCCCTTCCCTAATGTAGATGTCTCCTCTTTATAGAGGAGACATCTATTACAATAGATTGTCATCACCTGTTTAGTTGACCCTTTTGTACAAAAATACGAAATCTGTTATGAAACCAGCTCAAGAAAAGATAGAAAAGATAGATCAACGCCTTAGAATTCAGCCTCTTCGAGGGGGCAACCTCCTTTACATTACATAAATGAACAATTCTTGGATGATACAAATGACAAAACCTCCTTTCTATATATAGGAGTCTAAGGAGTCACAATATAATCCAGCCGACCTAACAATAATAATATAAAGCCACAAAAATAACAATAGAGGGATTCTATGGGGCACAGAAATAACAATATGGGGGTAATAGGGGCACAACAATATAAATAAGGGGTATAACTACAATAGTAATGGGGTAATCACTAGTATTATAGGGACCCAACATGCCCCTCTCCTTCAAAAAAGTGTTGTCCTCAACGCTTGAGTAGTTCTGGATACTTCTGCATAAAATTCTCATCCTCCCATGTGGAATCTTCAGCGGATAAGTTCTTCCACTTGATAAGATACTCTGAAATTGATCGATTTCGTAGCTGTCGAGTTCTTGTTTCTGTGACTGCTTCCGGTTCCAATATAATTTTTCCTTCCTCGTCAAGTTCTGGCAATATTGTTTGAATTGGGAGCTTGTCACCTATAACCTTCTTTAAACATGAAACATGGAAAACTGGGTGCAATCGAGAAGCTGCAGGAAGCTCCAATTTGTATGCCATAGTACCAATCTTTTGCAACACCTTGTACGGACCATAATACTTTGGTGATAATTTATTATCCTTCTTAGCTTGCTTTAGGGACATTTGCTTATATGGTTGTAGCCGTAGGAATACCCAATCACCTACATCAAAACTTCTTTCACTGCGATGTTGATCTGCCTGTTGTTTCATTCTATTTTGTGCCAACACGAGGTTATCCTTTAAGAGTTGGAGGACTTGTTGTTGATGTTCGATGTGATGTTCCACTGCCTGAACCTTAGAATTTTCTCTTAAATATGATGTGATGGATGGTGGTTGATACCCATAAAGTGCCATAAATGGGGTCATTTTTGTTGCTGTATGGAAGGAAGTGTTATACCACCATTCAGCCAGAGGCAACCATTTGACCCATTGTGTCTGTTTATCAGATACAAAGCAACGAAGATATCCTTCCAAACATTTGTTTACTATCTCAGTTTTCCCATCAGATTGAGGATGATAAGATGAGCTATGAGCTAACTGAGTACCAAGACAAGAAAATAATTTTGTCCAAAAATTTCCAGTGAAAATGGGATCTCTGTCACTTACAATAATCTTTGGGTTTCCATGTAGCTTTTGAACTGTTTCCATAAATGCAGTAGAAACTGTACTGGCTTTAAATGGATGTGATAATGCACAAAAGTGTGCATACTTGGTAAGTCTGTCAACTACCACCATGATGACACTCTTTCCCTCAGACTTGGGTAAACCTGTGATAAAATCCATTGAAACCTCCTCCCAACGTTGGCTTGGAATGGATAAAGGTTGTAATAGACCCGGTGTCTTAATTGTTTCAACTTTATTTTGTTGGCAAACCAAACATTCCGCCACAAACTTTTGAATATCTGATTTAAGGCCATCCCAAAAAAATTCCTTCTTAACCCTGTGGTAAGTTTTTAAAAATCCTGAGTGCCCTCCTAAGGGAGAAGTGTGCAATTCCATAAGAATCTTTTGTTTTAGCTGGGAATTCTTACAGAGGTATAAGCGATCTTTGTACCATAACGAATCATTTTGCCAGCTAAATGTATCAGAAGTACTGGAATCTTGTTGTAGCTTTCGAATAAGTGCCCACACTTCTTCGTCATTCTTCCATTCCTCCCTTGCTTCGTTTATCCAATCTGGTTGGATAATAGAAATGGCACACAACAATGCTTCCACATCCTCATCCTTTCTTGAGAGTGCATCTGCCACCACATTTTGCTTCCCTTTTTTGTAGATGATTTCAAAGTCATAACCCAACATCTTTGTGACCCACTTTTGTTGCTCTTCAGAGGATAATCTTTGTTCTAAAAAGTATTTAAGGCTATCATGATCCGTTTTTACCTTGAAGTGTCTTCCCATTAGGTAGGGTCGCCATTTCTTAAGTGCATGGAGTATTGCCAACATTTCCTTCTCATAAATAGCTTTGCTTAAAAACTTTCCCTTGATTGGACGACTTTCAAAAGCAATGGGTCTTTCATCTTGCATTAGAACAGCACCAATTCCATTTCCTGAAGCATCACATTCCACAATAAAGGTTTTTGTGAAGTCCGGTGTAGCTAAGACCGGTGCTTGGCACATTGCCTCTTTAAGATGTTCAAAGGCCTTTGTTGCTTCCGGAGTCCATGAAAATGAATCTTTCTTCAATAATGTTGTTAGAGGTGCTGCTATTCTCCCATAATTCTTAACAAACTTGCGATAATACCCTGTCAACCCAAGAAATCCTCGCAGATGCTTTATGGATGTGGGGATTTTCCATTCCTTAATGGCTTTAATTTTGCTAGGGTCTACCTTAACTCCTTCATGAGATACAATATGACCCAAATATTCCACCTCCTGGACTCCAAAGAAACATTTGGATCTTTTTGCATATAATTGTTTCTCCTCCAATAGTTGTAGCACCCTGTCAACATGTTCAACATGATCCTTCCAAGACTTGTTGTAGATTAGTATATCATCAAAAAATACTAACACAAATTTTCTAAGGAATGGTTTGAAAATTGAATTCATCAAACCTTGAAATGTTGAAGGTGCATTGGTAAGGCCAAAAGGCATGACCAAAAATTCATAATGACCCTCATGAGTTCTAAATGCCGTTTTCGGAATGTCTTCAATCTTCATTCTGATTTGATGATATCCCGAACGAAGATCCAACTTGGTGAAGTAAATTGATCCATGCAATTCATCCAGTAATTCATCAATAACAGGAATGGGGAACTTATCTTTAATAGTGAGCTTGTTGAGCTCCCTATAATTCGGACACATGCGCCATGATCCATCCTTCTTGTGCACCAATACTACTGGAGCTGAGAAAGAACTTTGACTCGGTTGAATTATACCAGCCTCTAGCATTTCTGCAACCATACGTTCAATTTCACTTTTTTGGACATAGGGATATCTGTACGGCCTGATGTTTGGAGGAACACTTCCTGGAATCAGATGAATAGCATGATCATGATCACGCATAGGTGGGAGACCTTTGGGAGTCTCAAATACCTTGGAATGATTGTCCAGGACTTTTTGGAGATCTGGAGAAATAGATGATTCCAATGTGGAAACATCTAGCGAACATAATTGTGCAATTACACCTCTTTGCTCCTTTTTTAGAAGCTTTGTCATACCATTAGAGCTGATTATCTTTCCTGGTTTCCCTGCAATACCCCTTAATTCAACTTCCTTTCCTTCCATAGAAAATTTGATGAAAAGTTCTTGAAAATTAAAAGCTATTGTACCCAAGGATTGTAGCCATTGGACTCCTAGTACAACATCAGCACCTCCCATTGGAATGGAAAGCATTGGGCTAGTCAATACATATTCTCCCATGGATAGCTTGATATTATGGCACTTTCCAGAGCAATTTATTGTTCCTCCATTTGCAATCATCACTTGACACTCTGGTGCTGGATATAGGAAGCAATTCAATTCTTTTGCTACCCTACAATGAATAAAATTGTGGGTGCTTCCTGAATCAATCAACACTATTACCTTTTTCTTCTTGATTTGTCCTTCTATCTTGATGGTTTGAGGAGTGGTAATTCCCGCCAATGCATTACAAGATATGGTCGGATTTATTTGTTCTTCATCTAGGCTTTGTTCCTGGAGTATATCTTCTTCTTTTGACCTTTCTTGCTCCTTTTCTTCTTCCTCTTCACAATCTATGTAGAATAATTTCTTCTCAGCACACTTATGACCTTTAGTGTATTTGCTATCACAACTGTAACAAAGCCCTTTTGCTCTTTTTTCTTCCAATTGTTGTGGTGTCAACCTTATAGGTTGTGGAAGACTAGGGGCAACAACACTTCCGTCTTTATAGTTGTGAGTGGTATGCTTCCTGGTTGCCATAATTTTGCTTTCCATTTTTCTTGCTAACCTGAATGCCTTCTCTAATGAATCAGGTTCCCAAAGGCGAACATCATGTTGGATATTATCCTTTAAAGACCCTATGAACACATCAATCCTATGCTCCTCTGGAATATCTTTTACCCTTATGTTCAATTTTTGGAACTCCTCAATGTGCTCCATTACTGAACCCTTTTGTTTGAGACTTATCAATTGGCTAAAAAAAGTGTTGCTTTTTGTATCTTCATAATGTGCTATCAATTCTTCCGTAAAAATTGCCCAAGTGATAAATTGTTTACGAGAGCAAAGCCATTGATACCATACAAACTGATTTGGTTCCAAATATACAGTTGCCATACGTACCTTTTGTGTGTTTTGCACATTATTGAGATCGAAGAATTGCTCCATCTGTAATATCCATGTGGCGGGATCCTTGCCATCAAACTTCCTCATATCGATTTTTGGAATATGGTGATTCTTCGATCCAACATTAGCGTCTATGGAATCATGATTAACATTTCTTTTTTTCTCATCATGAGTTTCCTTTACTACCTTTTCACCATTAGTGACACTTTCTTGTAGCAACTTCTTCAATTCTTCCATGTCTGTCTTCAAATCTGCCATGTCTCTCTTCAAATCTGTCTTTGAATCATCCATCTTAGCTTCCATTCCCTTTATCTTAGATTCCACGCCACTTATCTTAGCTTCTGTTAGCTTTTGTGAGTGTGACATTTGTTGCACTTGTTCTTGTAATTTTGATATATCATGTAGCATTTCTTCCTCTTCTTCATGAGTCATGCTAGAGCTTTCAGGTTCCTTACTAGGTGTTTTAATTTTCTTTCCTCGGGGCATCAGTTACCGATAATAATGCTTTACTATGCCCTTTGAATTCTGTTAAACCAAGCTTACACAAAAAATTAAAAAAAAAACTACACACCTTTTTTCACTTTATAGAAACCTGATATTGAATCTGATGTATCTCTGTAATTTTGGATCATCCAGTTCTGAAATTCCTACCTGTAGTAGCCTTCTGCGTCCTCTTTCCAATGCCCCAAGTCTGAGCCAAATTGGATTTTCCAAGGAAGAGTTATGTGAAATCTCCCACAGTGACTTGCTTTTAGACTGGTTCAGTAGAGCGAACTTGTACGATGTGCCACGGGTCACTGTTTCAACCTTTGAATCTGAAACACACACAATAGAAACTATAGTCCGTCTTCTTTCTGTACCTTCTGACGAAATTTCAATCCGATCCCCAGAGAGAAAGTTATGATGATTTTCCCCAGGTCACTTGTTTTGAATGTAATTCAAGAATCTGCAAAAAGACCAACTTCCTCAGATCATATCTCCGCAAATATCGCACGAAAAGATCTGAAATTCGGACCCAAGGTTCAGCACGACTTCTTCTCAAATGGGTTTTTTTTGCGACTTCTGAAATGTCACAGAAAAAAAGTTATAACAAAAATTCCACGATGACCTGTTTGGAGCAGCGAAACCCTAGAATCCAAAGCTCTGATACCAAATGTTATGAAACCAACTCAAGAAAAGATAGATCAACGCCTTAGAATTCAGCCTCTTCGAGGGGGCAACCTCCTTTACATTACATAAATGAACAATTCTTGGATGATACAAATGACAAAACCTCATTTCTATATATAGGAGTCTAAGGAGTCACAATATAATCCAGCCGACCTAACAATAATAATATAAAGCCACAAAAATAACAATCGAGGGATTCTATGGGGCACAGAAATAACAATATGGGGGTAATAGGGGAACAACAATATAAATAAGGGGTATAACTACAATAGTAATGGGGTAATAACTAGTATTATAGGGACCCAACAAAATCGGTTCCTGTTACAGCATGCTGTTACAACAGTATGTAATTTTATCATCTTTGTTAATCGGATCCTTTTGCTGTTGCAAAGCTGGTAGATTTTGACTGTCCCTTTGAGATCTCGTACAATCCTTGGCTATTCCACCATTGTTGCTGATCTGGTAGATCTTAATTGTTCACGTGAAGTTCTCGTGTTGCTCCTGGTGTTCCAATATCTGCGACTGTGTTTTGTCAATTTTGGACAGTGGCTGATCATGCTATATCAGCATCTGCAACGTATTGTTCTGGCCGCTTCAGATGGTTACTGCTCCTGCTGGGCAATTGTTGTTCCAGATGTCTTGGCCATTTGCAAAATGAGGATTTACCCTCTTTAGTCAGTTGTTGTTTCTGGTATGGCAGCAACTGCACAGTTGCTGTTTCTGGTGTTCCAGCAATTGTGAATTATAATTCTGCAGGCTTTAAACAACTTAGTCAACTTCCAAGGATTAATTATAAAGATAACATGAATATGTGTTGAATAATTAAACTTATAGTAATGAGGAGAGTTACTTCATACCTTTGGAATAATCAGGTCAAAATGTTATCAAGGCTAAAGAGGGTAATATAATAACAAAATACAAGGTCAAAAGTAGACAATATGGAGTCCTAACATCCCCCCTAGCTGAAATGGTTGCATGTCCTCATGCAACGTTTATTCTAAATCAGAGTCGGAATACTGGGATGAAGAGTGTAAGTTGCTGATACAGTAGCTAAAGAAGGTGTTGTCCATCTTATTTCTGAACCCACAGACATTCTGTATTTGCTGCCATACTGCCACCTCCTCCTTTTTGGTCAGTTTGTAATGAGCCTTATATTGCTGACCAGGTATCCACAAGAGCAGAAAATGAAAACAATATCCAATCCACTTTTCAGCACACTGTTCCATACATCTGACATAATGGGGTATTCGTGACATTGCTACTGGAAGATTGAGGGGATTGTAAGGATGATATTCCTGTCTCTCTTTCGGACAATGCTCCCAAAATAAATTGTTTGCTTTGATGGCCAGAGCTCCCTTTGTTTTCACATAATGCTGGCAATCCTGTAAGATTGTTGTTTGTAGTTGCCTCATATGATCAAGCATGCCTGGTTTAGTCAGATTCTGTTGATGTTGTGCAATAAAGAGGGCTGCATTCCGTGGTTCACTTCGAATCCAGAGGAGGCAATTCTGCTCATTATGTGTTGCTGACATAAAAGCATTTTTCCAGGTGAGTTGGTTGGCAAGGAAAGAGATGAAAGCCCTTATTTGGATATCACCAGCGATGGGGAGTATATTCATCACTCTATCTTCAGGCATAGCCTCATTGTGAAGATAGAGTTCACAGAGCAAGTTTTGATCATTATTTGGTGCTTCTGTGAATGTTTCAATAAATTGATCAGGTCTAGCAACTTGATAAGGTATTCCATCTTTGATTGCCTTTATTTGTAAGAACGCTAAGCGTTCTCTTAAAAATGCTGCATAGTTAAAAGAGGGTTTTCTTGTAGCCAGTACCCTCTGGACCAAGTCAAAGATATTGGACAACCTTTCTTTTAATTTCCTGTTTTCTTTGCGTTGAGCTCGAAACTGTTCAAGTGCATCCCAGTTTTTGTATGCATAGCTGAACCAGGTTGACTTTTGCTGTTGGAATGCTTTCCCTTGTGAAAGCTCATATTCTGTTCTCCATGTATCCTTTAGTTCTTGAAAACTAGAGGTCTCAGTATGAGCATTGCTGACACAGGGAGATTCAATCTGTGTAAACGCATCAGTAAAGGATTTCTGTTCTGTAATGGTTCGGGTAGGCCGGGGTGGTTTTATATCCTCCTTTACAATTATTGAGGGGCCTGCTGGTTCTTGTGTAGCAACAGGTTGTTCTATTTCTTCTTTTGCCATTCTTAGAGGGCCTGCTGGTTCTTGTGTAACAACAGGTTTTTCTGTTTTGACTACAACAGGGGGAGTTTGTGAGCTGGTTCCAGTCATCGGAACTTCGACTATCTTGTATCCCGCCTGAGTGTAAAGCTCACCACACTCACTGCACATATATTCATTGTATTGGCTCTTTTCGGCTGCAGAGGCTACCCGTGCTAAGGTGTGCAGATTGAATTCATTTTGATAAGATTCCTTAACCATTATTATCTCCTGCTGATAATCCTTAATTTGAGACTTTAAAAACTCAATTTCTTCCTGCAGGGAGGCTAAAGTGGTCGGGGCTTGTGTATCTGCAGATTCAAGTGGAGGCAGGGGTTGTTGTTCATCATCAATTTGGTCATTGGCATCCCCAACATGTGGTTCTTGTGTATCACCTGTTGGGTCAGTGGCTGGTTCTTGTGTATCAGCCACATGCAGGTCGTTATCTTCTTGTTCCCCAACAGGTGGTTCTTGTGTATCACCTGTTGGGTCAGTGGCTGGTTGTTGTGTAACAGCCACTTGCCTAATATCATCTTGGGTGTCTATTTTGGATTTTTCGGCAGCTGGTTCTTGTGTAACAGCTGCCTCTTTTGAAGAAAATAATGTCACAAACTATCAATGCTCTGCATTTCAGCCACAGAGGGTGACGGAGATGAATGCTCAGGGCTTGTTAGGATGCGGGATTTTAGGATGACGGGTGGGGAACTAGGGGTAATGGTTTCAGTTGCTACAGATGATCCTGTTCGTCGTCTTGGTAAGGAGACAGGAAAATTAGCGATTTTTCTCTTACCACTCCTTTCTTTTAAAATAGGAGAACTATCGGCAATAGCAGCTTCTTTAAGTGAAGCCATGGTTCTTCTTCTTTTTGGTGGGGTTACAATTTCCTGCCGCTTTTTCCTTTTGCAAAAGATGATGGGTTTATTATCATCGGAATCATCAGCAGAAATATGGAGTACAGGGGTGGATGGTTGAGCTTCATTGGGGGATGGGGTCCTCTGCAGGGGTGTTTCTGCTGCTGATTGTTGATTTTCAGCCGCCTGTTGGGAAATTTCTTGGGATATTTGCTCTGATTGTTGGGGAATTTCCTGGGGTATTTGCTCTGGTTGTTGGGGAATTTCCTGGGGTATTTGCTCTGGTTGTTGGGGAATTTCCTGGGGTATTTGCTCTGGTTGTTGGGGAATTTCCTGGGGTATTTGCTCTGGTTGTTGGGGAATTTCCTGAGTTATTTGCTCTAGAGGATTAACGAGGGGAGGTAGGTGGTTTAGAGCAAAGCCTCTATTTATCAAAAGTTGGGCTAAGCGATGGTGTTTTAGGGAAAGGAGCTGATGTTTTGCATTTACAGTATAACGTGACATATTTTTTAGACAACCCAATAGATAATAAGGCATATTTATTAACCGACCATGCCTCAAATGATTTAACAAAATGAAGACGTGTTGGTAAATTACCTGATAACGACCTTCGCATGTCAAATATTGCTTAACGAACTCCGCAACCATTGGCCACGGTGGGGGCAGTGACCGAAGTGCGACCCCTCTGCCTTTGGCTTCAACATGTTCGCCTAGTAGGAGAAAGTCTTACTGCGCATTCAGAATAAGATGTTTTCTACTAAACCAACGCGTATCATTGGTTGGTAACCCGGAGACTTGGGCTATAGCTTCTTCTGTCACCAGAATTTGCACTCCCTGGACGATGGAAAATCCTTCTCTTAAGTTGCATGCGAACTCTAGAACTTGCTGTGAGTTAAAATCCGGCAGTCTTCTGAAATATTCTACCCATCCTGCTTGAAGAAAAATCTGATAAGCTTCCGAGTAGAGTTCCAGCAATGCTGTTGAACCAGGTTCATACGTAATTAAATTTCCTCCCATAGTTGTTGGTTCAGACAAAAAACACAGTGTAGAGCCGAGTAGCCGAGGTCGAGACAGAGTAAACCGTTGCTAATGAGGTTATGACACGGTACAATACAGTCGAGGTTACTTTAGATATCACCGGGAGAATTAGGGGCGGCGGGGATTGACGTGTTATGTCATCATAACAATATTTTGGTAATCCCCCCAAATCTATGGCCGAATGATCTGATTGGTAGTACAATGATTCGGGTAGTCGTATCAACGTCTCCACATTAACTATAATTTAATACCCACACTTAAACATGCGTACCTTTATATTTACCTTTAGTTTCTTGCGCCATAAAGTCTTATCTTGTCTTTTGCTAGATCAATAATAATTAAAAAGGGTATAAACTTATAAAAAATACGGGCGGTTTTTATTATTGGCAGGAAGTAGTAATGGAGAAATGTAATTATCGGGGTGCATGGCTGGTTCCTTTGATGATGAATGATATGTTCCATTAGAATAATGGTTCATTTTTCGGGAACACAAATGAGGAGGTTGGTAAAAGAATGAAAAATATTGGTGTTAAGCATTGGAATATAGTGTTTCGGCAACGGGGAATGGTGTTGCAATGGAAAGTGGTGTTGCAGCAACGGGAAAATGGTGTTGCAACGGAAAGTGGTGTTGCAGCAACGGGAAAATGGTGTTGCAACGGGAAGTGGTGTTGCAGCAACGGGAAGTGGTGTTGCAGCAACAGGAAGTGGTGTTGCAGCAACGAGAAGTGGTGTTGCAGCAACGGGAAAATGGTGTTGCAGCAACGGGAAGTGGTGTTGCAGCAACGGGAAAATGGGAGAGAAACGATTTATGATCTGAAAGATGTTCCCAGGCTGCAAAGTGATTCTTTCGGAAATTTTGTCTTCAGCCATCCTCCAAAACTAAAATCTGCAAAAGAATTAATTGTAACATGGAAACACTTGACAGGGATTATTAGTTCAAACAAGAATCTAATCTAAAAATAAATACATAAACAGGAAATTAAGTGCATTGAGGGATAGCAGATTCCCCCAAAAAGGTATAGTGTATCTCTGTCATGCAAGTGGATTTGAAATCCTCCTTAGAAATAGGTCATTGATACAAACGGGGTCGATACCCATTAACTAATAATGGTGTTCTGCTATCATCAATCGTTAGGAGTCTGACTGTTCCATTTGGAAAAACAACATCTACTTCATAAGGTCCTAGCCACCTTGTTCTTAATTTCCCTTGAAAGTTTTCAAAACGGGAGTCGTACAGTAAGGCCCAGTTACCTTTTTGGAACTGCTTGTGCTTAATAATTTTGTCATGCCACCTAGTTCTTTGCTGTTGTATCATGGTTGTCTGATGGATGGCATCCAATCTTTTTTCATCCAATTCCTGAAGCTGTTGCAACCTGGCTGTTTGTGCATCTGTCAAATCAAGGTTAATAGATAAAGCAATCCTTAAGGTTTTAATCTCAAATTCCACAAGAAAAACAACATTTTTACCATAGACCAATTCATAGGGTGAAAAACCGGTAGTATTTCTCCAAGTGGTTATGTAAGCCCATAATGCCTCAGGCAACATTTGAAACCAATCCCTCCTATTCTCCTTGACTATCTTTGTTAAAATGGCTTCTATGACTTTGTTTGTACTTTCTACTTGCCTATTTGCTTGGGGGTGATAAGGTGTAGTCATCTTATGCTTAATGTGATATTTCTGGAGCATATCTTTGAAGCCATGAGAATTAAAAGGAGGTCCTCCATCTGTGACTAGCTCTCTAGGCAAACCAAACCTAACAAAGATTTCTTCAAATAAAAAAATTAAAACAGATTCTTCATTCGCTTTGATAAGTGCCTTAGCTTCTACCCACTTAGTCATATAATCTGTGCAAACCAGTATATAAACTCTTTGATTGGATGGAGGATTGATGGGACCTATAAAATCTAGCGCCCATCTTTCAAAAGGTTCAAGTATTACCTGGGGATTAAGAGGCATTTCATCCCTATGATTAGGCTGGCCCATTCTCTGACAGCTATCACAAGCCTTGACATATTTCCTTGCATCCTTAAAAAGTGAGGGCCAATAGTAACCCATTCTGAGAACTTTATGTGCTGTCCTTTTGTTTGCAAAATGCCCTCCACAAGGGCCATCGTGGCAAGCCTTCAGTATATCATAAACTTCATCTTCTATGATGCATCTTTGAATTTCCTGATCAAGTCCTGTATGAAAGAGACACCCACTTATCCAGCTGTACCTAGCACTTTGCTGAACGATCTTCCTTTTCTCTCTGTGCGATAGATGTGATGGTAGTTTTCCTGCAACTAAATAATTGGCAATGTCTGCATACCAAGGTGAGTGAGCAGATACTGCAAATGAGTATTCGTAAGGAAAAGAATCATCTACTGGAATGTTTTCATCAGTCTTTAATCGAGAAAGAAAATCAGCAACTACATTTTCTTTACCTGGCCGATCTAGAATTGTGATATCAAATTCTTGTAATAATAATAACCATCTGGTAACTCGAGCATTTGTAACTGATTTGTTCATTAAATATTTAATGGCCGAGTGATCAGTGTGCACAAAAGTAGTATAGCCGGTAATGTAATGTCGAAACTTGTTAATAGCATAAATGACTACTAAGAATTCTTTCTCGGTGACTGTATAATTAAGTTCAACAGGGGTCATATTTTTACTAATAAAATAGATTGCATAGGGAAGATTGTTCTCTTCTTGACCCAAGATAGCTCCTATTGTAGTGTCTAAGGCATCAGAGGATATATGAAAGGGGAGTGCCCAATCAGGTCCTCTTAAAATGGGAGCTGTAGACAATTGATGTTTCAATTCATTAAATGCTTTTTGACAATCATCAGTCCACTTAAATTCAACATTTTTCATAAGTAACACAAACAAGGGAGAAGCTATTTTAGAAATTTTTTTGATAAATCTTCTATAATATCCAGCATGTCCTAAAAAACTTCTTACATCAGTTTGTGTTTTTGGGATAAGCAAAGTCTGAATTACTTGTACCTTAGCTAGATCAACTTGAATTCCTAGGAATGAAATGAAGTGTCCTAAAACAATACCTTGATTCATCATCATATGACATTTTTCAGTACTTAAGGCAAGATGTGCTTCTATACACGGTTTAAGTACTTTTTCAAGATTTCGTAAGGCATCTTCAAAAGTCACACCATAAGGAGTAAAGTCATCCATAAATATCTCTAAGGAATCATTAAGCATATCAGGAAAAATTCCTATCACTGCCCTTTGAAATGTTTCTGGGGCATTACATAGTCTAAATGGAAGAACTTTATAGGCAAAAGTTCCCCATGGGCTAGTAAAAGTGGTCTTGTCTTGATCTTGGGGTGCAATCTTGATCTGATTATAACCACTAAACCCATCCAAAAAGGAAAAGAACCTCTTACCTGCCAAATTATCTAGCACCTGATCAATAAATGGTAAGGGAAAATGATCTTTCTGAGTAGCCTTATTCAGAGCTCTATAGTCCACACATACTCTCCATTTTCCATTTTTCTTAGGTACTATCACTAATGGTGAAACCCATTCGCTATCAGATATAGGATATATGAATCATGCATTCAACAGTTTTTGAAGTTCCTCTTTCACAATTTCCCTTAGATTGGGATTCATTCGTCGTTGGGGTTGGCAGACTGGGCGGGATCCTTCTTTAATATAAATTCGGTGAGTACATAATTCAGAAGAAATTCCCTTCATATCTGTGTAATCCCATGCAAATGCTTGTTTATTTTCGTGGAGTAACTTCATTAACTGTTGTGTTTCAGCATCTGTTAGGTTAGGGTTTATATTTAATGTTTTGCCAGGCTCGATTTCGACTGCTATACTTTTGGAGGGAGTGTCAGCTAATGTTTGAGACAGGTTTTCAGTTTTAAAATTCTGCTGTGATTCAGATTCCAAGATTGCAGTCAAGTGATCATGTAATTCAGAGTTAACCGAAGAAGGTTCAGAAATAAAACTACTAATTAATTCATCTTCGGTCGAATCTTTAAAAGTTAGGGCTTGTCCGACAGTCAAAATGGGTTGAGTTTCATCATCCTCATAATCTAACCATACTGAATTATCATTGTTAATCATAGGTGTGGCATGAGGGTACAGAGTAAGCTGCTTGGTTTCAGATCCATTAGAGATTGTCATTGATCCTGACCTACAGCTAATGAAGGCATCTGTTGTAGCCAGCCAAGGCCTTCCTAAAATCAATGGATGACCCCCCAACTTATTTTTGGTCTGTAATACAACAAAATCAGCTGGGTAGTTCCAAGATTCTACTGAAATTATCAGGTCTTCAATGACTCCTTCTGGTTTAATTGTGGAGCGGTCAGCCAGCTCTAGAATGGTTGGGGTTTCCCTAATAAAATTTTTTAACTGCAATAACTGTGCTGTTTCAAGTGTCATGATGTTTATTGCAGCACCGAGATCTATCAGAACTCTAGAAACAAATGTTTTACCAACCTGGACTGTAACTGTAGGGTGACCAGGGTCACCATATTTTATAGGGGGGTTTTTTTCTAACATGAGAGCAGTTAGATCACCCATCACATGAACTGTGATGGGGTCTTTAGCTTTTCTTCCAGGTTTCTTAATACAAATATCTTTAACAGTTCTAGCATAAATCAGTACATCTCTTAATGCTTGTAAAAGTGGAATTTTAACATACAAATTCTGTAATTCTCCTAACAAATTAAAAGAAGGTGGCGCAAGTGTTTTGGTAAGAGCCAAACGTTCATGGAATGGTGGCTCTGCTGCTTCAGCAGTCTTTTTAGAGGATGTTTCAACTGTTTCAGCATTAGATGATTTTTCTTTTCCGATTTCTTCTTTATCTTAATGAAAACTGATGTCATCAATAATGGGTTCAAGTATTCTTCCTGAGCATAAATGAATGTCATTGCATTGCAGAGGAGAAACTAGTTGGTTTTGTACATCAATTACTTGCAGAGCTTTATTATTATTCGGGTTGGGGTTAGGTTGTACAGGCAGCTGAGGTCTTATTGTCTGATTATTAGGTGGGGCATTTGATGGTAAGGAGAGAGATTGCTGATATTGAGGAAATTGGTTTGGAAATGGGATCTGTGGCGCTGTCCAACTTGGGTTCCATTGATAAGGTTGTTGTAAAGCCCAGGGATTCCACATTGTAGGATCAACAAAAGGAGGATTCGGTTGCTGCATGGGTGGGAAATTCATCTGATTGAAGGGTGGGTACTGCATTTGATTGAAGGTTGGGTAATTTGCTTGAAAAGGAGGATGATTATTCCAACGATTAAATGGCATGTTAGAATTCATACCTTGTCCTCGTGGTTGCCATTGTCTTCTTTGTGTGAGGAGGTACACTGCTTCAGCTTCCTCTTCAGTTGGCTGCAGTGCTGCTTTTATTCCTGGTAGAGAAGGGCATTGTTGGGTCTCATGGTCCTTTTCACAGATAGTGCAAATTGGTACCTTGTCCAGGGACATTCCCTTAGTGGGTGTTTCTCCTTGCATCTAGAGCAGAAAATAGCCAAAGTGGCTTCTTCTTCTGCCTGCTTTTTTTTAACCTACAAGGTATCAATTTGTGAAGCAAAAGAGCTTAACATTTCAATTTTAAATTCTTCAAGTAAGTTACCTATTTCGGCCCATGTTGCTCCTCCACTTGCTAATTTCTGGATTCTTGAATACGCACTGTCTTTGCTCCTTGGTCTGCTTGCTACTCCTCTTGAACATCTTTTACAGAGATCAATAATCTCATCATAGGATTCCTTAGATATGTCTCCTTTCCCAAGCATGTTTAACATATCTAAACAGTCATCTCGTACCCCTCTTAGCAGTATTGACTTGAGAATATCCTTACTCATCTCAGGATGATTAGATCGCTGTAAGTTATATTGTAATCTTTCCATGAAGTCTTCTAGACTTTCGTCCTCTTTCTGAGTCATCTTGAATAATTCCTCCTTTCTTTCTCTTGTTCGACAATAGTCTTGGTATTTAGCCAAAAATTTCTCCTTCATCTGATCCCATGTTGTAATCACATGGGCTCCCAGGCTCATGAACCATCTTAATGCATTCCCTTTTAATGTAGCTGGAAACAATTTTAATTTCTGAGCAGAATTAATATAGTCATAGCTTCTACACAGTATATCAAATTCAAAGAGAAATTCATCAGGATCTTCTGTGGATAACCCATGGAAGTTGGGTAATGCTGAAAGAGGGATATTCTTCATAGGAGTTGCACCTCTGGGGAGGTCTCCAATGGGGAATTCCAGGGTGGAGAGAGCATTTTCTCCCCTTCCCTCTACTCTGCGTCCTCCACCGCAAAGTCCTTCATTGTTATACTCCATTGGTTGTTTCCCTGATGCGCTTGCCCGGTCCTCGGAGTTTTCTGTTGGGATTTCAATGTCCTGTACTGGTTCCTCCACCTTAACTTCCTCTATTGGTTCTTCTCTTGGTCGTTCATCTTCTTCCACCGGTTCCTCAGTGTATTCTGATGGTTCTAGAACCCTCTCTGGCCCCACTACATCCTCTGTCTGAAAATCTGTCTGAGAAGAGTGTTGGATCTGTGGCCTCCGAGAGCATAGCCTCTGGGATGTCTCAGCTTTTGAAATAATATTGTCAATAAAAGTTTTTCTTCCTCCTCCTTTGCCTTTTCCACCTGAACGATTAACCTTTTTGTGTCCTCTCATGCATCCTGCCTTTCTAAAAGAAAGAAAAACATGTTAATACCTTTAAAATTTTCAGTCGCCTTCCCCGGCAACGGCGCCAAAATGTTGGCTGCTCGAATTGTTTATTTATTAAACAGTCGAGTACCACATTAAATTGTCAACCCGGGAAAGTCCTTTTGTTTCAAAGGTGACTTCGTACTGTATGCACTTAATTCTAAAAGTATTAAAGGCTGTAGTATGAACAAATCTACTTTTTATCAAACCCTTACTCTGTGTTACAACAGTTATGATTTATTGCAGAAATGAAATGAAAACAATTAACTAAAGGTAACAAATCTGCTGAAAGAAAAGATGGTTGTCTTGTAACAGAGGATCAGGACCCTATCCTCAGGGTAAGGATGTTCAGCACCTGCCCCTGTGATCAAATTGCCAATGCACACTGCAATTCCTAATCACCGGTGACACACTCTTCTACAGCGCCAAATGATTAAGAAAATAGAGTATCAGCAAAGGGAAATATTAGAAGCAATGCCACACAGAAGTCACACACACACTCAACAGAAAAGAAATGGGTGAATCTTATGAAGAAGGTGGGCTCTGTCCCTCTCACAAGATTCCCCAGGACACAGATACTAAGTAAAAATGCTCAGAATAATGCTCTATTCATCTGCCAAAATGTCAAGTTACAATAAAGATTTAGACTTGATCTGTAATATAATACCCGTGTTACCCCCCTTCCCTAATGTAAATGTCTCCTCTTTATAGAGGAGACATCTATTACAATAGATTGTCATCACCTGTTTAGTTGACCCTTTTGTACAAAAATAGGAAATCAATTCCTGTTACAGCATGTTGTTACAACAGTATGTAATTTTATCATCTTTGTTAATTGGATCCTTTTGCTATTGCAAAGCTGGTAGATTTTGACTTTCCCTTTGAGATCTCGTACAATCCTTGGCTATTCCACCATTTTTGCTGATCTGGTAGATCTTAACTGTTCACGTGAAGTTCTCGTGCTGCTCCTCGTGTTCCAATATTTGCGACTGTGTTTTGTCAATTTTGGACAGTGGCTAATCATGCTATATCAGCATCTGCAACGTATTGTTCTAGCTGCTTCAGACGGTTACTGTTCCTGCTGGGAAATCGCTGTTCCAGATGTCTTGGCCATTTGCAAAATGAGGATTTACCCGCTTTAGTCAGTTGCTATTTCTGGTATGGCAACAACTGCACAGTTGTTGTTTCTGGTGTTCCAGCAACTGTGAATTATAATTCTGCAGGCTTTAAAAAACTTAATCAACTTCCAAGGATTAATTATAAAGATAACATGAATATGTGTTGAATAATTAAACTTATAGTAATGAGGAGAGTTACTTCATACCTTTGGAATAATCAGGTCAAATGTTATCAAGGCTTTCAACTTATGGGCTAAAGAGGGTAATACAATAACAAAATACAAGGTCAAAAGTAGACAATATGGAGTCCTAACACCCTCATCCCATATCTCTGAATTAGACAAGTTTTTAGTCCAAAGTGAATTCATTAAGGCCAAGAGTACATGAGTACACTGTGAAGCCTTGATGAAGAATCCTTCATTATTTTGAAGTGTGATATGCACCCTCCAAGAGAACTAGGCGCAGTCCTCAACCCTCTTTCCCCTTCCTTAAGTTGAACTACACCCTTCAAAATGCTAAGTCTTCCTTGAGTTCACTCCTTCGACTCGAAGAAGTGTGCGCTCCTTGATCATATAGGTGCATCTTAAAGGCCTTAAGCTCCACCCTTTAGCCTTCCCTAATGGGACATGTGCCCCCTTGGAATCTTAGAGGGCATGACCACACTTTGCAGGCACAAAGCCTCAACCTTTAAGAGTGCGCCCTGTGCCTTCTTGGGCCACTTGAATGCAAGAGTGCACCCCAAAGGTATGAAGCCTTCATCCTTCAACCTTCAGGAGTGCGCCCCACAACCACCATATTTCCCTTGGGTGCACAACACTATTCAAAAGCTTGAAGCTTTCCCCATAGTCCTTCAAACTTATGTCATGCACCTTGCCTTTATTGTATTCTTCCTTTGATCACTTGAGCACATGTTGAAGCCCCAAAGCCTCTCCTCTTCATCCCTTCACCCTTTCAAAGTGCACCCATGTGCACTAAAGCCCCTTTTATTCCTCTTAAGTGCATCGAAGAGGCATGAACAAAAAATTTATATGAAGCATGGTAGAATAAGATATTTTTAGCTGACAGATTCTTTTCATGAGTGATTTACAAATACAGTTATTATAAAAATAGCATGGCAAGCACACACGAGGAAGATTGGGTGAGGAAAAAAAATAAAGGAACTAAAAAAGAACAAAGAACACACATGAATCTCAATGATCAGACAAACCCTAAAAAATGCATTTGATCAAATACCATTTTGAGGGTAGAGGACATCAACAATTGAAGTTGCATGAAGAATGAAAATATACTTGGAATCCATGTCACCACTACAGAAAGTCCATGTCATTAGTCACTATCAGTCCCAATCATCCAAGATAGTGACTTGTCAAGTCTCATCATGTGATGATGTGGAAGTCACGATGTATTATTGTGATAATTGCAAAGGAAAAATAAGTGGAATGCCAAGAGTCAGGTATGAACCAAAGAGTCATGGAACTCCAAAATACATGTAATACCAAAAGTAATTTGTAATTTCAAATGTCATTTTGAATTCCAAAGGTTGTAAAAGTCAAAAAGTCACTAGAAGTTAGAAAGTCAAGAGTCATGAGGATGTAAAAGGTCATTCCTCAAGTTATAAATACATCCTCATTTATCATGTGAATGAATTTTAACCTTGGCTTCTCCCACGACGCATTAGAGAGACAAAGTTAGTGCTTTTGGGGAGCAAGTAGTGGCTCTAGCACTCCACTATTGGAGCTAGTGGTGTTCATTGCATTTATGTAGCTTGGGACTTTTGCTTAATATTGAAGCCTTCCAGGAAAACACATTTCACACATGGATTTTGAATGTTTCCATGAATATTGTTTGAATGTTTATGACTCATGTTTTCTTTCATTAGTACTGGATTACTTGAACTATTTTTGTTACTTCGGTGCTTCTTGTTTGAAATGTGTTGTTAGGTTTATAATGATCGTTGCATCCTTGTGAACTATTTCTCTTGACATTAGACGAACCTTTCTCTTTCACATGTGTCTCCATCAGGGTATTACTATTACTTCACTCATAGAGGCTCACTTAATTTCTCCCCGTAGTAGAAGAACCTTGACATATAGACAATTGAACATTCACAAGGCATACTAGCTTTCTCATTCGAAAGGACAACTAAACTTCTTTCTCATACTGACAACTAAAAATAGGACATTTCTTTAAGTAAATGGAAATAGGGCCATATTTTGAATGGGACTTATACACCAAATAATGTGAGGTCTAGTTGGGACATTATATTGGGGAGATCCCATATATGGTAGTGGTATCTATCACTATCAACATTTTGGCGATGGAAGGAGGGCCGCTAGTTTTTTATGGTTGATTACTATGCACACCCTCATCGTTCTTCTTCTAGTAAAGGTAGCTACATTCCACGAACTACTCTGATTCCTGAAGTAGGACGATCTTCTCAGCTTGGCCTAGAACCAAATTGTGACATTACTTATGACAAGATATGGGCAATTTGACCTATAACCCATCCGTTCATGAAGGTTATCAGATTAATTGTTGGAGCCCAGAATAATCCACATTTTTCAAAGAAGAAAGAGGAAACTAAATTGGTATGTTGGTTTCTACATTAGAAGATTTGGTTTTTCCACTCTTGAGGGGTTAGCAGATTTTGTAGACAATATTGAACATTAAGAACAACTTCCACCTCTTAACAAAGGATACAAAGACGATACAATTTTTCTTTCTGATGGCCTATTCGATGGATTAGATGGTGAATATTCCTCAGATTCTGATAAGGAAAAGGAATGCAGAGAGAAGAACATGGCAGACTCAGATTTGGATTAGATCTAAGATGACCCAAGGGAATATTTATCTTTTGGATAACTTTCATAGGATGCCGAGATATCCAAAAAATCTGCTCTCAAAGTAAGATCCAGATAAAAGGACGAAGGCAGAAGATCATCTCGATGATTTTTATCTACATTTATGAATGATGGAGGTGAGGTATGATGATGTTTCTTGTAGGATTTTCCCTTATACATTAGAAGGAAGAGTGACATCATGGTACCATAGTCTTCTCGTCAATTCAATCCACACCTGGAGGGAGTTTAAAAATCTATTTCTTGAGAATTTTACTGATGACAAAACTCCCACCATGCTACTCAAAGAGCTCAGAAGCATGAAAATGGGGAAAAGGAGCAAGTGAATTATTTTAATCAAAATTCAATCGTATATTGAATAAATTTACCCTAGGTATGAAACCATATGATTCAACTACTATTGGTTACTACATAGCTGCCTTTCCCACCAATATTTCCTAGTTCATAAAGAGAGCTACAAAGGCAACATTGGCATTAAAATTTGCAAAAGAAATCTTCGTTGAGAAGGAATTGTGCGCAATTGGGGTGATTATGAATGATGAAGACAAAAATACTTCAAAGAGACTAGTAGGAAGTCATAGAATTCTTCTATTAAGGCCAAACATAAGGAATCATCAAACATCAAAAGCTTGACTAGGATGGTGAAAACACTCACAAATTAAATTTCAAAACTAAAGGAAAAGTTAAGTGAGACTACGACCAACAACAAGTCTCCCAAGTCCTTCCCTTTTTTAAGGAATAATAGTAACAACAAGAATCAACCTACCAAGAAAGTATTGGCATGGACAATTACTATTTTCCCATCAAGAATATCACTTAGAAAAGACATGCCTTCAATGGAACCACAACATGAACAATATTCCTATGCACATCATGGATACTCTATTGGCAGATGAGCATAAAAAATAGCTAGAAGAATTAGAAGAACCTACAGTGACTGAGGAAAGAAAAAGTATTGGACATGTAGTGAATGCATATCATTGTATCTACAACACTTATAAGAAGGATGTTGAAGAACCACCACAGAATGAGCCCCCTCCTTAGAAGAAAAATGGTTGATATATTCTAAGGAGTAAAGGGCCCATCTCTAAATAGGAATTGACAAGACAAAAGTTAAAAGAGAAGTTGCTAAGAAGAATCTCACCACCTGTCAATCTTGCTCAGAATGCACAGAGTAAGCCTGGAGAGGCATCTAAGTCCAAGAACAATTCCTCGAGTAACAAGGGTAAGTCCAACACTTTAGAAGTGTTGAATAAAGCCACTCCTCTAGACACTTCAACATTGCCTACTATTGGTGAAACAATTGATTATAACATTGTGGAAGATATGAAGAAAATGTGAGCCAAAATTTCCATCTATGAGCTCGCAAATATTACAGGCCAGCATGAACTTATTGTCCAGACCTTTTCACAACCTTCGATAGGTGATAAAGCTTCCTCCTCTCAAAAGGTGTCAGGTAACTCTTTTGGTCCTCTTGAATTTGTAGTAAATTCTTTAACATTAGAAGTTGACTCTAGCTACCTGTCGTTTCTATTAACATTTGAAATTTTTAATTGTAATGTCCATAATTATTTAGTATATTATGGTGAATTGGTGTGTCATGCCATTATCTGTAATAAATAAAATAAATAAAAAATGGGAGAAAACTGACAGATACACTGTTTAGCTGGATAGGTCTCTTGTCTAGCCTATTGGTGAGCTTAATAATGTGCTTATCATATTATCAAAATACGATCGAGTTCACTAATGTATAAATATTGTAATTGTGGACATACCAGAAGCCTATGGTGTATTACTTAGAAGAGACTGGTCTAGAAGATTACATGGAAATTTTGCAACAGACTAATCAAATTTTTGGCTTCCATATAAGAGTGGGAATAATCATATTCAAGTAAACATTAAGTCGTACATGAAAAACACTATGACATAGTTGAGGGCCACAACGAGCCTTTGCATTTTATTGATTTTATTTTTGGGAATTAGTTTCTTGAAACCAATATCGAGTGTTATCAGGAACAACCATCGCCCATTCTACCAGATGCAAAGATGGAGTTCCTTCGTTATTCTCCAGCTAGTGCAAATGAAACATGTAATATAGATGTAAATAATAATAGCAATAATAGTAATAGTTGTATAGGAAGAAGCTTAGTAGCTCATAGTATTTGGAATTTATATTTTGATGGTTCGAGGACACAGGATGGTTCCACAGTAGGTTTTTTTCTTACATACCTATGCAATAAGAAGAATGTCCTTTCATGCCATCTGGAGTTTGAGTGCACCAATAAAATTGTTGAATATGAAGTGCTTGTACTTGGATTAAAGAAAGATATTCACCTAAAGGCAGAAATTCTAAAGGTAATTGATGACTTAGAGGTGGTCACTCATCAGGTATGAAATAATATACATTTTGTTTCACCACATAATAAAAAATACGAGCAAGAGGTATGCCATTTGATCAATCATTTCAAAGATTTCAATATTGTTTTTGCTCCTAAAGTTAAATGTGGTGCAACATATGCATTAGAAAATGCTGCCACTAGGATGTTGCCATTTAAAAATGGATTTTCTTCTGAAATTATATATAAACCATCTGTGCCAGACAATGTAACTAACTTAAGTGTTTTCAATGATGACCAATAGATAGTGCAATTTCTGGATAATGATGACAATTCAAAGATGCTGCCATAGAGGAAGATGAGCACAAGAAGGATCTGCAATATGTGTCTAACGCAATAAAAGGAAACACTATGCATAAAGGTGTGGTGTCCCTAGAGAAATTATATTATCTGCAAAATTGATTTAGGGGGAAAACCAATACTAAGAGTTCAAAGTTAGCATCTGAACAAGTCAATTTGGGAACCCCCGAAGATCCAAAGTATGTGAACCTTGGTACTTATTTTTCTCCACAAGATTGGTAGACATTTATCTGCTTATTCAAAAAGTACCTTGATGTGTTCGTGTGGACATACGATGGTTTAAATACCTATGACACTCGTATTAGTCAACACGCCATTCATATAAAAGAAGGGGTGAGACCATTCTAGCAGAAACTACTGAAAGTTCATCTAGCACTAGAACCTCTTATACATAAGGAGTTTATAAAGATATTGTATGCTCGGATCACCTTTAAAGTCAAACATTCCATGGGGGTTTATAATCTGGTCCCAGTTAGAAAGAAATCTAGAGAGATAATATTATGTGTATATTTACGCAACCTTAATTAGGCTTCTAATAAATATAACTATCCAGTCCCATCCATGGAGCAGATACTATAGACAGTATCTGGGTCTGAAATTTTTTTGTTACTAGATGGTTTCTTAGGGTATAATCAAGTGCTAGTAGCATAACTTGACCAACTATAAATTACCTTCCAGACCAAATGGGGAACATTCAATTTTAAGAGGATGCCATTTGGAATTATAAACACTGGTGCATCTTTCCAAAGAGAAATGGACATCGCCTTTTGTGGCCTAATAGGTTAGATTGTTTTTGTTTATTTGGATGATGTTACTATTATCTTCTCGAAAATTTGAGATCATGTGCATCATCAAAAACAAATTTTTGAGCTGTGTCGAAAGTATGGGATTTCTCTTAATCCTAAGAAGAGTGTTTTTGGTGTGTCTGAAGGGATCCTACTGGGGCACATCATAGCAAAGAGCATAATCAATATTGATCTTGAAAAGGTCAAATTTATCACACAAATTGTGTTCCTAGTGAATAAGAAATCCATGCAATCTTTCTTAGGAAAAATTAATTTCTTGGGAAAATTCATCTTCAATTATGCTCAGATAGTCAAACCCATACAGGGCATGATCAAGAAAGTTGCAACGTACAAATAGGATAAATGGGAAAATGATGCTTTTGCTCATATTAAGCAGGCTATTGTTGATGCACCTACACTCTTCAGTCTATATTATGGAAAATATTTTATGCTTTATACGTTTTCTTTAGATTCATCAATTGTGGTCGCGCTGCCTCAAAAATAAAGTGAAGGAAATGAGTGACCTATCTCTTTTATGAGTGCTATTCTACAAGGGCATGTAAATTATCCTGCCATTGATAAACATGTGTATGCCATATACAAGGCAGTTAATTATTTTAGGCCCTACATATTGAAATCTCACACAATTGTATTTGCACCTCATCCAGTAGTAAGAACATTATTCGTGCAACAAAAGCTCGATGAGAAGAGGGCTAATTGGATGACCTATCTTCAAGAGTATGATCTGGATTTCAAACCAGTTCATACAATAAAGGGTCATGGCCTATGTTATCTAGCTGTTGAAGCAAGAGATACTCTCTAACAATCTATTTCAGGATGTGTTGAGACAAATTAATTACCTATCATTTAATTTTCAACCTGGGGGTCTTGTAAACCTTGCGAAGCGTGCATGCACTATATATGCTAGAAATTAACTTCCAATTTAGATCAATCTAACTACGAAGAAAAATAATGAAAAACCAAATTCACCTATTCTAATTCAACAATCAACTAAAAACAAATTATAGTACAACGCACAGAATTGAAATTTCATGAAATGAAAGAAAAATCAATCATTCCTAACCTCTCACACAGGAAAAGATATGAAAGCAAATAAAAACAATTTCTCTTAACTTCTAGGTAGAAAGCAACTAAAAACAATCACTCTTAACCTCTCACACAGGAGAAGATATGAATTAAAATAAAAGCAATTGCTCTTAACTTCTAGATAGGAAAGCAAATAAAAACAATCACTCTTAACCTCTAGGTAGAAAGAAAATAAAAACAATCACTCTTAACCTCTCACATAGGAAAATATATGAAAGAAATAAATCTTAATTTATGTCAAACAATAAATCTTAAAAAAACAATAAATCTCACACATTGTAGGTGGCCAATCCAAAAGCATGAGAGATGGAAAGTTGAGAGGCTCCAAATGAAAGCATAATCAAATCAAAGTGAACATCACTCATGAACATGGTTCCAAATCCAAATTCTATATTCAAAACATGAGCGTTTTCCGCAACTTTACACATGCCTTTGAAAGGAGAAGGCTCTCGTATTTATACAAAAACATAAAAAGCTACCTCATTAATGGAGGTCCATTAATCTTTCCCTATATCCCTTGAAAATCTCATAGAGTTACAACTCAAGTAGGTAATGATGAGACACATATCCCTTTTGACCTTTATCCAAATCTTCTTCCATATCTTGAAGGGAATTCGAATTTGAGCATTGGAGGCCACATAGGGTGCCTTGGAAGATTCCAAATGACCTACACATGTCATAAAACTCAAGCCACTTTTAAGTATTAGCAAGTATATGTCATTTTTCTAAGTTTTAACCATTTAATTAAATTACAATACTAGAAATCATTAGCTTTTGGAAAACACAAAGGTAACCCATATAATTATGAAAATGGAGGCTAATGAAATATTATATGGCTATGGAGTTGCGAAATGTGAGTTAAATGGTGGCGATAAAGGTGAAAGTGGATGATATTTTGAATATATTTTGGAGGCTCTATATACTGCCCAACCGACGTTATTGCATGTCCTCATGCAATCTACTGCATTTTTTTTAATCATGATTTTCTTTTGAATGAGCTTGGCTTATATCATATTTCCTTAAACTTTGCATTTGATAGTATTTGACAATTTTATTTCATTTTGCAAATTATTCCTTATCATACATTTAATTGCAACATGTTTGGTTGGTTCTTGTGTGACAACCAAATCTTAATTGGTATTGGTTCTTGTGTTTCAATACCTTGTTTCTTTTTGTTGCAGCAAGATTCATTGAACATATTTAAGAATGCATCTTTAAATCAACCATATAATATGCTCATCATTTAGGCATTTATTTGAAAATCACATAACTTTTGAACCATAATGCAATCATAAATGATTAGGACAAGTATGTTAGGATGAAATGAAGTGAAATGGAATGAAGTGATATGGATGTGATAATAAATGGATGTCCTTCCCCCCAACTAAAGGTGTTTACGGTTTTTTTTAAATGAGAAAGGAAATATGGTGAAGTATTTTCCAAAAATTATAATTTTAGTATTCAAGGAATTCTATGATTAAAAGCTAGAAAAGAACATACCTTTACTTACCTAGGAAGTGGACAAACTGTGCATATGTAGAGAAGTTGTAACTGTTGCTAGATCATGGAATATAATGTAGAATTTCATCTACTTCTTGGTTTCATAAATGGTGGATGAGGTGGTGAAAGTGGATTCTTTATTTCTGCTACTAAATCTATTGTATCTGCTGCAAAATGCTGAAATGATATAGTCTTCACCTGCTACAAAACCTGATGGTACAATTCTAGTCATGCAAATGAATGTGTTGTTGTCAAGCATGAAGAGAAGTCAATGGATTATCGAACATTAATGAATTTCATTAACCAATGAGAGGCGAACTCGCCATTAATGTCAATGAGTGCCAAGGTACCTAAGTACATCTTACAAAGTGTGAATCAATAAACCGATGTTGAGTCCCTTGCAAGATCAAATGATTAAGGGACATTGATGTATGGACCCATGATTGTCAGCAAGAGAACTTGTCATTGATGCATACAAGCCTCAAGGTACTAATAAGGACTATAGCCCTGAACCTAGATAATGTGCTGATGTCGATAGGCCAAGACTTGTTAGAAGGGAGGCATTATGAATCCCCCATCATCTAACACGAGTATGAAATAATGATTTTGGAAGGACTATGAATGAAATTTTTTGCAGTGGATCAAGATTTATTTAATGGAAAGGAAAATGACAAGAGAGTAAACAAGTGAATGGAAAGCAAAAGGACAAATCAACATGTAAGCGAGTTGAATGTCTCTATTAATGGGTTAATGAATGGAAATTATGGAAAATGTGAATGGAAAATGTAAGTGGAAAATGTGAAGGAAACATGCGACTCTTTGCAAGGAAAATGGTGATGACGATGCTTAGCGAAAATGCTTGGATAGCTTGTGAGTTTGGAGAGGAAAAATGATGGCATTTATGGATGATAGAAATGGATTCAATTGGTTTATGTCTCTTGAAATTGGTCGTAGAAAACCAATCATGCATAAATTGGCCTCCTTCAATTCTTCGATTGTCTTGGAACCTGAAAACAAACATGGCACTAACATTGCAATAAAACATAAGTGTGTTCAAAGAGAAGTGATCAATTTCTTTTTGATACATACAAAAAATTTGCATAATTAACAAGTTCATGACATGTTTTCATTTCAAATGGTTAGTCCAATTTCATAATTGTGATAATAAATCCAATTTATAAAAAAATGATGATATGCACAGGTAATCAATTTCCTCCATTTATGTTTGAATCATAGCATTTCATAAAGATAAAGAAATATTATTTGCAAATGCTTAATGATTCCTGCAAAACAATCCTCAATAAAAAATTCATCAATTGATCCTGCGGATAAAGTGCCTTTATAGTTCTTCTTCTTTCCTGCATCATGCTTGAAAACATAATCATTACACAAATCCAATAAATTTTGATCATGACTTTCTGATTAGAAAGCATTGTTGACAAATAGATCATTGAGTTAAATACAGAGGTACATAATTGTTTTTCAGCTGTAGAATTGCGCAGTTTCTTTAGCTAAAATCATGAACAAAAGGTAAGTACACACAACTATGCATTTTTGTTATGAACAAATAACCAGTCCAATGTTAAAATTGATCAATGCCTCTTCTAGAAAAATTAGCAAATAAAACAAATATATATATCATCTCAAAAGATCTTTTTTCTTTTACTTTGCTCCAATCATGAACTGAATTCCACATCAATTTTGTTTTTTAATGGCAATTTTCTTGAAAAATAATAAAGTAATGAAATATTTACAAAACTAAAAAAAAAAAAAAAAAACAACATATATAGACATTATACATATAATACATATGTATAAATTACCCCACAAA
The DNA here is from genome assembly GCA_031772625.1 of Pinus tabuliformis. Taxonomy (NCBI): domain Eukaryota; kingdom Viridiplantae; phylum Streptophyta; class Pinopsida; order Pinales; family Pinaceae; genus Pinus; species Pinus tabuliformis. Next base: position 476,211,246 of record CM062815.1, read on the forward strand.
TCCAAATGTAACATCCACTCCCAGCACTGGAGGTTGGAGAAAAGTGGAAAAGAAGAAAGGTAGAAAAGAAAAGGCTCAGCTGTAATTTTTTAATTTTTTTGTACCCTGTAAAACAGGAACATCTCATATGCATATGCAATTTAGCATCTACAACATGTAATTTTGTCTTATGAATAAAATTATGATCTTTCCAAGGGGAAAAAAAATACATATGTATAAACTAAAATATGTACAAACTAAAACAAAACATATAACATTCGTATGTAATTACACTACTAAAGACTAGAATATAAAGAAGCATCACCATCAAAATGAATAGAGAGAACTCAGTTCAGTCCCAGCAATATCAAAATGAAAACCTGGAAAAAGCCTTGTCAAACAGACTGCCTACATGAAAAAAAATGACAAAATCCATTAAACAAACTTACACACAGAAAGGTGGCTGCAGGGGAACTGTTGACACTTGAAAATTTGCTGATCATGAATCCAACTTGCAGAACAGCAATGATCATTGTCATGTTTGAAATTTTTTTCTTGATATCTTGCATCCAAGAGCTACTGGAAGCGTTCTTTCTTCTGGTGAAGGCATTCCCCACACTAGCTGAAGAAATCGCGTTGGTGCTTCTTAAGTTACCTAAATATAGTGCTTCTACACTAAAGAACCAAATTCATTCTATGATCAGAAAGAATTTCCTTTACTCCATGATGATGGCGACCAGCATGCAGCATGGCTTGACCTAGTGTTGGCTACTCAAGGCTCTTTTAGCACACTCAACTTCCCTTCTCAATTTTCCCAACGCTCTGTTATCCTTACTAATATCCTTTCTGTGTTTTTTCTTGATCAATTTGATGAAATATTCCATTGTCCTTTAGTCAAAGTCCTCACCTCCAAGATGGGTATCACCGTTTGTAGACAAAACCTTAAAAACGCCGTTGTTAATAGTTAGAATGCTAACATCAAACGTGCCACCGGCAAGATAAAAAACAACAATATTTTTCTCTCTGCCCTTCTTGTCCAAGCCATACGCTATTTTTGCAGCTATGGGTTCATTGATAATACGAGCTACATTCAAGCCAACAATAACACCAAAATCCCTTGTTGCTTGGCATTGTGCATCATTAAAATAAGTAGGGACAATCACCACAACATCCTTTATAGTCTTGCCAAGGAATGCTTCTACAGTCTCCTTCATCTTAGTCAAAATCATAGCACTGATTTCCTCAGGGCTAAATACCTTTGTGTCTCCATCTCATACCTAAACTTGAATATAAGGTTTCCCATCTTTGTTCACAATCTTGTATGGTACTAGTTTCATATCCTTCTGAACTTCTTTGTCTTCAAAAAATCTCCTTGGATGGTCGCATCAAAGAGATGTCTCTTTTAGATGCAGATGTATACAGATTTTGAATGGTGTTTAAAGACGTGGAGCTTCAACTCTCCTAGTGGTGGATCTACCTCCTATAGATCAGGGAGACTGTATTCTTAGCAGATGGTTTGTAGGAGAAAATTGAATGGCTGCAACTGTCTCTGTGTATTAATTAAAAACATTTTTTTTTTCTCACGCAATTTGCCAAATAAGGCTCCAGAGAAACCCGAATATATCCCAATTGGTTACGAATTTGAGAAAATCACTCCTGGGTATCATAATTAACCTTGTTCTGAAGAAAACCCACATTTAAGTTTTTTTGAAATTCGTTTTCATTTGGCCAGAAATCATGTTTTAAAAATGACGTTTTTAAGTTGCTATGCATTTCCTCTATTAGTATTACACTCGGGCTTTCTTCCAGAACGACTGCTTGATCTGGAGATTTGGCATGAAATGAATACTCCTCAGAAATCTAACAAAGGTGGCACCCCCAATTTTTTCCTTCCTGATTAATCTATCAGGAGGATGCCAGCAATTGTGCCCAATGCATTCACACAACAACAACTAATGACAACGATAAAGCTATCCTATGAGAGGTAATCCTGCCAGCTCCATGATGCATGGGCTCGATAAGATGACAAAAATGTTCAATAATCAAGGGCTTCCTTTTAGTCTAATGTTCATGTTGAAGGATCTGATTGATCTGAGAAATAATGGATGGCGATAAAGGAGGAAAGTTGAGGGCTCCAAGAAAATAGAGTAAGTGCTTCGGAATGTTGTGCAAGAATTACATAGACAGGGAACCCACTCTCGAGGGACCTATATGGATCATTTTGGTTAGAGACTTATGATACCTGGATTTAAAAATCGGTCTATGCCAAGCCCTTCAGCACAAAGTTTTTGATGATGGATGTGGAATCAAATTAGGCTTCGATGTAGAAACGAGTCGTTTCTGCAGCTCCTCCAAAAAAGGAATAGATATGTTGCAATTTGAAGCAAGATTTATATATATATATATATATATATATATATATATATATATATATATATATATATATATATTTTGAAATTGGATTTTGATTTTTAAGCTAATGCATTGATATTTTTTTTAGGTCGCACAAGAGCGAGTTATCAATTTGTCAATTTGTCAATTCTCTTAAAAAAAGAATTGATGATTTTTATTTTAAAATTTACATTTCCTTTATTCAAAAACATGAAGATTTTTTTCTTTCTTATTTTTTATGTTTTTTTTTTTTTTATATTGAAAATCTAACATGATTTTTTTTATTATTTAAAATCAAAACATGATTTTTTTATTGAAAATATTTGTGATCTTAATGAAAATTTAAGAAAAATAAATAAAATCTAAAAATTTTAAAGCCTAAAAACTTTAGAAAATGCAATCAAGAACTTTAAAAAAAATACAATCAAGTTTGATTTTATTTTTTCCTAATTTATCTACTTGAAATATTTTTTTATTTTTTATTTATTTTTAAGTATATGAATGTTTCCAATGGAGCCATTTATGGATTATACTTTCTAGAACGTTCATATCCAAGTTTGCAAAATGTACCTGATTGTGCATGAGGACATGAAAAATCATTTTAACCTTTAGATTTGCTGCATAGATCTCTTGAAGAGCAGATGAATGTTGTGGTGCAATCACGTTTCGATACCATTCCTCAATGTAGTCTTTGTGCTCCAAAGAATGTTTGATCTGCATTCTAGATCTTTCATCCATAAATGGTTAGTATCATTTTTTTTTTTTTTAAATGATATGCAGCTAAATGATTTATGCATCTACATGCTTTAATCATGCATCTAGAAAAAAAAATTGAAAAATGAACTCTAGACTTAAAGCTAGTTTCTATGCACACTTCCTTGGCAACGACGCCAAAATGTTGAGGAAAATTAATTACCTATCATTTAATTGTCAACCCGAGGGTTTTGTAAAACTTGCGAAGAGTGCATGCACTATATATGCTAGAAATTAACTTCCAATTTAGATCAATCTAACTATGAAACCAAACAACGAGTAACCAAATTCACCTATTCTAATTCAACAATCAACTCAAAATAAATTATAGTACAATTATAGTACAGCACGTGGAATTGAAATTACATGAAATGAAAGCAAAAACAATCATTCTTAACCTCTCACACACGAAAATATATGAAAGCAAATAAAAACAATTGCTCTTAACTTCTAGGTAGAAAGCAAATAAAAACAATCACTCTTAACCTCTCAAACAGGAGAAGATATGAAAGAAAATAAAAACAATTGCTCTTAACTTCTATGTAGGAAAGCAAATAAAAACAATCGCTCTTAACCTCTAGGTAGAAATAAAATAAAAACAATCGCTCTTAACCTCTCACACAGGAAAAGATATGAAAGAAATAAATCTTAATTTATGAAAAAAATAAATCTTAAAAAACAATAAATATCACACATTGTAGGTGGCCAATCCAAAAGCATGAGAGATGGAAAGTTGAGAGGCTCCAAATGCAAGCATAACCAAATGAAAGTGAACATCACTCATGAGCATGGTGCCAAATCCAAATTCTATATTCAAAGCATGAGCATTTCCCCCAAATTTACACATGCCTTTGAAAGGATAAGGCTCTCCATTTTATACAAAAACATAAGAAGCTACCTCATTAATGGAAGTATATTATTCTCTCCCTAGATCCCTAGAAAATCTCATAGAGTTACAACTCAAATAGGTAATGATGAGACACATATCCTCTTTGACCTTTATCTAAACCTTCTTCCATATCTTGAAGGGAATTCGAATTTGAGCATTGGAGGCCACATAAGGGTGCCTTGGAAGCTTCCAAATGACCTACACATGTCATGAAACTCAAGCCACTTTTAAGTATTAGCAAGTATATGTCATTTTTATAAGTTTTAACCATTTAATTCACTTATAATACTAGAAATCGTTAGCTTTTGGAAAACAAAAAGGTAACCCATATAATTATGAAAGTGGAGGCTAATGAAAGATTATATGGCTATGGAGTTGCGACATGTGAGTGAAATGATGGCGATAAAGGTGAAAGTGGATGATGTTTTGAATATATTTTGGAGGCTCTACAGGATGGGAGCAGAAGATTAAAATGTAAAATATTGAAATATTCCTCATTCCACTTCTAGAATGCATTCATATGCGGATCTTTCTCGAGCACGACACCTTCCCTCACACTTATTGAACAAGAATAAAAGGGAAATCATTTAAAACATTTATCTTACCAATTGATTCATGGAGTTCTTTTTCAGAAGCACCACAATGGTGTCGTCCTAAGGTGCCTTGCGCTGCAAGTTACAGATAAGATCTTGGAAGATTTACATGATGGACCAACAGGTGGCCACTATGCGTGTGACAGCACAACGCATAAGGTTATGCGAGATGGTTATTACTGGCCGACTCTATTTAAGGATCCTCATGCCTATGTCCACAAGTTTGAAGCATGTCATTGATGTGTCGGTCGTGATCAAAGGTCAACCGCACCACTGCTACGAGTAGAAGTTGAAGAAACAATCCAATAGTGGGGCTTTGATGTGATTGGAGAAATTTTCCTCATTCATCAATGCAAAACTGATATATCTTAACGATGATATATGAATTCACTTAGTGGTCAAAAGAAGTTCCTCTTAGACAAGTAAATGACTAGGAGGTCATCCATTTCTTGCAACATAATATTATGACCAAGTTTGGCATTCCTATGTCACTTGTCTTTAATAATGTGACACATTTTTCATCGTTAAAACTTTATAAATTTTCATTAGAAAGTGGAATTATATTGAAGCATGCATCTAATTATTATCCGCAGGGAAATGGTTTTCCTAAATCCACGAATAAGAATCTTATACTTATAATCAATAAAACTGTCTTCTTTGGACAAAGGAACTAGCATAAAGATTTTACCAATGCTCTTGAGGCTAATTGTGTTACCCCAAAACCTTCCCTGAGAACCTCACCCTACTTCCTTGTTTCTGGTAAAGAAGCTATATTTGCTTCGAACCTATATCTTACAGCCTTGAAACTCTCTCAAGTGTCACAAGGTAAACCTTGCCTCTTGATTCAAAGTAGGATAGATACACTACTTAAACTTGAGGAAGAAAGGTGTAAGGCCAAAGAATGATTTTCCATACATTAGAACCATGAGAAGTGTTGGTTTGATAACAAGTCCACAATGGAAAATAGCTTTAGTGTGGGTGACCTAGTCCTGAAGTGGGATAAATCCCACGAAGAAAAGGGGAAACACACAAAGTTCCAACCTTTGTAGATTGAACCATTTGTTATTTATGAAAATTCGACCAAAATTCCCTCAAGCTGAATCATTAGATGGGAGTATTTAATGGCTTCTCATAAATGGCTGAGATTTAAAGCAGTACTTTCATTCGTAGTGACTAGTTGCACTTCCTGTACAATTTTTTTTCTTTCTTTTTTTGAATGCATGTAACTTGTGTCTTGCCACATCTTGTTGGTTGGTTAATATACATAGATAAGACCCTTGTGTAAAGTGAATGGCTCAAAAGGATTTGTAGTGCAATAAAATAGAAGTGTGACAATAAAAACACTTGGCTTTCTATTATTCTCCTTCTTTGTTTGGGAAAATTCCATAGGTTGAGCTAAGTCCATATGTTAAATATGATTCTTCCAATAGAAGAACCTTGAGGGAACCTATTATATCCATGCCTATGTTGGTCTCCAAACTTCCTAACTTGGTGTAAATCTAAATGTGTGTTAACGCTTGTCCAATATAGTAGAGAAGGGATAATGGGAAAATCTAAAGTCAGAAAGCAAAAATATGAGGTATTAAAATACTTCTCTGAAACAAAAACCTCCCCTGCTCTCAATAAGTTGGTATCCCTCTTTTGTGTGTTGAAAATAATAAGTTCCATTGTATATTTCTATTAAAAAATTAAATAAAGGGTGAAATAAGAGGAAGGCTTCTTGCACAGAGAGGTGAAGCAAGTGACTTCATCGGGGTACTATCCAGGCTCGATGGCCGTGAAGCAACATTTGTGCTCCTAAAGTGACTTTGTCGGGGTATTGTCCAAGCTTGCTAGCAGCGAAGAAACACTGGAGATGAAAAATCATACTATGAATTCCATAAAATCATTGTGCACGTTACCCTTTCCTGTACTGAAACAATTGTGATATAATGTATCTTTGGTATGTGTTTCGAGCAAGTAGAGAAAAGTGTAGATGATAGGTATAAAACTAGGTTGAAAAGGGTAGATCGAAGGAATCAATAATTCCCAAATTTATAACCCATAAATGAAAGATATTCCTAGATAAAGAAGCTAAAAGTTCGCCCAGTGTGTCACCAAGTGTTGTCGCTGCTACAACACTATCCAAAATTTCACTACATTCAAATGTTAGAGCCTACTATCATTGTCAAATCTAGAGACACTTTCATATTCAAGTGTTATTTAATGTTTTTCTATGTTATTCAAGTGTATTTGAATGGTCTCAAGTTTCCTTGCATTGATAAGAACATCATTTAGTGCATTTTGTGGTCATAGCATCTTTGTTGTCATAAAACGACATTTTTGGGTCGCAATCACACACACTTCGATTGTTGCAGTTGGGTAATGGGTGTAAAGTGGCGTTTCAATGAATATTTACCCTTTTTCATGTTTTTCTAAGTTCTCTTGATGATTTGGTTTGTGTCGTACATGGTTCTATGTCCAGACTCATCCTATTCACCCCTCATCCCATATCTTAGACTGAGACAAATTTTCAGTTCAAAGTGAATTCATTAAGGCCAAGAGCACATGGGTGTACTCTAAAGACTTGATGAAGAATCCTTCATTGTTTGAAAGTGCGCCATGCATCTTCTATGAGCACTAGGTGCACTCCTCAACCCTGTTTCCCCTTCCTTACTCTGAACTTCACCCCTCAAAGGACCAAGTCTTCCTTGAGTGAACTCCTTCGACTCGAAGAAGCACACCCTCATTGAGTGCATAAGTGAGACCTACATGCCTTAAGCTCCGCCCTTCCATTGTCCCTGATGCGCCATGCACCCTCTTAGACTCTTTGATCGCATGAGTGCACTTAGAAGGAACGAAACCTCAACCTTCAGCCTTCAAGAGTGTGCCTTGCACCCTCTTGGGCCTCTTGAGTGCATGAGAGAACCCCAAACCCCTGAAACCTTCATCCTTCATCCTTAGTGCATCATCTACCCTCAATCTTTGCCTTGGGAAGCTCTAAGGTTTCTCCTTCTTCCTTCGAACTTGCGCCACGCACCCTGCCTTGATTGCCTTCTTCCTTTGAGCGCATCAGTCCATGCCAAAGTCTCAAAGTCTCTTGTCTTCATCCCTTCAACCTTTCAAAGTGCAACCATGCACCCTGAAGCCACTTTTGTTCCTCTTAAGTGCACCAGAAATGCATGAAAAATAAATATGCATGAAACATGGTAGAATATGATATTTTTAGGATGATGGTTGCTTTTCATGAGTGATTTGCAGATACAAGTATTCCAGAAATAACATGGCCATAATGCATGAGGAATATCAAGCAAGGAGAACAAATAAAGGAAGATCGAAAGGAACGGAGAACACACTTGAACCTTGATGATCAAAGCAACCCCGAAAACTCCGTTTTATCAAAGACCCTTTGGAGGATAGAGGAAATCAACAATTGAAGTTGCATGAAGAATTAAAATACAATTGGCAACCATGTCACGAGTAGAAAAAATCCATGTCATCGGTCACTATCATTTCTAGTCATCCAATATAGTGACATGTCAAGTCTCATCATGTGATGATGTGGAAGACATGATGTATTATTATAATCATTTCAAAGGAAAAACACGTGGAAGACCAAGAGGCATGTATGAACCAAACATTCATGGAAGCCCAAAAGACATGTAATACCAAAAGCCATATGTAATTCCAAAAGTCATTTGGAATTTTAAAGGTTGTAAAAGTCCAAAATTTACTAGAAGTTAGAAAGTCAAGAGCCATGAGGATGCGAAAGGTCATTCCTTAAGTTTTAAATAAATCCTCATTTATCATGTAAAGGATTTTTAACCTTCTCTCCTCCCACAAGGCATTAGAGAGACAGAGTTAGTACTGTTGGGGGGCAAGTAGTGGGTCTAATGCTCCACTATTGGAGGTAGTGATGTTCATTGCATTTATGTATCTTGGGACTTTTTATTAGTATTGAAGCCTTCCAGGCCAACATGTTTTCACACATGGATTGTGAATGTTTCTAAGACTATTCTTTGAATGTTTATTGTTCATGTTTGATTTCATTAGTACCGGATTAATTGAACTATTTCGGTTACTTTAGTGCTTCTTGTTGGAAATGTGTTGTGATGTTTATAATGATCATCACATCCTTGGGAACTATTTTGCTTGACGTCAGAAAAAACTCTCTTTCACATGTGTCTCCCTTAGGGTAGTACTATTAATTCTCTCTTAGATTCTCACTTAATTTTCCCTCGCATTAGAAGAACCTTGATACATTGAAAATTGAACATTCACAAGACATAATAGCTTTCTCATTCAAAAGGACAATTTCACTTATCTCTCATGCTGACAGCGAAATCCAAGACATATATTTAAGTAAACAAAAGTCAGGGCGTATTTTGGATGGGACTACTACACCAAATGGTGTGAAGTCTAGTTGGGACCTCATATTAGGGAGATCCCCTATATTTTGGCAATATCCATCACCGTCAACATAATCATAGTACCTTAGAGTATCCCTTCATCCCACACGCATTACACGGTTATGCCGACCCCCACACTTAAACTCCAATTTATATCTTCACTGAATATCCTTGATGTTTTTAAGTCGAAAAATGATTCCATAGCTCATGATGCTGCATGTACATCCTTTTCCACGAAAGTACCTATAGACATACCTAATCTTGAAGGAAAAGCTGGGGAATAAGACACAAACTATGTGATGACCTTTCAACTATGGTGTGCTTCAAATGACATCATTGATTACTTAGCTTGATTGAGTCTCTTTTAATTCACCCACACTAGCCCCTCGACCAAATGGTATGTCAATGAGATGGTGGGATCCCATGACACATTTGAATCCCTAGCCAAGTTGATCCTCACATTTTTTGAACTTCTTATTTGTCATGACACTGGGTTAGAATTATTATCAAAGTTTCAAAAATATTATTCTACCCACATCGTAGACCATATCCATACGTGATGTAGATGTTATGCATTCCCTTGATTCTGCTGATGATACTTTGTCCATATCACCCTCAATTTAATCCTTTAACAAAATAGGAATTGAAGGAATACCAATGGAATTTGTTACTTGGTCGGCCTCATCCATAGTATTGGTTAGGTATCTAAGTAATTGTTAATTGTGATCTCAATATTAAAAACATCTTTACCCATGCCTTCAACCATTTTTTCCATCACACTCAACTTATGCATAGTGGCTTGTTGTTGGCAATGTTCCTTTACCAACACCTAGAACATGAAGACCTTGTTTAACTAGAAAAGTTGAATGCTTTTGAAAATCTTAGCATTCCATGTTCAAGAATAACTAGTGTCTAGGACCCACTCTTTAAACTCCACCTTGAGTCAGTCCTTGAAAGTTATTCATTATTTTTTTCTGGATAACTTTTGTGGCAAACAACAACCCCCACATTTTCCCTTTTAATTCATAATAATAATGGGGACCCTTTTAATTTTTCCTTGATTTAAGCCATTTAATAAAATAAAAAGGAAATTAAATTAATTGAACAAAAGCCACGAACTTGTCCCAAAAATAAATTAAAGGGAAAATATTCGAAAAAAGTTAAGTATGGGATTCAAGGATTCAAATCTTGGCACCCCTCTATCGGAACTAATTTCCTAAATGCTATGAGATTTTCTTCCTAGAGATCCACATGGCATTAATCGAAAAAATTCCTTGGTATCTGAATCTCATAAGTTATTGTAATTTTGATGTCACCTAGCCTCTGATATCTCGCTCCTTTTTTAAGGTAACCTCGGGCTGCTCATATTAGAACTTTTATTTAAAAAACTTTACCAAGAATTCTATTCCAAAGCCCCTCTTACCTCGAAACCTCGAAACCTTGGGATATCAAATTGTTGTGATAAATTTATTTAAATTTCTTCCTCATAATTCCTTTCGCCTCTTTTCATATTGGTGCCTTGACATCTCAAATCATTGCGATATCATCAGTTAATTTAAAATCTTGCCGAGATCTTTGTCCCGATAACTTACATGGAACCCTTCACTTTTTTCACCATCCTATTCATTTAATTGATTTAATGTCATAATAATAGTCCTTGAATGAATAAAGGTCACATTAATGGACATATTTGTTCCCTTGATTGGCTTAAAATATGTTTTAAATTCTGCATTTTTATTATTCTGTCTTGAGCTACCATAAATAGTTTTTATGCTAATTTTTATGTTTTCTTCCTCCAGGCAAGCTCAGATCCTAAAAACAAAAAGGGATGAAAAACGCATCTAAGGCCAAGAAAAAGGTTTCATAACAGCAAACCACACGCCCATATATTGAGGAAATTAATGAAAATATCCCGAGAGTTGGATTATTCTCTGATATAACATGTTCCAAATCCTTTATCCATTCTTCATGGGAGGCTATTTATCGATACTTCAAGGATGAAGGTCTGAGAGTTAAATTTAGAATGGTAACAACCGACAATAAAACTCCAGTATCATAAACGATTGAGAGGGGTGTAGCAACTCATTTCTCCATAGAATCCGAGCAACGCTGAGGATATTACTGTATACATACATGGTATGATGGGTGCGGCAAAATTTAGACATTTCAGAGAGGAAATTTCATACCAGGAAAGGAATAGTCATTGGCTCCTTCCCCAGCAAAGACCTCCAAAGTATGTACCACTTTCCAAAGCCATAATGTACTTATAATAAGCAGTATGTTGAATTCTTCATAAAGGAGCATGGACACCCGACAATCTCAATTAGAGATTGGCGAAAGGAATCCATCAAGAACAAAGCCGAGGAAAGTGGTCAATATGCAATCGATTCTCTTGCATCCCCTTTTTCTCAAGTTGCTTCGATGTTGTGTCAATTATATGCCTACCCTAACATGTCAAAATTCCCTAACCCCTGGGTAACTTTAATTTATGGGGTCTCTGAGGGTTTTATCTTTGATTAGGCTATTATTCTTTCCAATAGTTTGGCCAACCAAATTTTAACTTTCTGGCGTTCCCAAAACATCTCTGCTTACATTATGAATTCCCTATGCTTTTCTTTGGAATTCCCTACAATGGGATGGAAATGGACCATCCAGGACCCTAAACCTATTCACATTTATCATGAAATTTTGTGGGAAACAAAATATTTCAGCCACTTTTAGCATATTTTCCATAAAGTCATGATTCCTGTCTATGAACTTATCTTCGGATCCCGACCATTCAGAATGTCACCAGAGGTCATGGATAATCTTGTCAAGGTTGGAAATTGGTTAGAGAAGAAGTATTTACTTACATCAGAGTTTGGATAAGCCAAGCTAAACCCCATGTTTTTCCCTTATTTATCTCGGATAAATTAGTTTACAGAGAGGTGGCATATCAGGCTGTGGGTTGTCACATTACTAAAGTATTGAAGATTCTGATAAGAGATAATGGCGTGTTTTCCCCTTGATATTTGGCATATTTTCATTGGCCAACTATCATCAAAATGAAAAGGAATCTTAGCCATTTGAGCTCTTAAATTGGCCACCATATCTAATAGGTTGTATGATCCAAGTTCATTTGTCAAGAATTTCACTGCTTCATAAGGGATTAGACAGCTTATTCATGGAGAAGATAAATTTGATGATATGTTTGCTCAAGATCCATCCTATGTCACAGTGTTAAATCATGTGGATGAACAACTAGCACTAGAGCAGAAAAACCAATTTTCTCACTTCAGGACTTCCATATTAGTCACATTTCCTCTTGATCTGCTACAACTACCTCTGCAAAGATTCCCATCTTTGAAAGAAGCTATTATGGCCACTGAACCTGGAACTTCATCTTATATAGTTTTGTCCTAGGTTCAAAAAAATGTTGTTATAAGTTATTCCACCTCAAAGTAAGAGGAATTTTTTAGTAATCCTAAATTGATTGAAGCCTTGAACGAATTTGATATGATTATTAATCCACATTGATCCAGGTGGATATTGGTGGCCACCTGCCAAGTCCACCTGGACCCCCACCATTGTCTTTCTCAGCATTTTCAGTTTCCTTAATTGTAGCACAATTTACTATTTTTAGCAGTTTTTCGGGTCCTGAACTTCCGGAGCCGTTTTGAGGCCCTAAACGACGTTGTTTGGGGAATCCGGGGGCAACATGGGTCCATGGAATGGACTGATGTTGCTCGTTCCAACAATGATAGTGCTCGGATAGATCTTTCTAATGAGCTATTGTACGCGTCAAATGGAGATCATATGCCAAAGTTACGACCCCGGGAAGTTGATGTACCAATTTACCCCAAACGGGACCCACAGTTTGGCGTTTCATCTCCTAGGGTTAGGTTTTGGAATGTTAAGGGTTTTCCATTGTTTCTCAACAATAAATAGGCCTTCAAGCCTCATTGTAACACAATTCAGAGGCATGTAGCAATCACATCTCTTCTCTGAGATAAGCTACCATCGCCCTAGCTGGTTTATTTCCATTTCTGGTTGTAAGCATATTTCAGTATTTTCCATTAATGAAATGAAGTATTATTTCCGCTGCATCTTTGTGTATATGGTTATCTCTGTAATTTGTTGCGTTCCTGTTTAAATCTGGATCAGTGGTATCAGAGCGGTCTGCTTTTTCTCTGTTTTTCTTTGCATGTCCCCAACAAGGTCGGGATATAAGGAGTTAGGGCTTGAATTGGTTGAACCTTTGCAAGACCAGCCTCGCAAATCCCGACGGCCTCCCATGGCGGACGAGAAGAAAGACTAGGGGGTAGGAGATGCCATCAAAATCTTGCTCGAAGAAGCCCTCGAGCGACAACGGAACGCGATGATGGACAGCTTTGCCCAGATCCTTCAGCGGCTACCCAGAAGCAACGCATCGGCTTCTAGCAGCTACTCTGGAAACGCCACACCCTTTAAGGTACAAGTTAATTTTGAAATCCCCATATTCGAGGGTCAGATAGACGCAGATGCCGTAGATAAATGGTTAAATCTGCTAGAGGGTTATTTTTCTGTTCATGAATTTTCGAGTCGGGAAAAGATTGTTTTTGCTCTTCTCAAAGTAGCCCCCCACGTCAAGGACTGGTGGGAAACCTACTGTGAGCAGAAGGATGAAAGTACTGGCTCACTATTTTCAGCCGCACCCACCTGGGATTTGTTCCGGGATGCCATCAAGGAGCAGTACTACCCTGTCGGAAGCTATGAGGATGAATACATAAAGTGGACCACGCTGCGGCAGGGAAGGGACCAAGACGTGCCGGAGTTCACCAATCTTTTCCATACCCTTCGCACAAAGTTGGGTACCAAGGATTCGGAGCAACATTTGATACTCAAATACCGTGGCTGCCTGCACAAGTACATCCAGGAAGCAATACAATTCCTAAACATCCCCTCGCTCGGCGCAGCATACCGATATGCCGTCAAGGTCGAGCAGAAGTTTAAACAAAAGAAGCGAGACTTTGGATCTGCGAATCCAAAGGGGAAAGGTGCCCCTAAACCACAGAACAAAGGACAAAGCCAAGGTGGGACAGCCCAAGACAACCAGCCGAAGCTGCAAGCAAAGAACAGCGCCGCGAAGCCGAGAAAGGACACTGGAAAATGGTGCGAGTTCCATAAGAGCTCCACTCAGAACACAAGTGAGTGTCGGGCCAAGCAGTCACTGGTGGCTGAGCTAAAGGTTTCAGAATCAGATGCATGTTCTGACTCTGAGTCAAAACCCAATAAGGGGTATGGAAAAGGGAAGCAGATCATTGATGCGGATCCCAGCGCCATTGTTGCTACCGCAAAGATCCAGAAAAATGAACCCGAAGATCCAGAGGAGGAGGAGCGTCTCTTCCACTCCCAGATGTGGGTAAAGGGCTCCCCGATACAGTTCATTATTGATAGCGGGAGTCAAAAGAACATCATTTCGGTAGAGGTTGTGAAGCGGCTGGGCTTACCGACCACAGCACATCCACAACCATACACCATTGGGTGGCTTCACCAAGGATGAGATCTTCGCGTGAGCCAGCAGTTTCGCCTTCCATACAACATCAAGCCCTTCACGGATGAGGTATTGTGTGACATTGCTCCCCTTGAAGTTTGTGATGTATTACTAGGACAACCATACTTGTGGAAGCGACATGCTGTGTATGAATCAAGGCCTCGTGCTGTTATTATTACATTGGGAAATAAGTTGTTCAGGATACCAGAGGTAGCACCACCTACCGCCATCTCTTTGATTACTGCAAAAAAATGCAGTAAGATCATTTCCAAAACCAGGAAATTTGTTTTCCTGATGATACGCCTTCAAGAAAAGAAGAAGACAGTGGCCGTGGCCTCCAAACGGGGTCCCTCTGCACGACAAATACAGATGGACAAGATTGTGGAGGAGTACGAGGACATATTCACCTCCCTGGCAGGCGTTCCTCTGCACTGTCAAGTCAAGCACTCCATTGATCTGACCCCAGGTGCGCCGCTACCCAATGGACCAATTTATCGGCGCTCCGTTCTGGAGAACGATGAAATCAAGAGGCAGATTCAGGAGCTCCTGTAGAAAGGTCACATCCGTCCGAGTTCATCGCCCTGTGGGAGTCCGATCGTGTTGGTACGGAAGAAGGATGGGACATGGAGACTCTGTATTGACTATCGGGCGCTAAACAAGATCACTGTCCGTAATAGGTACCCGATCCCGCGGATTGATGACCTCCTAGACCAACTAAAGGGGGAGAAATATTTCAGCAAGATCGATCTGAAGTCAGGATATCACCAGGTACCAATCGAACCCTCTGATGTGTGGAAGACTGCCTTCAAATCCAAGGAGGGCCTCTTCAAATGGTTGGTCATGCCTTTCGGATTGACGAATGCTCCTGCAACCTTTATGAGGCTAATGGATGACATCTTGCGGCCATTCACCAACTCCTTTGTAGTAGTATAATTGGATGACATTCTGATCTTCAGCCAGAGTTGGGAAGAGCACCTCCACCACATCCGACAGGTTCTCCAAACATTGCGGCAACACAAGCTATGTGCCAATTTGGAGCAATGCACTTTTGGCATGACTCAGGTTCAGTATCTGGGATACATCATTGATGAATAGGGGGTGCATGTCGATCCAGCCAAGATCCAAGTCATTCAGGATTGGTCCTCTCCAACCACTCTAACAGAGCTCCGCAGCTTTCTAGGTCTTGCCAACTTCTACCGCAGGTTTGTGTTGGGGTTTTCTCATATTTCTTGGCCCTTGAGTCAAGTCACCAAGGGCGAGGCGAAAGCAAAATTATTTTGGTTTGAATCTCAACAGAAGGCATTCAGGGAGTTGAAGGATCGCCTCTGCACGGCACCAGTGCTTGTGTTACCAGATTTACAACAACCATTTGAGGTCGAGACAGATGCCTCTGACTATGCTATTGGGGCAGTCCTTACTCAACATGGACATCCAGTGGCATATCACAGTGAAACACTTTCAGACACAGTCTGGAAGTACCCCACTTATGATAAATAGATGTATTCCATTGTACAGGCCTGCCGACAATGGAAGAATTACATTTTGGGGAAGGAAACGGTCATCCACACAGACCACCGACCTCTGCAGTTCATACAGACCCAAGGGAAATTGCAGAATGATCGCCATCAGAAGTGGTCTACATACCTACAACAGTTTCACTTGAATATCAAGTATAAAAAGGGCAGCACCAATAATGTTACAGATTGCCTCAGTCGACCACCGATCATGGCGCTAACCACCGTGCTCAACTCTTGTGGGCACAAGACTTCTGATTGGCCACTTCTCTACAAAAGCGACCCAGAATTCGGCCACACATACCAGACACTCTTGGAGGGTCGGCATGTTGCAGATTTTCACCTCCAGGATGCCCTATTATGCCACCTCGGTCACCTTTGTGTTCCTTCAAGCGAGCGTGCCAAGATGATTTGGGAAGCACACTACAGTCGGGCTGCTGGGCATTTCGGGGTCGAGAAAACAGTGGCAGTACTGCAAAATTATTTCTATTGGCCGAATCTTCGACAGGATGTTGGGAAGTACATCCGATCATGTACTGCCTGTGCCATTGCCAAACCGACCATTAAGAAGCACGACCTCTATACCCCGTTGCCTACCCCTAGTCGACCTTGGGAATCCATCTCCATGGATTACATGTCAGGCCTTCCTTCCACTAAACATGGAAATGACTGTGTTTTTGTGGTCATCAACAGGTTCTCGAAGATGGCCATTATGATGGCCTGCAAGAAGAATATCACATCAGAAGCCACTGCTAAACTCTTCTTTGAACGAGTGTGGGTGCACTTTGGGATCCCACAGTCTATCATCTCAGATCGGGACAGTCGGTTTCTCAGCACATTTTGGTCCAGTCTCTGGTCAATGCTGGACACCAAACTCACGAAGTCCACAGCCTTCCATCCTCAAACTGATGGCCAGACAGAGGTTGTCAATAGGATGATTGTGCACATTCTGCGCATGTATAACTCAAAGCATCCACGCACATGGGACGAGAGCCTCCCCTATGTTCAGCACAGCTACAACCGAGCTCTTCACAGCTCCACTGGCCATAGCCCTTTTCAGGTGGGTTTGGGATTCCAGACACTATGCCCCATTGATGTGGCCATGCCACTTGCAGCTACTCACATGAATTCAGCTCATGTCCAGTCCGAAACAGATAAGGCCACCAGCTTCATTGAGCGCATCCAACATATTTGCCAGCAGGTCCATGACATTCTTGAGAAATCAAATGCCAAGTACAAGCAGCGACATGATCAACATCAGGTGCCACACAAGTTTCAGGTGGGCGACAAAGTCTGGTTGCATTTGCAGAAGGAACGCCTTACTGGAGCCTATCGGAAATTGAGACCACTCTGATATGGTCCTTACACCATTACTAAGGCCATGGGAGACAATGCATTTGAGCTCAGCATTCCCCCATTCCTTCGCCTGCACCCAGTGTTCAATGTGGACCGCCTTCGGCAATACTTTCCACCATTGCTAGACACATCCGACATTGCAGAACAGCTGAAACCCACAGAATTAAATCCAGATTGCATGGAACAAGCTGCAACTGATCGGATCATGGACACACAGATCAAGAACACTCGCCAACAGAATATCCAACTGTATCGAGTTGTCAAAGCAGGCCAACTCCTTCAGCAGGGCAAGTGGCTCACCAGGGAACAAGTTCAGCAGAAGTTTCCTCATCTCATGGAGGAGCTCAATGCAATGGGGACCATTGCTTCCTAAGGGGAGAGGAATGATCCAGGTGGATATTGGTGGCCACCTGCCAAGTCCACCTGGACCCCCACCATTGTCTTTCTCAGCATTTTCAGTTTCCTTAATTGTAGCACAATTTACTATTTTTAGCAGTTTTTCGGGTCCTGAACTTCCGGAGCCGTTTTGAGGCCCTAAACGACGTTTTTTGGGGAATCCGGGGGCAACATGGGTCCATGAAATGGACCGATGTTGCCCGTTCCAACAATGATAGTGCTCGGATAGATCTTTCTAATGAGCTATTGTACGCGTCAAACGGAGATCATATGCCAAAGTTACGACCCCAGGAAGTTGATGTACCAATTTACCCCAAACGGGGCCCACAGTTTGGTGTTTCATCTCCTAGGGTTAGGTTTTGGAATGTTAAGGGTTTTCCATTGTTTCTCAACAATAAATAGGCCTTCGAGCCTCATTGTAACACAGTTCAGAGGCATGTAGCCATCACATCTCTTCTCAGAGATAAGCTACCATCGCCCTAGCTGGTTTATTTCCATTTCTGGTTGTAAGTATATTTCAGTATTTTCCATTAATGAAATGAAGTATTATTTCCTCTGCATCTTTGTGTATATGGTTATCTCTGTAATTTGTTGCGTTCCTGTTTAAATCCGGATCACACATGCCAAGGGGGAAATCATAGACATTCAAATCATAACATCCTCAAATAAAACCAATGTTCCAAGTACTCCTAAGGGTATTGAACAAAGCATAGGATCAAGGGAGACTACAGATCCTAAATATTTTATACACGATCAGACATATGTTGAGGTCATCCCAACCTTTCCTACCTCTGAAGTCATCCTAAAAGTTGAGGAAATTCCACCATTGGATTTCTTTTACAGTCCCCAAAATAACGCTGTAGTAAAAGGGGGTAGAAAGAAAAGGAAGCTTGATCAGTCTCAGGAACTAGTACCTAGAAAGGCCACTCCCTTTGAGGTTTTATGGAAAGGTTCTTCCACTGAACCATTAGATGAATTGGGAAAGTTAACTCAATTCACAGGAGCATATGCCTTAGCCACTATGGATAAAGTAGTGGAGGTTCAAGAGATTCTAAAGGAAAAAGAGGAGAAAATTGCCACAATGGAGCAAACATTCAATGCAGAGAAAAAGCCGATTAGTGAATAGTGGCAGAAAGAATTGACTGAATTGCAACAAAAGTTCGATGCATTGAAGTTGAAATGTGATGAAGAAATGAAAATCAAAGATGGCAAAAATCAAATAAATCCAACAAATATTAGAATAAATCCAATCCAATCCTCCTCAATTGATATAATTTAAGCATGAGGAAAAGGAATTAAATTATCTACTCAGGAATCAACATAAAATTCTTTGTAATAAACTTATGTTAATTTAGGATAAATGCAAAACATGAAATACAATTGTTGATCAACTTGCTCAAATGATGAGTTACCTTGATGAGTTGAATGAGAAGTTAAGTGATCTATTAACTTGTAAAGAAAGCACAAAATAAGAAAGGAAAATTTGCCTAAAATCGATGAAACTCATAAGTCAATTATTTTCCGAGAATGGGAAATAAGGATGAAGCAAGTTGAGGCTGCAGTTAATGAAGTCCGAGATCTATCCAATTCTATTATTGAATCTGTCAATGATTCTTTGTTGCAAGAAAATATCATCTCCACCTGATCTGAATATTCTCTTCCAGATGTCAAAATACCATTGAAATATTATCTGGAGCATGGTACAAAAATGGATGAAAATATCAATCAGTTATGAAAGATTATCTCAAACATCATTGGTAGTTTCTTCTAAAACCTCATAGTCAATGGTTGGTATTCAGTAGCTTATCAAATGTCACCACTTGGATGCTTTCACCTTTGAAGGCCACCATATTTACTAGCCAAATGTGGATTAAGCCGAAATTTCCTTCCGAGCTAGCTAGTATTCTCGACATTTAAAGGCTACGACAACTCAACTTTGGGAAATCTTCATCTTAAGTTCAAAATTGTTGTAACAATTTCCTTTTTGGTCTTTTATGGTTATAGTTTTGATGAGAAATTTTAGGAGATTTTTTTGCACTCTCCTTTTTATTTTGGTTATAAATTTCCCTCTCTGAGACTAGAGAATGGGTTTTGAATTTGACAAGAAAAGGCTTGAAGTGCATTTTTGTATTTAAGTTTTTCCTTATAATAAAGTTGAACCACCAACAATTCCAGAATGAGAAGATTCTCAATCTCTCAAGTACTATTATCCATTACATATGTTTCTTTGCTTTGGAAGGAATTATTTTATTATTTTATATTGTTCATATATGTATACTTTATGTCACTCTTTCATTATCACTTTTGACATGTTTGAATGAAATTCAATCCATATAGTGAACAATGAAATATATATCATATATGATGTTTTATTAAAATTAATTTAATTAACTATTTAATTAAATTAATTTTCCTTAATCGAATTAAATATCATAATCACATAATAATCTTCATTATTGTGTTCATTCTGAAATATTCTAGCACATAAGATTTCAGATTTCCCAAGCAATATAGTAGATTATAGTAATTTAAAGCTAAATAGTTAGAATATATTATTAATCTTTAGATCCTATTATCATCATCACTCACCCTACTATATATAGTATTTTGTGAGAGGGTAATTGGTCACATAATTCTAGCTGGAGCCACTATTCCAAATGGAAAAGGATCTAATTGGTCCCTGATTGGGTGGTTTTCCCCAATGTTGATGATCTTAATTTTGACCATCAACATTTTTGGTGCTATAAGGAGGGCCATCAGACTATGAATGTCAAGAATATCATATAATAAATCAAGTTTCCATCCTAAGGTTCAATCCCCTCAAATAAAATCACCTTCAAATTATAAATCACATTCCAAATCACCTCCTTCACGATCTAAAGTTGCAGAACCATCTTCCAAATATCCTAGCCATGTTACAAGATCATCTAGGGAACAGTGTGTAAATACTTCTCTTCCTGATCAACAAGTTGAAGCTCCTGAACTTCAAATTATTATACATAAATTGGAAGGAATTTCAATTTCTAGTGAACAATCTATCCAACCTGAACCTTCTCAAGGGAGTGTTACATATTCAATAAAATATTCTGAAGTCCTTACCAGATCACAAAGTGAGAAGCTTGGAATCAAACCATTTGAATTCCCATTACCAACTCAACATAAAAAGAAGCATACTTCTGGTGCCGATTCTTCTTCTAGTGAGAAAATTACATCTTCTCCACCTCCCACACCTACCATTTCTTCCAATTATTCTCAAATTGTACCATATTATTCCTTAAAATCATCCTATCATCCCTTGACTCTTTCATCCAAATATCCATTTTCTTCCACTCATTCACTCTCTTCTCAATCAACTAGTGCTACTACTCTTAGTAGTTCTGTTGGGGCATAAACATAAATTGTTATCACTTCAATTGACCATTTAACATGTTCATATAGTTTTGGATCTATATCATCAACTACTAGGGAAAATATTAATCCCAAAATGAGAAATAGACCATAGAACAGTCTAGGAGAATTTGCAATGAATCTTCCTCTGCATCCTCTCCCAAAAAATAAAACGAGATGGTTGCCTAAATTTAATCATGGTGATGGAATTTCTGCAGAATAACTTCTACACAACTTTATGTTGTATATCAATCTTAATGTTATTATTTAAGAGGATGTAGTTTGTATATTGTTCCCTCACACATTTTAAGGATCAATGAGATCTTGGTATTTTTATCTACCTGTTGGGTCAATAAAAATTTGGGATACAATTGAAGAGAAATTTCTTAGGAAATATGGAGAGGACAAAACAAAAACAACATTAATTAAAAAATTATCTAATCTTAAGGTATCTTCTAATGAAAATATTAAATATTTTAATTCCATGTTCAACAAACTTTTAAATAAGATCCCAACTGCGTCTAGATTAGGTGCCAATGTCCAGGTAGAATGGTATATCAATGATGTGCCTTCAAATATTTCTATGTTCATTGATAGAGCTCAAAATGCACTGTTCACTTCAATAATATTAAAGAAGTTATGGAATTCGAAAAAGGGTTGTTAGCTATTGATAAGAAAGCTGCAGTTGAAGAGAGAAAACCTACCAAAAAAATCACTTTAAAAGAAGAACCAAGAAAGAAGGTTTCCAAAGATCCTTATGATATATAAGGCTTATAGAAAGTCCTAAAAACTATTTCCAATGAAATGGTGGAATTAAAAAAGCAAGTAGCTAGAAGCTCAACTAAAAAAACTTTCAGACTGATAAGAAGAAATCATCCTACTCAATCTCAGCCACCTGCTTAAGTATCTGCTACTGATTCAGATGAAGAATAAGAGGAGGAAGAAGAAGAATAAGAGGAGGAAGAATAAGAAGAAGAATTCACCGAATCTAATGGCCTATGGGTCATTATTCTTATTGCTTTAGATACCTAATAAGAAGAGGAAGCTCTTCCTATCATGAGTTGGAGTAAAGGACCCGCAGATATAGTACAGAAGAATAAAAAATTCCAAGTAACTCATCAAATGAAAAGGTACACCCAAAAAAACTTCTAATCAATCTATAGGATCCACATCAAATACTCCCAAAACTCCTCCTTCAACTTCTCCTACATCAAAGACTCTAATAGTATTAGATAATATAGAATATAACATAGTGGAGGACATGAAGAAAACCAAAGCTAATATTTCCTTGTATGAGGTTAGTAAGTTGAAGCAACAACATAAATTACTACTTAATGCATTGAATGCAGTTCCTACCTCCCCATTACCTTCAATTGTTGTCACCACTAAATCCTATAAAAGAAAGAACAAGCCTCATGATCCCATATCTGATAAGATTACTCCCTTTGATGCAATTGTAATCGGGGATAGATCTAATTCACATACACCTCCTTTCCTCCCGACTTTTGAAGTTTTCAACAAGAATGTTCATAATTGTCTTGTAGATTATGGTACCTCTTCAAGTATTATGCCTTACTCAGTATGTTTGAAATTAAATGTAAAACCCCAAAAATATTCTGTACAAATAGTCCAAATTGATATAACAAAGGTTAAGGTGTTAGGAGAGATGAACAAATTTTTTATTAGATTATCATCCTACCCAAAGATTTTTCAGATCATAGATATGTTGGTTGCATATATTACTAAATTTTATGGCCTCATTATGAGTAGGTATTGGCCTAAGAAGTTTAATGGCTATTTTGCTACACATTGGTCTCATATTTAGCTCCCTTATAATGGTAAACCCAATCAAATCAGAGTTGATAGGGAGAAACACATGAAATATATTGTGGCTAATCTGGATGAAGAAAATGAGCCAATAGACATCACTAATAACATATTGGGAAATTATTCTTCTAAATCTTTTCTTTGTAGTTTCTTTTCACAAGCATCCCCTTTTCCTGCTAAATCTGTTACATCATAAATTGAAAGTTTTTCACAGACAACTTCATCTAGGTGCGTAAATATTGTAGAATTACTGATGCAGGAGCAAAACCACCCCAAGTCAAAGTTGAAATTCGTGATTTGGTAAGTGTGTGGTCTTTATATTTTTGTGTAGGTAGCAGCAGAGGAAGGTGAGAAGATTTACAGCATCCTAGAGCATGGAGTGCTCATATGGTTCCAGAGGAGAGAACCAGAGAGATGCCAAAAGACTAAACTCAGAGGAGAGAAGCTTAGTGAGGTATCATGTAGTAGGGAGGACTTGCTACTGCAGAGGTTTTGTTGCAGCTCACAAATGTTGTTACGAGAGACCAAGAAGGCATATGACTAGGAGGTCATAAAATTTTTGTGCCTTGGGAGTCCGATGCAGGAGAAAAACCACCCCAAGTCAAAGTTGAAATTTGTGAACCTTCCAGAATGCAAGCGTGGCATGAGAACAAGATTTACTGATGTTCATTTGAGCTTTTTAATTATTTTTTAATGAAAGTATTATTTTAAGAGATTGTGAGCGAAGTTAAGGATTGATTCGACCTCACTTGATCTAATCCATATTGTATTATTCTATTTAATTGTAAGTTTGTGTGTTTGTAAGGGGGCTAGTATCAATGTAATACCAGGCTGAGAGCGCCGCCATTCCATGGGGCATATGTAATATTTTTTCTGTAATACACATATCTGTGTGTTATCTGTGTGCATTTTTATGAAATCAGATTTAGGCTTAAACATATACTCTGCCTGAGGATAAATTGTAAGGCAGCATTGGGTGTGTAACGAAGGTTCTGTATTAAATGGGTTTCTTGTTTTGTTTACGTCATGAGCATTTCACATTATATCACATATCAAAATTCGGTTTATAAGTCTTCCTTTTTAGATCGTGTTCAGTCTGGTTGTTCTTATCGCATATCACATGCGAGAGGAGGAGTCTTAGGAATGTGATGAAGAGTCACATGTTGGTGTGATCTGCGATATTGCGATGGATTTCTGTGAAGGAAACTTTGGCCATAGGAACAAGATCATTGAGCAATAAAAAAATTAACCAATTATTGTGGGCTCATAACCCACAGGTCCGGGGATGTGAAAAGTTGTAGCTTTGCTGCATCGAAGTGGTACCAGAGCAGAGAAAGATTTCCTGTAGAGCGAGGAGCATGCAATGGCCAGAGGTACAAATATGTTGTGATTTGGTAAGTGTGTGATATTTATATTTTTGTGTAGGTAGTAGCAAAGGAAGGTGAGAAGATTTATAGGATCCTAGAGCATGGAATGCTCATATCGTTCCAGAGGAGACAACCAAAGAGATGCCAAAAGATTGAGCTCAGAGGAGAGAAGCTTAGTGAGGTATCATGTAGTAGGGAGGACTTGCTACTGCATAGGTTTTGTTGCAGCTCACGAATGTTGTTACGAGAGACCAAGAAGGCATATGACCAAGAGGTCATAAAATTTTTGTACCTCAGGAGTCTGATGTAGGAGAAAAACCACCCCAAGTCAAAGTTGAAATTCGTGAACCTTCCAGAACACAAGCATGGCATGAGAATGAGATTTACTCATGTTCATTTGAGTTTGTTAATGGTTTATTAATGAAATTATTATTTTAAGAGATTGTGAGCGAAGTTAGGGATTGATCCAATCCATATTGTATTATTCTATTTAATTGTAAGTTTGTGTGTTTGTAAGGGGGGCAGTATCAATGTAATACTAGGCTAAGAGAGCCGCCATTCCATGGGGAAAATTCAATATTTTTTATGTAATACACATATTTGTGTGTTATCTGTGCACATTTTTATGAAATCAGATTTAGGCTTAAACATATACTCTGCCTGAGGATAAATTGTAAGGCAGCATTGGGTGTGTAACGAAGGTTTTGTATTAAATGGGTTTGTTGTTTTGTTTACGTCGTGAGCATTTCACATTATATCGCATATCAAAATTTGGTTTATAAGTCTTCCTTTTTAGATCGCGTTTAGTCCGGTTGTGCTTATCACATATCACATGCGAGAGGAGGAGTCTTAGGAATGCGATGAAGAGTCACATGTTGGTGTGATCCATGATATTGCGATGGATTTATGCAAAGGAAACTTTGGCCACAGGAATGAGATCATTGCACAATAGAAAAATTAACCAATTATTGTGGGCTCATAACCCACAGGTCTGGGGATGTGAAAAGTTGCAGCTTTGCTGCATGTAGGAATTTACAGGGTAAGTTCCTCAGACAGAACACCAAAGGACACCGCTCACAAACAGATCACAGATCAATACACTAGTATTTTTGACGTGGTTAAAATCGTCAAAGAGGGAAACAATCCACATCCTGAGCCAACGCAGCCACTTCAAGGAATTTATTAATAAAAGAATGAAAATTTACATAAGCTTCTCTCATGAACGGTTACCCTACAAATGACCCTACATGCTCTTTAAATAGAGATCATGGACCAATCGGGTGTTAAGCCACGAATCAAGTGTCGGTAATACCAAGGAGAGAATGAACCATCAGATCACTACATATCGTGACCGTCAGATTGTAAGTTACAAAAGTACATAGTAAAGAAACACACTTTACCTAACTCTACACTAGACCAAGTTATACTTAACTATTTCCTATGTGTCGGACTATCATAATGTCCCCCGTTAAGAGCAACTTGGGATAGGATTGAAGGATGTACAAACATGACAAAATAGGAGATGGAAGGAGGCACTAGAGCCTATACCCCCTAGTGACAACTTCCTGAACTCCAACCATAAATCGAAGTTTAGTAAACTTCGCCTCTATGAGAGCCTTTGTAAAGATGTCTGCAACTTGATCATCTGTTGAACAATATTTCACTTCAAGAACATGGTCATGAATGAGCTTTCTAATGAAGTGCATTTGTAGTTAAATGCATTTGATGCGCTGATGTTGGACTGGATCTTTGCATAGTTGAATGGCACTTTGATTATCACACCAAAGTGTAGTTAGATGCTGCTGCTGAAAGCCAAACTTTGACAGGATCTGACAAAGCCATAGGGCTTCCTTACTGGCTTCTATGGCACAATGATACTCTACTTCTGCTAAAGAAAGGGAAATGGCACTTTGTTTCTTGCAAGCCCATGTAATAGGTCCTGAACCAAGAGTGAACAAATAACCTGCAGTAGACTTCTGATCATTAGGGTCACCAGCCCAATCGAAATCAGTGAAACCAACCAGTAGAGGAGACGCTTCTGCACTGTAATGAATCCCAAACTGAACTGTACCTCGAACATAACAAAATACTCTTTTAGCTACTTTCCAATGACTTTCATGTGGGTTTTGCATAAATCAAGCAATAAGGTCAACAAAAAAGGAAAGGTCAGGATGAGTATTGGTTAGATACAAAAGTTTTCCTACAAGTTGACGGTATAAGGTAGCATCAACTTCAGGGGAAGTACAAGTGATTGAAAGTTTGGCTCCAGACTGAAAGGGAGAAGGGGCTGGCTTACAGTCTTCCATGTGAAAAGGGCGTAGAAGATCACAGGCATACTTGGACTGGGAAAGGGAAATACCATCCTTGGATTGCAAGACTTGAAGACCAAGAAAATAATGTAAGTGTCCTAAGTGTGTCATTTCAAACTTCTTTTTAAGGTTGGAATTCACATGGTTTGTAAGGTTGGGATCACTACCAGTAAGGATAAGATCATCGACATAAAGAACAAGAATGATAAGAGACTTGCCCACTTTCTTGGTGTATACAATAATGTTAGAATGACACCTAGAGAAGTCAATTTCTCAAAGAAATCTATCCATTTTGGCATATCAACTCTGAGGGGCTTGCTTGAGACCATAAAGGGATTTCTTAAGCTAACATACAAGACTGGAGTTTGTTTGTATAAAACCAATAGGTTTCTCCATATAGATTTCTTCATGTAAGTCCCCATGCAAGAAGGCAGATTTAGCATCCATCTAATGGACTTCCCATTTGAAAGAGGCAACAAGGGAAAGAACAAGGTGGATAAATTTCATTTTGGCAACAGGGGAGAAGGTTTCAGTATAGTCGATTCCTTCAACTTGTGAAAAACCCTTAGCAACAAGATGAGCTTTATGTTTATCAACTTTTCCATCTGGTCCATACTTGGTTCTGTAAACCTATTTGCATCTAACAAGTTTTTGTCCCTTTGGAAGAGGAACAAGATCCCATGTATCATTTGCCAATAATGAACGATATTCTTCATTCATAGCTGCATCCCAATATGGCTGGCCTGAAGCTTCTGCAAAGGTGTTAGGATCATAATTAGCTGAAGCGTGAGATAGTAAAGAAGAGGCTCTATCTAACTGAGAATGTGTATGTCACTGATCTGTAGGATCACCAGCAAGAGCACCTGCTGCATCCCGAGTAGCACAGACCCCTTTTGGAAGCTGAGGAGCTGAAGGAGGATCTTGAGAAGGTGGGGGAGGATTGTCATCCTCGCTGTCATAATCTAAAGAAGAAATATTTTTAGAAGTAGAAGGGATAGAGAGAGGTGGCACATCCGCTGAACTAGGCTCGTAGGCCGATATATTTTCAGCAAACTTTACATCTCTTCTAATGATAAATTTTTTTGACTTAAGTGGAATAAGTCTGTATCCTTTGACATCTTCAAATTATCCAACAAAAATACATTTTTCACTCTTAGGTTCTAAAGATTTATGTTTTTCATCTAGAATATGGGCCTATGCTTCACTTCCAAAAACACAAAAGTGACTTACATCTGGTTTAATTGAGCTCCATGCTTCTTCTGGAGTGATATTCTTTAAAACCTTAATAGGAGTGCAATTTATTATGTAATTTTCACAGTTGATTGCTTTTGCCCAAAAATTAAGAGTAAGTCCTTTAGATTGATGCATACAATTAGCCATTTCCTTTAAGGTGCGATTATTCCTTTCAGCTACACCATTTTGTTGTGAAGTATATGGAACAATATGTTGCACTTGAATTCCATTCTCAGTGCAAAAGTTGATGAATTTGTTGTTAAAATATTCTCCACCATTATCAAATCTTAGCTTAAGAATTTGATGTCCAGATTGTTTTTCAACAAAGGCCTTAAAGGCCAAGAACATGTTAAATACTTCACTCTTGAGTTTTAAGAAGTATACCCAACTGTGTCTGGAGAAATCATCAATGAAAGTTAAGAAATATTTGTAGCCAGAGAATGAAACAACTGGAAGTGGACCACATAAATCACTATGCACAAGATGTAAAGGGGCTGAGGCATGCTAAGAGGCACGTTTTTCAAAACTATCCCGATGATGTTTTCCGATTACACATCCAGAACAAACACCATCTCTGCAAGATACCATTGGAAGACCTGTCACCATATTTTCTTTACATAGATTTTGAAGGGAGTGATAGCTTAAGTGACCAAATCACTCATGGCAAAGTTTGCTCACTTCATCATTATGAGCAACAAATACCAAGGGAAGATTTGATGACCCAAAGTTGTTAAACTTATACAACCTTGTAGAATCATCAGCAATTCTAGTAGCTAAAATCTATCTAGGATCTCTTAGGTC
Organism: Pinus tabuliformis; assembly: GCA_031772625.1. Lineage (NCBI taxonomy): Eukaryota > Viridiplantae > Streptophyta > Pinopsida > Pinales > Pinaceae > Pinus > Pinus tabuliformis. The sequence continues at coordinate 476,239,941 of CM062815.1, forward strand.
CTTAATTACAACATCGTGAGGTGAAAATTCAATGATTTTACCTTCATCTGAATGAGCTATCTGATATATAGATAGAAGGTTGCAAGATAAAGTTGGAACACATAATACATCATTAAATTCACCATTGTCAATATGAATAGTTCCAGTCCCTACAACACTAAGAGATCTATCATCACCAACATATATATTTTTGGTGTTACAATCATTTAAAGAAGAAAACATGGCTTTTCTTTTGTCCATGTGATAAGAACCTCCAAAATCAATGAGCCACTCATGAGAATCAGAAGAAGAAGATACATTTAGTGCATATTCAGACCGAGATGCTTGACAACCACATGCAGAAGGTGCTATTCCTGAAGATGAAGTTGAAGTTGAAGAGTGCTCCAAATGGATGTTATGCTTCTTCATTGCTGCTTCCAAGGCTTCCATCTTCTTAAAGCATTTGGATTCTAAGTGGCCATCTTGATTACAAAAGTGGCAATGTCTATTAGTCTTCTTCCCTTTGTTTTTATTTTCCTTATCATTTTGATGAAATGATTTTTTATTTTGAGACTGAAATTGCTTAGGACTTTTGTTTGGTTTAGGACCATTCCTTTTAGGATACAACTTCTTAGGATTCTTTGAATTTAGTTGCTGCTGGGTAGCTAAGGCTTTGTTAGAAGAGTTTCCAAGATTAAGAATACAAAGATGTAAGGGTTTTTCTTGTTCTCTTATTAAAGAATCACAAAAGGCATCAAAGGAAGGGGACTTGTAGTCTTGTCCTTGAGAAATGAAGACTTCTCCTGTAGAATGGAAGGTGGAAATAAACACAGAGTACGCTTGTCCCAACTTAGTAACAATGGAATAGATAAGGTTACCATCTTCTTTCTTAACCTTAACACCTTCCAAGAGAAGTCTAGGGGTCTTGAACTTGGACAAAAAATATTTAATGGAAGAGAAATTATTGGGGTCCAATGTAAGCAACTCATTTTCAAGTTGATGGGATCAAAGTTCATTTTTAATTCCAAAAACTTTAGTGATTTGTTTCATTGCTTCATTAGGGGTACCAATTTATGTGATATGGAATCTAAGGTATGGATAAATAGACATCCCTATCAACCCATGTGCTTGATCTTTCCTATTTTCCATTTGGCTGCCTTATCTTCATCTTTCAGTTTGGTTTCTTGGCCTGAGGCTATTCTGTAAAGACCTTTACTTCTAAGTAAATCCACAATGTAGGACCACCATTGGAAGTAGTTGGTGCTATCAAGAATAAATTGGCAAGGAATTTCCATTTTAACAAAATATGAAGCTATATATACTAAAACTAAGTGTTCCAGTGGAAAGATCTCGAAAAATTAGGCTGATTAAAAAAAAAGGGCTCTGAAAATGGCTTTCGGATGAAGAAGTTATGGCTTTTTGAAGAAAAGTTTTTGAAGATGCCAACGAAGTACGGGAATGTGCATAAATGAATGATAATGTTATATTTAATAAAAAACCACCCCCTTTCCAAACTTAATCTAATTAGCTCAACAAAAAAAGAATTGAACTCAAGACCTCTCTTCTCATAAAGTAGCTTTGGACCAAGTGAGATAGATTAAAAGGTTAGTAATTTTTGGAAAAGAGGAAGGGTTTTTTTTTAGTCACAAAAGCATTGGGGTGCGTTCTTACTTGAAAAAACTCCTTTTTTCCTACAAAACAAAAAGCAAAAAACCCAACATGGACATACAAAAAAGAAAAATAGCTTTAGCTGGAAACTAAATATTTCCCTTAATGTTTCTGATTTTCCTAGATCACACTAAGGCGCAGCGGAAAAGAGCATACGCATGAGAAAAATTCTTCCTTTCTATTTATGATTTGCCCAGATCGCACAGAGTCACGGGGCAAAGAGCGTATGCAAAAATGAATGGTATAGATCCGGTAATAAAAAAACAAAGAGCTAAATAAACCGAAATAAACAGAGAGAAAATAACTAAAAACTACAAATAAACACTGTATACCTCCAGATCTTAAAAATGACGTATCTAGGGCTACCGGAAACCTTTTTCGCATCAAACAAAATGGGTTCCTCACTAGAACTGATGATCTTAACACAATAGAGCAGTCCTCTCAGCCCAAAAGTAGTCAGTAACAGTAGATCTAGGAAACGATAGGCGGATGCAGTTCTACCAGCTTCAGATTTGGATCACCAACAGATGCGGCCCTGTTGTGCTATACAAAAACCCCAAATTTCTTTAAAATTTTACACAAAATATTTATGAATAAATGGGTCCCTTTTTAAATAAACTTAATTATATTTGTGAGTTGATGAATAAAACTGGTATTGACCTCATTACAAGAAAATTCTCTATCAAAAAACCCGATGTAAATAATCCATTTTATAAAGCCTCTGATAAAAAACAAAGTGTTCCTTTAAAATATTATAAATAATTCTACTTTTTCGATAAAGCGATCGAAGATCGCATATCGCAATGACTAAAGGACACAAACAAACAAAGCCTCGTCAAATCCTCCAATCCGATAAAGGAAATCAAAATCAGCAATCAAAGATATCATATGACAAAGCAACACACACAAGGCCTCATCAAATCTTTCGATCTGATAAAGGATATCGCAATTGGCAATCAGAGATGTTCGTATGACAAAGGGATAAAAGCGAAAGCCAAACCCCGATTTACGATCAATCAATTGGGTGCGCATCTCAAGAGGGAAACATACGCTAAAACCGTTTGCATGCATAATACTCTGCTGTATTATAATATCACTTTTCGGCAATCAGAGATATTCGTTGCAAGTCATAAAGCCTCTCCCTTTGAAACCCCCGATTGCGATTTGCGATTTATCACCGATCGCCGATCGAGGAAATCCTAAGACACGCTTGAAATAATCATGTATACGATTGACAAGATGGGTATTTATGGTATTAATTCACCATGATTGGTGGTTTGAACAACTATTAAATTTTAGAGTTAAGAGTAAATCCTTTAAAAAGATTTCATTCGTGGTAATTCTTAACTGCATCTGATTTATCTTATGACAATCATCGTAATTATATTCATTTTCATTTTGGCTTTTAGCGGCAATATCTCTGTGTTAGGGTTTGCAATTGCTTGTACAAAGTTCCTTCGAATCCATGAATCCAAAGAATATGGGAAAGAAATCTATGAAGGCCAAAACAACTCCTGCAGCCAAAGAACTAGGACCGAGCAAGAAGGGATTAATATCATATATGACATGTCTCGGACTGGGAAATGCTAGCTGGGAAAGCATTTATAATTTGATAGAAGCAGAGGAGCCTAAGGAATTAGAAGTGGAAGCCACAACTGATTCAACCAACAAGCCAGAGGGAACCCTCAAAGAGTTGGCCTGCTCATTCCTTTACAGGATAGCAGCACGGGCCAAAAATTTTCCCTACACTGATGTGGTTAGATGGGTTTTTGAGAAAATCCCAACCTCACATAGAACATTTTCCATGACAGATGGAAGTATATTCGGCTCATTCAAGCCTGAAGATCTCATAAAAATGTACTATCTACTCCACCCGAGAAGCGATACAACAAGGCATTCCTAGAAGCATTTGCAAAGGAAAACGACTTGGAGTCAGACCCGATCAAGCAATGAAGGCATTTCCCAGAGAAACATAAGCATGAGTCATTGGGTAAGTATTATGTCGACTAACAGTAGTAGGTAGCTGGTTCGGAGAGGAGAAATTTACCTATGTGAGGCTTTTTGGCAGTCTCACTAAACCCCATGTTCTCCCTCTATATGTTCCCGATAAATTGTTAGCATGAGAATTGGCATATCAGATAAATGTTGAAGGGACATCAAGAATCCTTAGGGATTCCAAGAAATAGATGTGGCCTATATCCCCCCTATGATGTGGCATTTTTACTTTACATGATTACAAGCATCCACAAAAATAGGCAGAGAAGATTCAGATGCTGAATCTTGCCACTATTCTGAATAGGAAATATGACCCAAGAAAGGTTTCCCATAACGTTATCGTTCAAGCTAAACTTACCAAATTCGATTATGAAGCGGATGACTTTGATGATTTATTTGCTTCAGCCGAAACATTTTTCCAGGTTAAAGGATTGGCCAAAATCAAGTATGAAGAAGAGGGGCTAGAAACGTTCAATGCACTCAGAGCCCAGAGGTTGCAAACTCTACCTATGGACCTATTATCTACAATCCCTACAGTTCAAACTAAACAAGAAGCTACGGACAAGACTCCTATATTCGAAAAGATTCCTGAAAAAGAAAAATTTCCAGAGCAGGACCAGGGACAAGAAAAAAGTGGTGAACTCATTGATTCAACCATTTATGTTGATCCCAAACTGATCAAAGAATGGCAACAATTTGATTCTATCATCAGTAATACTAAAAGTCTACAAGGATTCAACACACCTGAGGTGACAACTGGTCATAAATCAGCAATCAATACAGTTTTGACTGAAGGAACTAGCGACCCACCCATGACTCAAAAGGATGTAGAAATAATACCCGAGAATCGATCTGATGAAATTGTTTTACATGTAGAAGAAATACCACCCTTGGATGTCTTCTACAACCCTAAGCATAGAGCTGTAATAAAAAGACAAAGGAAAAAGAGGAAAGTTGATCAATCTCCTCTTTCGACTTCACAAATGGAGATAACAAATGTCTTATGGAGAAAAGAAGTCAATCCATCTGAAGATCTCTCTAAACTTTCTCAGTATGTTGGAGCATACACAATGGCTACAATAGACAAAGCATCGGAGGTTAGTAACTTACTCAAGGAAAAGGACCAAGCAATTATTTTGCTGGAAACAAAGGTACAAGAGAAGCAGTATAAGATAGAGCAGTTGGAACAACAGTTAGCAGCCTAGAGGTAGTCAAATGATCAATTGAACGAGCAATTGCTCAAAGAAAAACAAAGGATTGATCAACATGCAATTCAAAAGCAACAGGAACTATCCCAAGCATTGAGCAAGCTGCGATCATTAAATGAACAGTTGAGCAAATCAAAAGAAGAATAGATCACTCAACTATCACTGCAAATAGAAAGATTCAAAGAATATCCCCAAGTGGGAGAATTCAGATCAGAAGCTCTACAAATTACCAAAGCATTGTCTAATCAGTTGAGCTTATTATGTCATAACATCTCACTCATTCTTCCCCTATGTGAAATTTCATCATCTATGATTGATAAATTAGTTGATGCAAGACAGAAATTGGAGTAAGAAGATGAAAGATTAACATATTTTCTCTCTTGGCAAGAAACCAAAGAAGGAAAAGCTGCTAATCTACCACAAATTCTGGAATCGCATAAAGAAATCCTATTCACTGAATGGCAATCTCAACTAATGAAAGCGAAAAGGGTGACATCAAGATGCAGATCGAAAACAATAAATTTGGTTGAATTGATTAATGATACTCTTTATTTGTCAAATGTAATTACAAAGTGTTTTCCAGGGAAACTTCCATCGATAAAAGCATTAGAACAGACATGGAAACAGGAGCTGGAGCAGAGGGAAAGATTAATCGCAGGAATTCAAACTTTAACATGGAAAACCTTTTGGTTTTTCCTTGTTAAACCACATAGTCAACGGACAACTCACCGATGCAATTGGTCATATGATTCCTGAAATTACTGATGCCACATACACTGCTCAGTTACACTCAAACATGAGTCATCTGCCAGAACTTCAACCGATGCTAGCCATTTGCCAACTCAAGTCACGAGATGATCAACCAATGCAATGAACCATTCTGACCGACTGCAACATGCCTATTTTGAGAAGATTTTCACATTTTTTTGATTTGGTTATACCAGCACATAGCACATTTATTTCATAGTTTGTTAGTTTAATAGTATTTATAGACCCTTTCATGTTTTTAGAAAGGGTCCTCAAATTTTTGTATTAAGACTTGGATCGAAAGTTGCACTACTGTGCTTCCGATATATTTATTTTTATAAAAACTGGACTGGAATTCTGAGTTTTGATGAAGAATACTTTTATGTGATATGCACTATTGCTTCCTGTAAAAGAATTTCCAAGTTGAAAGGCAGGATCTGAATGCAATTCATATTGGAGGAGACTCAAATACATATGGTACTACTATCTATGTTTTTGCTTCATGCTTTTATATGAATTAGCATTTATTTATTTTGCTATTATTGATATATGTATATGCTTTCACAGCAATTCTTTGACTTATCACTATTGAATGTTTAAGAATTGTTATTTTTCATACATATGTATGTCAATGATATATAAATATTAGTGTAATAATGTTTTAATAATTACTTTGTTCAATTACTTAAACACAGTAATTATCATATAAATAAATATTTTTGTTTATAAGTAGAGTCATTTATATGCCTACTTGTCAATAAGAATCATCAAAAATTGCACTAAGAGAAAGACTTCCCGAGATAGATTAGTTATTTATATTGTTGCATTTTAGAATAAATCATCCATAATTCCCATTAGATATTAGAAAATCAATCACTTATCCATCCCATTTATAAATCATTGGGAAATTGGTCCCATTATATCCAGTCAGAGCCACCACACCAAATGGAAAAGGAGCTGCCTTTAAGGTCCGGACCGGGTGGTTTTCCCGGATGTTGATGCAACGATTTTGGAGGCATCAACAGGCCCTCAAATAGCTCTGATGCCATGTAGGAATTTACAGGGTAAGTTACTCAGACAGAACACTAAAGGACACCGCTCACAAACAGATCACATATCAATACACCAGTATTTTGACGTGGTTAAAACCCTCAAAGAGGGAAACAGTCCACGGCCTGAGCCAACACAACCACTTTAGGAAATTTATTAATAAAAAAATGAAAATTTACATAAGTTTCTCTCATGAACGGTTACCCTACAAATGACCCTCCATGCTCTTTAAATAGAGATCATGGACCAATCGAGTGTTAAGCCATGAATCAAGTGTCAATAATACTGAGAAGAGAATGAACCATCAGATCACTACATATCGTGACCGTCGGATTGTAAGTTACAAAATTACATAGTAAAGAAACACACTTTACCTAACTCTACACTAGGCCAAGTTATACTTAACTATTTCCTATGTGTTGGAATATCCTAACACTACATCAAAGTGGTACTAGAGAAGGGAAATGTTTCCTGTAGAGTGAGTAGTGTGCAATGAACACATATTTCATTAAATTTGGAAGTATTTTATTACAAGGCCTTCAACAACATTCATTCTTTTGTAAATCGCCATATTAACTTGATTCAACATTAAAATAATTTGCAAGTAATTTCAAACCAATTAGAGATCATGAATAAGTCAAACATGGGGTTGTTATGTACAATAGTATCAATACACAATAAGAGTGTCAAATCAAACTCTTAGAAGGAATTGATTTAAGCTAAATCATATTAGTATGTCAAACATCCAATAAAGATATTATAGTTATGGATAACATGCTAGATTCCTCAATGTTTAAATTTTATGTCTGGCAACTCTAACCCCCTTTCCCCCAACCTATGGGGGATTTGTTGATTGAATGATGGTGATGTGAGTATCTTATTGTAAATGACAAGGATAGGTGTCCCTTGCATTGCATTGACAGTAGTCTACTAAAACCTTAGTAAAATGTTCTTGTGCTCAATTTCCTACGGTCGCTTTGTGCCTTTATGAAGCACTAATGAGGTGGTCATCATTCATCTTCATAGCATGCAGGCATCCACTATAAAAGTTATACATTGTTGATCTAGGTATTTCAAGAAGGTTAGGTACCATTGATCTATATCCACTCAAATCCAAGTACATCAAATGAGATTTCTTAAATGGGTATTCAAGTCATTCCATTATGATGGACATTGTCACAAATTGAAGTAAACAAGAAACTTTAGTGGTGACTCCGTGTAAGTAGTGGAGGCAAGGGTTTTCAAATATTCGCACAGTTAATGGTAGTGTGGATATTGATCTCTTCTTGTAAACATTGTCAAAACCAATAATAGTGTCAATGTAAATTTAGTGTCAACCAATTGTATGGAAAATCATGATTGACCATTACTTTCACTAAGAAGAGAAAATGATATGCATTTTTAATGGGGGAGAAATAAATGTGAAACATAACTCATGTATTTTAGTTGAAATTTATATAAGTCCCCGTGTTCTTTAATTATTAAATACTTAATGTAAATACAAATAAATTATCATTAAGATATTGATTTTGAAGATTAAATATGTATTAAAAGGCATTCATCTATGACACTTGATTTTTCATGTAGCCTGAATAAACCACTTAAAGCTGATTATCAATTAATCCTAAATAGTTTTGTATCAGACAAATCTTTACTTGCAATAATAGCTTTATTTAAAAAATAAATTACATTTATAAACTTATATGAATACATATAACTAAATGAAATTCAATAAATAAATTCTGAGTCTTGTTGGATTCTATGAGATTATTTTAAGTACAAATAATTTATTTAAGAATTCAAATTTACAAAATGTTAATATTGATGGGAAAAGCATGTCATATGGTGTAAAAAGTTTAAAGGCATCCATTTATGGCCCATCTCTTGAATGAGCTTAAATAGTCTACTTAATGCTCATGGCGGATTTATTAATCCATGTTTTATTAGAAAATTCATTTTCTTTACATGGTTTTTTATTCTAGAAATAGCAATTTCACATTTATACATTCATATTAAACCACATGATAGTTAAATAAAAATCAATTAATGCTTTCCTGACTTATTGACTTATATGACATGATTACATATAGGAATAATTGATTTAATAATGCATAGTTAAAAAAAGTTGTCAATTCAAAATAGAATAAACCAGTTAGAACTCATAAATAATTAATTTTAAATTATTAATTTTCTAAAAAATATATTTTTTACTTACATTGAGATCTTTATTTCAAAAATAAATTCCATTTATATATACATACATTCTAAATATAATTTAATACATACTTGTATTGTTGGTTTCTATGAGATTATTTCAATTACAAATAATTTATTTAAGAATTGAAATTTACCAAATGTTAATAAAATTGGGAAAATCAAATGCCATATGTTGCATAAAGTTTAAGTGCACTTATTTATGACCCGTGCCTTGAAATAACTTTAGCAATCTACAAAACATTCATTACCAATTAATTATTCCACGTGTTGTTAGGAAAAACATTTCATATTACATGGAGTTTTATTTTAAAAAAAAAGTGCCACATTTACACACTTAGATTAAAGTTCATGATATGAAAATAAAAGTCGATAAATGGATTTATATAGACCACTTAAAACTCATTATCAATTAATTATAATTTGTTTTGTAAAATATATATATTTACTTACATTAAGTTACATTTAAAAATTGCATCACATTTATGAACTTCTATCAATGCATATAGCCAAATAGAATTCTTCAAGTCATATTGGATTCTATGAAATTATTTAAACCACAAATAAACTATTTAGGAATTGAAAATGACAAAATGCTAATATGGATTGGAAAATCAATGTCATATGGTGCAAAAAGTTTAAATACAACCATTTTTTACCCATCTCTTTAATGAGTCTAGATGGTCCACTTAACACATTGTTAATTAATTATCCCATGTTTTATTAAGAAGAGAATTTTGTTTTTCATAGAGTTTTGTTTCAAAACAATACAATATGAGATTAATACAGTCTTAATAGATTATGTGATAGACAAATAAAAGTCAATAAATGGATTCCTTATTAAATTAAATGAGATGAGATGATTGCATATACAAATAGTTGATTCAAGAATATATGAAAAAAAATATGGGTTAAAAATTGAATGCCCTACAATTTCACGAATAGTATTCAATTATGAGCCATCACCGTTAGCCTAAATAGTCCACTTAATACTTATTATCAAGAAATTAAAAGACTTATTTTTCAAAAGAAATCATCATAGTATATGGCTATTATAAATCACATTTATATACTAATATTAATGGGCATAACTAAGTACAAGTCAATAATATAATTATAGCTCAAGTGATATGATTTCAGTTTATTTAAAATATAAATTTACAAAAAAACGACTTTAAATAATGAAATTAAATGCTTTATGATTCAAAAAGTTCAATGACATAATTCATCCATGATAGTATGTAATCAAACCTTGATAATCCACTTATCAATCATTATCATCATATACATGTTTTTTTAAGAAATGCAAAATTATTTACAATATATTTTTATCAAAAAAATTACATATCACATTTATGCATTCATATTAGTGCATTTTATATGTAAACAATGAATCACTGACTTAGTTCCTTGTTGATTTTCAATATGATATGATTGCAGTTACAAACATTAATTGATTTTAGCATATAAATTTATGAAAACTATCGATTGAGAAATCACATATCTTATGCTTCAAAAAGATCAAATCATTTACCTATGACACATTTATCATTAGCCTTAATAGTGAATAATGCATTGTGAATAGTGAATAATGCACATACCATTTATCAAGTAAATTATTCTAATTTCTTTAGTAAGAATAGCACCTTTGTTTGCAAGGAGTTCTATTTCAAAACTTATATTTCACATTTATATATGATTATTGACACATATAAGTAAACATATGTCATTAAAAATAACATGCCTCGATGGTTCATGTAAGATAATTTGAATGACAAACAATTCATTTAAGAACACACGCGCGCGCGCACACACATCTTAGAAAAAAAATCGATACAACAAAGTCATTGCAAAAACATTTATAAATAATAAGAAATATACATATTAATATAATTGGCAATTCCCATATATTTCAAAAATTATAAAATCATACAAATTGATTCAACAAAAACTATGTCTAAAATGTATTGAAAAATTGGAATGTACTTTTCAACAAATTTATAAAAGAAATTATCTCCATGAACTACAATGAAGTACATGTTCTATTGAACATTCAAATGTACTCATGTTTTTGTTTGATACGATGAAGTGTCTTAAGAAATGGGAATAAAACTTGCATAAGCCACGTACCTTACTCTTTCCCTGTATATGATTTTATCAAGATGTGGTTTGATCAATATCTGATGAATTGAGAAGTATTCTTTTATGTATCTATTGGAAATACATTTGATTCTTCATAATTATGTCCATATTGGGACCACACATCAATCAAATTTTTCTCATAAAATTGTCTTGCTCTCCCTACTTCCAATTTTGTTTGCAAATGACAATGAGACCTGTCCCATGCAAATTTAAAGTCCGCTATATCAATATTTGATTTTTCAAGTACTTTTCAAATGTACTTGTCAGTGACATTTAATGTCCATATTGCGACATCATAATTTCTTAAGCAATATTTTAATACTTTTGACTGAAAAGGCCTTAAAAAATAGGACCTATCACCAAACTACCAATCTAGTTCTCTTTGAATATGAAAATTTTGTTCATCTTTGGTGTATGATTGGAAGAATACTCTTCCATTTCAAATATCAACAACATCTTTTGAATTGTAGTAATTCCCATCTGTATCTACACTGCAACCACATGTATGATATTAATATATCTCCACTTCAACACTTCATTGCTTAAGGACATAAAAACCTATCATTTTAAAAATGATGTTAGATTTATTATGAACTATTTCCATTTGTATGCAAACATAATTTTATAATAAGTTCAAAGTATCACAAAATGCAAATACAATTGCCCCATTAAAATGAACAAACAAATAATATGTTTACTTTATACATAGAGCCTAATACCTTTATTTAATTTGTATGGAATAAAAGTCTTATAAGAATGCATTGACCCACCATTTAAATCATTGATTTTACAAGTTGTAACAATTTATTTAGTTGCAATTGAAAAATATAATTACAATGGTCTAGTACAAGTACACAAACTAATTATATATTAATTTTCACCTACAATATAATACAATTTTTAAATTTCAAACCTAATTAATTATATGTTAATTTATAGAGTTTCTACCTTAGTCTTTTTTTGTGCTTCTTTTAGTACAAATTGTATGTTTATTGTTGGTGCTACATACAACTTAATATAATTTTTCAACTTATATGAAATAAAAAGGGTTATAAGAATGCAATGGGTCATCCTTCACATTACTAATTTCTAAGAGGTATAATGATAACTTAAACCACATTTAAAGCAAATAATTGTAATGATATAATTAAAACAAATAGACCAATTATCTATTAATTTTACATACAATGTAATCCATTGTAATATATATATATATATATATATATATATATATATATATATATATATATATATATATATATATATATATATATATATATATAGCATGGGAAATTTTGATATGAAAACATTAAATGACCATTCATCTCACCAAAAATAAAAAATCAAAATCAAAATATTTTATTTTTAGTAATGACAAACCAAATCAACAATTCTTTTATTAGTGTTGTGAAATAAAAGTAATAATTCATAATGTCATACATATAATAGCATGATATAAACATCTGTAATCTTAAGGTACTTCTAAATGTAATTGAACATCCTTCAAAATAGCTTGCACATTCGTAGCCTTGTTGAGTTTATGCAATATTCTCCATAGCTCATTGATCAACCAATTATCCCCTTGATTTGCTCCAATGAATGGAGGGGCAAGAATCACATTTTCTTTTGGATTCTCTTTCACTCTCTCAATTAAACAAACAACTCTAATAGCATTGGTTGCATCATATTGGGTATGCATTTCCCACACTTTTTTCAATGATTTAGTGTGTATAACTTTCATTGGATTGTCAATGACCTTATGTCCCTTTTGTGGCTTACAGTCTGAAGTAGTCCACTTAAACACAAGTTTATCTTGTAATGTTTCTAAAACCAACTTTTTTAGAAATCTTGTTGTGCTTTGTTTCAAAGATGTCGTCCAAATTTCAATGTCAAGAGATTCATTTTTGAAACACATTTCAAAAATTGATTTTGCATGTGGATGAATCCAAAATAATTTTTTCTCTATTGTGTAATCAGCATCAGCTCCCATTTTCTCAATATGCCCTTTGTTTGTTGCTTCATCATCGATACTATGATTAAAAATGTCCTTTAGTTCAAAAATAACTAGTTTCTTTTCAGTTATTTTGGCTGCAACACAATGGAAAATAATATAGTCAAACCATTTTATTCATGTTACAAAAATTACTAAAAAAATTGTTGAAACGATACACTTACCTTGAGTGGTTTTTGCACTATTTATAAATGAAACAATAATTTCTTTTATCATCTTGATAGGACTTGGAGTAAACATATTAAACCTTCAATAAAATACCAATTGTACTTCTTATTAAACCTTCAATAAAATACCAATACCAAGAAAAACATTAGTAATGCAACCTTTCAAAAGAAACACACACACACACACCTTTAACATTACTTTGATGGTTAATTTTATCCTTTTTATTTGTTCCTATAATAAAAATATACAAAGTTATGGTAGTTACAAGCATTTGAGTTTGAAGAATAATAAGATAAACAACAAGACAAGTTATAAGTATCTGATATGACATTATCTTCATATTTGTAGCATTTCACCTCATCATCATCTTAGTTACCTTTATTTGTTTCCAAATTAAACATATAAAATATTTTGAATTGTGAAAATGAATAGAATTGTTAAATAACAAGGAAAACAAGTGGAAAAATTATAAGTACCTGATGTTATATTTTGTTCTTGATTAAAGTTTCGTTTAACTTTCGTTTGATCAATGTCTTGGTTCTCTTTCCTTGTCACTAAAATAAACATAAAAAAGATGTTATGAATTGTGACAATGAACAAAATTCATTAAACTATACAAAAAAAAGAATCATCTCTAATCGTCCATAATAATATTTTGGTCTTGATTGTGGTTTTGTGGGACATTACCCTGGTCATTATATGCATTCTATTTATTTCCAACTATAATCAACATATGAAATGATATGAATCATAATAATTTAGAATAATAATAAAATAAAAAAAGATAGAGTTACAATGATTAATACCCATTTCTATCTCCATCATTCCATGGTCATTGTCTTGATTAATTTCATTCATCTCATAATTCCCTATAATAGTCATCCAAAAATGTTATGAATATGGAAATTAAATAAATTGAAAAATTATCAAGAGAAAAAACCAAACAAATTATGTACCTGGTATGATAACTTCTTCCTCTCCTCCTTCTCCTCCTATTTCCATCTCCATACTTTTTTCAACAACATAAGCACTATGTTGATTAATTTTTTTCTTCCCACTTTCATCATTCTTTATTTTAGAATCTCCATCATTAGTCATTTTAGTAAACACTTTGACAATTAAGAAATATGAAAAAAATAGTATCCAAAGTATTATAATAATAAAAAAATGAATTGTCTTACCTGAATTTTCCAAGTGCATGGATACTGGATTTGATAGTTGAAAAGATTTGTAATTATTTAACATGATTGTCCTTTGTGACTCTATTTGCACAACACAAGAAATTCTTCTTCCATATGTACAACAAGCCTTGATTAAATTTTTCCCCGCATAAAGAGAAATAACCACTTTTGCATCACTACATTGTTGGTTTTTTCCACTAAATCCATCCAGAAACCATAATCTCTCTCATTTTCATCAAATGTGTCTTCAAATGTGTGAGAGTATTTAATAGCCTCCAAAATTTTTAATTCTGAAGTATAGAAATGTATAATAAGAACTATATCATAATTATAATTGTTTTGGGACTTATATTCATAAATTCCACTAGTCATTTTATAGTTGAACTTGGAGTTCTTTATGGAAATTTCCAAATACTGACGTACATCATTACAAAACCAAAGTTTTACTAAGAGAACTGTAGTAAAGTCATTCAACTCGTTTTTGTCGATAAGAAATTGAAAAAATTCAATGTAATATCCCTTGTGGAATTATTCTTTTTTCAAAGCGAGTGTATCCAAAACAACAAGGTCATTATGTAAAATTGTTTGCAACTGACATGGAAAAGAGTGCAAAAGTGTTGACAAAAGATGAGGACCCCCAAAATGAAAACCAAATTCAAAATTGTTATCAACCTATTGAACACTTGTTGATCCATTTATCATTCTGTCAAGGACTCCACATGCTTGCTGAGAAAGGGACTCTATCTTTGTATTACGTGTTCCTTTGACATAAGTAGACCCCTCCACCGTGTTGCAAAAATTGGTAAATATGATATCATTAATTTCATAATGCTCAAGAATGTTGAATGTGGTAAGAGTCATCTCATTCAAGTTTTGATCATGACTTTGACAATATGTAACCATTGCATCCAATATTGTTCTGTTAGTTTTCAATTTAGAACAATAATATTTTAATTTTATGGCATTTGATGATGATTAATTGGAATAGAAAACCAAATGGTTCCATCCAATAGCTTATATGCTACTGAAGCAATTTCTTCCATGGTTAATCCCCGAAGGGGCCAAATAGTAGCTGGTGTCAAACTATGTAGACTATTTCTCTTGTAGTTCTCAAAATCAGGTTGGCTTGGAGAACACTTTAATGTGCCTAGTTGGTAATAGTTAAAAACAGTGTCCCATTTATCCCAAATAGGTTCATCAAGATATAAGAGAATTTTTTTATCAGAAAAAATTGTAATTGGACAGTCAAAGAATAAGCACAACATTTCATCATCAACCTGGTAAAATAATAAATATAAACTAATAAGAATTCAATGTAAAAGTGAAACTAAATAATTTGTTATAATCTAATGAGAAATCATTATAAATATAAAAAAATATGACTTATATTATCAGCTTTAGTCATTTATCTACAATAAAAATAGATACAATAATAAAATGTTAAATGTAAAAATAATTAAAATTACATACCTTGTCTTCAACCATCTTAGAACATCCAATCCTCCTTTTCTTTAATTTGTCATTGGCAATTAAGAAATGTCTTGCCGAGCGCACACAATCAATAAATGGAGTTTTGAAGAATACCTTATCTGCATAATTTAATTGACAACAAATGCAGATCACATCAGTGGGTTCCACTGATGGATGCAACAATCGAGCATTACGTTTTATATATATATATATTTTCACTTCTCTCGATACATTATATTTAGGATTTGTTAAAAAAAAATTCGCTGCTTGAATGGTATGTTGACCATCAACTATCGAAAAATTGATATTCTTAGAATTTAGATCTGTCTCATTTATAATTTTGATAGAGTTGACCAATGGATTAGGCTTATTAATGTCAAATGGAATCAGAAGAGCATCGGGTAATGAGGTTTGAAATTTTTCTAGGAATGATTTCACTAATACTTGGACATTTAAATCATCTCGTGATCTTAATTTGAAACTTTGGGGACTTCTTTACATATTTCAACAACAACTTTTCTACTAAAGGAGTTTGAAAATAGATAGCAATGCTTGAAGGCTTCTTGAATCTCATCACATTGATTTGCAAGGTTAGTTGTCTCAAATTCAACTTTCCTAGATTTTTGATTGCTATAGTGAGCTTGAAATCACTTTTTGTTATGTTCTCCTCCAAATCAGATAAATATACTCTTATCAAAGCAAGTAATTGAGAATCTGTTTTATCATCTCGTATTTTATTAATAAATTTACCTTTTTGTTGTAAATGAAGAAGTACAGATGATGTTCTTTTACTTCTTACATAGCGATATCTCAGAACGGTGGCGATGCATTTTAAAAGATCTACACAACTATTTAGTCCAGATTTAGAGAAGCTCTCAAAGTTATTCGACTTGAACATTGAATTCTTTATTGTATTTGTTGAATCAGTACTTGAAGCTTCAATCAAATCTGGTCTAAAATTTGTATATTGCACTTGACATGAAATTAATATTACCTCATTTTCTTTAATAATTTCCACTCAAAAGTCAATGTCATTTTCATTGTAAGCATAGCAATTAATTATTATTCCTAATATCTCTGGTTCGTTTCCATCTATTGATCCAAATAGATACATATCAGGAAACATATTCATGGGAGCTTCTATTTGGATGTACTAATCTTGCACAAACTCATATTTATTATATGTATTGTATTTTTTAATCATTACAAAAGTAGAAGTAGAAGGTGTTATTGATACTGCCTTTTGAGTTGAATAACTTTTCTTTTTCTTAAGTGATGGTTGTAACATTTCATTTGCTTTTGGGCCAACCAATTCTACAAATAACAACAAAAAAATATTTGCATTAATCAAAATGAAAATATAATTTCAAATATTTTCACATAATGTTCTTATAAATATTGAAAAACCACCCAATCTAACCATTTCTAAGAGAGTGTACATAAAATATGAAACCACCACACGAGTTGGAGGCAATGTTTGAATATCACTTTTTTTTTTTGCTTCTTCTTCACTACTTTACTTCGAATTTCAGGCACACCAGATTCCACAGTTTCTAGAAAAAAAATTATGGAATACATGAAATACCAAAAATTATTAAACAACCTTATAATACACGATTTCTATTTACATGCACAATAATAAATAAGTACATATGCTATGCAAGTTTTACTATATGACACCAAAAGTTATCACGTGGGTAAAATTGCTAAGAAAAGAAACCACCTAATCCAACCATTTCTAAAATATTACATAAAATATAAAATCACCATCCTAGTTGAAGGGGGCATCATTTATATATCACTTGTTTTTCTTTTTCTCTTTGCTACTTTACTTCGAATTTCACACCCAGCAGTTCCATGGTTTCTAGAAAGAAAAATATTACGAAAGATATGAAATAACAAATAGTATTAAACAACCTTATAATACATGATTTCCATTTACACGCACAATAATGAATGAGTACATACGTTATGCAAGTTTAGTATATGACACCAAAATTTATCACATAGTTAAAATTTCTTGGAAAAAAATACCCATGTTAGTATGGGTTGTCCTCATTAAAACCCCACTCCTAAAGCTATTTCCATAGGTTTTATTAATGAAAAAGAAGTTATTAACACAATTTCTAATGATTGTAACAAAGTATAAACTAAAATTGTCATACCATTTAAAGAATTTGGTGTCGTGTTTCTTGAACTTCCTTTTTCCTTGGATGCTTCTTTTGAATTCTCACTAGCTTCATAGTCCATAATATCTAAAAATAAAGTAAAAAATTGTTATCACAATTTTGAATTATTGAAGAAAATATGAATTTATAAATACTATAACTACTCGCATCATTATATGTGTAACAAAATGAACAAGAACACTAACAAGTGTAGAACTCACAATAATAGCTAATCAAGGTTAGAAAAAGGGCACCCCCAAATAATTTATTATGTTCTTTTAATCGTGAATATAGGAAAGCAAACATCTACTAGGTTTCCTTCTAGCACGAGCATAAGAACATTTCCAAAAGACATTACATTGTGAATAAATAAAAACAATTGTAGAGACTACAACATCATATATACACAAAATTTATCTCTTATAGTCATGTATATTCTTAGTTTGCTTTAGAAAAAATAAAAGAAAAACACAATGAAAGAACATTAACTATGGCGATCATTAGATTTTCTTCTAGATCTTTGTCTAGCACAAAGACAAACACATAGCAACTTTGCAAGGTGAAAGAAATATAAATGTGATATAATTACTTCTAACATGAACAAAAGCATATTGCCAACAAGAACCTTGCAAAGCAAAAGAAATATTCGCATCCTAGATTTATTTCTATTACAAACGCATGGATATTGTCAAAAAAAACATTGTAAGGTGAAAGAAATCTAGCACGTGCTACAATTATTTTTAGTACGAACACATTCATATTTCCAAGAAAAACGTTGCAAAACAAAATAAATATAGCACAAGCTAGATTTCCTTCTACCACAAACACAAACACATTGTCATTAAAAATATTGCAAGGAAAAGGAAATGTAACCCATGCTAGACTATATTCTATCGCATACAAGAAGATTGCCAACAACAACATTGTATTGTAAAGCAAATATAGTGGATGCTAAATTTCCTTTTGGAAAAAACATAAACACAATGTCAATAAAAACATTGCAATAACAATATTTCCTGGGACATTTGACCTTGCCTTTTAGAGACTATGAGGTTTTAGTCCATGCCTACATAGACTGTTGTTACAATGTAAAAAATGTTAAACCCTGAAATGATTAGAAGGCCCTTCATATGGAATATGTCGTCTAAGAATGGGATAGTGTACAAAGATTTCCTCCTATAAAAAACACAAGAACGTTGCAAATAACAACATTACAAGATGAAAGAAATATAATACATACTATATTTCCTTCTAGCATCATCACATAACAACATTGTAGGGTGAGAAAAATTTAGTCTGTGTTACATTTACTTATAACACAAACATATAAATATTTCCAATGACAACATTACACAACAAAAAAAATCTAGCAAAAGCTAGATTTCCTTTTAGCCTAAACAGAAACATGTTAGCATTCACAACATTGCAATGTAAAACAAAATCTAACATCTCTTAGATTTCCTTTTAGCACAAACTTGAGCACATAGAAACATTGTAGAGTGAGAAGTCTATCAAGTGCTAGATTTACGTCTACCACAAATACAAGCACGTTGCCAACAACAACATTGTAGAGTATAAGAATTCTAGATTGTGTTAAATTTTTTTCCAACACAAACACAAGCACATTTTAATTTGAAAGAAATTTAACACATGTTATATTTCCTTTGAGCACAAACACAAGAACATAACAACATTGTAGGACTAAATAAGTTTAATATGTGCTAGATTAACAACATTGCAATTTAAAATAAAATCTAACATGTGTTAGATTTCCTTTTAGCGCAAACTCGAGCACATAGAAACATTTTTAGAGTGAGAAATCTAGCAAGTGCTAGATTTATGTCTACCACAAATACAAGCACGTTGCCAACAACAACATTGTAGAGTATAAGAAATCTATCTTGTGTTAAATTTTCTTCCAACACAAACACAAGCACATTTAAATTTGAAAGAAATCTAACACATGCTATATTTCCTTCTAACACAAACACAAGAACATAACAACATTTTAGGACTAAATAAGTCTAATGTGTGCTAGATTAACAACATTGCAATGTAAAAGAAAATCTAACATGTGTTAGATTTACTTTTAGTGCAAACTCAAGCACATAGAAACATCGTAGAGTGAGAAATCTAGCAAGTGCTAGATTTATGTCTACCACAAATACAAGCACGTTGCCAACAACAACATTGTAGAGTATAAGAAATCTGGCTTGTGTTAAATTTTCTTCCAACACAAACACAAGCAAAATTAAATTTGAAAGAAATATAACACATGTTATATTTCCTTCTAGCACAAACACAAGAACATAACAACATTTTAGGACTAAATAAGTCTAATGTGTGCTAGATTAACAACATTGCAATGTAAAAGAAAATCTAACATGTGTTAGATTTTCTTTTAGCGCAAACTCAAGCACATAGAAATATTCAAGAGTGAGAAATCTAGCAACTGCTAGATTTATGTCTACCACCAATACAAGCACGTTGCCAACAACATTGTATAGTATAAGAATTCTAGATTGTGTTAAGATTTCTTCCAACAAAAACACAAGCACATTTTAATTTGAAAGAAATCTAACACATGCTATATTTCCTTCTAGCACAAACACAAGAACATAACAACATTGTAGTACTAAATAAGTCTAATGTGTGCTAGATTAGCAACACTGCAATGTAAAAGAAAATCTAACATGTGTTAGATTTCCTTTTAGCTGAAAATCAAGCACATAGAAACATTGTAGATTGAGAATTCTAGCAAGTGCTAGATTTATGTCTACCACAAATACAACACGTTGCTAACAACAACATTGTAGAGTATAAGAAATCTAACTTGTTTTAAATTCTCTTCCAACACAAAAACAAGCACATTTAAATTTGAAAGAAATCTAACACATGCTATATTTCCTTCTAGCACAAACACAAGAACATAACAACATTTTAGGACTAAATAAGTCTAATGTGTGCTAGTTTAACAACATTGCAATGTAAAAGAAAATCTAACATGTGTTAGATTTCCTTTTAGCGCAAAGTCAAGCACATAGAAACATTGTAGATTGAGAAATCTAGCAAGTGCTAGATTTTTGTCTACCACAAATACAAGCATGTTGCCAACAACAACATTGTAGAGTATAATAAATCTAGCTTGTGTTAAATTTTCTTCCAACACAAACCCAACCAAATTTAAATTTGAGAGAAATTTAACACATGTTATATTTCCTTCTAGCACAAACACAAGAACATAACAACATTTTAGGACTAAGTCTAATGTGTGCTATATTAACAACATTGCAATGTAAAAAAGAATCTAACATGTGTTAGATTTCCTTTTAGCGCAAACTCGATCACATAGAAACATTGTAGAGTGAGAAATCTAGCAAGTGCTAGATTTATGTCTACCAAAAATACAAGCACATTGCCAACAACAACATTGTAGAGTGTAAGAAATCTAGCTTGTGTTAAACTTTCTTCCAACCCAAACACAAGCACATTTAAATTTGAAATAAATCTAACACATGCTATATTTTCTTCGAGCACAAACACAAGAACATAACAACATTGTAGGACTAAATAGGTTTAATATGTGCTAGATTAACAATATTACAATGTAAAATAAAATCTAACATGTCTTAGATTTCTTTTTAGCGCAAACTCTAGCACATAGAAACATTGTAGAGTGAAAAATCTAGCAAGTACTAGATTTATGTCTACCACAAATACACACACGTTGCCAACAACAACATTGTAGAGTATAAGAAATCTAGCTTGTGTTAAATTTTCTTCCAACACAAACACAAGCATATTTAAATTTGAAAGAAATCTTACACATGTTATATTTCCTTCTAGCACAAACACAAGAACATAACAACATTTTAGGACTAAATAAGTCTAATGTGTGCTAGATTAACAACATTGCAATGTAAAAGAAAATCTAACATGTGTTAGATTTCCTTTTAGCACAAACTCAAGCACATAAAAACATTATAGTGTGAGAAATCTAACAAGTTGTGATGGATTTCTCACACAAAACAATCTCATTCTCACCTTCATATCCCTCCACATGCTCCTCCCCATCTAGGAGATGCATATACATGTTTATAAACCACATCAAGTAAATTGTCTCTCTCACTCATGTGAAATCCTGGGTCTTTGTAAGATTTCCAAAACTATGGAAATGGAACAAACTCTAACATTATTATCAAGAAAAAATTCCCTCTCTACGCTGACTAAATCTAGAGTTAAGATGGATCTAAAGGAAAAGCTTGCACCTTGAGAAATTTGATCCCTTTATAGGCTATCTAAATCTAGAGTTAAGATGAATCTAAAATGGTTTAATTATTAATAATTATAATTCTTATTTTATTTTATATTTATGTAATTTGACTAAATTAACAAGTTTAAATAACATTACATAACCTTAGAACATCTCATTCACTTTGGGCTAAAGTCTCCCATGTAATCATTCATGTTGGACTAAAGTCTCTCCATGCAATTATTTAAATTTGTAGATATTTATTTTTATCTTAATCAATAATATTTAATATAAAGTAGAAAACATAAACTTGGAAAAGCCCATAAATATTATAAATATCAAGTGAATTACAATGAAATTTGAACCATTTAAAATTAAAATTTTATATTTTTATTTTGGAAAAATTTCAAACCATAAAATTGATAATAATAAAAAATTTATTAAATATATGGTTATTTTATTTAATTTTATAAATATTATATACAATAATACATGAAAAATGTAATATAATTTCAAAAATTGTAATTTATAATTTTAAAATCACTAAAAAATAATATTAACATACCAAATTCTTTATTATTATTATTATTAAAATTTGTAGATATTTATTTTCATTTTAATGGATAATATTTAATATATAATGGAAAGTATAAATTTGGAAAGGGATACCCATATTATAAATATTAAGTGCATTAGAATGTAATTGAACCATTTAAATTTATGATTTATATTTTTAATTTAAAAATAAAATAAAATTAAAACATATAATTAATTAAATTTATGATTTTACATTTCCAATTAAAAAAAATTCAAAACATAGAATTGAAAACATATTGAAAAGAGGGTCCTCTGCATGGAGTTGGTAGAAATGTTCACTGCAAATGAGATAAGGTGTCCTTGAAATCACATTATACACTTGTCTGATTCATCACTGCAATGAGCCAAGGTATACAAATTTTAGGGATACCCAAAGAGCAACGAGTAGCTAAAATTCTTTATGCCAACACTATGGAACTAGAGGGAATGGATTCAATGGAGATCAAGACCTTGCATTGTGTTTTGCTAAGTGGAAGAGGTCCCTATAAATTAAAATTTTCCTGGAAATAGGGACAAGCAACTAATAACAAGCGGAAGCACTAACAATGTATCAAGGAGTCAGGTTCCTCAAGGACATTGTGCAAAGGGATGTAGTTATTGTTGAGGACTCCATCATAATCACAAAATTTAATTTAAGGAAAATACCATTGTACTATGAGGAGCATACAAGAGTATGCTTACATATTACTACTATATTCAATGCTAACCCTAAAATTCATTAATGGTATATGTTGAACTAGCCTTATGATTTATTACCTATGTTGTTTATAATCAAGGTAATAATGAAAACCAACACCTTGCACAAAAAGAACAATTACCATGAAGTGTATGGAAAGTGAACCAAATGGTAGCATACTCTCCTAGTGGAATCATGTCTTTCATAGTTGAATATTACCTTGTAATTGAGTCACAAGTGTAATCACTCAATTAAATGTTGTAAACATACCCTTGTCATTTTGGAACTAGATTGGTAAGCCTAATACTTGTTAATTTATAAATAAGATTAAATACTTGTTTAGCAATGACATGGTACACTAATTAGAACCGGTCTAGATCCGTCTTAATTCTAAATTTATTAAATGCTGAGAGGGATCAAATTTTTTGGCATGCAAACATTTCTTCAGGTTTTGCACTAAAAAAACAGGTTTTCACTTCAAAAGATTTGACCTCTCTCAATAATTGATAAATGATTTAGGCTAATATGCTAAATGATTTAAATAGCTTAAATTCACATTGTATTAATATAAAAAGTTATTAAATCATTTATAATTCAACTTTATATTTATTTTAATTTAAAATATATTGATAAATTAGACTTGTTAAATAATTTATAATTAAATATATCATTTATATTAAATTTTAAATCTAATTTTGTATATTTAACGATAATTTTGTCTAACTTATATTAATTTCATTATTTTTATTAAATATTAAAATTTAATTATTTTTAAAAAAGTTTACTAAAATCACTATTGAAATTTCAAAACTTTAAAGATATTAACATTTATACACAATTCAATTAAAAAACTCAAACTTATATAACTTAGAAGCCTCTCTTATATACAATTTATTTAGTTAAAAAGCATTTAATTTAAACCATTTGTAAAACTGTCTATCATTTATACCAATCTAGATCCATTTTAACTCTTTATCTACTCAAAAGGGATTAAATCACCATGGAAAATACCATGGGTTCTCATAAAGTCAAAGCTCAAAAACTGACTTGACCAAGTCAAATTTACCATAACTACCCAATAAAAATTAATTTAAAAAATAATAACTTTTTATTTTAATATAGGGTTATTTTTAATTTTATTTCAAATTTACCTTAACTACCCAACAAAAATTGATAAAATAAATAATAACTTAGAATTTTTATCTTATTTTAAGTAACCAAAATTATAATATAATATATCAAACATTTCACCCAATAATAATGAAAAAAAAAACATAATTAAATTAATTACATGTTACACCATTAATATTATTAAACATTTACCTAATTACATTGTACACAATTGAACATTTGAAAAAAGCTAAGGAGAAAGAAGAGTATCAACATGAACATTAAGGACCAGCAACAACTTTGAAAGAATCTCTTCGCTATCAAGAGGCAACTCTAAATAAAGCCACTCCAGATTTAGTGACATATGTGCAGGTGTGTCGTAGCTTTTATTACTCTGCCATATAGTGCATACATCTCACTCAATGTTGGGAATTGATATGTAATTTTCAACCACCTTGCCCTTTTCATGATAAGCTCCGGGGAAGATATTGTCAGAATAGTACAGTTTCAGGCACAGGAAAATATTAAAAGACTTGTTGTAGTAAACAAATGGAAAAAAAAAAAGAAGCTATTTTACACTGGTTATTTTTATTTTAATTAGATTTCGAAACTATTTTAAAATTTGACGAACAAAATATTAAATAATTGACATCGTTTTTATCAATCAAATTTAAAAATATTCTATATGCAAAAAAATGTACAATCACATTAAATTCAACTATTGTAAATACTTTGCAAGAGAAGTTTCGTTATTTGTTTAAACACTTATATTGGACTTTGACAGAAGAAATGAGAACATAATGAGTCAGGACACGTTCTATGGTGGATGTGCAATAGCCATGAAAGTTGGCCCCCTTTTCATTGTGCAATTTGTTTATCAAAAGTCAAAGTAAGATGTTGTAGAGCTTGATATCCACTGTTTAGGCATTGAACCATAGAGCTCTCTATTTGATTTCTATTGTTGATTTTTTTAATAAACAGTTAGTTAGTACAACATCAACTGCTAGAACAAAGATAAGGAGTGGTGAGATTTTTTCATCAAATGAGTGAAAAAAGTACCTGGCCTCCTTCATATTATTATACCTTCCCACTACTAGGTATATAGCGATTGATAAATCACTGAAAGCCTATTATTTTCTTTCGAATTTTTCCATATCGCTTGATTTAAGCCAATGTTTTCTAGAAATTTTTATTTAGAATTATTTTAATTTTATTTTTAATTTTATTTTATTGGACAAACAACTTAGGAGTCTTACTGCAATTTATTACAGGTTTTCCAATTTTAGGTTGGGTTAAAGAGTCAAGTTTAGATATAATATATAGAATATGACGAAAAAATTTAATTTCAAAAAACTAATGCTAAGTCTCACTTAGCATTAATCTAATAACATTTTTTGTTTGGAATTTTTTAGCCTAATTACATAGCTTAATATTACATAGCCATCTGGTTCTTTTCGTTTGGAATTTTTTAGCCTAATTACATAGCTTAATATTACATAGCCATCTGGCTCTTTTCGTGTTAATGACATACTAATGCATTTCTTAATATTACATAACCATCTGGTTCTTTCGTGTCAGCGAGCACTAAATTTCTCTGTCCAAAAAACTTCTTGTTTTAAGTCCTCTGCACCTAAATCTGGTCATGTACATTCTCTGTCCTACAGACTTCTGGTTTTAAGTCCTCTACAAGGATACACATTCTCAACGAATTGCTATGTTTCGAGCACCCTAATTTGTCCTTGCTTCATATGCCTGCGGCTTGCATAATGACTCGCCAAACACTAGTTAATTAAGGCATAACTTTTCAAGTACCAGATCTTCAGGTACTAGATGACGATTATTATTGTCTCGTTCCTTCAGTTCCTCAACTCTCCAGGCCTCTCACTATTCTTATTACAACATCATATCAACGCTCTCTTCCTCTTCATACATGTTGGATACATATAACAAGCTACCCCATATACAATTTGATGGCATTGCTTGAGGCCTCAGTGCCTGTGCACTCTTCGTTTTGCTTTTTTTCTCCATAAAACTGAGGCCATATGCAATTTGATGGAATTGCTTGAGGCTTCAGTGCTTGTGCACTTTGCATCTTCCTTTTTTTCCTCCATAGAACAAAGGGAGGGACAGAAAGGAGAGTAATTATCCATCTATGCTGCATTTTTCCTCTATAATCTAATGTTTGCCAAAAATTTATGTGCAATCCTCCAATCAGTGATCCTATTACTCTTAAACACTTGCTCCATCAACCCCCAAAATTACTAATGCAGTAAACAATAATCGATTCCTTTCTACTCATGTCTTGAATTTCTGGAATTTTTTTATAAGAAGTCCCATTTTAACCAAAGCTCACCTAAGGGGGAGTCTCCCTAAGCACCCTAGCATTTCCTCAGCTATTGTTGTTGCTACTTGAAGTCTTTTTGCAGAAGTAAAACGTAGTGGCATAGATTATCTTGTGTTCTATGTTCCCAATCCTAGTTTTCATAAATATTGTTTCTCCATTGTTTGCAGAGTTGGTATCCATCTTCTAACAAGACTGATTTGAACACTTATAGTCAACGAAGAGTGTTACATTGGTATCAAAGCTCCCCCCTACATAAATAAATCTCACAATCTGGAAGACACAAGTGGAATTGGAAAACCATCTCGGTAATTGGCTAGTCCTCTGTGCTTTTATTCAAGTTACCCTAACATGTTATCTGATACAATTATGTTTTGTTCTAGCTCCATGAATCTCTTGGCTATGTTGACTAAGTTGTTATTTGCAGCATCATGGTAGTTCACTGTGCACTTAATTTAAATTCCTCTTACTTAGGATGCACTCTTTCATTCATTTCATTTGCTTTATTGATACAGCCATATCTGGATTAAATCTCAACCACTTAAAGATTAATATCCAAAACTTACCCTTGATACTGACTGTCCATGGACAACCCAAGAGGGATTCCTTTCTGTGCTAATTGTCTCGAGCAACCCAAGAGGGATTCCTTTCTGTGGATTCCTTTTTGTGGTAATATTTGAAATGCATGGCAGTAGATAGCATTTAAGGACATAGTGCCCAACGCATCCATGAACCAACGAACCCTTAACCAACTTGGAATTGCATCCGTGTCCATTTCTGAAGTCAGTTGCAACCTCTATAAGAGTAGCTTCTGACCATGCTCACTTTATCCATTGTGCTTCCACTATCACCTTTAGTTAAAAGAGACACTTCTGCTGAGACTACGATAGAATTATTTCAGTGCACCATATAGTGTTACATCCAGTACTGTAGCGCTTAATCTAAAGGAACCCTTATTTGCGGTTCATATCTTGGGCCCACAAGATCGGACCTCGGTCTTCTCTATGCCAAGCTCCTCACTATGGTATGTCACCCCCAGTATAAACGAATCAAGGGTGATCTTAGAAGCAAACAGTTTAGTAGGATAAAGAAATCATGTTTGAAGCCACACTTGGGTTTGAACTACCACCACTCTACTAACCCCTTGATATTTTACTAGCACTGAAACTACTAGTACTTCCTCCTACTACTGCACCAGGCTGACTACAACTGGTAGGATAATGATTGTACCAAGGCAAATAGAAAGCAAAACCAGAAAAAGAAAGTAACATATGACTTATGGATGTCGGAGGAGTGGTCGACACTGGGCTAGCTTTGTGGTTTCCTGACATTACCTCTTCGACAACAGGGGTTTAGAATCTTGACTTCCTTCATTATCAAGAAGCAGACAGTTTAGTAGGCTAAAGATTCAATCAAGATTGTCTTACAGTTCTCGGTGATATATTTTTACTGATGAAAAGTAGTTTCATGTTCTAACTCTAACCAGGGCACTATGCTTTGCTAATCATAGCACTATGTTTTTATACACCTATTCTTTAGGTTCTTTGGACTTCTTTGGAGAGAAAACCCCGTCTGAAGTTCTGTAGTGCAGTGTGTTACTATCCCCAGTCTACTCTCAGCATATGGATGGAAACTTCCCTTCTATAGATTTTCGACTTGAGGTCACATTGTTCTCCATTGTTCTTTATGGGTTTGAGGTGTGAGGACCTTGCGAGACAAACCGTGCCAAGATATAGAGTGTAGAGACCCATATGCTTCCGCATGATCAAGAGAAATAAGACAATTCCACATGCCATTGTTTAGGTAGAGTTTGTGATCCATTCACTCTGGTTTGAGACCATTTTTAGATTGGTCTAGTTGTTGCATCATATTTGCTATATCTTTGACACAATATTTAGTAGGGAGTGTTATCCATACTTCGATTTTTATACCTATTAGGCCATAGCCTCGAATAGAGACCCATTGATTGGCTTCATCGTTGAAAGCAGACTCGAATAGACCCATTGATTGGCTTCATCATTGATGCTTTCAAAGGTTTCAGACCATCGTCAGTCAATTGCCATCTTGGTGGATAGCTTCCACATATATGGGTAGGATTTCTAGGCGTGACTTGACCTACCAAGTCGGTTAAAGGCGAAAATGGCCTTTTTTGTAGAGATTTTTCCCTCATATGGTATGAGGTATTCAACCTGAATTCTCGATGGATCTGTCAGTCACAATGTATGGTCTCTCCATTTAAGCTACAAGGTCTGGGACTTTGTTCCATTGGTAGTTCAAGGGCTACCCTCCAAAGTTCACCATGCCAAAAGGAAGCACTCAGAGAGTTTATGCCCCTTTTGTCATCGTTTAAAATCCTTGAAGCATCTTTTAAGCGATTGTAGATTTTATAGATTA
Organism: Pinus tabuliformis; assembly: GCA_031772625.1. Classification (NCBI taxonomy): domain Eukaryota; kingdom Viridiplantae; phylum Streptophyta; class Pinopsida; order Pinales; family Pinaceae; genus Pinus; species Pinus tabuliformis. Next base: position 476,269,312 of record CM062815.1, read on the forward strand.
TGTTGGAGGTTGGTGGAGGACTGGCATTTTGTTTTGCTTCATGGGCAGCTTGATTCGTGCACACAACTTCATTGGTGTGTAGGTCTTCTTGGGGTTTTTCGGTGCTTGGTTTCATGCTTTCAGGGGTTTGGGACTGTATTTAGATTTCAGCTTTCATCCACAATCTAGAAGCTTCAATGCAAGTATGCTTGAGGTCAGTTTCGTCAATTCTTTTTTTCACTTCTGGCGAAAGAACTAGGTATGAAATTATTTCTCAAAGGATACCTCCTAATAAAAAATGCCAAAGAGCTCAATGCTATCAGGTACTGAGGTTATTGCTGCCTTAGTTTCTCTCAGGAAGAGGATATGATTCATGTCTGTATACACTCTTTTCTTTTGGTTGGTTTTTCTATTTCAGATACTAAGTACAATAGAGCAAAATTTTATCACTCCTTCTGGACTTCCACTAATGAGGCAAAGTAATTTGCCTATTCTCAATTCTACACTACATATTAACAATGTAAAGCCCATTGCACAATTTGTATAATAAATTACACTACATGTTAACAATGTAAAGCCCATTGCACAGTTTGTATAATAAATTATACTACATGCTAACAATGTAAAGCCCATTGCACAATGTGTATAATAAATTTGCAATTTATGTAAAACATACCTGGGTAATTGCAGAGATCTTATAGATAATTTAGAAACCTTGAGTGAATAATGTAAAGTAGCATTAAAGTAATTTTTTTCAATATAACAATAGTGTTATATTTAGTTATTTTTCATTGGGCTCTTGTACAAAAGATTGTGTCATTAATTGCTGCCATTGATCGAACCACGTTGGCTTTCTTCTGTTTTTAGTTGCCCACTTACTGTTTTTTTCTGGGATATCCTATTTTATCTTCTTAGTTTATTATACAAATCATTTTATTGGGCAGCGCTTTTCTTCTATTTTTTAACACAAAGTTGGATTTTGTTTATGCTTTTTTTTGTTTGAATGATGTGGGTTCAACTGATTTGAACTAACGTAGTTATATTTTGCATAATGAGTGGCGAGCACTTGGGATTTAGCAGTCTCGCAGGTGGGCGCACTACGCTATTCACTACCCTGAACCGCACATTCTGTTATTCAGAAAACCTTTCAATTACCAGCAAAGCCACCAACAGGAAGCACAACAAAGTTGATGACGTGCGTTCAAGCTATGATTAATTTGACTATACATTTAGAATAATAAAATAATAAAATGTATATTAATTCTTATTGGTTACTTCAAGTGAAGTTGATGTTAAGGAATAAGTTTACAAAGTAGAAATTAACAATCCTCATATTGCAACAGTTAACAACCCTGCTAGTTTAATATTTGCTTTTTCTTGGAAATGATGAATGTTAAGAACCCTCGTGCTTAGGTTATTCACAATCTAGAAAAGGTTATCCACAATCTAGACATGGGCAAATGTTATGCTCTTAACCTGCAAAAAGATACCCAAATACAGAATATGCGAAGAAAGATACCCAAAACATAGAATAATGAGAGACAACAGCAAATATTTTATTATTCAGAAAGCAATGTTCACTGGCCTCTTCGAGGGGGCAACCTCCAATAGAGCAGAGCTCGATACAAAAGTAAGACATGATGCTCCTCACAGGGAGTCTCTATCCTTTATATATGACTCATACATGCAATACCATGGATCAATACCATGGGTTTTATTAATACCATCTATCTAATACTACGGCCCATTTGCAACTAACTGTGGTCCCGTCATTAATTGCGGGTTAACCACTTACAATTATTAATATGGGCTTTATTGACTCTTGACTATGACTTGATCCCATTACATAAATAAGGGGGTTAGGGTGGGACCCTAACATGACCTCCCCCTTAAGACTAGCCTTGTCCTCAAGGCTGAAGCTATGGAAACTATTGAAGAATAGTGGCTGGTTCCCAAGTTGCATCTTCCAGAGAGGTGTCTTTCCACTTGACGAGGACTTCCCTAATCATGCGGCCCTGCAGGTGCCTGTCTCGTGTGTCTAGGACATGTTCAGGTTGGAGCCAAATTGACTCTTCTTCATCCAATTCAGGTAGACTGGTTTGAATTTTGCAATTGTTCCCAATCACCTTCTTGAGGCATGAGACATGGAAAACTGGATGGATTTTTGCAGTAGGTGGCAAAGCCAACTTGTAAGCCACTTCTCTAATGCGCTGAAGTACTTGATATGGTCCGTAGAATTTTGGGGATAGTTTCTGACAACCCTTACCTTTGAGTGATGTTTGCTTATATGGTTGCAGCCTCAAAAAGACCTGATCCCCTTCTTGAAATTGGCGCTCTGAGCGATGTTGGTCTACCTGTTGCTTCATGCAGTTTTGAGCTTGATGAAGATTCTCTCTAAGATGGGCGAGCATGGTTGCGCGGTGTTGTAGGAGTTGATCCACTACTTGTACTTTTGAGCACCCCTTGATATAAGAAGTAGGGGAAGGAGGGAGTTGACCATATACTGCTTCATAGGCAGTCATTTTTGTGGTGGCATGATAGTCGGTGTTATATCACCATTCAGTTAGAGGTAACCACTATACCCAAAGATGTTGCTTTTCTGAAGTGAAATAACTAAGGTAGGTTTCCAGACATTTGTTGACCGCTTCAGTTTGACCATCCGTTTGCGGTTGATAAGAAGTACTAAGTTTTAGTTGAGTGCCTTGTATCCTGAAGAGTTCCTGCCAAAAATTACTGGTGAAGATCGGTTCGCGATCAGACACAATAGAAGTGGGCATGCCATGCAATTTGAATATCTGATCCATGGAAGATTGAGCGACCAAAGTTGGTGTAAACGGGTGGGGTAGGGCGCAGAAATGAGCATACTTCGAAAGTCTGTCCACAACCACCATGATGACTGACTTGTTTCCTGACTTTGGAAGACCTGTAATGAAATCCATAGAAACCTCCATCCAAATTGATGTCGGGATAGGCAACGGTTGTGCCTGGTGTGTTGACGGTCTCCCCTTTGTCGCGTTGACAGACATCACATTCTGCTACGAAAGTAAGGATGTCCTTTTTCATGCCTGTCCAAAAAAAGATCTTCTTGTGTGAGCATACGTCTTCTGAAAGCCTGAATGTCCTGCAATGGGGGATGAGTGCAATTCTACCAAAATGCGACTTTTGAGGGTGGATGTTGGTGCGATTACGACTCTGCCCCTACAGCAAAGTATCTCATCATGCCACGAGTAGCCCTTGGTGGAATTTGGAACTACCTGCAATTGAGAAATGCGTTGGGAGAGCCCGGGATGTGAAAACCATTCCCTGCGAGCCTCTTCAATCCATTCTGGAATGGGGAAGGAAATTGCTAGTAGAGTACTTTCCTCCTCAAATTGGCGAGATAATGCATCGCTACACTATTGTCTTTCCCTGTCTTGTAAATGATCTCATAATCATATCCCATCATTTTGGCCAGCCATTTATTTTGTTGTGGGGAGCATAGGTGTTGCTCCAAAAAATATTTAAGACTGTGATGATCTGTGCGGATTTGGAAACGTCGCCCCAATAAGTAAGGTCGCCAGGTCTCTACTGCATGTAATATGGCCATCATTTCTGTTGTCGGGAAAAATGCCTATGCAGGACGATCCTATCCACCTAAGGTGTGACAGTGCCTTAGCAACAAGCAGAGACAGCTATTCTAGTATTCTTCCTTTATGAATTAAGAATGAAGAGAGATGGATGGACTAACCGGTGTCTTCCATTTGTCCCTCGATCCAGTTTCTCTTCTCTTGGAGAGTTCCCAGCTACTTTCCTTCTCACTCGCCCAGCTTCAAGAGGTTTCTGCAAGATCACAAGAAGAGAACACTACACAAGACATGGATTCATATTCATAACTAGTTCAGGATTAGAAATAAACTAAACATACTAATGCAATCATACATCAAAATACATCAGTATATAGGAGAAACCAAGATAGCTTTATTGATGAATAACAAGGTTCAGGAAGAGATACAACCCAGAGGGCTCCAATCCAGCATCTCCTTCCCAGCTGTTATCACCCTAAAATCTTTGTCTCTAAGCTTTGGTAAGTTGCCTTGTTTCTAATCATAGTCTTATAAGTTTTGAGTCAGCTCATCACAATAAGTGTCATTCTCATTTACAAACCCTTCTTTTAGTCATGGTGTTAAAGGGTCTCTAGGTCATTTCATGCTTTAAGAGTTAGGTCATAAGGTTAGAAGTCTTTCAAGGTCATATCTCTTTTCCATCAAAGTTTGACAGCCTCATTCCATGTCCTAGAAGCCTCACCATGAGTTTGTAAGTCATATCTCACATCATTTTGGAGAAATTTTGAAAGTAGCTACGAAATCACTGAACTAGGCGTTTTCGTAGCGCGCTACGAAACCCCTGTAGCAGCCTGTTTCAGCAGAAAAAACTCTGTTTTCTGCGTTTACTAGTAAATTTCCAGAAGGGGTTCTGAGCAGCTGAAAACTTAATTTTGAAAACTGAAAGAGGCTTTTATTCCTAACATAACAAAATACAAAAACCGCTTTCATTTTCATCAAATCCATTCTGAGGTTGGAGGAATTTATGATCAAACTTGTGCTACGAAACTGCTGTAGGTGCAAGTTTTCCACAGGCATATTTCTCTGTTTTACACCTATTTTTTAAAAATCCGTTTCTGGTCACATGAAAGGGTATTCTGAAATTATGAAGGAGGTTTATCTTGATAAACTCTCCTAATACAATAACCTATCTCAATTTCTTCATAAGTGTTTTCAGTTGGGAGATACTAAGCTTTCATTGAGACCCTACTTTCATAAAACGGATTTTTCCTGTTTGCCACGTGTTTTTCAAGGACAGTTTCTAGACAGCTGGAGAAATGTTTTAAAAAACCAGGAGAGGTTTTTGTTCTGGACAACATGGGCTACAAAAACATCCTTCAGTTTCGTAAAATGTGTCATGGATGAAGAGATAAAGGCTCTGTCCCACGTGCCAATTTTCAAGGATCTAAACCTAAAAACAGGGAAACATGTTCCCTAATTTCTAGGGTTTGTCATCAGCAACTGGGTGACCACGTGGGAGGCTTCATCAAATTTGACTTCTTGAGGTTGCAAGTTGTCAAATAATGCTTTAAATGCTTAGATAAGGTTGTTGAATCATGATAAGGAGTTACACTCCTAGTTGTATTAGGTCTCTAGGACTGCTAGTTAGGTGTCATTTGCATTTAATAATTAGTTTTATGTATCAATAGGTGTCATAGTAGGATGAATTCGAATTTCCCTCATGCTGGAGGAGGAATCTCAGTTATGTAAAGAGCTCTATATATAGAAGAAGATCTAATGTAATCAGGGTTGGAAATTTTATGAAAAGCTTGTATTTGGCCTATGTAAAGACTCATTTTCAGTAATACATGCTTGACTTTACTTCTCAGGATTCATGAAGGATTTGTTATGTTCAGAATATGTGATGTTGTCCTTTTCTTAATTCTTACAATGGTATGGATGTATAATCACTCAAAATTCACTGAATGTGCTCTGACTTCCTGTATACATTTATAAACTGTGTGGTCCCATATGAGTTTATATTATGAATGTTTAAATGTTGAATGCCCTGACTTCCATGTAAGGTTGAGTTCATTGTTATTTTGAGGTGTTGTTGACTCCATAAGCCCAATGGATGTTTACTGATCATGTTCAACCATTCATATTTTCCACTTGTTTCATAGAGTTAGCCATCTAATCTTTATCAAAATCATTAACCTTTGAGAGAGCCCTCTCAGGTTGAGGAGGCTAAGCCTCAGCCAAAAGTTGGTTTGAAATAGTTACTTGAAGTCTTCCTGGTCTGCAGCCTTCCAGGGCCTGATTTTGAGATAACACCAGCAAATGGAATTCCTAACTTCGCCTCCTTCAAAGCATTAAGCACCCAATGATTCCAATCTCAAACCAACAACAATTCTTTGCAATAACAAAATTCCAGCGTCTAGATCTCATGGAGGAGAGATCCATATATATATGTTTGGAGAGAGGATGAGTCAGCTTGAGATCTGACTAGTTTCCTCTCCCTCTGTCAGTTCTTGATTCCACTTGGAGGTTCTTGCTTCCACTTGGAGATTTGGAACCTCTTACTCATCACTAGTCGAATTCACTGAGGCAAGTGTCATTGAGGAAGATTCTGGAAGCTTCCTGGGTCTTGAAACCTCTTGGAATGAACTTGCCATTTCACAATTCTCGCTCAATGCAGGTAGCCAGTGTTGGCTTTGACATTCAGCGCAGGTATCCAGTGTTGGCTTTGACATTCAGCGCAGACAGCTAGTGGAGCCACTGAATTGATCCTGAATTGACTTGTTTTTGAGTAGTTTCTAGTGGAGAACTTCTGTGAATTGCTATGGTTTGTTAGCCTTGTTCCTCTAGGGCTAGGAACAACATGTTTCGGGACTTTGGATCCCTTAGATTATCGACATTTCATGCTCAATGCTGTAAGGCACGAAAATGTCTATAACAGTTGCCCCCTAAAGTATGAGGCCGTTTATCGGGTGAAATGCTTTATCAGGGGGATCCGAAGTTCATCCAATGCTGGGAGGAGACCTGTAATAAGATACAATACAATACATTATTTTTCATACTCCTTTCATGATCTAGCTGAGGCGGGCATCCCCATGCTCAGCTTTATAAATTCATTTTTCTGTACATAGAACAGACAATCGTCTAATGGTAGACTGATAATTTTGATGAAATTATCATCCTTTGAGTAGGATGATTATCTGCTGCAATGATGTACATGTCAATGTCTTTATCTTTCCTGAATATATATCGCAGCCCAGATGGATGAAACTAGATCCGGGGTCTTCAAACTCGTTTGATCTTCACTCTAAGTACAAGTCGATCCATGTGAGAAATGTTCTGAAGTCGAACATGGAAAGACATCGCTTGATTACCGGTCAATGAGGTAAACCGTTAACAAGCGCGAGAGGAATCACCGATAATGATAATGACCCTCAAGGTACTGCAGTACAATTCACATGGTGTGAATAAAGGACTTGGTGTCGAACACCACGCAAAATCTTTCGGTCGAAGGTCATTGATGTATACCTGTCGCCGGAAGTGAGAAACTTGCCATTGAGGTATGCAAGCTTCAAAGTACTGAAGGGGTTGTTCCTAGATCAACTTCTTGGATAATGAGCTGATGTTGACAAGAAGCAATCCGTCAAAGGAGGGCCTTAATGAATCGCACATCAATGACACGGAACGGAGCTAATGATTTTGATGGAGGTGAAAACGATCTGTGACATATGATTCAGGGTGGCGGTCATGAAAGGATGAAGGATAATGTATGGCAGTGGATGGGACACGGTTGACTTTTCTGAACGAATTCTCTTGAACATATGGCGACACTGATGCGATGGATCGGTAGCATTACCCCAAATATGGATGGTATGGCGAGACCATGGATGTGACCAGTGAATGAAACAACCCAACCCGATTGTGGTACGGAGGAAAAGTGTCATGTTCAAGAGCGACTTGCTACCATCAAAGTTTTCTTGAGTTTCTCCCAATTTTTCCCCAGTCATTGCTGACCAGTACCTCTTTATTTTTGTCAAGCTTGAGGAGGATAACATATGCTTGTTCTATAACCTGCCCTTCAGGCAAGCCCATCGCTATGTTTTAACGAGCCTAGCGATAGTGAAACTCGTTCTCGTCTAAAGACAAGTTTGTCGCTATTTAATGATTTTAACGAGTCTAATGACAAGGATAACTCGGTCCTTTTCATTTTTAGAGAGTCTGAAAAGGTACATAAAGTTAACTCCAAAAGTCCTTTTTCGTCATCTAATCCCTTAAGTCCGAAAAAGTATAAAACAATATAGAAGGGTTGAGTTTTCGATAGTTTTAACGAGCCGAATCAAACAAGCGCTCGATCTTTTTGTGCAATAATACCTCAGGTCCAAAAAGATTAAAATCTAGAGGAGGGATAGCACTTCCTGTCCCTTTAACGAGCTGGAAGGCCAAGGACTCGACAATCTTTTCATATTTTACGAGTCAGATGAAAAGAGCTTAAAGAAGACTCGTCTTTTGAGGAACGAGTGATGAAACGGGTTAGCAGCTGATTCCAGGTACAGGTTGGAATTTTCCAATCACGGCAGTGTCACAAGGATGGCTAGGTGAAATCACTCTTCGTAGCTGTTCCTCAAAATGGGTAAACAATCATATGGAGGTGAACGATCGGCCAAATGAAAAGTGGAGGTGACGGTGCAAACACGACCAAGGCTTTAATGGCTGATAATGTTACATTCACAGTGGTTATTTACCAGGAATTTGGTTCATTTTTTATTCTAAAATGAGCTTAAACGCTGGTGGAAACACTTGCTCATTGCTTATGTTTATTTTTTAACGAGCATGAAGTCCGCGTTAAAACTGCTCGGATCTTGCGTTTATTTTTTAACGAGCATGAACTGTGTGCTAAAACTGCTCGATCTTGCGTTTATTTTTTAACGAGCATGAATTGTGTGCTAAAACTGCTCGATGATAATTTTGCATGCCCCCAGTATAATGACGCAAATCGAGGTGCATGCATATTGGTCACTATTTAAGCATAGTAACGCTTGAGGTACAACCCATTACGGGGTTGCGCCAGTGGAATTCCGTCATAATCCATTAACTCGTAGGCTCCTTTTGCTAACACTCGTTTAACAATATAGGGGCCCATCCATAAAGAATTAAATTTACCCGCTCCCAATTTATCGGATTCTTGGTCATAAAGCAAGACCAAGTCACCTTCTGAGAAGACACGGGGTTTGACATTTTTGTCGAACTGCGCCTTGACTCGTTTCTTATGGGCTTCGTTAGCCAAAGCGGCATCACGACGGGTTTCATCCAATTGGATTAATTCCATGAAATGAGCCTCTTCTTCCGAAGTTCCGGGGAGGAGATCAATTGCGAGTTTAAGAGATGAGATTTCACACTGAATTGGCAAGACTGCTTCCAGGCCATACACCAGTTGGAAAGGTGTGAACCCGATCGCATTTCTTACTGATGTTCGGTAAGCCCACAAGGCTGAGTACAGGATTAGGTGCCACCTTCTTTTGTGAACCCCGATCATCCTTTGCAACATACGCTCCAGGACCTTGTTGATTGCTTCAACTTGTCCGTTGGGTTGCGGATAATACGGGGTAGAGCTGTCGTGAGATAGCCCTAGCTTGGCAGCTAATTCGACCATCATGTGATTGCGAAAATGCGATCCATGATCTGTAACTATAGCCTGTGGTACGCCGAACCTGGCGACTACATGATTGAAAAAGAAAAGGGCAGTTGTTTCACCAGTGTTATCTAATGTAGGCATCGCCTCGGCCCATTTGGTAAAATAGTCAACGACGACTATAATATACCCATGCCCCCCGGTCGAGGTGGGGTTACATGTCATGAAATCGATGCCCCATTTGGCGAAAGGCCCAACAACAACTATTGGCTGTAAAGGTGCGGGTGGTCTTCTGGTTTTGCTATCAAAAATTTGACAAGCATGGCAACTTCTGACTGCGGTTATGCAATCTTTGAACATGGTTGGCCAGAAGTATCCTGCTCGTAAGATTTTTTGTGCTATAGCATATCCAGATTGATGTCCCCCACACGCGCCTGAATGACACTCATGGGTAAGGCACCTTCTCAGAACTGTATTGGTACCACGACGGTAAAGCGTATCACCGACGATCATGTAGTCTTTCGCTTGGTATCGTATACGTTTATGTTCTGAGTGAGAGGTGTTAGGCCTGAATTTTTGGGTTTGGAGATAAATTATTATATCTCCATACCACTCATTGCTTGCAGATATCAGAAACAAACTTTCATCCACCATTGATTCTTCGGATGTTTCATCGTTGGACGACGATGGGAGATCGCACAATAATTCTGCGAAAACTAAAGCTTTCTTTGATTTGGATTTTACAAATTCTAGATCAAACTCTTGAAGGATCGCTATCCATTTTGAATATTTTCCCCCCAGCAACTGTCGCGACAATATATAAGTCATGGGGTTGCAATCTGATAGAATGGTAGTTCTCCGAAAGAGGACATAATGTCGAAATCTTTGTATCACTTGAACAGCAGCGAGTGCTAGCTTTTCAACGTAAGAATATTTGCTTTATGTATCATTCAAGTTTTTACTTAAATAATATATAGGATGTTCAATTCCATCGACTTCTTGAACTAAAACCATCACAATGGTCGTATCCGCTGCAGCCAGATACAGGTTAAAATCTCTTTGATAGTCTGGGGCATACATTAATGATGCTTTTACTAGAGAATCTTTCAGAGCATCAAAGGAAGCTTGCACCACCTGATCCCAAACAAAAGGTACATCCTTTTTCAAAAGACGAGTATAACCTTTAGCAAGTTCTGCGTAATTTGGAATGAACCTCCTCAGAAAGTTTTCTTTCCCTTGGAGTTTCTGAATCTGAAGCAAATTTGAAGGTGGAGGCAAATTAATGATTGCCTAAACCTTGCAAGGGTCGAGACGAATCCCATCCTTAGAGACTACAAAGCCAAGTAAACAACCAGAACCGACGCAAAATACACATTTGTGCGGATTGAGTCTTATCTTGTAGTGTCGGCAACGTAGAAATATCGCTCTTAAATGCTGCGGATGATCAGTCCGCTTTTGCGAATGAGCTGGAAGGTCGTCGAGATAAGGTTGAACGATGTTCTTGATGTCATGGAAGGCTTAATTCATTGCCCTCTAAAACGTTGCCCCTGCGTTCTTTAAACCAAAGGGTAATTTTCGATAAGCGAATGTGCCCCACGGACAAATGAATGCAGTCTTTGACTGGTCCTGTGGGCGGATATTTATTTGGTTATACCCGGAGAATCCATCCATGAATGAAAAGATGTCACATCCGGTGCATTCATCAATTATCTGGTCGACGAAGGATGTAGGGTAGTTGTCTTTCGGACAAGCTTGGTTTACATCCCTATAATCGACACACACTCTAATTGTTCCTTGTTTCTTCATAACAGGGACAATATTCGATACGCAATCGGTTAGAGGAACCGGGTAGATGAAACCAGCATGGAGAAGCTTTTCAACTTCTGCTTTTATGGCAGCGGCTTTCTTGGGGTGCACCTGCCGAAGCCGTTGTCTTACTGGTTTGACATCAGGATACATCTTAATTTCGTGTTCAACGATACTCGAGTCAATGCCTGGCATTTCATCATATGACCAAGCAAAGACATCTCTGAACTCGCGAAAAAGAGCGTTATATATTTCCAGTTCTGAAGGAGAACAACCTTTGCCGACATAAATATTCTCTACAACATTTTTTTTAGTCGAGATATTTATGGCTATAGTCTCTTCAATATTGGATAAGTTTCGCTCGGAATCCACCGCATTTACAGTGTTTGATAGGAATTCAAAAACTGAAGGGTCGTAAAGGTCCTGTTGAGTATCTTCTTCATAATCTGGAAGAAGGGAACGATGGTGGCAATTATTCCATAGTGCCCCCTCAATCAATATTGATTGTAGGATTCCTTCGTCAGTCCCATGTACTTTTGACCAAGGATCTAATGGGGTACCATATTCTCTAGACCTATCTACCCAAACTCTTGATGAGCGTTGACTTGGGTTCGCCTCCCATGCCCGAAACATTGATTGCTACAATATTTCTATAGGGCTTGGGGGCAAAACCATTGCATGATCCATGTCGATATCGTCTTCTGAGATCTTCGTGGAAGATATCATGTTGCAGGCTCCTACCAACTCTACTTCTCCTATAAAGATTGGAGGTGGAAGTGCGAAAGTTCCCATTAATGTGGGGTCTTTCAGTAGGCCTACTCCGATATCTTGAAGCGAATGGTTGCTTCCGTGGATCATGGGAATGCTTCCTGTAACTTGTGAACCATTAGGGAGGAAGTCTTGTTGGTCGACGATCGTAATCCCTCCTTGAAAAGGGAATGCGATCTTCCTAAAATAAGTCGACACTACAGCTGCCATGGCATATATCCATGGTCTTCCCAGTAGGATGTTGTAGTCAAGATTCCCATCGATGACTTCAACATCTATTTCTATTGTTTTTCCCCCCAGTTCAACCTTCAAGTTATTAAGGATACCGCACGGGGTATAGGTCCTTCCGTCGAATGCTTTCAACATCGTCGAAGATCGCGACAAGGTTGGAGACCCTAAAGTTTTCCAGCAACTCATCGACATAATACATGTAGATGCCCCCTCATCAATGATTGTTCGGTGAACAGTTTTGTTGAGGGCTTTCACATGAATAAGGAAAGCTAGTTGAGCTGGTAACTGAGGATCGTATCCTTTGTGGTCGAAGGATACAAGATTGGAATCCTTAGGATCAACCCCACCAATAGCCGATAACAAAGCCTGCCTTTGGGATGGGCAATTTTGTAGTACTTCAAGAGTCGACATAGCGGATGGCGATTGGGCCAAATCTTCCACTATGTTATAATGCTGCGCCGCTCTGGCACGAGGATTAAATGTCGACTTGTGTACTACTCCCTTTGGCGGTTTTATTGTTAACTCAGGAATGATGGGCGGTACAACTTCTGTCGAAGTTGTTGTCAAACTACTTGGTTAATCTTTACCTTTGTCGTTCGACAGCTGCGGATTCCCGTAATCTTTGTTCCTTGTCGAAATCAAAGCATCATTTTGTTGTTTTGAAACCGACAACATAAGCACTTGCGACGGGGAAGCATTTCCACTATCAACCAGATTTTGACCTGGATTTGGGAATGGATCAGTTAACACAGCTGAGGTTTGCGAACTTTTGAAGAACCGTTTAAGCTCAGCTTTGTATGGACAATTGCCTGTCCAATGATCCTCATCACATATTTGACATGGACTTTTTGGTTTCCCTTTCCCAGGAGGGTTTGCAGAAGTTTTTCCGGGAGATGACTCACCCTGTTTCTTCTTCTTCCCTTTGTTTTTCTTCTTCTTGCTTCCTGGTTGATCGGTTTCTTTGCCTTTATCTGCTGATATGGCATTTACTTCCGACGCAAGAATTTCTTCTTTTGCATTTTGATCTGAAGTCTTACGGGCTTTCTTAGACGAAGCCTTTATCGATTTCGCGTTTGTCGTGCCAATCACGCCATCGCCGGCATGAGAGTCACTATTTGATTTAGGAGGAGGAGGAATTAAGAATTCCGGTCTAGGGGCGTCAGGTATTTTGTCGTAGAGCGTGCCAGACTGAGTGTAGACTAATTCTAGATATTGTGCACGAGCAATAACTTGGTCCTCCGTTACGACCCCCCCCTTGGCCACATCTTCTGTTATGGCAGGAAGTAACGACTTGATAAACCATTCAGCTAATAGCTGATCGGGAACGTATGTTTTCACCATCCTACGACGACGATGCCACTCATGTATATGATCGGATATATGAGTGGCCGTTTTCTGCTTGAAGTTGGTTAAGATTTCCGTTCCTATTTCATACCTTATCGGTAATTGAAAATGGGTTAAGAAAGTCGTGGCTAGGGAGCTGAAATTGTCGAACGAGGCTCTAGGTAATTCAATATACCATTTAGCCGCTGGACCCGTTAACGTCCTCTGAAAAAGGCGAAGCCTTATCGAATCATCGTTTAGGGTGTTTGATGAACACCACAGATGAAAAGTCATCACGTGATTCGATGGGTCTTCACCCAGATTTCCATTAAATTTAGGAATGTCTGATGGAAGTTTGTGAGGAATCACCGGCCACCAAGGGGCATAAGCAATTGGATCGTTTGTTAACCGGTGTAAATCGGGTAACTCTAAAGTTGCCACGAAGGGTAACTATTGATTCAGGTTAGGTGAAGCATACCCAGGGTACGATGGAATTGCCTGAGCAGTGGGCCTTTGTATACCAGCATAATGTAATTGATGTTGGTATGACTGATACGGTTGGTGGACTTGACCACTGTAAAGCGGTTGGTTTTGACCGTTTTGAATGTACGGTTGTCCACTGTTCACAAAGATCTGCTGCTCAGAACCTTGGTACACTTGTTGGAATTGTGGTTGGTGGTATTGCACCAACCACGGTTGTGAAGCCATGTTCTGTTGCGCTATACTAACTGTTGGACCAAGGTGTGGGGTAATTGTACCCATTTGGACCTGTGTCGCCCCACCAATTGGCGATTGTGGTTGTGTCACAGGGTCAAGGGGTTGTTGCATTACAACCTGAGAAATCTGAGGTTGACATACAACAGGCAACGTTTGAACCTGTGACACCGTCACAAAGCTGGTGTGGTTGGGATGTTCGACATAGGTACACATTTTTGCATAGAATACACAACCCTTGGTTGTTGAGGCAGCATAGGTACCCAACTACTTGATGTAACTCCAGTATAACCTGAATACTGTTGTGAACTCCCGTATGGACACCCTCCCGGAGGGGGTAATGAAAGGGCATACTGCCCCCCATACGGTAGCAATCCGGAACTCAAGGGGATTGTTTGTCCTTGGGGACTGGATTGCCCAAATTGACCTCCAAATGGATCAATCTGGCGAGTTTCAACATAAGAGTTGCCCGATATTATTCCGGAGGAACAAACTGGAACAGACCACACTGTCGAAATAGTCCCTGGGTGGATTCCTTCTAGCGGTTGAGAGCTAGTCGGGACAGATGGTATGCCGGCAAACATTGTCGGAGTGACGGCAGGGAGTTCTGCTGTCGTTGTGTCATTCGACACAATCCTAGATGTCGACGGTTGTTCAGACATTTTGAGTCTATCCAATAGATTGCCTAGCGATTCTACAGGGACTTCCACTGGTGATAGACTAACTTCTGATGTAGAAGGAAATAGAGTGACCCCTACTCCAAAATGTGTTGGAGTACTTGCTTGCGGATCCTCTACAATTTCCTCTATCACAATCAAACCAGGTGGAAGAGGAAGACCGTTAGGTCCGTAAAATATTTCTGGTGCCGAAGAAGGGGTTGAATCGACAACGACAGTTGTTTGAGGAGCAAGACTCTCCGAACCGGTCACAGATGGAACTGGTTCAGTAACGCAAGTATTTGCTCCCAGACTAGGATTAGTGTTACTGTCCCTCTGTGGCTGTTGAACTTCTTCTATAGAGGCAGGGTTTCCAGAAATGTTTGGAGTAACCAGAATCTCAGATGTTGTTGGAACACTTGTTCTAACTTTGATAGGAGATTTCGAACCGGTTAAACGAGTTCGCTTTGTCCGTACTGTTTTTGATTCCGGAGACAAAGACGGTTGACTCGTAAGCCTCCGCGAACAACGGGGTTTCAATTGACTTTCTTCCACGATTGTGGATTACTCGATCAACCAAAATACAAAAGGGGAAAGTGTGTTTCCGAATTAAATGAATTTTTAGACGCTTTAGACACAACTTGCTTTTTCACTTTTAAAGAGTCGAGAAAAAGCTAAAGATGACTCTAGTCTCCTTCGATGTTTTAATGAGCCCGAAGTGACAAATGCTCGGATGGACTTTTTCCATTATAGAGTCTGAGAAAGGCCAAAAGGAATTGCTCTGGAGTTCTAGACAGAGGGTGTGCCAAACTTTTCGCAAAACCGCAGAATACTTTTTAGGGTACGGGCGGTCGATCTTCCTGAATGTTGTGTTCAGTGCATTGCGATCAGTAGGGCGGACGACATGGCTTCCTAAGGATAAAGGTTTTATGCCTATAGGGGTCTCCCAATATATACGCGACGGTACGTGGGAGCACAATCCGTACTGGCGCTATCGTCCCTCAGGAGGAATCACCCACCATCAACGAGATCGACAGTCACCAGGCTTTACGACGCCGGAACACGTCTCTAGCCTAGACCTCTATGTCGTGCGTTATGTTGCAAAGCGTTGTTAAGTTCATTCAATTTATTTTAGGTTGATCTTTTTAGAATTTTGCCTTTTGAGGTTCACCATGAGATGTATGATACAATTCCTAAATGCAGTCTAAAGATGATAAGCAAGCTTTATATCTTTTCAACTTTGAAAATCCTAGCTACTAAGGGAAAAGAAAGACACCATCTTTTCTCAAAGAGCAATCAGCACACTCTAATGCACTTTTCCTAAATCAGACATGCAAACTATCAAAATGCAAATGCACAATGCAGGTGTTTGTTTTCCGCTTTCTTAGTATTGATGCCTACATAGAAAGCTTTTTGTACAACTTTGAATTTTCTTTTAAATGACAAATACAAACAAGTTTACTTTTTCGAAATCAGAGAGGGTAGAAGAGATTACAACACTTAACGATTTTTGAAATGAATACTTGTTTCGACACTTAAAAGAAACAAACTCAAACCAATAAGCAAGAGTAAATGTATAATCGACTGCAAACAGCCAATGAACTCTCTTCTAAGATCACAATCAACAGATCTGAATGAAGGGCTACAGGATGACTATTTCACTCATGCAAAGGAAAACTGTAAATGACGCCACAAACACATAAAAACATTCACAGTCTTTTTGTACAAAAGGAGGCGGAATTTAAGAAGAAAAAAGGAGTTATCAGACTAGTACCTATGATGGTTATAGGCTGCAAAAATCAGAGATCAAAACAAGGAAAAACAGAGCAGAGAACCCCAGCTGCACAAGGCCTAACTGGTTCAGCGCAACCTCAACACAGGGGTTTTGACATTCAGCGCAGGTAGCCTTCACGGTATCTGCGTTGAAATGCAGAACCTCTTCACAGGGGTCGTGCTGAAGGAGAAACGAGAGTTTCTCACTGGGTTCTGGGTCACAGATTGCTATTTAATCTACAGTTTCAGGCCAAATTAAAGCAACAAGCAAGGTACAATCAAAGGGATGCTTTGAGGGGGTACTAAGATCTATCACAAAGGATCATCAAATCATTTGTGAGTCCATTGTTCAGATCATAGACAAGTCCAGTGATTGGATCAAAGCAGCAACTATCTACTTTGCATCTGGGAATAACAGATGCAGTTCGATTGTTGTTGTCGAGTCTATGAAACAAACAATGATAGAAACACAAATAAAATGACTAAACAGATCTCCCCAGCGGAGTCACCAATTTGTTGTGGGGAAAAATTCCTATGCAGGACGATCCTATCCACCTAAGGTGTGACAGTGCCTTAGCAACAAACAGAGACAGCTATTCTAGTATTCTTCCTTTATGAATTAAGAATGAAGAGAGATGGATGGACTAACCGATGTCTTCCGTTTGTCCCTCGATCCGGTTCCTCTTCTCTTGGAGAGTTCCCAGCTACTTTCCTTCTCGCTCGCCCAGCTTCAAGAGGTTTTTGCAAGATCACAAGAAGAGAACACTACACAAGAGATGGACTCATATTCATAACTAGTTCAAGATTAGAAATAAACTAAACATACTAATGCAATCATACATCAAAATACATCAGTATATAGGAGAAACCAAGATAGCTTTATTGATGAATAACAAGGTTCAGGAAGAGATACAACCCAGAGGGCTCCAATCCAGCATCTCCTTCCCAGCAAATGGAATTCCTATCTTCACCCCCTTCAAAGCATTAAGCACCCAATGATTCCAATCTCAAACCAACAGCAATTCTTTACAATAACAAAATTCCAGCCTCTAGATCTCATGGAGGAGAGATCCATATATAGATGTTTGGAGAGAGGATGAGTCAGCTTGAGATCTGACTAGTGTCCTCTCCCTCTGTCAGTTCTTGATTCCACTTGGAGGTTCTTGCTTCCACTTGGAGATTTGGAACCTCTTACTCATCACTAGTCGAATTCACTGAGGCAAGTGTCATTGAGGAAGATTCTGGAAGCTTCCTGGGTCTTGACACCTCTTGGAATGAACTTGCCATTTGGAAATTCTCGCTCAACGCAGGTAGCCAGTGTTGGCTTTGACATTCAGCGCAGGTAGCCAGTGTTGGCTTTGACATTCAGCGCAGACAGCTAGTGGAGCCACTGAATTGATCCTAAATTGACTTGTTTTTGAGCAGTTTCTGGTGGAGAACTTCTGTGAATTGCTGTGGTTTGTTAGCCTTGTTCCTCTAGGGGTAGGAACAACATGTTTAGGGACTTTGGATCCCTTAGATTATGGACATTTCATGCTCAATGCTGTAAGGCACAAAAATGTCTATAATAATTTCCTTCTCGTAGGTAGATTGTCCCAGATTCTTCCCACTTAGTTGTTGGCTTGTGAAGGCCAAAGGTCGCCCTTCCTACATTAAGACCGCCCCAATACCTGTACCCGAAGCATCACATTCAATGACAAAAGATTTGGTGAAGTCAGGTAGTGCTAAGACTGGAGTGGAACACATGGCATTTTTGCGAGCTGTAAATGCTTGTTGTGCTTCCTCATTCCAGAAGAATGAATTTTTCTTCAGGAGTTGAGTGAGGGGCTTCGCTATGCGACCATAGTCGTGGACAAATTTACAATAATAGCTTGTGAGACCCAAAAATCCTCTCAAGCTCTTCAAGGTCTTAGGTTGAGGCCAATCCTGCATTGCCTGGATCTTTTTGGGGTCCACCTTGACACCTTCACGCCCAAAAATGAGGCCCAAATACTCAAATTCTTCCATGCCAAACGAACACTTGGACATCTTGACAAATAATTTATGCTTGCGGAGCAGTTGCAAGAGTAGATCTACATGCTGAAGATGTGCGGCCCAAGTGCAACTATAGATGAGGATGTCATCGAAGAAGACAAGGACAAATTTCTTGAGATATGGTTTGAGAATGTGGTTCATAAGGCTCTGAAAAGTATAGGGGGCATTACAATGACCGAATGGCATGGCCAGGAACTCATAATGGCCTTCATGAGTTCCGAAAGCAGTCTTTGGAATGTCGACTTCCTTCATGTGAATTTGGTGGTAGCCAGAGCGAAGATCCAGCTTAGTGAAGAATTGAGCCCCATTAAGTTCATCTAGCAAATCGTCAACCACCGGAATGGGAAATTTATCTTTGACTGTCAACTTATTGAGGGCCCTGAAGTCTGGACACATCCTCCACTCCCCATCTTTCTTGAGCACCATGACCACCGGTGATGAATAAGGACTAATGCTAGGACGAATGACACCTGCTTCCAAAAGTTCCTTGATTATTTTTTCTATTTCATTCTTTTGGGTGAACGGATATCTGTATGGGTGCACATTTGGGGGTTGGGCCCCTGGAACCAAGGTGATGCTATGATCATGTTCCCCTCTCGAGGGTGGAAGCTCATGAGGCTTGTCAAAGACCGGCAAATGGTTATTTAAAATATGTAGCATCTCAAGATGAATCGGCAGAGACTTGGTTTCGACTGCCTGGATGGCATTAAATTGAGCTATAACTCCATGATGGCCCTTTTTTAGCAATTTTTCCATCCTATGCGAGCTGATGATAGAGGGAGCTCCCGCCTGGAGTCCACGGAGGGTATGTGTGGAGTTGTTATGCTTAAAACTCATATATAACTCCTGGAAATCCATTGTGATTGGCCCAAGAGTGCGGAGGCATTCAGCTCCAAGGACAATGTCACATCCTCCCATGTGTATGGAAAACATGTGGGTTTTCAACTGATAATCCCCCATTTGAAGTTTGACATTTTCACAGCGGCCTTCACATTTCATTGTGCCCCCATCCGTAATTTGGACTTGGAAGTTAGAAACTGCTCGTACAAAACAATGCACTGCTTTCGTGACTTTTTGATGGAGGAAATTATGTGTACTTCCACTATCAATCAAGACTACTACTGGGCGATGTTTAATAAAACCTCTGATTTTGAGAGTTTGAGGTGAAGAAATCCATGCCAAAGCATGCAGCGAAATAACTGGTTCGTCAGAGACATTGTCCTTTTGGTTGTCCTCTTCTAGTGCCTCATGTTCCTCAAGTGGTGGATCTTCCTCTGATGAGCTGTAGTCAGTGGCATCAATTTGAAAAAATTTGGACTCCTTGCGTTTATGACCCGGGGAGTATTTTTCATCACAGTAGTAACATAATCCTTGCTTTCTTCTTTCGGCCATTTCTGCAGGTGACACCTTTTAGACCTTAAGTGTTTGAGTCGTGTTGGGAGCCTGTGGGGGGCGACCTTTAGTGGAGAAAGTTGGGTGACTATACTGGGCTTCTAATGCATGTTCCACGTTACGAGCTACCTTGCAAGCCTCCGTCCATGTGGTAGGGTGGTGTAGTAGGACTTGGGCTTTTATGGCTTCTTTAAGACCGCTGATAAAACATTCTGTGTAGAACACATCTGAGAGACCCCAAGTGCGGAAGGCTAAGGCTTCAAAGGCTATAATATATTCATCCACTGTGCCAGTCTGTCAGAGCTTAGTAAGACGACCCAAAAAAGAAGATTCCTGGTCAAAGCGGTATGTAAGAGATTTTTTGAATTTGGTCCAAGCCCGAAAAGGTCCATTGCAACGTTGATACCATTCCCACCATTGCCACCTTTCATTGTCCAAGTACATTCTCCCCACCATAAGCTGAGTCTCATCATCTAAGATGTTATTCAGATTGAAATACTGCTCCATTTGTGCTATCCATGCTGCCGGGTGAGAATCGTCAAATTTATGCATATCCAACTTGGGAGGTCGCTGACGAGATTGTTGGTGGTTGCGCCAGGCGTGAGGAGAGTGGCTAGACTCACCCTCACAGTACCCTTAGCTGTAGAACCCGACTACCTTATCGTACAGGCGAGTAATCTCTCCGAGTGCTGTTCTTGGTGTACTATAGGAGCAAGACGACCGACTATTTATCTATGGCGAGGTTGGAGAGGAGCTAAGGGGCTTCTGATATACCTAGAAGGTACTTGGAAGACAGTCCGTACGCGGTTCTGTCTAATGCGCTACTACTCAAAGGGGTACCCACAGGGGTTACAAGGGAGTCCAACAAGCGTGACCACCTCTTGTATTTCCTGCTTGCATGCCTCCCCAAATCCGCAGGTTTATGCGCTCAACGATAGATCCCGTGGTTGGAAGACGCCAGAACACGTCTCTAGCCAAAAAAAAAATTGCTAAGAAATGGAGATATCACTGACCCTGGAAAGTGCTCTGATACCACTTGTTATTGTCTTAACCTGTAAAAAGATACCCAAATACAGAATATGCGAAGAAAGATACCCAGAACATAGAATAATGAGAGACAACAACAAATATTTTATTATTCAGAAAGCAATGTTCACTAGCCTCTTCGAGGGGGCAACCTCCAATAGAGCAAAGCTCGATACAAAAATAAGACACGATGCTCCTCACAGGGAGTCTCTATCATTTATATATGACTCATACATGCAATACCATGGATCAATACCATGGGTTTTATTAATACCATCTATCTAATACTACGGCCCATTTGCAACTAACTGTGGTCCCGTCATTAATTGTGGGTTAACCACTTATAATTATTAATATGGGCTTCATTGACTCTTGACTATGACTTGATTCCGTTACATAAATAAGGGGGTCAGGGTGGGACCCTAATAGCAAACATTAGTGTACAAGTTTACAAGACTCATGGATTGCTTTGGGCAATAGGCATAGTTAACATATTGTCTAAGGTGTTCCAATCTTACACGAAGAATATTTGAGATGTGTTACACTGATTCAATGAATAAACACGAAGGGGCAATGCGTTAGACGTTTCGATCATGAATAAAAATAAATGTGCAGTGCATTAGACGTTTCAACCATTACATAATTATAGGTTTATGGGTACATGATGTTTGGACAAACACACAAATATCACTTCACTGATGGGATAAAATCACACAATTATCACTTCACTAAAAAACTATGGGATTCCACAAGAGTCAAACCTTGGAAATGGGATTAACTACATTAGGAATTAACCAAAGAATATCTATCTTACCAACCCAATCGTGGTGGTATTTTAACAAAATAAAAGACACCTTACCAAACTCTCTCAATATCAAATTGCAAATCTCTTACCAACCCAATCGTGGTGGTCTTTTAACAAAATAAAAGATACCCTACCAAACTCTCTCAATATCAAATTGCAAATCTCTCAACAAATGGAAAAATTAGGTCTAGAATTACTCTTTGAATTCCACTTCTCTAGAAGTCAAATTGAAATCACTATTTAAAATCTCTGTACAGATATTGGCCCTGCATTTAGAGGACATTTTTTTTCTGCTATTTAGTATTTAATAATCTAATTGTCTCGTAGGTGGATAGTGTACTTCTCTAGTTATCTTTTAAATAAAACCGATCTATTTTTTCCAGTTTAAGAACATAATTAACTGATATATCAAGAAAAGATTTTTTCCAGTTTAAGAACATAATTAACTGATATATCAAGAAAAGAGTATTGCTTATGTTTGAACTTTATCATATTTTCCTTTTCCATCTAATGGAGAGAGATGGGCATACTATTCAAATATTTTAAGCACTAGAGTACCAATTATAAACAGGTGCTAACCTATGGTTTGTGCAGAGTTTTGATTGAGTGAAATAATTGAAGGGTCTCTGCAGGCAAAGAAGAATCTTTGGAGGACAATTACAATAATTATCCACCAGTATTTGAACCAGAGTTCATTATCATTTTATTAGCCTGGGGACTTCATTTGAGATCCTTTGTTGGTGCTTTCAATAAAACAAGTGCACCTGTTATTGAGTTGAACTTGAGTGCCTATATTCAACATATCTTTTGCATGTTTTTAACATGAGTCTGATCTTTGACAAACACAAGGCACTTTTCTGAGTTGGTTTAAGGCATCTAGGATTAGGGTTTTTATAGGTCTTATATTTGTAGCATAGGTAAGCGTTAAATTAGAGGAGAGTGCTTTTTCTTATTGTTGTTCCAAACTTTCTAATACAGAAGGATGAAACTAAACTTTAAATTCCTTTTAACTATGAACTAAAGAACGCTCATGATCTGATATAGGTTTCTTACTTCCTTTGTCTGCACTAATAAATACATAATTAGGGTGAAGAGAGAGCCTGTTCTAAAATCAGGATTAGTACTAAAACAAAATCTGCCCAATCAAAACAGGACAAAAACCAAAATCATAGGCTATGTTTATATTTGATCTCTATTCAATGACCAACTGGGTATTTTATACTCTATGCATAAGGAAGCCCATGATCTGATAAAGGTATTCCACTTTAAACCAAATTCCCCTATCTGAAACAATCAAGGTTAGGCAGGCTACTCTAACATCAGAACTGCAAAAACCATGACTGAAATATCTCCAAAGTGAGAAAAATATGTTAGAATTCAACCATAATTCACGAATACATGGACAATATTAGACAACCTCTTCTACGATCAGAACTACTACTAAGACAAAAGTCTGGAAAAATACCAAAAGCTAGCACAAAATATTCGAATTTAGTCATAAATCATTGCTTGGTATAAAATCATTAATGAAAAGTAGCATTTTCCAAGTTATCCATATTGAATATAGAATCTTAGAACAATTGAAAGTTTATATCGGATCAATAAGTCACATAAAAAGTTTAGTGTGCAGGTCTTCTTGGGGTTTTTCGGTGCTTGGTTTCATGATTTCAGGGGTTTGGTACTGTATTCAGATTTCAGCTTTGATCCACAATCTAGAAGCTTTAATGCAAGTATGCTTGAGGTCAGTTTCATCAATTCTTTTTTTCACTTCTAGCGAAAAGAAGTTTGTATGAAATTATTTGTCATAGGATACCTCCTAATAAAGGATGCCAAAGAGCTTAGTGCTATCACGTACTGAGGTTATTGCTACCTTAGTTTCTCTCAGGAAGAGGATATGATTCATGTCTGTATACACTCTTTTCTTTTGGTTGGTTTTTCTGTTTCAGATACTAAGTACAATAGAGAAAAATTTATCACTCCTTCTGGACTTCCACTAATGAGGCAAGGTAATTTTCCTATTCTCGATTCTACACTACATATTAACAATGTAAAGCCCATTGCACAATTTGTATAATAAATTACACTACATATTAACAATGTAAAGCCTATTGCACAGTTTGTATAATAAATTTGCAATTTCTGGATTCTACACTACATATTAACAATGTAAAGCCCATTACATAGTGTGTATAATAAATTTGCAATTTATGTAAAACATACCTGGGTAATTGCAGAGACCTTATAGATAATTTAATAAACCTTGAGTGAGTAATGTGAAGTAGCATTAAAGTCATTTTTTTCAATATAACAATAGTGCTTTCAATGGCCAAGAATAAATGGGAGGTGCAAGCCATTTAAGCATTCAAATATTACTGTTGTAAAAGCCTTGCAGGGGTTGGGGGTCAATGTTTTATTGCCTGCTTCATTGTTCGACTATATGCAACTATTTTCCTCTTACTCATATCTATAATATCCGGGTTTGCTCTCAGAAAGGAAGGTTCTCATCTACATTTACATTGAAACTTTGTTTTCTGGCCCAAGCACAATTTGAGGAATGAAAAAAACTCTTGTGAAAACAATACCTATTTGTATACACTGTCATCAATGCTAGTTATTTCCATGATTTTCCTGTCTTACCTGTAGTATATCTTTCCCAGGGCTTTTTTTTCGAGATTTTTATTTTAGAAATGAACTGATTAGTTAGTCCTAAACTACCTTTGAACTATATATATGTGTATGTGGGCATTAAACTACCCTTGAGGTATATATATATATATATATATATATATATATATATATATATATATATATATATATATATATATATATATATATATATATATATATATATATATATATATATATATATATATATATATATATATATATATATGTGTACGTGGGCATTAAACTACCCTTGAGGTATATATATATATATATATATGTATGTGGGCATTAAAAAGTAGCTTGAGAAAGTTGTGTTGTTCACAAAATCTGAACATGATCCATTGGCAAAGCTTGTAAATAAATGTTAAGGGATGTAATGGCTTTGACTGTGTCAGAAAATTTCAGTGAATAAAAATGATGGCTAGTTTGAACATGTTTGAACATATAAGAAAATGATCTTTGCTTTTGAATACCGAATTATTCTGAGCCGATTTGTCTGGTTTAATAACGTGACCATATTCACACAGGTTTATTGTATAGAACATCTATAATCTATTAAGCAAATAAATTATTTATTGGGCAGGTATGTCGTTGCATCGCAACCTTGTTGTTCTATCGAAATCGTTTTCACTCATGAGTTAAACAAATCACACATTTGTTTTTATGGTCTGGGGATAAATATTAAGCAACCTATACAAGTTAACCATACCATCGTATTTACTACTGGCTATAATATTTGACTAGTAATTATACCTAGAGTGTGCAGTTTATATATAGCACACTTGATACATATCTTAACTTACAACCTTGAACACTTTCCAATTTTGCAAAGTAAAAACGTCCTTGCTAGCTACTAGTTGAGTCAGGTCACAAATTTTGGAGGAAGTACTCTATTTTATTCCATTTTATTATATTTTGTCAATCAAGCCATAAAATCTTGTTGGGCAATAGGACTTCTATTGTTGATTTCACACGTTTTAATTAAAAACAATGAACTACATTATATTTAGATGTCAGCATTCTCAATAATTGATTAAGATTGAAAACTTTTTTGAATCTTGCACTTGAGACAAATCAGATGGAAGAAAAAAGCAATCATATTACCACAGGAATTTAAAGGGTTATGGTAAAATGGGATCCAGCTATATGAGAAAATCACAGTAACAAGTACCTAACAAAAATACTTTCAGGAAAATGGGAAAATGTTTTTAGGGCTTAAAATGCATTGAGAGTAAAAGGGCTAGTTGGCCTCTTTTCCGTGGTGGATGCCTTCGAAGTAGTATTCCACATGGTAAGCACATTCTCTGGCCTCTCTGTAATAAGATATTAATTTGCTAAAAGTCATTAGAATTTAATAAAATCTTCCTTTTACTCCCATTAATCCCCACCCTAAATCCATTTCTATCTCGCTTCTCAAATCAAAACAATTTAAGACCTCCTCCAAAATATGAGTTTTTTCCCTCAGCATAATAATATAGTTCCGAGATGACACGCAGAAGTGATCTGAGAACTTCACGTGCAATTCCTTAATGTAGCACCATATACTTTGCCTTATATCACTCACTACGTTGTACTTTTCCTTATATCACTTACTGCGATGTAATAGACTAAGCCATGCCTATAATTCTAGCTAGACTTAATTTTATGTATCATGAGTAAACCACTCGAGCTTAGTGAAAGTAACAAGCTTGATTAAGCTCAAAAAGCGTAATTGAAAAATAGACTCTTACACATGCACAAGACTATCAATCGTCCTGAAGATAGGGCTATAATTACATAAGACATATATCTTATCATATTCAAATTGTTGTTAGATAATTATGCCTCTGTAAATTCCCAGACTAGTGTGATTAGATAAAGTTAATCCACAAGAGTGATATTAACTCCATGCTACACTAGCAAGGTCGCTGGTATTATTACTCTGTATTTAACTAATAACCAGGATTTACTAGACTAACCACAGATAGTGCTAGTGTTCTAAATAGGTAAGCATTACGACATAGATAAGTAATACAAGTAGTGCTAGTGTTCTAAATATCTAAGCATTACTACATAGATAAGTAATACACTATTTAGCCTAGATATCCTTTGGTAAGGTTACTAACCCTTTTTTATGATGAGCTAATAATACATATCAAGGTATTAATCAAGCATGGTTACAGAGTCAAGGTATTAATCAAGCATGGTTACAAAGTATGCTAACGGTCTAACTAGATTACTCTTATGGTCTAACTAGCATTAAAAATCAAATCTTTACCAAAAACAATACCCAGATTCTCAGAGCCACTTGCTCTGATGAAACAATCATGTTATATAATCTCAATTTCATTTATTGCAACCTTAAATCCATCCTTTTGCCAAAAAGAAAACATATTGTCCCTCTAACTTTCCCAGATTTTAGTGACAAGCACATTTGAGAATAACTCTTTAAAATACATACACAATAAATAAAATTATGATTTTACTTGCATGTCAAAACCAGAACCCTGAAACAGATAAATCTATTTCTGCGAGTCCTTTCCATAAAAATGCATAGATTTATCAGACTAGAGTCTATTGTTAACTAATAATCTATTTCTGTGAGTCCTTTCTGTAAAAATGCATAGATTTATTAGGCTAGAGTCTATTGTTAACTAATTCCAAATATTTCACTCAAGTAAGAGAACAGGAAAATATGGAAATTAGAAACAAAAGACAGTTATAGAAAAAGTAATATAGAATACACAAATGTACAGGGAAGTAGGGGGAGTAAGAGGGTATGAGAATGAAGATTCCGCAGTAAAAGTGAGAGCTCCAAGCTAGGAGACTCTGAGACCCCTAAGGAGATCACTCATGACACAAGATTCAACAAAAACAATGAAGACTTCATCTCTGAGAGCGACAAGTTGACAACAAGGAGAACTGGATAATGAGTAACCTAGTTGTGCAACGGCTAAAAAGACCCACACAATAGACTAAAAAAAGGCACATTCCCATCTTTGCTTTTACATCAGTATGTCCAGCATACCGCGCTTTTAGAAACTGGAAGTAAGGTATAGCCTTTTTGTAAAAAACAAAGATTAAGGTTTTGATAATTATAAGAAAAATATTATTAGGTCAAGCGAGCAAAAATAGATTGTAAAGTAGAGAACCTACATGAACTTACTCGGCAAGGCTGAGGTTTTTCCATATATGTAAAATAGTAAAAAAAGAAGTTCGATAACATAATTTTAAGAAAAATCGAATCAAAATATTTGGATTTTCACCCAAAACGATTACAGCTACACCAACGTCAAAGATGATTTTTCTATTTGAACATTTCATGACCTACTCAAGTCCTGTGCATTACTTTGCCTTATATTCATAGGAAATTTGTTATGGCATTATTAAAATATCAATCCACAGTCCAAGCGTATTTTACCAAAAAGGGTAAAACGTAAACAAAACAAGAGACATGACTACATGGTGAATAGAACAAGAAATAGGACTCAAGGTTTCTAGCGAATAATAAGCGTAAATCACCTCCGTGATGGGGTACATTACCACTGTAAAATTGAGTTTTGGAGATACAAAACCTACTTTACTAGAAATAGGAAACATAACATAACTAGAAACAAAACAAAACTAGAATCGTGACTATAGAATTTTGACGGATAAGCAACTTGAACCCACCCATCTCCCTGAATATATCATGCACTTAAAAACTGGTGGTGTTGTACAAGTGTAATCCCAACAGAGGAATGGAAATGATAATAGGAAGAAGAACTAAATGGAAAAGAGGTATACTAGTCACACCTCTACTGACATTGATCTGAACAATGTTTCCTGTCATCAAATGGGTATGTAGCACAGGGTATAGAAGTCCATCGGTCGGGTAGATCTAATCTTCCATTCACTGCCCATCATAGTTTTAACAAAAGTTTACTTGGGAATATTGACCTCCAACCTAAACCGTTCTATTGAATGACATATGACAAGCTATTAGTTATTTCAAAAGTGAAAATCTCTACATAAGCCACCAATAAGGCATTGGTTCACTAGTGAGGTCAGCAGAGTTTAACCCAACCACCAGGATTCACTATCACGGTTGTCCACGCCACCTGAATGGAATAACAGGAAAGCACCGGCCAATTTTGGTAGAAATATTACCATCCAGACTTATCACCTAAACCAACGGAAGTCACTCATGGACAAGTTTCTTGCATTAATTCTTATAATTAAACAATAAAAATAAAATGTAGTTACCTACGTCTTGAGTGGGTTTAGTATCCTCTCGAAACCTCTCCTCTGGCGCAGAGCCTTGGTCCTAGTTGTCTCAGCTCACATCCATTTCCTCGGCATCTGATTTCATTGCTCTGGAACTCTCGGAACCCTGTGGTACAGGCAAATCTGATGCCTTTTTGTGTCTCTGACATTTATAGGGACGACTAGATCATGACAATCCACCTGTGGCAGAGCATCTAGATGGTGACCTCCTATAGTCTTGGGACATTTTATTTCCTTGTCTTAATCAACGCATTTTTGCTCTCTTTTCTGCTTAATTTCTTCACTGATTTCAGGGTCAGAAAGACACCTGTCGTCTTCTTTGGCACATAACCCATACCTTTTGCTCCATCTTCCTCTGTGGAATCTTGTACATACAGCCTCTTGAGTGCCTCTTGCACTTGTCTAGAAGTGTTTTAAAGTTGCAAAGAGTGATGGAGGCTTGGGGATGGGCCATCGCATAGGAGTGGGGGGAACCTTATGCAGATCCCTTCGTAGAATGAAACCACCACGATTGGAGGCACCTAGAATCCAATTTATTGTATTCAACCAGATGTATCAAATCAAACCTGCGACAACATGGCCGCGACCTTCCTCTTTCTTCCCTGGAAAAACCCTGCAACATGAGGGAAATGAATAAATTTTGATATTTGAGAAACAGAATGGGATGATATGGCGACCTTCCTCCCTGGAACGCGAGGGAAATGAACAAATTTTGATATTTGAAAAGCAGAAATGTGGTGAAACCTTGAATGGAACTTAAATGAAATGATTTTGTGTTTTTCAATTGGAATTAAATTCCATTAAATGAAATGTGTAAGTGTTTTCTTTGGCTTAATAGGGAGGTATTGCTTATGGTAAAGAATTATTAATCATATGACGCTTTTTTCTATGTAGGAAAATTTATTTGGGGGGATTTTGGTTGATTTTTGAATGTAATCATGTTACATTAAAGGTGAATTATGGTGACATAAAAATAAGTTGTGTGTGGTTAAAAAGTGCAGTGAAGTCATAATGTTATAATATTAATGATTATTTCTAATAAAATTTTTGGTTTAGTAAAGCTAACTAATCTATGGATATGCTCCAATATTAGATAAGAAATTGCAGATAGAACAGAAATCAAACGGAAATAAGGAATTTGTCTAGAGAAGATCATATGGAAGAATAAAAGAGGAATTTCCATGGCAGTGTAACCCTAGGGTTTTTTCTGGTGTGAAGATGGGTTTTCACCTGCACCTGGGAGTGATAACAGCATGAGGGAATGGTCACAACGCTAGCCAACAAGGGTCAGTGCACATGGTTTATATTTATCTGTGGCGGTTTGGCAGCTTATGGTCTCACGGGTTTTCTCGATCAACTAGTAAGGGGATCGAACGGTAGAGGTGAACGTTTTGTTCAGTTGGGCCAATGTCTCTCAGAGGGTGCCATGCACAGCATCACATAAGGATAGTATAACAGAGTACATGTGAACATCATTTTGTATCGACGAGGAACTTGTGGATTATTCTTCTCATTCTATGGAGGCTTCCCAAATTTGGGTTGAAGGGCCACATCAACACCAAACTGGGGTTTCACCAGCGATACACCATGAACCGAAAGTCCAGATCAACGCATTTACCTCAAAGATGGATGATGTGAAGGTTTCCCTAAATGCCCTAGGGTTTTCCCACCCGGGCTCGATGGTAAATCCGAACTTTCTTCAACTACAGGAGGACCAGGCTCAACCGGTCCTGAATATCCCATCACCATCGGAGTTACAGTACTGGGAACTCGAACAATAGGGTCTCGCGACAAATGTACAAGGGGCGTCTTATGCACGAGCGTTCATGGGACTGATACATATGGCATCGTAAATACTGGGAATAATGTACCATGCTCATGAGGAGCAGACCCCCAAGGCTAGCGACCTGCTCCTATGGCTCACACTTCAAGACTTTTTGATGGCATCACTCGTCAGGAACCTGGTATTGAGGATACTAGAGCATCGGATTTGGATGAGTATGAGTCAGCAGAGGACGAACAACACCCGATAAACCACGCACAGAGAACGGGGGGGAAGAAAAAAACAAAATGCACCAAGGTGCATGAGAAGGGGCATCTGTTGGTATTCGGAGAAGGTATCAGTATGGCCCAAGATGCATTTATTGAGAGTATTGTGCTTGTTGGAAGGGTTCATGGTCGAAATTATACCCCTAGGCGATTGAAGCATTGGACTGTGGAAATTTGGGGACATTTATTGGACCAGTTGCCGGCGATTATTACCATGACAAGAGGTTGGTTTGCACTCATCTTCACACAACCAGACCAAGGAGGAACCATTTTGGTGGAACTTGGCCATAAAAGGGACATCTATATTTTCATAGTTTTTTAAGAGAAAATATACCTAGTGGATTATGATTGTAGGCACATCACTTTAGTATCTAGACTGATGTGTAAACACTAACCAAAGGGTATTTAGCTAAACCCACAAAATTATTATAGGTGCTTCTAGAGAAGTAGGTGTTCTTGTGCTCTCATTAGTTAGGTATGGACAATGAAGGTAAAGTAAGTGAAGGCTTTGGCCACTAGTCTTTACTATAATTTTGGTCCAATTTTTCAACATCACCATTTTTAAGGTGGTTGTACATTTAGAATTGAGAAGGCCAACATGAAACTGAGATAAGCTTTGATGGATCCTTTTAGTTGAAAACTACAATTGGGAGGAGATATCAAACATATTTTGGGAAGAGTATCTAGTAATGTGGCTAAGATGAGGGTTATGATTGCCTAAAGTAGGTATTTTGCACGTGTATATATTTCCCCATGGTTGTTCTAGTTATCATCATGTGTAATTGTAATAAAAAATCCATAGGGATATTAGAGATCTACCTATGTATGCTAGTCCTACCATAATAAAGTTACACATGTAAAGGGTTCATAAAGAAAGTTACCTACTTGTGATCATCATAATCCAATATTTAGATAAGGGGAGTTATCATAGGTACAAGCCATACTTACTAGGTGAAAGTTTGATATGTGCCACGCGATTCAAATATTGGTCATAAGAGGAGGACATATATGAAGCATAGAACCCAACTCAAGGATGAGTTGGAAGGCATGATCGAGGCATTTTTGTGTATCATCTTTTACTAAGTTTTGGCACAAAGAGAAGCTCAACAAAACTTGAAGAAATATGAATTTGTAGAAGTAAACATGTAGAAGGTTGAATATGTGGATTTATATAAGGCCAAGTACACAAGGCAAATGAGTCATCTCATATATTCTTTGCACCTACTTTTATGGATAATTTGTGTATCTCTCTAAAGAAATAAACTCTTTTGTACTCTTTTTTTTTGTTAAGTGGCCTATGGTTGGTTGATTCTCTCTTATAATTTTGAATCTTTTGCAGCTACTCTAGTTTCCTATATATACGAGGTTTGTAAGGTACTTAAATAGATTCAATATTAGGGATAATTTGTAAGAGGGGTTACATTTTGTTTATCAATTTTTTGTGTTCACTCTACATTAGAGTTATGTAATACCATGCATGTTATTAGTATAACGAAATATTGTTCTACTGATGTGTTTGTATTTGTAATATATTTGGGCGATATATGCATGTTTTTATTCATTTGAATGATGTTAGTTCTAATGGTTTAAATTGGCACCAATAATATCATAATGAATGTGATCCCCGCTAAAATATTTGACATTTTGCGTATTACTTAATGGGAATTATTATATGTGCCTCAAGTGAAACCTTCTTGCTCCTAGAAGATGGAATATTTTAGGAAATTAGACAATAATAGGCCATGTTTGGAAACATTCCATTAACCTTGAGTGTATCATAGAGCCAACATAAAATAATGGGAAATAATTGTCTAAAATCTTTGAACTATGGTAGATAAGTTAAATTAGGGTTTAGTGATTGAGGGGGTAGGATTAACCTACAAAATGGCTTCAAGTGATTTAAATGATTTTAACCATGGCCCTAAATTTCCCCTTAGAGCTTCAAGCGTTGAATCTCTTTCAAAATGAAAATCTTACCCTTGAATTGCAAGGCATTAGCCAACCCTATAAAAAACTTAGCTATAAACAATTTAATCAAGTTCACTACCCTCATATTGTCATTATACAAGAATCAATGGCAGATGGGGAAAAGGGGATCCAATTACTATAGAATTCTCTCCCTCATCGGGAGTTTTTATCTAATGATGTTATTGGCCATTTAGGGGGCCTTGTCACAAGATGAAATGTTGGTTTCATTAGCCTAAAAAATGATTATTCTATTCACTCAGGATTCTTTGTTGATATTTAATCTGAGGTCCTGGACATGTCTTTTTGTTGATTAAACCTTTACAAGCTTTATTTGAATAGATAATATTTCTAGCTCTCTTTTGTAAAGCTTCCCTCCATTCACTTGGGTCACACTACTATCGAGGGAGATTAAAATTTCTCTTTGGGGGGGTTTTGAAGTTTGGGATCCATAAGCTTAACAAGACCCTCTTTTGAAGTTCTTTATAGACCTTTTTGACAACATTCTCCTCTATGATATCCTCCCTACAAATTCTATGCCAACCTAGCCTAATTATAGATGAATAAATGCTCACATTGCAAAGAAACTATATCATTTTCTTTTATTTGAAGATCCCTTGGACACAAATCTCTAAATTTTTCAA
The DNA here is from genome assembly GCA_031772625.1 of Pinus tabuliformis. Classification (NCBI taxonomy): domain Eukaryota; kingdom Viridiplantae; phylum Streptophyta; class Pinopsida; order Pinales; family Pinaceae; genus Pinus; species Pinus tabuliformis. The sequence continues at coordinate 476,302,557 of CM062815.1, forward strand.
TTCATGTAGAATTCAATATCTCTAAACATGTGCAATAGAAAATGATAGAGCTCTTATATGGCCCTTCTAACTTGAAGATTAAATTCCAATGATTAAAGATACTTCTCAACATATTAACCACTCAATCTTGCATGGTTAATATCCACTATTAGAGTTGCAAGTGCAAGTTCTTCACCAACCTCTCAATTGACACCTTCATACATTTCAATTATATGTGCATGTAGTCCAAAGATCCTCTTTGCAATTTTAGGAGAAATAAGTATGTATAAGAGAGAAGTTATAATATAAAATTAAACAATACCAAAGTTCAAATAAAACAGCATTACTTGGACTATCCAAAATGAGAATTTCTAAAGAAGAAACTAGAATCTCATCATATTTTTTATATCATTGGTAAATGAACATGGGTTGATTATTCAATATCTCTTGTAATTGAAACAAACTAATGTATGAGATGAATAATTATAGGTAATAATTTCTATAAATGGTCATGATTACTATGTTACATATTGATATCTTTTATTTCATAAATAATTTCATCATATCTAATAGATAAAATAACCACGACTTTAGGTAGCACTTTTGATGGATTTTACTCATTGTTAACTAGATTTGTATTTCTTTGTGAGTGAAGTTGAAAAGTGGAAATACAAAATATTTAATAAATGAGAGTAAAGATTATTTGAAGGGTGTTACCAAGCCTATGGCTTGAGGTTTTATATGAGACAACTATATATTTCTAGAAGAATAAAGGTTGCAAGATAACAAGTGTAGCAATAGGCATCAACATATAACATGAAAAATTTTGAACACTTTTTCATGCTAGATATTCTAAAATCTGTAGTAGTAGTCAATATGAATTAGTCACTAAAGGAAAATATTAAACATTTTCCATACAACATATCTAGGAAAAATATTTTCTTTTTAGGGGTTGTATTGAAGTGGCTTGGGAACTTATACATGGACCATGAACATTATGTTACACCTCTTTTGGACCCTCATGAACCCATTTTCATCCCTGAGCAATGCTTAAGGCCCTAAAAACCATCCCTTAAATGGTCTTCATGAGCATCACTAGGCCAACTATTCACTTTAGAAACAACTGGTAGTGGTTTTGTACATTTTCATAGTCTATATTATTAGAGAGCCTTAAAGACCACTTGTAAACTCTAGGATGGCAATGGTCTTTCTCCTTAGATAATGTGCAATGTCCAATGGCCCAACCAAAAACATCCAACTAAACAAATTATTCTGCTTAAATAATAAAATTTGTAAAATATTCCAAATTCTTTGGATTTAATATTCCAAATTCTTTGAAAATCCATTTGATTAAAAGACAAATCTATGGTCATCGATGACATGATTGGACAGTAAACATCCTATCCTGCCCTTAGATTCAAAGCCTCTTGGTAGTTTTCCACCATTGCATGTATCCCTCGACCTCGCAAGCCCGCATCTGAACAATATTGGTTTGCAATCGCATAAGCATTGCCCAGAATCGATCCCTGAGCCACTAGATCTCTTCGTGCATGGCTTCCAACAATTCATTTGTGTTTCTTCACCGTCAAAACGAGTTTAGAAAAGGTAATTTTCTGCAAAAGGGTGCTAAAATTGCAAAGCGCCATTATTTTTCCTGTTGTCGTCATGAATCGTATAAGCTTTCTCTTGATGAAATTATTTTGAGTTCTTGATTGGAAAAATTGGTTATATTTCGAATTTCTGTTCATTAAATAATCCATTGTATTCTCTAAACTAAATCTGTCGAAAGAGGCCATGCTCAAAACAGTGTTTTAAGTGGAAGAATCAGAGATAAAAAAATATCATTAATATATATTCAAGGGTTCTTTCCAGTTCAGTTATTCCGAGCTTTCAATGGAAATGTTTGACTCTATTTTGGCTTACATGCAAGATTTCATAAATTAAGGCTCTCTATAAACAGACTAGAGGAGGCTGTGCTCAATTTTGTTTGAAAAAAACAACAGAGTTTGGGAAGAAGTGCATTGAGTTAAGGATCATGATTTTGTAATTTGATTGAATGATTTATGTCTCGGTTCTCCAAATTTCAAAGTTATTTGAGAATGGACATTGATTATTCTAGTATTTGATGGTGTTATGTTCAAATTACACAGAAGAAGATAGAAAGTTAGGGCTTTTAGAGGCTAAGCATACACAATGGCACAAACTTTACAGGTTTTTGTGAGATTTTTATGACTGACAAATAGGATAGAACATTAGGGCTTTCACTAAGCTAAGAAATCTAATGCCACATTCTTTACAGATTTACTTCAACATGCTGGGACTGAAAATTTGTAATGTTCAGCTGGTTTGTAGATATCTTTTGGCGGTTTCTATTTGTATGGAACAAAGAATCTGAGACCTCATCATGAAATACTATGCTCTGGCAGATTTTCCCTTTCAACGCATCTTTGTGCAATGGAATACAATCTCTAATGCTCTTTAGTGTCTGGAGAAGCCAAAACCAATGGATCAAGAAGCAGGGGCTATCAGAACGGTCAGTAATGGAGGGAAACACTATCCTTCACAAGATAGCAACGTAGAGGAATAGGCTGTCCAAGCATGTCGTTAGAGATTTCAAACATAAGCTCTTTGTTTTCTTTAGTGTCGGCTGAAGTTGAGAACTTTTGCCACATTCCGGGATCACCTGTGTCTGTTATATAAGGAGGTCTTGTAACCTGCTTTGAACTTCCAGTTTCTCTCTTTGAAAGTTTGTATGGAAAACCAGTGTTGGATCAAAGGTTTACTCATATGAAGGATGCGGAAAATGAGACTCCTTTAGCGAGTCCAAGAAAAATGCCTGGCGAAGAATTGATGCAAAATGATACCTGCAACAGAGCCAACAAATTTTCAAAATTAGAGCTAATCGCGCGAATTAAAAATTGCAAACAACCTGGAATCATAGCTTCAGGACAAGATTGTTCGAAGCATCCAAAAAATTCGAGTATGTTGCCACTATGCTACCTTTCTATAAACTGAAATGATTTATTTTATTGCTGTAATATCAGTGATACAGTCTTGGTTCAAACATTTGAAAGATAGACTTGATTTTTCATCTAGTTGATTATGAGACTCTGTACTCAAGATCATGAGAAAAAAAATCCAATAATTTTTAGCTAGTCAAGCATAAGTTCCTGAAAGTTAAATAGTAACTATCTCTATCCTGCTTCCCACTGTGCAGACAGGCATATCGTTGATTTTAGCAAGCCTTAGCATTTTCCTCTCTACCTTCGTAAGGAAGCAAAATTCTGAACTCTTCCCTGACACAAATGAAAGTCATATGCAGTTTCTGCAATGGTATTGATAAATTGTAAGAAATTATTGTATAAGAACCTTCTTATAATCCTTGCTTCTCAATTCCAAGCAGATGTCCAACCATCCAAAATACATAGTTCCTTCTTCCTTAGTCTTTTAGCTATTGCAGTATGATTGATGGAGCAAAGATTTAACTGTCCTAAACATTAGCACTAAGAGGATACACACTAAAGCCTGCCATAGTTATTCTAGCGCCCCATACCTCTCAATAATTTCTTCCCCCTCACAAGAATTATGTTCACCATGTCTTGGGCAAGGCATTATTTTTCAATATTCATGTGATCTATGATATTCCTTTTAAGTGTAGCATCTAGAGACTCAAACACTGATGAGTAACAGTTTAATGCTTCCATGAACCAGAACAAGAAAGGTGTAGCATTAGTGTTAATATGTTGTTCTACTACTATGACCAAGAAAGGTGTAGTATTAGTGTTAATCTCTTGTTCTTTATGGTTGAGAGACTTCGCCATCCTAAGAAGTCGGTCACACGGGTTCTTTGTAGACACACTTTCATCGGACATGTGATGTAGTTGGAATGAAAAGTTGAGTGCTAAAACCTCATATAGATTTATGTCAAGCATTCTTCATGCTCTAATTTAAACTCGGGCATACTTGTCACCATCTGTCTCACATCAGGTAGAGCCTTATAATGAATATGGGCAAACCTCTGGTGCCATAGTTCAAATTGTAGAGATGTGTCGCAAGACATGGCTCCCAATGGACTTCCTCCAACTTGATGCGAAGTGTCAACCTAGAACCCAAGAGTAAAAGCATCTTTAAAATTCATTTTCCAAATGCGTACCTTTCCATCGATGAATGCCACCTTGTATCCTTTGTTTTCCATTGTCAAAATGGACACAAGGTCCTTCTTGAGATCAGGTACATATAGAACTTCTTGTAAATGAATTGTGTTACCTTGAGTCAATTGAAGGGTAACATTTCCTACTCCCTTCATGGGATAGGTGGCATCGTCTCCAAGAATAATTTCCAAGTTTGTCTCCTTCTCTATCAGATTAGAGAGAGCTTCCTTGTATCCGGTGAAGTGCCTTGAGGCACCACTATCAATTAGCCAATTACCCAAAGAGTCCGAAGGACAGGTAGTGGAAAGGGCCGATATAAGATGGTATTCCTTTTCCTTATTGTTAACAACATTTGATTCATCATACCTGGAGTTCCTTGCTTTCTTGGAGGGTTGACTATTTCCTTGATGTCTTGCATTGCTTTTTCCATTGAACCTACCATTCCTTTGATTGTTGTTGTTGAAGTTTCCCCTGGAATGGTTGTGATCATCATCATGTGATGTGTCCCTTCCATTTCAACACTCCCTTGCATAGTGGCCAAACTTATTACAAACAAAGAACTTGCCCTTCCTTCCACCCTTAGATCTAGGCTTTCCATTGGAATGACCTTTAGACCCTACATTATTTCTCCTTTTGGCATGAGAAGAGAAAGCAGTGGGGTTGCCTCTATTAGAAGGAATTTCTTGCTCCACTATTCTTGTTTCTTCTTGAATGCACCTCGAAATTAATTCTTCAAACCTTGGAATTTGATCATTATTGAGAATAGTGGTTCTAAATATATACCACTCGGGTGGGAGTCCTCTAAGGGTAGTGATAGTAAGTTCCCTTCCAGGAATGACCTCTCCAATCAACAGAAGATCATTCTTGCTCTCAGTGATCCTTAAGAAGTAGGATTGAATATCCTCGTCCTTGACCTTCTTAATATCCTTCAACTTATTCTTGAGAAATAAAATTTGATTTGCATCACTAACCTTGAACATGCTAACCAACCTGTCGTAGATCTACTTGGAGGTGTTCAAATCAGATATGTAGGCGACCAGATGCTTATCAATGGAATCTCTGATAATCTTCTTCGCTTTGACTTCAGCCTTATTGTAATTTTTCTTTGTAGCAAACGATGCATTTGAAGAAGGCTTAGGGATTTTCTCCTTCACATAATCCAACACTTCTTGTTCTTCCAATGTCAAATCAAGAGACATCTTCCATCCATGATAGTCAAACTTTTCACGGAGCTTGTCTTTAGCTGGGAAGTGGGATGAGGAACCCATTGAGCCTTTTTTCCTTGTCCAACTGTCTTTGGTGATTTCTCTTTCACTCTTGCTTAGGCTTTGTCTTCACCTCAACTCTAGTATCATGTTAATTTTTGGTATGGTCTATGCTTAAGAGCAATTTACTACAATTTTTTATTAGCCCAATATCAATATCCAATTTAGCAATCATATCATCATGATAGTGAATTGCAGATAGAACATAAACATAAACAGTAGAAGACAAGCCAAGATAAGAGGACATAAGATGTGGCACCAACCAAGGACAAACCCTAATGTGGGGAAACCCTTGATCAATTCTTCTTATATTCTTCAATAGTTCAGTAGAGAGAGATAGTACAAATTTATAAATTTGATATTTTATGATAGCAACAGAAAAGCCCTAACCAGAAAAGTCAACGCTAGTTAAACAATGCAGAATTCTTCCTCTAAGTAGCTCAGTCAAAACCAGTCAACTTCGGCCTCCAACAACAAACCCAAACATTCCAAGACAGTCTGAAAAGTTCAGTCAAAGTCTGGTCAACTGAAGTCAAACTACAGCCAACAACGAGGGCAGTCAAACCAGAGGTCAGATCACCTTGGTTTTCATGCCCAGATCTACGGCCTGCCAAGGAGGAGATGCCTCACCAAAAGAGTAGTCAAAGGGAGGTCAACGTTGTTCAATGTAGCCCAAAAAACAACCTTCTGAAATTCGGTCAATGCAGTCAAACAAAAAGTGTCCTTCCTTTGCACATGTGAGAGATCGCTGCCTAGATTAGCGTACCCAGTCAAGTGAGGAGAGAGAGATGTGATGAGATGATGAAATAATTCCTTGAGGTCTCCTCCTTTTATATGCAACGTTGAGGATGAAATGGGGGTAAAAATGCTTGTTTTGTTTGTTGGCCGACCTTGGCAACTTGTCAATAATACAAATAAATTCATATCTTCATTTTTACATGTCAAAATCGAATGATCTTTAGATCAATCCTACACCTCTCGGAGAGAGGAATCCAAGAAAAATATCAGCTATCACAAATAAGGTGACCCATATGGAGTTTGGCCCTAGTTGCCAATTTTAACACTCACTAATGATTTCTAACGCCATCTAAAAAAATTATCTCATTCTAGAGGAGAAACCTATGATCACAATTGTAGTGACCTACATCAACATTATTTATTATAGTTAAAAACATAGACATTGTGTCTATTAAGAAAAAATATGCATTTAAAACAAGGAAACATACTAGTATCACAATCTAAAAATGTGAAAGTATGTGAAAATATATAGCAAGATACATTTAAGATGACAATGGAATTAGAGGGATCATAAATAGTTTGGGTTTTGTCATCTTCCTCTAGATGATCTAGTGAATATTCTACTAACTCATCAATGGTTTCTAATGCCATCTGAAAAAATTATCTCCTTCTAGAGGAGAAACCTATGCTCACGATGGTAGTGACCTACACCGACATGATTTATTATAGTTAAAAACATAGATATTGTGTCTATTAAGAAAAAAATGCATTGAACATAAGGAAACATATAAGTATCACAATCTAAAAATGTGAAAGTATGTGAAAAAGTATGAAAAGATTTGTTTAAGTAGAAATATACTAAATCTCAATGTCATAAGCAAAATTGACAAGAGAAAAGGAGGAAATGAGGTCAGGTATTTACATGGCTAAGGAGTTCTGTTAGAGTTTTTCGTACAACCTGATTGAAAATTCAATTGTAATTAACCAGATGTTATACAACTATTTATGAATTTTTATGAAAATCTATTGCCTTATATTTCAGTATCGTACTTGATATCAATGTTTTTTTAGATCATTTTATCTTACTAGTAATTTGTTTTGGGTAACAATGTTTGTTTTTGTTTCACAGGCATGAGGATCTTTGCATCCCATTTGAAAGGTTTGGACCAGTAAAAGATGTTTATCTTCCCAAAAATTATTATACGGGGTATGGCCATCTTGTTTATTTTAGATATTGTTAATTATGCTTGTTTATAACTTTTGAGGTTTTAGCTTTATGAAATATTGACACAATTTTCATATTATACATTAATTGGAAATTTATATGAACATCTAATGGTATTTGGTATCACTTTTGATTTTATGTGAGATCATGTTTTTTCATAATTATATTTTGTTTTTTAGTCTATTATCATGGTTTTACTTGTCTTTGTAATAAAAAGCATATGTGGTTGATAAAGTAATAATGCTATTAAGTGTTGTAATTACTTTATGATGATGGTGGTGGTGGTGGTGGTGGTTAACGTCCACTGAGACCAAATTGGTCTATCGGACCTACAATTTTCTTAGTTTTTAATTATTTGGCTCCCCGTCTTTCTTGGCGAGATTGGTGTTGTAGCTTTCTTTTTTTTCTCTACGGTCTTCCAACTTCCTTTATCTTGCATCTCCTTCATCTCTTCTAGTTCTTGGGACATTGGTGTCTTAGCTTCGTAATCTATTCTGTTTGTCCTTTTGAAGATAGTCGGAGAAGAAGTTTGGTCTAGGAGATTTGCTTTGCTGTTAAATGAAGATTTATTTTATGCGGTATTCGAATCCTCATAGCTGTTGATCTGTTGGGTGGGGCTTTCTCCCTGCTTGTCTTGAGAGTTGTTTCTTTCTTGCCTGATTTCTTGTGATTCAGAGTTTTCTCTAGAGTATTCTTCTTTGATGATAGTGTAGTGTTCTTTTCGTGCTCCTTCCCACCATGTAGATCTATGGTGGTTTTTTCTAGCAGAATTTTTCTGGGAGGCTTTTGGGCAATTTTTGGCTAGATGGCCTGTCTCAATGCAGGATTGACATCTGAAGAGGACACTTTCATAATCTAGTTTCTGGTTCCACACATAGTCTTTACTTGTTAGGTTTATTTCAGTTGGGAATCCGACGCTGAAGTCCATTTCCACAAAAATTCGTGCATAGGTGGTTTTGGAATATTCCTCTGTTTCTAGGCACCTACAGTAAAATTTCCCAATTGCATTTCCAATGGATTTTAGCGAGGAGAGATTCCAGAGATGCAAGGGTAGGCTTGGCAATCTCACCCAAACTGGTGCTGAGGTTATGAGTGTTGTAGAGGGATCGAATGATGGGTTCCATGGCTTCATGAATAGGCCTGATTTTTCCCAAAACCAAGGGCCAGAATCTAGAATACATTGTCTGCTTTCAGTATTTTCAAAATCTACTATAAAGAAACCCCTAGCATAGCGGTAGATATTAATTTCATCAGAAATGACAAGCTTCCATACCTCTGAGATCCAATTGTGGAGAGCTGTCAGCCGTGGCCAAAAACCATTGAACCGGTAGATTAGGGCACTTTCGGAAAACTTCAAAGCCTCATCGAGTGAGGCTTGGACCACCTAGACAGTTGGAGTTGGGGCTTCACTGACAATATGGGCAGGAACTTGCCCTCTAGAAGCGGATGAGCTAGCAGCTATTTTCACGAAGCTGAGAACCATATTTTACTTGCTCGTAGACCCCAGCCACAGAGAAATAAGGTAGAAGATAAGATTTGATATAGATCTAGCCGAAGAAGATTAGATATAGAACCTAGCCGCCTAGATCTAGATCTAGTCGCAGAAGATTAGATCTAGAACCCAAAATGTGCAAACAAACTTATTCACTCAAAATTTCAGATGCCGGTGACTAACCAGATCTCACCTAAACAGCGAGTGCGAATCAGAATTATTAAGAACCAGATGCGCACTTGATGGATCAGGGATTCCCACAAGCCATTCATGGACGATGGAGAAGCTATATCATGCAGGCTTTGCAGGATCGTCTGATTTCCTGCAACGCACTGTCGTAATACGTGTTCTGGAAATTCTGCAGGCTCACACTACGAATAAATCTCCACAACTTGGTTTCAGAACTTAGTTCACCCTGCACATCATCTTTCACCTCCGGGTCATTGCACCTCAGTGGACAAATTGGAATGCTCTGCCGCCGCTGCGCACTTGATGGATCGGTTACTCAGTATCTAAGCTCACCCTCAATGCCTATTCTCGCCTTTTCTAAAGCTGGTTATCCCAGCGTACAGAAGAACATAAGATCAGCATCAACAAAGAATCTTCATAATAGATGAACTTATAGAAGAATAAGCAGAGAATAGAGACGGCAGAAGAATACGCGCAGAAGGATCACTGAAGAAGTCGTAGAAGGATCACCAAAAAGTTTAAATGCGAGCCTTTGTTCTATGTAAAGGGGCCATCACTAGGAGATATTTCTTAGCAATGTGTAATAACCCTAGTTGCATTTCCCTGCTTATTTTAAGCATTAAAAATTTAAGTAAATTAAATAGGCTGAGTTGGGGTACACAGATTCTAGAGATGAGGTGGAAGGGGAAAACTGCTTGGAATGTGGACTTGTGTGGCATATTCTGGTAGGTAGACACAAAATAAACTAAGAATGACAAAACAAAAACTAACAAGAAAAAAATCAGAGAGACAAGGGGCAACTCGCATGATTTCACAGGCTAAAGAGAGCTTAGCCAGGCAGGCAAAAATGAGGGAGGAAACAAAATGTGGAAGGCAGGTAAATGCTTCCATGTTTATCATCTCAGGGTTATCTAGGAGATGAGAGTCTATGTTAAAATTGGCAACTAGGGCCAAACCCTACGTGGGTCACCTTATTTATGGTAGCTGATACTTTTCTTGGATACCTCTCTCCGAGAGGTGTAGGATTGATCTAAAGATCATCCGATTTTGTTAAAATTGGCAACTAGGCCAAACTCCATATGGGACACCCTATTAATGACAGATGATATTTTTATTGGATTCCTCTCATTAAGAGGTGTACGATCGATCTAAAGATCATCCAATTCTGACATGTATTCATGGAGATATGAATTTATTTGTGCTATGGGACAATTCGTCAAGGTTGACCAACAACCAAATTGCCCCCACTTGTGCTCAACGTTTTAGAATAAAAAGTGGTGGCTTGCTAGTCATTTGGACACACACTCTTCTTGTGATCTCTTCCTCTCCACTTTTCTTTGGGTTTTGGTGGGAGGAGAGATCCTAAGAGACTAAGCAGCCCTAAGAAGAAGATGCCCTAGCTCTACGCTGTCATGAAGAAGACATGCCCTAGATCTAGATGCAGCCAAGGGAGAGAAGGCTCTACGTTGTCCTAATATGGTAGAAGCATAACATGGAGGACAACTCTTATGGTGGATCTACACAAGGTTCTACGTTGTCCTAAATGGGACCTTTCTACACAACAATAAGAAGCTTAAGTACGCTACCATAAATGATGTCATACCCTAATCACAGAGATAATAAGATGCTACCTAAATTCCCTATGGAGATGACCTTATAGCCTAATGCAATCATGTAGGAGGACAACCCTAACGCATTTAAAGAGAAGTCTACACGCTGGCCTAAAAGAGACCTCACAACATTTTTGTGTATGCCCTAGTCACAGTCCGAATGCACTCTAAATGCTGGTCATATTCTGCAGCAAAAGAAGTGCTCCATGCTACCCTAACCAAAGAGATATAATCCTCCGCAAGAAGAGGATTCCTATAAGCTGGAAAGAGGAGAGCCATATGATGCCTAATCTGAACATTGTTTTGGACAGGGACAGTGTCCAACTTCAAGCATATGACATGAGGTAGAGTGCTGAAAGATGTGTGTTCAACAAGATTGGAGAATATATGATTAGGACTGTGTTGACATAAATGCAAGTGCACAAATTGTTTATGTTGCAGACTTTGATTTGGATGGATAGAGAAAGGGATAAAGGCAATAAACAATGAAAGTAATCACTGCATTGAAGACTAGTTGAAGGGATTTGCAATTATAGCCTAGCTGCTCTCCTATGCTGCAAGCCATAGCAAATAGATAAGGCTGGTGAGTGTAAATGGTGCAACATAGTGCATAGTGATGGGTACAACAGTGATGGAGTGGTGCAACACAATGCACAGTGATGGAATGGTGCAACATATGCACACTGATGGGTACAACAATGATGGAGTGGTGCAACATACTGCACAGTGATGGAATGGTGCAACATAGTGCACATTGATGGGTACACTAGTGATGGAGTGGTGCAGCATAGTGCATAGTGAGTGTAAATGGTGCAGCATAGTGCACAGTGATGGGTACAACAGTGATGGAGTGGTGCAACATAGTGCACAGTTTTGGAATGGTGCAACATAGTGCATAGTGATGGGTACAACAATGATGGAGTGGTGCAACATAGTGCACAATGATGGGTACAACAATGATGGAGTGGTGCAGCATAGTGCACAGTGATGGGCTATGTCACAAGGTTCATCGAACTTTAACCTTGAGGTTCGAATTTTGGCGAACCTCATAGACAATGACCAAGTCCATAGATCAAAACTCATAACTTCATGTCACAAATCAAGCTTGTATTTTACCCTTGCAGTTTCCAAGTTCTTACAGTTTCCAAGTTTGTGATAGCATATTTTATGTTTATTGATGTTGATTTGTTACTATTTTATCTTATAATTCATTTCAAATTAATATATGTTTATATATATAGATGAACCTCATCAAAAAATTCAAACTCAAACCGAACCCAATCATTGTCGAACCCAAACCATGTGACATTGGTGATGGGTACAGCCATGATTCGGTGCAGCTTTGTGATAAGAGCAACTTAGTGAATGGGTGCAGCATGATGATGAGGCGAGGTACATCACAGTGGGGTGCAACATGGTGATGGAGTCGCCTTGGAGGATCAGTTGAAGCAGTATAACTTCACTTGAGTCCAGATCAGCTACCTCATGTCACATCTTCTTTGAGAAGATCTCTGCTCTTATTTTGATAAGTAAAAATGTTGACTTCTGATGTATATGTACTATCTCTATCTCTGGTGAACTATTGAAGAACATATAAGAAGAATTGATCAACGATTTCCTGACATTAGGGTTTGTCCCTGGTTGGCGCCACATCTTGTGTCCTCTTGTCTTGGCTTGTCTTCTGCGATTTATGTTTATGTTATATCTGCATTTTACTATCATGCTACATGTGCTTGCTAATTTGGAATTGATATTGAACTAATATGGAAAATTGAAGTAAATTTTCTATCAGCATAGAACATACCTAAAATTAACAGATTTCGACATGTATTTATGGAGATATGAATTTATTTGTATTATTGACAATTTGTTAAGGTTGGCCAGCAAGAAAATTACCCCCATCTCAACCTGAACGTTGCATTTAAATAGAGGATACCTCAAGTCATTTCAGGCATACATGATCTCATGATCTCTCTCCATTTGTTTGGGTTTATCTTCTATCAAAGAGGACGTATTGGAAATAGTCATCTAAGAGAGTCCTAACCTTAGTCATGAAGGAGATCTAGTCGTAGTTGAAGAGAAGCCCTAGCCGTAGATCTAAGGAGCCCTAATGTGCAGCTAGAGGAGGATCCCTAAGCCACATCAAAAGGATCCCTAGCCATGACTAAAGGAGAGACCCGAGTTGCAACAAAGGGATCCCTAACGTAATAAGAAGAAGCCTGAAATAAGCATGAGAATTTCGGGTTACAATGCAGTGATAGAGGTCGTTCCTAGGAATGGGTTAAGGACTGTTTGAAAGGCGGGGGAGCTGCCTTGAATAGATCTCTCCTATAGGCTCAGAACATATCAACGTAGAGCTAGATACATATGTGGATTGGGTGCTAGAAAGTGTTGACAACAAGGTGAGTTCTTGTAGGCTAGATATTACTCCATTGATGGTGTTTGTAAGTTGTTTGATGGAGGACCATAGGCCTAACTTGCTACTTGGCTAGGTCGCAGGCCATAGCTAGAAACAAAGGTTGTTCTAAGGGTTACCTTAAGGATAATCAAACCAAACTTCGATGGCATGGTAGTGGTGGAGTCTCACCTTGGTAGACCACTGATGAGCCTCATCATTGGGTAATGATGTGGGCCTTAATACACCTCCAAGCTTATTAAAATCAACTCTTCTCATAATTCCTTACATGTTTTAATTATATTTTTCTTAATGAGATGAGTAAAAGTTAGATGTATGTCTAGTGGTCTAATGTGCATTGATTGCAGGTTTTTGAGAGAAAATCATGGCAATTTTGGCTAATTAAGGGCAGAAACTTGAATGAGACAAGGAGGAGAAATTATAGGAGATAGATCCTCCTCATTAAATCCTTACTCATTCGAATATCCCTCAATCAAATCACACTAGCTTGAAGTTGCAAGCAGTCGAGTCATGGAGATCATGGGCAACCAAGCCAGTGACAGTTAAGAGCCAGTTAATCTTAAGTTTGGGAGCCAAGCCACCATAGGTTTAAGGAAGTTGTTGGAGACTTCAGTTGTATAAATAAGGAGGCCTAAAGCCTCATTAGGATTAAAATTTTTTATGTAAGAGCATTAAGCATTTTCGAGCTCAAACTTTGTGGAAAAACATTATTATGTAATTTTCCTGATATGATAATGAGAATGAGAATTTCCTTGATCCAACTCTGAGTTGACTCTAAGGGCTAAAGCTCTTGGGTTAGGGCCCAACCCTAGCAACAAAGGCTCCTCTTCTTCTACTTGTATATTTAGGTTATTTCATAGATCAAGTGTTGAATTGGTTTTAGCATTATTTCATTGCTAGTAGTGGTGAATTTGATTAGTTTTCTTCCATTTGTGCATTGCTTTAGCAGTAGCTTTAGAGAGATAAAGGAATACCAAAAATAATGATAACAGGTGGATTTGGCCTCACTCCTCCCTTCAGGGACCATGGTTTGAGGAAAAACTCCTATTCAGCCCCAAAAAGACAGAATTCTGATTTCTTATGGAATTTAGGGTTTTCTGCTACTTAGGCCAACATCTTTTCAGTTTTCAAGAATAGGTTTCAATTGCCATTTCTGATATCTTTAGCTTTGTATTAGATCTCATGGTGTTTCACAATATTCTGCAAGTATTTCCATGCATGAATTAGGCAACTAAATAATGAAATTCTATTTTCTTAAGTTGATTAGAAATCTTCCTTGTTTGATATGATTTATGGATAAATGCCAGTAATGTATGTATTGCAGGAGTTTCAATAGTGCAGGAAGATCTCATGCTAGCAACCCCAGCCTAACCTCATCCATCCATGATCACCAAAAGCCACCAAGTCCCTCAACCAATTCATCATTCCATAAGAACAACTTCCCAAGTTTGTTGAGCAAATCCAACCATCTTACAAACTTTGGGTTGAGCTCTGAGGAAGTCCTAGCCACTCCCTTGCCTTGTTTCTTCCATCGTTCACCTTCCCTAAGCCCTATACCACCTTCCAAGTCACCCCTATTTCTCTTGACTAGATCCTGTAGGAATACAAGGGATCCTGTAGGAGAATTAGGACATCCTGTAGGAAGCATTAGGACATCCTGTAGGACGACCTGTAGTGGCTTCTTTTGAGGCCGATTTGTGGGAAAAACATCTAGGAAGATAGAAAAAGACCCCTACTTGCCTCCAAAGCCATCTGACCTTCAATCACCATCTCTAACCTACCTGCCACATCACCAAGAAGATTCAACATTGACATTTTCACAAAAAGGGACAAAAAGGAAAAAAGAGTTATTGTGTTCATTCATATGCACAACAGTAGAATGTTTGGTTATTTCAGATTGCATGCCTAGGAAAATTAGGATTACACACATATTAGCTTAGAATTCTTCTCAAGCAAGATCTCTTAGCAATTAGTTAGATGAGTGGTGTGTTTAAAGCATTGATTTTAGTCTTTCCTTACTGCAGTAGACAATATTTCAATTCTCCCAATTAGTGCAAATTTCCCTTTTCTTCATTAGTAATCAAACTCCTCCTGAATCAATAGAAGGATGGTTTGAGAAACCATAGTGGTCTATTTCCAGCTCAACAGTGACGAAGAGTGGACCCATCGCATCTACTTGTGTATTCAGCATTGTCACCTCTAATTTTGTACAAAACTCGGGTTGATAAAGTAAAGTTGGTAGCCCTAGGAGTTGCAACATTCTTGCTGCAATACTGGTGTTCATCAACCGCAACCTAAGAAAGCGTGCATTATTGACTGTGTGGAGAATGAGGGTTGACGGTTGATGCCCTAACTCTTGAAGCAATGACAACAAGTGCAACAAGAAGAAAACAACGTTCTGGGAGATGTATTGGGTCAAGGTTTGACCATGTTTGGCTAAGTTTAATGAGCATCCTATTGGTGCCATATGAACGATCTTCAGAGAAAGATTCTATCCTGTTTGACCAATATTGACTTCTCTGGTCAAGGCTTTACTATTGTTGTCATAAAATATTAGATTTGTATATTAGTGGTTCATCCTTCTCCTGTTGAGACACAATCATAGGGTGAGTGGTCCAACCTTCCACTAGTGATTTGTTGTGTATAGGGTGAGTGGTTCAGCCTTCCCCTGTGATACCCCATGGCGACATGTAGGCAGGATGAGTGGTTCATCCTTCTCCTACTGAGACATCCTACCCATGCAGTTTGGGACTGATGGGAAGTACCTCTCGTCTGGCCAATGAGTAGTGAAATGAGGATAGGTACCACAGTACTATCGATGGACGCATCATGTACTTCCATACTCCCTATGCTAGGATGACCTATATTGATCTGTGATCAATTGGAATTGACTTCGGGTCAGTAATAGTGGTATGAGACACTCTCTTTTATTTGAGACTAACTTTGGGTCAGTAAGAGTGGTATGAGACACTCTCTTTATATGGGACCGACTTCGGGTTAGTAGAGAATGGAATGATACATTCTCGATCAAACTTCTTCTTCATAGTTCAACAGAGCAGAGAAGAGCAGACCAGTGCAAAGGAGTGCATTGATGGAAAAGATAGTACTGACTGAGAGATAGATTAGCAAATGGAGTTCTCCCTAGTTGAGAGGGAGTGTTAAAATTGGAAACTAGGGCCAAACTCGATGTGGGTCACCTCATTTATGGCAGCTGATATTTTTTCTTGGATTTGTCTCTCCGAGAGGTGTATGATTGATCTAAAGATCATCCGATTTCGACATGTATTTATGGAGATATGAATTTATTTGTATTATTGACAATTTGTCAAGGTCAGCCAGCAAACAAATTACCCCCAGCTCAACCATAACGTTGCATCTAACTAGAGGAGACCTCGAGTCATCTGAGGCACACATCATCTCATGATCTCTCTCCACTTGTTTGGGTTTGTCTTCTATCAAGGAGAACGTAGTGGAAAGAGTCATCTAAGAGAGCCCTAATCTCAATCATGAAGGAGATCTAGCCGCAGTTGAAGAGAAGCCCTAGCCACAGATCTAAGGAGCCCTAATACGAAGCTAGAGGAGGAACCCTAGCCGTAACAAAAGGAGAGACCCTAGTCGTAGCAAGAAGAAGCCTGAAAGAAGCATGAGAACTTCGAGTTACAACGCAGTGATATAGGTTGTTCCTAGGCATGGTTTCAGCATTGTTTGCAAGGTAGGGGAGCTACAGGAATACGGCGAGGTAGTACGTTGAAGAGATCTTCCCTATAGGTTCAGAACAGATCAGCGTAGGGCTAGATGCATATGTGGATTGGGTGCTAGAATGTGCTCACAGCAAGTCGAGTTCTTGTAGGCTAGATACTACTGCATTGATTGTGTTTGTAAATTGTTTGATGGAGGAATGTAGGCCTAACTTGCTGCTGGGCTAGGCCGCAGGCCATAGCCAGCAACAAATATTGTTCTAAGGTTTGCATTAAAGGTAATCAAACCATACTTGGACAACGTGGCAGTGGTGGAGTTTCACCTTGATACATCGCAGCCTAAGAAGGCCTGCATTATTGATTGTGTGGAGAATGAGGGCTGAAGGTTGATTCCCTAACTCTTGAAGAAGTGACAACAAGTGCATCATGAAGACAGCAACGTCCTAGGAGATGTATTCGGTCAAGGTTTGACCATGTTTGGCTCAGTTTAATGAGAATCCTGTTGGTGCCATATGAATGATCTTCAGAGAAAGATTCTATCCTGTTTGACCAACATTGACTTCTCTGGTCAAGGTTTTACTGCTGTTGTCATAAAATATCAGATTTGTATATTAGTCATATCTCTCTCTGTGTTGAACTATTGAAGAATATAAGAAAAATTGATCAAGGGTTTCCCCACATTGGGGTTTGTCCTTGGCTGGTGCCACATCTTGTGTCCTCTTATATTGACTTGTATTATAATGTTTGTGTTTATGTTCTACCTGCATTTTACTATCATGCTGATGTGATTGCTAAATTGGATATTGATATTGGGCTAACAAGAAAATTGAAGTAAATTGCTCTTAAGCATAAAACATACCAAAAATTTAACATTTGACTTACGGGGTTTACTCTTTTCCTGGTTCACTAGCCCCTTCCATGCTATTAAGTTTATTAACATTCAGAACATTAATGCTCCTGACTTGTAGATTTGTAGAAAATCCATCCAAATACCAAGCCAATCATAGGCACCAACATTGTGGAGAGTAGATCTAGTATACGTATCAGTCAATTCAGCAGGGAGAATTCCTTCTGTAGCTTTTGGAAGTATATTTATTTTTGTAGTTTTCTAAAGTATACATATCTAATTATATCTCGTATATATATCAGTCAACTCAAAAATTCTCAAAGGTTTGAAGTGCAGAAAGAATTCTCCTTGCTATCAAAGGCACTCCTATATGCATACATGTACCAAAAGTTGAAACAGAGACAAATGTGGGTGTAACAGAGAAAAGAAATGTTGTGATAGTTGATGTGTAAACGTATTCTTATAGCCAACTACATTATGCCTGCCTCAAAATTTCTAGATTCCAAAGAAATCTTGTTTCCCAAGCCTACAATTTTAAGATCCTCCTAATTTTTAATGTCTCCGATGTGGCCTTCATACTTTTGTCTTTTTATTCCATGATTCTGTTTTGAATTTTTTGTTGCAATTTTGTAACTGGGAAATTTGGCAACATAACTACCAATGAGGCTGCCAACCCTGAAAATGTTGTCAAGCCCAAGTTCTGATGTAGAATAATGAAGGTCATAACAACTTGAAGAGGTAAAATCCAAATACCATGCATATGCCAACAAAAAGCTCCAACATTTTCAACATTTTTACTCTTGTAGTTGATAATTTGTCCACATGTATGCTTTTGTCTTTAAAATCAATGTACCATGCAGAGGAAGGAACAGGATCTGAAGACCTTTTAGCCATAAATGTGTAAAAGGCAGACTCTGTCTGCTCGGAATGTTCTGCAACATTTGCTGTCTGATGTGGCCCTCCCTGTTTCCTTTGTTCAGAAGAAATCCTTTGTCGGCAATCTTTCTTCATGTGACCGAACCTGTGACAGTAATTACACTGCACACTTTTCTTCCTAGCAGGATCAAAAGGCTGAGAGGAGCCTTTCTGCTGAAAAGACTGAGAGAACTGATATTTTGCAGAAAATGCATTTTCCGAGGACACTGATGAAGCACTACTACCAAACTGCTGTTTCCACCGATCCTGCTGCAGAAGTTTGGTACATAAATCTGGAAACTTCAGATCAACATTTGTGGTGGTAATGTTGAGTGTTTCTATGAAGTGTTCATAAGATTTCGGTAGACTTTTCAAAGTAATGACTACCATATCTTCTTCCTCCATGGTCCGACCAATGGCTTCGAGCTGATCTCGAATGTCTTTAATTTTGTTGAGATGTTCCTGTAAAGACATATGTTCGTCCATCATGATGGAGAACAACTGATTTTTGAGAAAAAAAAGCTTTGCTTTTGTCAGATGTCTCATGCAGTTCTTTCAACTGTTGCCAGATTTCGGCAGCTGTCTTGCCAGAAGGAATCTGTGGTAACTGATCATCAGCAACAGAGAGCTTGAGAAGCATAACAGCCTCTCGATTTCGATCATCAAATTTATCTTGATCGGTCCCAGCTGTACCGCGACGAAGCTCTTTGCCCAAAATGAGCTGATCAAGACGCCTGTATTCAAAAATGGTCAACATTCTTTGTTTCCAAATGTTATAGTTGCTGCCATTAAAGCGTTGATTTCCTTCTAACATTAGATTGGTGAGTGTGGCCATTTTCCTAAAGAAAATACAGAAGTATGACACACAGAAGTCTGACACACACAAAAAAAATGTATCTGCCTGTTTATCCTGGTGTAAATTAAAAACAGACTTTGTTCTGCTAGAAAAAATATTTACCCAGCAAAAATATCTCTCCAGTCTAAAACAATAGTAATACTGCTGCAACTGTCCCCTTCTTTTAGTTAGGAAAAAAACACAGGACAGAGCTTTAATAAATGTGACAGGTCCAAATCATAAGGTAAAGTTTGAGGTTCCTTTCTCTGTCCAGATCTGAGTTTTGTCCTAAGATAAGCACAGGTCTGAGAATACAGTCTCCCACAGGTCTGAGAATGCAAGTCTACCACAAGTGTATACTGCTGCAATGTCCAAGCTATAAACAGATGTCACAGGTATGCTCAGGTTCGTGGAGCTGCACCATATTCCGAGCTACAACAGGTGATTTCAAGTCTGAGTTGTAATGGAGGCTATCATGATCACGATGAAAAGAGAAATCCGCTGATTGGGAAAACACTGCCGGCAAACAGGACCGTTTATGATAAGGCAAATACGTAGATCAAAGGTGGACCCACGTGAGGCATCAAAGCTTCACGTCTTAGCTACGTTCCGTGGTATAGTTCCACAGAACCGAGGTGTATCCACGGGCTTGAAATATAACCCTTCAAATATCCACGGGTTTGAAATATAATTAACCAACACACGCGTATCGAGGCCGGTATCTAAAAGGCAGACATATGCGCGCTGGCGCTCAGAAGAAAGTGTTGGGATGTGACGCAAAAGATCTGTCGATTTCGAGGGTAGAAATCAGACGGGATCCAGGACCGAGGGCATATAGTTTTCAGCGAGAAATTTAGGATTTTTTGAGACAGAGAACTACGGATTTAGCAGCGTTAGAGCCTCGAACTCGTGATTTGAATCGGTCTTTAATTACAAGAGCCACGATGAGGTGACAGGGTTTCAAACAAAAAAACAAATAGACTGTTGTCCGCAGAGCGTATTTTCAGACCACGACTCCGATTTTCAAAAAACAAATGAGTTTTGAATGAGAGAAAACACCTGGGTCACATTTGCCAAAGAAAAGTAGTCCACGTGAATATCCGTGGATACGTGCTGAGTTCGAGTAGCCGCCAGGCGAAGAAGAAAATAGCCGAATTCAATTCACGATTCCAAACCGGAAAAATGACTTTCACGATTCCAAGCAAACTGGCCAGCAAAAAAAAATTCCGCTCCCACGAAACAGTCACCGCCACAAAGTTAATTCCTTAGAAAAATGATCATGCAGGGGAAGAATCCATTTCTGTATCGAGATGGACGACTGTAAGCTTTTATCACAGCGAGCAAAGCCAAGGCTAAGACTCAGTGAAGGCTACTTGGCTTACAGAGGGCTTGACCTTAGAAAGGACTCAAGAGATTAAGATGCAGAGAGAATAAATGTTCAAGAAATCTCTTAACCTTGCTCTGATACCATAAAAGAATGTTGAATGAAATAATTCCAAATGAGCAAACAGCTCAATCATAATACAGAGATATTTACAATAATAGAAACATCAAGTTTCTATGTAGAATATAGAAACACTCAGTTTCATCTAAGAAACTGCTAAAAGAATACAAATAGCAACAGCTAAAAGGAATGAGCATTAAATACTAAATAGGAATATTCTAATAGTCTTGACTGAATGGAGAGCAACAATCCCTTCTTGTATATAATAATTGTTAATTTTGCTTTAGCCCATGAAGCTAATTGGTGTTGTTTGTAATGCCCTTGTCGTTGTGACAAGGATCCTAATACGTTTTCCACAAAAAATGCACAAACTAGCACATAGCCTTGACTTTCAAATTGTTTCTTTCCATCTAGAAAATTACAAAGGCACTTATAAAATATGGACCTACATATGATGCAGAAGTTTCCAGTGCTGGTAAGGATGCAGTCAAAAGTACTTCCTTCCATAGAGATAGCCATAAGGCTTTTGCTAATGACTCAGTTTGACCTTATATCGAGCTTTATCACTAGTGTACTCCTTTATGGATAGTAACTAAACTCTCGAAATGGACCTCATTTGTCAAAATTGATCCTAAATGTGAATATGTTTTCTACTATGCCTGCGATTATCAGCTCTTTTTGTGCCTTTGTGTAAGGAAGGTTGAATTTTTATTTTGTATGAGCACAATGATGACTTGAAACTTTGTCTTGTGTGTCAGTGTTTGATCTATGGAAAAAGATAAATATAGATTTTAATCACTCTTGAATAGACTGTAAATTTTTTTGGCATTGCATGATGTTGAATTTAGTTAGGTGGATTAGTGTAGAGCTTAAGAAGATATTGAGTTTAATGGCACAACTGACACCATGAAAGAATCTTTGGAACAAGTGGTGGAGTAGATTGTGCCTGAGTAAAGGGTTGCAACAATGTATATGAATTTGGAAAAGGCCCCATGTAATGGTGGGTAAGCACATCAAATCAAGTTTCACTCATGGCATGATATGATAGAGGTACTTAATGATAAAGGCCTACCAGAAATTGGGGCTCCACTAGGTAATGACATTTTGGAATCCAGTTCTGTCAACCAGCCCCTACAATTCGGTGGTACTTCCAATCCAATGGGATATATGTATTACTGCGAAGTCATTAGGAGATATAGGAGGTTCCTATTTAACTATGGGTTCATAATTTTATGCAAACCTTAGAGCCATTTCCAAAGAAGTGATATCTTGAGGTAAAAATGCAGTGGCAGACAACTAGATAGGTTGAATTATGAGAAAGCTTCTACAACACTTTATATAACTTTACAAGGAGGAGGCACAAATTGCAAGTTTGATAGAGTTCATTTGGTGTTTCCAATAAATGGACCACCCACAAAGTCTAATAATAGGATCCCCAAAGGAGTACCCCTTAAAGGAACTTTGCCATCTGTGGTATAAAGAAACTGATTCCCTTTTGAAACTATTGATAATGTGGTAGGTGGTATTTCCCTGGAAATGAAAAGTATTGATCTCCTTGTTGTTTTTCAAGTTGTTGATAGTGTATGGGAAGATGGTGAAAATAGTGGGGAATAAGATAGATCTGCATTCTATTTAAAGGATCATTTTTTAGCAAGAAATGTGTTGCAGTGTAATTAAATCTGCATGTTGTTTCGAATATTTCTCAATCAAATAGATCTGAAATCTATTTAAAGTTTATTTCCTTCCAAACTCAGTGAATATCCAGTGTTGGGTTGTGAAAGTGTGCTTGATATCTAACTTGGACGGATCCTAGCTGGTGTAGAGTATGCAGTGTTGGGTTGTGAAAGTGTGCTTGATATCTAACTTGGATAGATCCTAGCTGGTGTAGAGTCCCCCTGAGGGTCCACTCAAGCTCACTACTATGTTATTTCTAATTCACTAATTTTTTTTGAAGCAGCACTAGCAGTTCTAGTTCCAGTAGTATATCTAGTAGTATACCTAAGAGCATATATATGCATACGTAGCAGCAGAACAAACAGAGTAAGTATATGAACCTTGAACCAAGCTAGCATCATGATCAGCCTCTGTTAAGGAAATATCTCCACGTGTTGTGGGAGTCTCACCACACTAAATGCATCTTAGAGACCCTTGTCATGACCAGGTTAGCCCTGTAACTTCACTGCCTTCTAACGTGTTTGGAGGTTGTTGTTACCACTAGATATTGGTTTCGTTCATTGTTCACAGGTAGCAAACTTTCACTGCCATATTTTGTTGAGAAATATCAGGAGCCCTGAAGGAGGAGGGTAGGCTAAAACCTTGCCTCCATGTACTCGAATATGGAAAATAAATGCAGCCTTGCAGCCATTTTCCTAGTCCGGGTTAAAATTTCAGTCAACCCACATTACTTTCACTGACAAGTATTTGAATGCAGAGCTAATGTAACAAAAATTAATAGAAAATACAGTGGCAAGCCAATTCATCTTGACATGACAATATATCCAAGCCTGGTTTGGATGACACTTAGACATATAGCTCTTGGGAGTGTAGAAGCTTTTATAAGGTCTCAAAAATGGATGTGAGATCGAATACATTAAGTATCGTTATGTAATTAGAGGGTGGAGGGGGTCAGCCCTATCGAGACCTGGTTCTAGCCAAGCAAACCATCAACAAGTTTCTCACAACACTCTACTCTATTTTACAACTACAAGAAACACTACAACCTTGCATTTTGGTAGATTAACCCTACCACAAGTTGTTTTAATGCATTAGATATGTGCACTTTTCAATTTTCCAACTTCTCATTAGCATCATTGCCATCCAATATCACATTTAACATATTCACCTTCACATTAGACTATTTCTTGTAGAAAAATAAGGACACTTCTAGCAGTTTGCAACCCGACTTCTAAGCTTGCCCAAATTCACACGAAACACATGATAATCCATGATTCAACGATTTGGGAAACTTTTGAACAGACAGATAATCAGTGATCCGTGTGCTTTGAGGAGCGGATGCACACATTATCTCCAATATGGTCGGGGAGTATCCTGTAGCATTAACAGGTGAGGCGCATCTGTCAACAACCCTTCCGGACCGCCAAGACAGTTTTATAAGCTCTGCATTTACTACCATTTTTTTCTTTTTCTTTTCTGTGAGGCCGATCTTCCATAGTTTTTGCCTAAAACAAGTATTTGTTTAGGCTTTCTATTTGTTTTATTAAAAAATAGCTCTTTGAATAAATTATTATCATATCCTGTTGCCTATTCAGATTGTTGGGGCTACCTTTAGATTCTATCTTTTTGATTGTACAGACTTTAAACACATATCCAACCCATTTCCTTGTAAGCTTTACTAAGCATAGGATGATCATACGGGGAATTTTCTTGGATCGAATTCTAGCTTAGTTATTTCCTTTGCTTTTGGGCATATGTAAAGTTAAGTGTATTTTAATGGAATTTGATTGCTTGTTTCTTTGTTTTAAGATATTTTCAAATTTCCTTGCTGACACTCTGACATCAATGTAAGTTCATCCATATGGCACCAATAGGATGCTCATCAAACTGAGTCAAACATTGTCAACCCTTGACCCAATACAGCTCCCAAAAACACTGATAACTGCTTGCTGCACTAACTGTAACTGCTTTATGAGATATGGCGTCAACATTCCATCCTCTTCCCTCACACAGATACCAATCCATGACTTTGAGGTGCAGCTCCACCATTGTCACGCTTTCAAGTCAATACCTTTGCTGCTAGCTATGGCCTGTGGTCTAGCCCAGTAGCAAGTCTGGCCTCTGATCTTCAGTCAACAAATAATATCAATGCAGTAGTATAAGTCGTACAAGGACTTGACTCAATCCGAGTGTAATGATTTGAACTTTGGTCTAGGATCGATTTCATTAATATAATATGACTGTAGGTTACCAACCTTATAAACAGTCCTCAGGAATAGTTTCAATCACAATGTTGTCACCATCATGTTTCCACTGAAATACTATGCTGATCCTTCAAGTCTCGATATGTTGTTAGGGCTTCTTCCCATCAACAGATTGGGGTCTCTCATTGATGTGGCTTAGGACCTCATCATAACTGTGAAGCCTTCCTTTATAGTGGTATATAATTCCTCTAGCTACAGTAGTAGAGCCCTCCTTAATTGCTGCTTAGAACCTCTTTTGACAGCGTATAGGTCCTCCTCATAAGACAACTGTAGAGACTTCTCCCTTCAACGCAGCTGGGCTTCAAAACTACGGCTAAGACATGCTAGGTCTCCTTACTTGAACAACACCTAAAACACATCCTTTAGGACTGTGTGTTGAGTCTCTTTCTTATTGTGGATTAGGTGCTCATTTAGGCTCCCTTTGATTTTGTCTTAGCTGTGAATAAAAGACTGCAACTAGGGCTCTTTTGGAGCTTCCTTTGATAGCGTATGGAAGCCTCCTTGCTGTGATGAAGAACCTTCTTTTGGGATAGCGAAGGAACCTCTCTTCACTGTGATTTAATCTTTGTGAGTGCACCCTTTCCAGGCCCCAAAATGTTCCCTCAGCATTGACTTCATGTGGATTTGTTAGAGGTTTGTTGTCTACATTTCCTTTTAAAACTATAGTGCATGAATGATTGTCCACATGTTCATGGAGAAGAGAACATATGTGCATTTGATGTGGTCTAGAGAGAAATTTTTTATTTGGTCAAGCCTGTATTCTTCATCAACGATTTTCTTGACATCGTTTTCATTCTCAGCACTGTAGTTGTATATGTCATCAAGGGTTTCAGTACAGGTTTAATCAATCTTTTGGGGCTGTCCAACTTTGTTATTGTCAACAATAGAGCTATCTATAGGTGGAAATGGATTTGTATGACTTAAAGATTCAATAATTGTGTGTTTATAACATACCCTTTATTTGTCTACCAAGGAATATCCATCACATATGTCAATAACTTTGTCTTCCAGATGAGTATTGACAATAAAAGGATGAGACTTCCCTATCCCATCTGGCTTGAGGAATAAATTTAGATCGTAGGCATAAAAAATAGTAGGATTGTCAGATTCCGTGATATAGGATCTTTTAGGATTGAACTATAAAATTAATTGTTTCTTCACTCATATAATCATAATGGTCACATTATTGCTTTGTTGGCTTTGGAAAAGTATATTGACCTCAAACTCTAGGAAACCATGATTACTTCCCTTTATTTCTTACACGATCATGATTGACATCAAAGTGCAACATGGGGGTTACATTACTCCTACTCAAACTCATAATGAAATGTTGAGGTTCCAAGCATATTACCATGAAAGTCTACAGCTCCCTTACTTTCAATGTCTGTGAAAATAGGATTAGTTTATTGAACTATATTTTTGTGACCTCAAAAGTGTATTCAGGATTTAAATTATCAGAAAGGAAAGCATGATCTTCATCGTCCTTTTCATATGGTTGATCTTTTGGGGTAGAAACATGGTTTCTACCTGCCTAGAACTGCATATGGGTTGTATCAATGGTGGAAATATTCAAAAAATCTTCATTTCCTCTATTTATCACTTTGTCATGTAGGAAAATGGAGTACATGAATATGGGTTAGTCTGACTTGTAACTGTAAAGTTTCTGAGTCTCAGTTGTGATTATGTGATCTTGGAAGGTTTTGAGAGTATATAAACTCTTGTCAATGTATGTCCTTTCCTTGCAAGACTTGGAGAGGGGGATATAGAGTCTTCTTATTGGAATGCAGAGGTTGTTTGACTTTGTATAGTTGCTTATTATCTAATCATATGAAGAAAAAATAGAGTTACAAGAATACAAGTTTAAATGCCAGGCCTTCTTCTACTTATATTTTGGAGAACACATAGAACCTGATCGTTCTAAACAACAAAACACAATAGCCAAACTCATTCCTATACCTCTTTAATTTTTCTCCTTTCCAAATAGGTTGAATGATCCTAAATTCAGTGGCAAAGTACCAGCCTTCTCTTCATGCAATCTCAAAACAACTCTGAGGGCCAACCTCCCTTCATTGGATGAACGGAAAGGTATTAGCACATCTATTTAGGGTGCATCTTTATGTGCATTTGTGGATTCTTCAGCACAAGCATACACCACAGAGATGATTCGTTTTTGTGCTTGTGCTGAGGTGAGAAATCGCATTTTATGAACAATGCTGCTGAGTGTTCCTTGAACAGAGTTTATATTGTTATAATCCTTGTGCAATTCAGTACTAGTTTGGAGAATTGATGGGTATTTCATATTTTTACAGGTCATGATCGGAGGCTATTTTGCTTTGAAAAGAGTTGAATATCCATCTACAGATTTATTGTATCCATTTCCATTTGGAATCAATAAACCATTAAAAAGTTTTTTCACCGCCTTTGGAAGTAATAAATACCCTATTGGTATTCATTTTTATCTCTAGTATATCAGCATTATTTATGGAGGAACAGAAAAAGGGACTGATGTAGTATGGTCAGATGTGTGCCAGCATTTGCTTAATTATAATTTATCATTTATATTCCCAGAATGACAGTCTGCAACTTGGTAAAGCCCTGAAGTTGGACAAATGAACTAATTAGGCTGGTGAATTGGGGTCTCTAAATTATTTTTGTTGTCTTCAGAAGCAATTAGCAATCTATTTATTTCGATATTTATCTTTATTATATGAAAATCATATATAGAAAGACAGAAAAATAGGACCCGTCTAATATGTTTGTGGCAGTTTTCAGTTATAATTTAGTTTTCAGCATGGCACTACTGCTGTGTGCAATTCAGTACTAGTTTAGAGAATTGATGGCTTGGACTTTCCTTGATTGGATATGCTATGCCAATAGCAATTTGGCATGTTCTGTGATGATTAAGGCTAGATGTAAGAATTACTAATTAACATTATTTCATGCCAAGAAAATCTTCCCACAACCGTATTTAGGGAGGGCTAACCAAATCCATTTGAGTAGTGAATTTCCTTTGAAGCAGTCAAGGTAGTGATTGTACCATGATTCAAATAGTTGAAAGACATTTATTTATCATAAGATGTGAATGGAAATGCCTCAGAAATCACTGAAATAATACTAGTATTCATGCTATCATAAAGGTGAATCCAATTTACCTCATTGGCCGAGAAAATAATTGTTCTTCTGACAACTAAGTTTAGCCATCTTCACCAAAGCTTGTAAGGGCACAGTCTATGGATTCCTATCATAGCTAATTCTAGGTGCCCAAGTAGTAGTTGCATGAACAGTTAAAGAATTCCTCTTCCTCTTTGATCTGCTCCCTATTGACAGTCCATGAAACAACAATGTTGATCATTTAATTTCTACGAGGTGGAAGAAACAAAATACCAAACCCAGGTAGTGGAATTACTTCCTTGCCATTCTCATTTTTTTCTTGGAGGCCTTTGAGAGATGACATGGTTCCTTTATTGAGACTGCCGAATGCAGAAGAGGTAGACTCTTCTTGACATCATTAACAACATGTGCTATCTATTTTCTAGACTGTAAGTTATCATAGACATTCTCCTGTCTCCCCTCTACCTCTTGGCCAAAAGGTTTTCTTGCTTCTCATAAAGACATACACATATAACTAGATAGATAGATAGTTCGAGCAGAAATTGCCTTAATGTATTTTGTAAAGTTTAAAGCGATTTTTCCCATATCTAGCCTTCAGCTTTTACTAGAGATGCATGAAGCATTATATAAACACAATGCAATCCTTTGGGAAGTCCATTCAAATGTGGAACATTACTATGGAAGCCAAGTTAAGCATTGACTTTAGACCTTGCATGCACATTTCATGGATTGTTGTAGTAGTGACATAAAAATAGACTAGGTCAGTTATATCATATATATCAGAGATATTTTAACTCAAAGAATGAAACTGCCATTTAAGCTATAAACCTGACTAAATGGTCCAAACTTGAAACTGTGACCCTTCCTTGCAAATTGCATGTGCTACCTGTTGGCATTATGTTTTCTGGTATGGCTATATGTTACAGATGTTGTACTTGATGGCAACTCCCATGACAAGGCTCTCAATTTATGAAAAATTAATAAAGACGCAGGATATCAGTTCAGAAGGTGCGTACCCGCAGGTACACCATGCAGGGACCGCGTCCAGAGTCGCAGGCCAGCCATTCAGCAGGTGCGTCCACCCAGTGCACACTTTTTTAGGCAGAGAAAAGCCCACGTGGGGGTTTCTTGTGTTTTACTCTTGGTATCTAGCCGACGGTATTGTGTTATTATGGTGTCGGCTCGTGGTATTGTTCCATGTTTTTAGGAGGAGCTTGCCTATATAAAGCGAAGGAGATCATTTGGTTTGGGTATGTCTTTGGTTGAATATCTTATTGGGTGAGATCTGGTCTAGATCTAAAAGGCGAATCTACTGAAGGACTGAGATCTCTTTGGCGCAAGATCAGATCTGTAGATCTGACTGTTTGGGTTACACTTAAAGTCTTGAAATCATTCATACCCGAAGGGACGCAGGTACAGTGAAAGGAAAGCGCGCCGGGACGCAGTGCAGTGACTGGAGATCTACGTGGGGACGCAGGGCAGACGAAGTTCAGGTGCATCTGGGACGCAGCTCAGTGACTGGAGATCTGCGTGGGGACGCAGAGCGATCAAGGTTCAGGTGCGTCTCTGAAGCAAAAGGACGTGGCGCGATAGTGTTTTTGGGTGCGTCCCTGTAGCAAAAAGACGCGGCGCGATAGTGTTTCGGGATGCGTCCCTGAAGCAACAGAATGCAGAGCAGTTAAAGGAACAGTGCGTTGGCACGCAGCGCAGCAGAAGGATATCTACGTGTGGACGCAGGGGAGCAGAAGGTTAACTGCGTCTGGTCGCAGGGCACAGAAGGAAAAACTGCGTCTCTGTCTTAAGATGTTCTGTTGATTGAATTTCTCTGTTGATAAGGTGTTCTTGATTACTTCGGTTATTGCTGATCTGATATCAGTAGTGGACTGTAACTGTTATGTACTTGTTGATCATCTGATGCTTTATGAAAAGAAGTAGGGGGTTGTAGCTCCCTTCCAGGAGTAGACTGGAAAACGAGAGAGAGAGAGATTTGTAGCTCTCTGCAGGTTGCAGCCTGCGTACTGGTAAAGGACTGCACCAGTACAAAATCATTGTAAAAGAAGTTTCTAATTTGAAAGAAGATAGACACATATTGCAGCAGGTGGTTTTCACCCACATTGGGTTTCCACCTTACATCTTGTGTTCTTTGGTGTGACTATCTGTTTTTCTTTGTTCATGCTCATTATTTTATGGTACTGACATGCAAAAATAATTCAAAGATCAAATAAGGAAGATTTATTAAATTGCTAGATAATACTGATTCACCCCCCCTGTCAGTATTATTTCCAACAATTGGTATCAGAGCAGGTCCTTCAGAGAAGCTTGATCGCTTGAAGGTAGATCGTTCATCATGAGCAACTACGAGAGAGAAGCATCAATCAGGCCACCGGTTTTTGATGGGACAAACTTCAATTATTGGAAGGTAAGAGTTACTGCATATCTTCAATCTCTTGGTACAGAAGTTTGGGACATTGTAGAGACAGGCTATGCTTTTCCTTCAGCTACTCCTACAGATCCAGCTGAGAAAAAGAAGTATGAAACAAATGCAAAAGCAGTCAGTAC
Organism: Pinus tabuliformis; assembly: GCA_031772625.1. NCBI lineage: Eukaryota > Viridiplantae > Streptophyta > Pinopsida > Pinales > Pinaceae > Pinus > Pinus tabuliformis. Next base: position 476,332,969 of record CM062815.1, read on the forward strand.
TCTATTAGGAAGTATATCCCAAACGGAATTCATGAAGGTAATGCACTTCAAATCAGCAAAAGAGATATGGGACAAAATGATCACGAGCTATGAAGGAGATGAACAGGTAAAGCGAGCTAAACTTCAAACTCTCAGGATTCAGTATGAGACTCTCAAGATGTATAATGATGAAAGTATGGCTAATTATTTTCTTCGGGTAGATGATATTGTTAATTGTATGAAAAAATTGCGTGAAGAAATAAAAGAGGCTATAGTAGTTGAAAAGATTCTAAGATCATTATCCCCCAAGTTTGAATCTAAAGTATCTGCAATAGAAGAAAAGGAAAATCTCCGAATTCTCACTATGTCTCAGCTACATGGAATTCTAACTGCTTATGAAATGAGAAAGGGAGGTCCATCAGACAGAAGGGAAGCTGCTTTCAAGGCATCAGGCAAAGAAGATTACTATGAAGCAAGCCATGTTCCAGAAGAAGAGGAAGAAGAATCAAATTTTGTCAGAAATCTTCAAAGGGGTTCTGGAAGGTTCAGAGGTAAGCTACCTTTCAAATGCTTTGCTTGTGGAAGAGTAGGTCATTATGCTGCAAAATGTCTTTATAAGGATAAAGGAAAGGAACCTGCTAGATGGAACAAGAAACAAAGTGCAAATAAGAAAAGCTACTACACCCATGAAGATAGTGATGGTCTATCAAACAGTGATGAAGATGAACGAGGTAATGAATATAAGTTATTAATGGCATTTGAAGATGATGATTATATGGATGCTATAGATGTGGATAACCTTTATGATGAAATCACTAGACTCAAGAGATGTATAGAAGAAAGGAATGTGATCATTGATACTCTACAATTTCAAATTGATGAAAAGGAAAAACATCTTGAAAAACTAGAAGGAGAAATTGTTGGTCTTAGAAAAGAGATTGAGAAAACAAAAGCTATTAATCTTAAGTTTGTCAAAGGATCTGAAACTTTGGATAAGATTATCAATGTGCAGCGGTCTCCTCTAAATAAGACAGGTCTGGGCTACAATGGAGAAACCTCTCAAGCATCCACCTCAAAGAGTTATCTTGATGCAGCAAGAAGAAATGAGCAAAAGAACAATGAAGATCATCAGGTAAAGCAGGGACAAATTACAAACAGAAACTATCAAGGGCAATCCATCTTAAGGGTGAACCAGCCACAGGTAAAATCTTCTCAATTTGGTCCAAGAATAGATGAAAATAGAAATTACAATCAGTTGGCTGGTAGATTCGATAACCGCAGAAGTTTCTTCAATGGACAATGCTTTTCTTGTCATAACTTTGGTCACAAAGCAGCTCAATGTGTTGCATATAAAACAATCATGACTAGGGAAGCTCAAAAACAAAGAAGTATGACAGGGATTACAAAAAGGACCTATAACAACTTTTCGGTTCTTGAAAATGAAGTCGAATGTTCTATTTGCAATAACTTTGGTCATGAAGAATCTGAATGCAGGAGCAGGTTTCAGCAGAAAAAGGAGCAAGCCTCAAGCACCAAAACATGGAGAATAAAGGAACCTCAAACAGAAAGATGTGGAATAGCATTTTATGCAGAGGGACAGGAAAATCTATGGTACATTGACAGTGGATGTTCGAAGCATATGACAGGTGATAAAGAAAAACTTGAATCTTATTCTGCTCTAGAAAAGGGAAAGAAAGTCTCTTTTGGAAATGATACTCCTGCAACTATAAAAGGAAAAGGCATTGCTCAGTTAAAAGAAAAGGTCAAAGCTGGAAATGTTTTGTATGTTGATGGATTAAAGCATAATCTTCTAAGTGTCAGCCAGATGTGTGATCAAAGAACCGAGGTTATTTTCAGATCGAATGGATGTCTTGTTCGTGATCTTGATACAGGTAAAACAATACTCAAAGGCAAAAGAACTCCAAATAATCTGTACATATTTGAAGAAGGACAACAACAATGTTATCTGAGCAAGGATGAAGAGCACTGGTTATGGCATCGAAGGTTGGGACATCTAAGCTTCTCACAAATAAGGAAAGCATGCAAATATCAGGCAGTTTGCGATCTTCCAGATATCAAAATTCCTGACAACACCATATGCAGATCATGTCAGTTTGGAAAACAAACCAGAACTAACTTTCCAGAGAAAGAAGGATCAGCTAGCATGCCTCTTGAGCTAGTACATACAGATACATGTGGTCCATTCAGGAAAAGAACACCTAGAGGAGAGGAATACTTGATATTATTTATTGACAATTTCTCCAGGTTTGTCTGGTTGGGACTTATGAAGCACAAAGATGAAGCATTCGAAAAATTCAAATCCTTCAAAGCCTTGGTTGAAAATGAATCAGGTCACAAAATTAAGTGCCTCAGATCCGACAGAGGTGGGGAATTTACTTCAAATGAATTTTTCGATTTCTGTGATGAACATGGGATAAGGAGAGAATTCTCTACAGCTAGAACTCCTCAGCAAAATGGAGTTATTGAAAGAATGAACAGAACAATCCAACAAATGGCTCGTGCTATGCTTGATGAATCAGGAACTCCCGCAACTTTCTGGGGTGAAGCTGCACATGCTGCGGTTGTTATTCTCAACAAAACAAATGTCCAGGTGAACAACACTCAAACTCCTCATGAGCTTTGGAGTGGCAGGACTCCTTCGGTAAAGCACTTCAAAATCTTTGGGAGCAAATGCTATATCAAGAATACTGATGAGCAGCTTGGCAAACTTGAACCTAGGGCAGATGAAGGCATTCTTCTTGGTTACTCTCCATATAGCAAAGCATACAAATGCTACAATAAAAGACTTGGCAGAATTGTTGACAGCATTGATGTAGTGGTTGATGAGAAGGGATACATTCCTAGGCAAGTCCATCATGAAGACATCGAAGAAGATGAAGGCTACCCTCAAAGACAGAATGATGAAGAAGAAGAACTTCAAGAAGAACCTCAAGAAGAGCCAGAGGAGCAAACAAGAATAGAAGAAAAGACTCCATCCAGATATGTTCAGAAGAATCATCCAGAATCTCAGATTATGGGGCAGAAAGAAGCAGGTGTACAAACAAGAAGAACAGTTGCAGAAGCCTCAAGCTATTTGGCATTACTCTCCTCTACTGAACCACAAAATGTGAAAGAAGCATGCAAAGATGAATGTTGGGTGAAAGCAATGGATGAAGAACTTGAGCAAATCGAAAAGAACAACACTTGGGAGCTGGTTCCTAGACCAAAGGATAAAAATGTTATCGGAACAAAATGGGTCTTCAAAAATAAATTGAATGAAAATGGAGAAGTAATTAGAAACAAAGCCAGACTTGTTTGTAAAGGGTATGCACAACAAGAAGGAATAGACTTTGAAGAAACATTTGCTCCTGTTGCAAGACTTGAGGCCATCCGAATGTTCCTTGCTCTCTCAAGTTTTCAAAACTTCAAAGTATTTCAAATGGACGTGAAATCAGCCTTTCTGAATGGAGACTTGGAAGAAGAAGTGTACATTGAACAGCCAGATGGGTTCATTCTTGGAAATGATCCAAATCTTGTATGCAGATTGAAAAAGGCTCTCTATGGTCTCAAACAAGCTCCAAGGGCTTGGTACTACCGCTTGGACAAATATCTTCATCAACAAGGTTTTTCAAAAGGTTCAGCAGATAGCAATCTTTATATAAAAGTTGAAAATGACAAATTGCTAATACTTGTTGTGTATGTAGATGACATTATTTTTGGCAGCAATGAAGAAGCTATGAGTCAAAGCTTTGCCTCGGTCATGCAGAAAAAATTTGAAATGTCCTTGCTAGGAGAACTGACATATTTCCTTGGTTTACAAATCCAACAAAAGGAAGGAGGAATCTTTTTATCTCAAACCAAGTATCTCAAACAGATTTTGAAGAAATATGGCATGGAAGATGCAAAACCAGTATGTACACCCATGGTCACAGGATGTAGTCTTAGTGCAAATGATGAATCTACAGCAGTACATCAACCAACCTACAGATCTATGATTGGAAGTTTACTATATTTGACAGGTACCTGACCGGACATCATGCATGCAGTTGGAATAGTTGGAAGATTTCAGGAAAATCCGAAGGAGACTCATCTTCAGGCAGTGAAGAGAATTTTCAAATATCTTCAAGGGACTCAAAATTATGGCTTATGGTATCCTAGAGATACAAATCTTACTCTTCATGCTTATACAGATGCAAATTGGGCCGGAAGCGTGGATGACAGGAAAAGCACAAGTGGTGGTGCGTTCTTTATGGGTTCCAGACTGGTATCTTGGTTCAGCAAGAAACAGAGTTCGATTGCCTTGTCTACAGCTGAAGCGGAATATGTTGCTGCTGCATCTTGTTGCACCCAACTTCTTTGGATGATGCAGACTTTGCAGGATTTTCAAATCACTTGTACACCACCTATCCCCATCTTATGTGATAACACAAGTGCAATCAGCATCTCAAAGAATCCAGTTATGCATTCAAAAACCAAGCACATACCAATCAAATATCATTTTCTCCGGGAACAAGTGCTTGAGCAGAAGGTCAAGTTGGAGTATGTTCTTTCTAAGGAACAAGTTGTTGATATTCTCACCAAACCATTGCCCAGGGACAGTTTTGAGTACCTCAGGCAAAAGCTGGGGGTTGTTGATGCATCATCTTATTGTTGAACCTTTTCTGATTGATGGTACAGATTCAGGGGGAGCATATAATGCATTGTTGGCATTATGGAGGATGGTCAGAAGGAGATCTTGGAAATAGCTGCAATATGTCTCTATCTCTTTCATGGAGGATTATGGTTCTTTGTTACAGATCTGGTTCAGGGGGAGCATGATCTTAGGGGGAGCATACCCCTTTGCCCTTGATGTTAAAGGGGGAGAATGAAGTTGAAGTTTGTAAGGTTGCCATCAAGTCCAAAGGGGGAGATTGTTGGCATTATGTTTTCTGGTATGGCTATATGTTACAGATGTTGTACTTGATGGAAACTCCCATGACAAGGCTCTCAATTTATGAAAAATTAAGAAAGACGCAGGATATCAGTTAAGAAGGTGCGTACCCGCAGGTACACCATGCAGGGACCGCGTCCAGAGTCGCAGGCCAGCCATTCAGCAGGTGCGTCCACCCAGTGCACACTTTTTTAGGCAGAGAAAAGCCCACGTAGGGGTTTCTTGTGTTTTACTCTTGGTATCTAGCCGACGGTATTGTGTTATTATGGTGTCGGCTCGTGGTATTGTTCCATGTTTTGAGGAGGAGCTTGCCTATATAAAGCAAAGGAGATCATTTGGTTTGGGTATGTCTTTGGTTGAATATCTTATTGGGTGAGATCTGGTCTAGATCTAAAAGGCGAATCTACTGAAGGACTGAGATCTCTTTGGCGCAAGATCAGATCTGTAGATCTGACTGTTTGGGTTACACTTAAAGTCTTGAAATCATTCATACCCGAAGGGACGCAGGTACAGTGAAAGGAAAGCGCGCCGGGACGCAGTGTAGTGACTGGAGATCTGCGTGGGGACGCAGGGCAGACGAAGTTCAGGTGCGTCTGGGACGCAGCTCAGTGACTGGAGATCTACGTGGGGATGCAGAGCGATCAAGGTTCAGGTGCGTCTCTGAAGCAAAAGGACGCGGCGCGATAGTGTTTTTGGGTGCGTCCCTGTAGCAAAAAGACGCGGCGCGATAGTGTTTCTGGATGCGTCCCTGAAGCAACAGAACGCAGAGCAGTTAAAGGAACAGTGCGTGGGCACGCAGCGCAGCAGAAGGATATCTGCATGTGGACGCAGGGGAGCAGAAGGTTAACTGCGTCTGGTCGCAGGCCACAGAAGGAAAAACTGCGTCTCTGTCTTAAGATGTTCTGTTGATTGAATTTCGCTGTTGATAAGGTGTTCTGGATTACTTCTGTTATTGTTGATCTGATATCAGTAGTGGACTGTAACTGTTATGTACTTGTTGATCTTCTGATGCTTTATGAAAAGAAGTAGGGGGTTTAGCTCCCTTCCAGGAGTAGACTGGAAAACGAGAGAGAGAGAGAGTTGTAGCTCTCTGCAGGTTGCAGCCTGCGTACTGGTAAAGGACTGCACCAGTACAAAATCATTGTAAAAGAAGTTTCTAATTTGAAAGAAGATAGAGACATATTGCAGCAGGTGGTTTTCACCCACATTGGGTTTCCACCTTACATCTTGTGTTCTTTGGTGTGACTATCTGTTTTTCTTTGTTCATGCTCATTATTTTATGGTACTGACATGCAAAAATAATTCAAAGATCAAATAAGGAAGATTTATTAAATTGCTAGATAATACTGATTCACCCCCCCTCTCAGTATTATTTCCAACACTACCAATTAATCATAGTTAAATGGTTTTAGATTCAATATAAGAGTAATATTATGGAGGAGCTATTGGGTTTGGAAAGTCACCACATAACAAAGGCCAGTGGGTTAATCTCCTAAAACAAGGTGTTAAAATAGTCTGCTGAGATGTACATTTTGCATCAGGATATCCCCTAGACTGATATCTTTTTATGAGGAAGCAAAAACATGGAAAATTTTTGGTTAGGTAGGAATACAGCTTGTCAATTTGGTCTAGCTTGAGTGATTAAAAGAGAAGGTTGTTAGGCTCTCCACCATTTCATGGATTGATATAGAGATGAGACAAAGGAGGCTCTCTCTTGAGAATATAACCAATCTTATCTATGCATTCATAAGCAACATCTGACAAACACATTTGGCATCTAGCCTTTAGTTTTTACTAGAGATGCATGAAGCACTATATAAACACAATGCAATATTTTGGGAAGTCCATTCAAATGTGGAAAATTACTATGGAAGCCAAGTTAAGCATTGATTTTAGACCTTGCATGCACATTTCATGGATTTTTGTAGTAGTGACATAAAAATAGACTAGGTCAGTTATATCATTTATGTCAAAGATAGTTTAACTCAAAGAATGAAACTGCCATTTAAGCTATAAACCTTACTAAATGGTCCAAACCTGAAACTGTGACCCTTCCTTGCAAATTGTATGTAATACCAATTAATCATAGTTAAATGGTTTTAGATTCAATACGAGAGTAATCTTATGGAGGAGCTATTGGGTTTGGAACGTCACCACAGAACAAAGGCCAGTGGGTTATTCTCCTAAAACAAGGTGTTAAAATAGTCTGCTGAGATGTACATTTTGCATCAAGATATCCCCTAGACTGATATCTTTTTATGAGGAAGCAAAAACATGGAAAATGTTTGGTTAGGTAGGAATACAGCTTGTCAATTTGGTCTATCTTGAGTGATTAAAAGAGAAGGTTGTTAGGCTCTCCACCATTTCATGGATTGATATAGAGATGAGACAAAAGAGGCTCTCTCTTGAGAATATATGAAATACACCAATCTTATCTATGCATTCATAAGAAACATCTGACAAACAAATTTTGCATTTAGCCTTTAGTTTTTACTAGAGATGCATGAAGCATTATATAAACACAATGCAATCTTTTGGGAAGTCCATTCAAATGTGGAACATTACTATGAAAGCCAAGTTAAGCATTGATTTTAGACCTTGCATGCACATTTCATGGATTGTTGTAGTAGTGACATAAAAATAGACTAGGTCAATTATATCATATATGTCAAAGATAGTTTAACTCAAAGAATGAACTTGCCATTTAAGCTGTAAACCATACTAAATGGTCCAAACCTAAAACTGTGACCCTTCCTTGCAAATTGTATGTGCTACCAATTAATCATAGTTAAATGGTTTTAGATTCAATACAAGAGTAATCTTATGGAGGAGCTATTGGGTTTGGAAAGTCACCATAGAACAAAGGCTAGTGGGTTAATCTCCTAAAACAAGGTGTTAAAATAGTTTGCTGAGATGTACATTTTGCATCAGGATATCCCCTAGACTGATATCTTTTTATGAGGAAGCAAAAACATGGAAAATGTTTGGTTAGGTAGGAATACAACTTTTCAATTTGGTCTAGCTTGAGTGATTAAAGGAGAAGGTTGTTAGGCTCTCCACCATTTCATGGATTGATATAGAGATGAGACAAAAGAGGCTCTCTCTTGAGACTTGACTAGGTCATTCATAACATTTGTGGTGTTGGTGCCTTAACTTAGCCAGAAAATGCCAAAACTCTATTGATGAACAAAATTTATTACTGCAGAGTATCCCATAGTCACTGAATATGACATGCATGGTTTTACCAAGGAGGCCCTAAAATTTTGAACAATGAAACTTTATATTGGTATGGTCAACCTACATGGGGAGAAATGAAACTTTTTTTAATAAGATGCTTGCAAAACCTGGACACTACTGTGTGAGATTATTGCTTGGTACCTGCACATTTCACAATGACCTGTGTTGGTTGAGCTAGCAGGAATTGATTTCTTCAGGTGGATCTTCCTGGTACAAATGTTCCTTTACTTGTAAGACCTTCATAGGGGTATATAGATTCTTGTCAATAGAATGCATATTTGTCTGTATAGTTGTTTATTAAATAATCATCTAAAGGAAAGCTAATTACATGAATATGGGTTAGGCTGCCTCATAATTGTATAGTTGCTGAGGCTCAATTGTGATTACGTGATCTTGGAAGATTTTGAGAGTATATAAACTCTTGATGTATTATGATTTCTCTGGCAATGTTCTCAAGGCAACTGTTACAAAAATAACAAAAGAATATCTTTTGTCATTAAACAGAGATTGTTTTCCTTTAGAAACAGAGAGAGATTGTCTTTACAATACCTTCTTTTGTTTGTGGCATGTAAGGAGATCTTGAGAGTAATCTAGAATAGGAAAACTAGTTGGTCAACTTGTGATAAAGGTGAGTAACTGCTTGGAAACTAACTTTTGAGCCTGCCACATTCTTCTAAGAACATTGGATAAAGAAATCTCGAAGCCTTCAACTACATTGATTATGTCATAGAAGTTGGAAGAACCAGAGATGTCATGGATGTGTAACTGTTAACATTATGAAGATGATAGCACATGTGTATTTCAAGGTACATTACCAATCATAGTGCAAACAACAAATTTTACCACTAATATAGTTCATCGGTGTTAATTTAGGTATGTTCTATGCTTAGAGATGTTTATTTCAATTTTCACAGTTAGCTCAATATCTTTTCCAGGTTAGCAATCACATCAGCATTAAACTGCAGATAGAACATAAACATAAATTGCAGAAGACAAGCCAAGACAAGAGGACACAAGATGTGGTGCTAGCCAGCGGCAAACCCCAATGTGGGGAACCCTTGATCAATTCTTCTTATGTGTTCTTCAATAGTTCAGCAGAGAGAGAGAGAGATGATACATGAGATCAGTTGAAGACATGTCACTTCAACTGATTCTCCAAGGTTACTCCTTCACCTATCATTGTGCCACATTTCGTCATCATGTTGCACCTCACCATGCTACACCATGCTACACCCATCATCACAATGCTGCATCTCATCATGCTTCATTAATCATGACTGTACCCATCACTACACTGCATTATGTGCCATTGTTGCACCATGTTGCCATACTGACCTATGTGCTGGCTGCATCTTGCTTGCTTGTTGTCCCTAGCTTGCTTGTTGTTGCATGCTAGCTATCTCTTGCATGCTAGTTGTAACATTGTATGCTTGGTGTATTTGCTGCTAGGTACCATACAATTGTCCCAATGTTAGTTAGTTGTCCATTGCATGCTGCTCTCCTTCGGAGACAAATGTTCTAATAGTTCCCGATAGTTCCAGTAGTTCCTGGTAGTTCTGACTGTTCCCAGCAGTTCCAACAATTCCGGCTATTCCCAGTAGTCCCAGTAGTTTCGGTAATTCTAGTTGTTCCCCGCAGTTCCCGGCAGTTCCAGTAGTTTTGGCAATTTCGGCTGTTCCCGACAGTTCCGAAAATTCTGGCTATTCCTGACAGTTCCGACATTTCCAGCTTTTCCCGACAGTTCCAACTTATGCCCTCTGCATCAGCTTCCTGGCTATTTCAGCAGTTCTGGCTGTTCCCGACAGTTCATACTATTCACGATAGTTCCGGCTATTCCCGACAGTTCTGAATTTTCTGGCTATTCCCGGTAGTTCCGGAAATTCCAGCTATTCCCGACAGTTTCGGCAATTCCCGGCAATTCTGGCTATTCTCAGTAGTTCTGGGAGTTCCGGCAATTTCGGCTATTCCCGACAGTTCCGACTTTTCCGGCTTTTCCCAGCAATTCCGCTAGTTCTGGCTTTTCTCGATAGTTTCAGCTTCTGTCCTCTGCGTTAGCTACCTGGCTGTTCCGGCAGTTCTGGCTGTTCTCGATAGTTCTGACTATTCTCAGCAGTTTCGACAATTCCAGATATTCTCGACAGTTATAGCTTTTCTGGCTATTCCTAAAAGTTCCAGCAGTTCCCAGTAGTTTTGGCTTCTGCCCTCTGGATTGGGGCAGCGTTATCCCTTAGGATCTCTCCTCCTACTAAAACCCAAAGAAAAGTAGAGAGGAAGAGATCCCAAGTGTGTTAAAATGACTTGAAGGCCACCTTTATTTATACTAAAACGTTGAGCACAAGTGGGGTTTATTTGATTGTTGGCCGACCTTGACGAATTGACCCATAAAACAAATAAATTCATATCTCCATGAATACTTATCGGAATTGGATTATCTTTAGATCAATCCTACATTGAGAGGGATCCAAGAAAAATATCAGCTCCCGGTAGTTTCAGCAGTTCCCGATAGTTTCGGCAGTTCCAGCAATTCCGGCTGTTCCCGACAGTTCCGGCAATTCCGGCTGTTCTTGATAGTTCCAGAAATTTTGGCTGTTCCCAGCAGTTCTGGAAATTTCGACTTCTGCCCTCTGCATCAACTTTCTCGCCTATTTTGGCAGTTCTTGGCAATTTCGACAATTTCGGCTATTCCCAGCAGTTTCGGCAATTCCGGCAGTTCCAACTATTCCTGGCAGTTTCTGCAGTTCTGGCTTTTCACGATAGTTCTGACAGTTTCGGCTTCTGCCCTCTGTGTCAGCTTCCCGGCTATTCTGGCAGTTCCAACTTCCCACTGTTCCTGACAGTTCCAACTATTCCCGACAGTTCCGACAGTTCCGGCTATTATCGACAGTTCCATATTTTCTGGCAGTTCCCGACAATTCCGCCAATTCTGGCTATTCCCGACAGTTCCGGCAGTTCCAGCAATTCTGACTATTCCTGACAGTTCTAGCTTTTTCAGCTATTCCCGGCAATTTCGGTAGTTCAGCCAGTTCTGACTTTTCCTGACAGTTTCGGCAGTTTAGCCAGTTCCGACTTTTCCCGGCAGTTTCAGCAGTTCCGGTTTCTGCCCTCTGTGTCGGCTTCCCGACTGTTTTGACAGTTCTGGTTGTTCCCAATAGTTCCGACTATTCCCAACAATTCCGACTATTCTCGACAGTTCTGGCTTTTTCGGCTATTCCTGGCAGTTTCGGCAGTTCCCGACAGTTCTGGCTTCTGCCCTCTGGAATAGGGCAACGTTATCCCTTAGGATCTCTCTCCCTACTAAAACCAAAAGACAAGTGGAGAGGAAGAGATCCCATGTGTGTTAAAATGATTTTAAGGCCACCTCTATTTATACTAAAATGTTGAGCACAAGTGGGGTTTATTTGGTTGTTGGCTGACCTTGACGAATTGTCCCATAACACAAATAAATTCATATCTCCATGAATACTTATAGGAATCGAATGATCTTTAGATCAATCCTACACCTCTCGATGAGAGGGATCCAAGAAAAATATCAGCTTCTATTAATAAGATGACCTACATGGGTACTGTGATGTGTGGTTTGATGGTAAGTCTACTTGGGCGAAGCCCCGGAGACTGCATTTCAAATCTCATTGAGTAGACTGACCTGCTATGGTGGCAGCTCAAGGAGCAGATTCCCCATCCCTTCCTTGGTGGCACGAGAGTATTTTTCTTCCTAAAATCATAGGATCTTAGTAAATCGACTTGCAGGTAGTTGGATGTACTCTTGGTGTTATAGAGGTAGCTACGAGGATTGATCCTGGGTCTCCCATAGATTAGGACTGGGAGTTACTGATTCACCATGTAGTTAAAAAAAAAAATGACTCACATGGAGTTTGGCCCTAGTTGCCAATTTTAACAATCGGGCATGGATATCAATCATGCCTAGTTAGCCTTACTTTCTTGGTAAGGAGATAAGGCTTCATGTTTTCCACCCTGTTTTCCCCAAAGAAATTTATTCTAACAGGAAAAATTATTCATTACTTTCCCCTCTTACATGCAAACACTCGGCAAAAAAAGGATTCCACACCTGGGAGTTTTTTGTAGGATAAAGGGAAAGGTGAGTGGGTATCTTGCAGTAGCTGCATTGATCTTATTAGCATTACACCACTTTTCATATAGGTCTTCACAACAGAGAATCAACATTACACTTTATTGATTTGTTTTAAAAATAAACATAACACGCAATAGATTTCTTTTGGGATGCAATGTTGTTGTTCGTAGTATGATTGTATTTGTGCCACATGTAAAGCTAATATGCGTTAAATTTCTTTCACCTTGTAATATTTTTATTGGAAATATGCTTGTGTTTGGGCCAGAAACTATGCTAGATTTCTTTTGCTTTGCAATATTGTTGTTGTCAATTTGGTTGTTTATGATAAAAGGAAATCTTGCAAGTGTTAGATTTCCATCACCTTGGCAATGTTATTGGAAATGTTGTGTTTGTGTTTGGGCTAGAAGTTGTGCTAGATTTCTTTTGCTATGCAATATTGTTGTTTTCAATTTGGTTGTTCATTATAGAAGGAAATCTAACACGTGTTAGATCTCCTTCACCTTGGTAATGTGCTTTTGTTTGTGTTAGAAGGAAATATAGCATGCACTAGATTTCTTCTAGCATGAAATGTTGTTATTGGTAGTATGCTTGTATTTATGCTACATGTAAAGCTAGCATGCATTAAATTTATTTTACCTTGCGATGTTGTCATTGGAAATGTGATTGTGTTTGTGATGGAAGTTGTTGGATTTTGTTGGCTTTTGTTTGCCCTACAATGTTATTTTTGACAATGTGCTTTTGTTTGTGCTAGAAGTAAATCAAGCATATGCTAGATATCTTCTACACTGCAATGTTATTTTTGGCAATGTGATTGTGTTTGTGATACAATAAACTCTAGAATGTGTAAGATTTCTTTTACTTTGAAATGTTTTTGTGAGTAATATGCTTATATTTACGTTAGAAGAAAATTTAGCATGTGGTGGATTTCCTTCGCCTTAGAATATTGTTATTGGCAATATGTTTGTGTTTGTTCTAGAAGGAAATCTAGCATGTGCTAAATTTATTTGACCATGTAATGTTGCTTCTAGCAATATGCCTATGTTTGTAGTAGAAGGAATGATATTGATTGTTAGCTTTCATTTGAGGAAACAATGTTTCATTACATACAATGACTACCATACTATTTTTATTTTTGCATCTATATTACTTTTTAGTAAGTTGTGTGTTTTTGGGAAAATATAAAGTCACACTTTACACGGTTCATCCTTTTAATTACAAGTTACGATTTAATTGTTGTTACAGAATTGGTACAAGCTACAATGGAAAGTATAATTTTGGCAAAAGGTGACTATGTTGATCTCCTTATTAATGATCAAGTCATTGGGCTAGAAAGGGTTGAATCTGTAGAGTCTAGAACTTATTATGTTGGAGAAAGGGTTAATGCTGGTTATGTTGCAATTTTGATAATTGATGTCATTCAACCACATTTGATTGATGATGATGTTAATGAAGGGGACATGCATCCATGGAAGATTTTGGATTTGAGACACCACATAGGTAAATCAAAATATTGAAGCATGTGTTATATATTATTGATACTATAATAAATGTTTTTTTTTTTTTTGAGTAAATACTAACATTATTTACATTCATTTATAGGTACAAATGTTTCTTCTACAATTTCTATTGGAGACAAGGTAAATCTTCTGCAACATGGAGTGAAGGTGGGCGAGGGCTCCATATTCAATACAGAGCTTGGGCATAAAGTGCTTGGAAAGATGGTAAAGAAAGGATGCATAGTGGTTAAAATTGACAAGGCGTTAAAACATAATGCTCCTCTACCACATCCAACAGGATTTGAGCATACACTTGGGGGTGCATTAGAATCTTATGAAATTTGGCCAGAATCAGATTTGGAGCCTCATTGTCATGATCATGCCATAAATATTCCCCAAGATAGGGTTAAATTCATATGTGCATAGGTTTCTCTTACACATGAATGCATGGGAACAAGCATGTGCATTGCCAAAGGAATGCTAGTTAATGTCCACGAGGATGACATTGTTGAGGGAGAAACACTAGGTGAAATGGATTTTGGTGTTTTTCTAGAAGAGATAGATGGAAATTGTGAGATATGCAGAATTGGGGATAAGTCTATACATTGTTTGGTTAGATGGCCAATAAATAAGTTGGTGGACAACAAAGGTGTGATATTAAGGGTCATGGAAAAGTTCAAGGAGCCACCCAAAGATATGGTGATATGGGATGTTATAGAGGACACAAATCCCTTAAACAAATGGGATGGGTACCTTTGTAATGAAAAAGATAGAAACTCAATTGATATGCATGTAACAAGGCCGTATAAAAGTATTAAACGAGTTATGGCTGCAAAAAAAATTGCAAAATGTCAAACAAAAATAGATGAAGAGAAATAAATTCGACTTTTGGCAACAGATGTATGTTGTAGGAAAGATTGTCTTCAACATGTGGATAGGAAGGCCATTGCAGGTGCTAGAAGGGGTATGAGACAAATAAATACAAATGGTATTAGAGAATTTGTCTTGAATTCACTCATGTCAAACACAGTCATGTCAAAGGGCCATGGCCATGGCCATGGCCTACCACCTATTGCTAGAAATGTAAAGGACATGAGATTTAATGGGAATATTATTTGTAAGAAAGCATGGTATAATATACATAAAATTCCTCAAAGCACATTCTATAACTACCAGCATTATTTCCAACATGGACAGATCAAAGCTATTCATGGTAACACCAACACATGCAAAGCACGAGCTCACACAGTGGTAGCCATAGAAATATTGCACAAAATTGTAATGGATAATTCAGATTTTTCACCAAACCAAACACGTCAAGTTGAAGAAGATGGAACATCTGCTCCTTTAAGACTGCTTCCTTCGACTTACACACAAAATTCTTTGTTAAAAGAGATCAATGAGGCTCTTCAAAAGCTCAATCACCCATCAATATCACAACCAACAATGAGCAAGATCTGGAATACTAAGTTTCGAGATGTGGCATTTTAAAAGAACACCAACTTTAGTAACTGCAGTGAATGTATTGTGTTGAAAGAACAAATTAAGTCAACAACTACAAAAGAGTTGGAAGAAAAGGCACGAGGTAGGTTGATGAAACATAACAAGATTGTTATGTGTGGAAGATATTGCTACTATGCCCATAGAATTATGTCAGAGCGGTTTCCAAAGGAGTATTTGAGAATTATCCATGATAAAATGGACAAAACAAAGACTTGAATCCCAAGGCTACGTGTCAAATCAAAATCTATTGTAGGAACAAATTTAGGTCTGTCATTGACAGGTATGCTTACACATGGGCATAAGGTGAGAGGTTTTGGTCATTTCTCCTTACCATTTGTCCATATGGGATCACAATTTACTATTACATCCCTTTCAAAGTTCTTAAGGGACCTTGAAGACCCACAAATGGATATGTATGGTGATCTACTTTATGAAAGTGGAATTTCAAGAAACCCACTTACAAATGCATTACTTGATACCGCTATTTACTCAAAATGTCAAGGGTACAAGGACGATTTTATATCTCATGGAAGTTCAAAAAGTCAAAATGTTGATTTTAAACCTCTTCCTCCACATTTGTTGTTACAGTTGGACAATGCAGCAAGTGATAATAAGAATCACTATCTTTCCTTGTTTCTATCACTTTTAACTGCACTTGGTGTCTTCATCACTATTGAGGTTGGGTTCTTGCCTGTGGGGCACACCCATGAAGACATAGATGGAACCTATGGAAGAATGTCTTCCAACCTAAAAAAGTAAAGATATTTATTCTTTACCTGAAATGATGGATACATATCGCATAATTGAAGAAAATTGAGTGTTTCCACCTACACTTATTGACAAGGTCTATGACTTCAAAAGTTTCCTTAATGGATACATTAAGGAGGGAAAAAATGCACTAGTTGGACATATTAATGTCCAATACTTCCAATTTCTTATACTCAATGATGTTCTAGTACTAAGGTACTAAGAATCAATTAGAGATATTGAGTGGTCAGAACCAGTGGAGTTATGGAATATAGATGATGAAGGTCGACCTATAATTCCCATAGGGAAGCCATCTTTCTTAGCTTCCAAACATAATGATGTCTATTTAAAAGAACTAAAGGAAGGGATAACATCATACATAAAAATGTGGAAAGGCACTATTGGGAACAAGGATTCACCAATTGTTACAGAGGAATGGAAAAATAAAGTAGTGTATTGGGAAAAAGTTCTTGATACATTAGATGGAATATATAATGATCATAGAATAATAGATGGAAGTGATTCATCTTCTGAGGATTTCTGGCCCAAGACAAGGCACATTGTTGATGTTGATCGTAATGCACTCCAAGTAATCTCAAGTATTATGGACGGAGATTTTGATAATGTGATAGATGAACCAATATATGTTGGACCCAAATGCAACAAGCCAGAGCCAAAATTCAATACGATGATTGATGTTGAGAAAGGAAAGATGTTGCTAGTTAGATCAGAAAATGAGGATGCAAGCGAGATGATTTGGATGGCACAATCCATCTCAGATATCTTTACGGATAATGAAAGTGAGAATCTTCATGTAAAGGTTGACTGGTGGAAGCCTATGTCAGGGAAATACAATGGAAAATTGTTAGAGCAATATTGGGTACCAAATCCTGATGACAAAGAACTTAGCTCTATTCCAATTAATACCATAGTGTGGGCATGGATGCCAAATAAAGAACATTTCAAGAAGACCAAGATAAATAAATATGGTGTAGAAGCCATTCTTGATCTACTTGAGCGAATATCTTAAGAGTAGGTTTATAATATGATCCATGAATGTAATTTTTTTGAAGGATCTATTAATATACATTCAGACACACTTTTCCATATTTGTTGTATAAATATTCTCTTCATATTTTTTTTGAAGGAGTTTTATATTATTTAATATTTCAATGTAATCATGTGTTATACAAATTACATGACAATGCCATAAAATATTTAAGTTTTCAAAGCTTTGTTTGATCAACATGACTTCTCACCATATCAAATATGCATAATGAAATTCAACAATGCACCTAAAAACATCTTCTAAACTTGGTATATTAAAACAACAGCGGAGTACCTTATTAGTATTCTATTTAATATAAACCATTTAAACACTTAATGAATAAATGCTAGACACTTGATATAATGTTTGAGGTGAGTTTTCCTTAATTTTCCTTATCAGAATTGATATAAATCAAATTCGCTATTTTGTTGCACTCTAATTTATAAAAAAATATTTTGATCATTGAACAACACAACTAGAATTATAAAATATTTCCTCTTATAGATTTTGAAATGGTGCAAACATTATACTAGTATAATTAATTTGTACTCAACTTGGGAAAAGTAGTTAGTGTCAATTTAAAATGGTCAATAATAGTTAGAAAAACAATATTAATATATTGTTAAATAACTTTATAGGTAAGATTTCTTTTACACAATCTAGTATTCACGAGTCAAATTTAATACATAAATATAAATGTTAATGATAATAGAAATAATGTAAGGAATCTAAGTTTTAGATGAATGTTAATATGTTCTTTTCAATAGGTTTTTCGGAGAGAGAGAGGGAATGGCCTCTGCAACCCTATCTAGGGTTTCTGCAACTCCTGCAATGGCAGACCTGCCAAGCATAGTACAGAAGGTAAAGATCAGGCGGACGGGTGGTCAAAATAGAGCGACCATCGACAAGGAGTAAAATTCAATCCCCTCAGGGGGAGGGCCAGGAGCCTCCCCCCAATAAGGATAGTCGGATGCTGTCAACGGAAGAAAAGGAAAATGATAATGAACAGAGCGAAGGTAATATGGATCGTAGCAAGCAGAAGGGCAAGGACATAGATCAGGAAGACAGAAACAGAGCAAGTTCTTCCACATGCAAGCCAGTAGCAACGAACAAGCCAAGAGTGGAGTTCCCAAGTCATCGCATCAATGCAAAGATACAGTACATGAGAGATCACGTGCTGATTGGCAAATTCATATGAATATGGCCGATGGAGAAAGCGCTGAGAAGTTGGATTAGCGTTAAATGGCATCCAAAAGGAGACATCACTCTGCATCTAGGAGCAAAGGGGTTTTTTATGGCAGTTTTCAACTGCTTGGAAGATCGCAATAGGATTCTGGATGGGGGTCCCTATTTTTTCAATTCTGCAGGATTATATCTCAAAGCGTGGGTGGAAAGATTCAATCCAGATAAGGAAGACCTGAGCTACGTTCCAGTGTGGATAAGGTTGTATTCGTTGCCATGGGAATACTGAGAAGAAAAATCCCTTCAGGAGATTGGGGATGCTCTTGGTGAGTTTGTAAAGATCGCAGAAGAAACAAAATCATGCAGATACACGTCTTATGCTCGAATATGTGTTTATATGGACCTCAAGCAAGCACTGCCAGACACGGTAAGTTTCTTTCATGAAGACTCTGAATGGATTCAAGTTATAGATTACGAGCATGTCCCATTTAGATGTAGGAAATGCCATGATATAGGGCATCTCTACATAGACTGTCCACTTAATAAGAAACCCTCTTCCCAAGAGAGCTCATATAATCAAACATCAGATGGCTCCACTAGGGTAAAAAACCGAAGGAGAGGGAATACAAGAACATCAGGCAATCCCAAGGCAAATCCAGTCAACAAGCCAATACCCACAACGAGTAATCGCTTTGAGACCCTAGCCAAAACTGATATGCAAGACCTGGAAAAGGAAGCGCAGGAGAACAAGGAATCCAATAAAGAACAGCTAGGAGAAACTTCAGTGCAAACAGGAGCTATGACTCATAAGCAATCAATCCCGCAATCGCAAGCAAAATTTGTATCCTGGCAATCTCAAGGAATGGAAGTGGAATACACTGAACCCAAAAAAAAACCATCAAAGGAACGAGAGGAATCCTCTCAAGAACCTCAAATCATGGAAGAAGATCCGGAATCTTTAGATATAGGGGATCTGGATATTCTAGGCCTAGAACAAGCTTGCAAGACAGGGAATTTTGAAAAAATACCAGATAGGCAGGTGGATAACCTAGTAGAAGTGTTAAACAGAGCACAGAAGAAATACTCGCTAGGTGTCCAGACAGGAAGCCCATGGGATGGCAAGTTCATCATAAAGGATAATAAGAAAAGAGGTAGAAAAACAACGCTTGAGAGAACCATCAAGATAGGAGAGGTATTAGTGGAGTCAGGGAGGTATGCCAAACTGACCAAATATTTTAATACTGACCCCCCTCTTTCTCAATGAAGCTGATATCATGGAATATAAGAGGTCTAAATGGCCCAAGGAAAGGAAGATTATTAAAAAATATGCTTATGCTAGAAAAACCAAGTATACTCTTTCTGCAGGAAACGAAATGCAACTCAATAATCTTGGAAAAAATAGCAGCAAAAGTTTGGCCGGGAGGGCTAGTAACAGCTGTTGATGAACAGGGAGCCTCAGGAGGACTTGCAATTCTCTGGGATGCGCGAGTTATACAATTAAATGACATACAAGCTAATAAAAGCTTCATTCAGGCAACATTTCATCTCATAGGTACTAACACCTATGGATTTATAACTAATGTCTATTTTCCTCAGGACACTGCTCAAAAAGCTCAAATCCTGAATACATTGTCAGATCTCAATTCAGAAAGGCCACACCCACTTTGGATTTTTGGAGGTGATTTCAACATGACAGCAAGCATGGAGGAAAAACAAGGGGGTAGAAGCAGAGTTAATAATGATGGCAACCTCTTAAAAAATTTCATTCATACTAATTGGTTGGTGGATGTTCCCACAAGTAATGGCCTCTTCACCTGGAGCAACAAGAGAGAAGGATCGCAGCAAATTGCATCGCGCCTTGATAGATTTCTTATCTCAGACAATGCAACTCATTTAGGAGGGGAATTTACAGCATCCATACTGCCTATCTCAGGATCTGATCACTGGCCCATCGAACTTCAATGGAACAGACCTGGTAACAACCTCAAGCGACCCTTTCGATTTGAAGAATTTTGGCTAAAGCATCCGGACTTCGAGAAATTAGTTAGATCAACTTGGCTCAACTTCAACCCTACTGGAGGTACCAGAATGTCCAAGTTTCAGCAAAAACTCAAGCATCTTAAAGGAGTAATCAAGCGCTGGAATCATAATACTTTTGGTAACATTTTTAAAGCTCAAGCCACTCTCAACTTAGAAATGAAGAGGATCCAGCAAAACATTATAACTGAAGTTCACATGGAGGAATTATCCAAGCAGGAGCAATTCATTGAATCTCAAATTTTAGAAAGGGACAAACAGGAGGAAACATTATGGAGGCAGAAATCGCGGATTAGATGGTTAAAAGATGGAGAAAAGAACACAAAATTTTTCCATAAAACTACGGTCCAGCGCAGAATGAACAATTGTATTACTCACATTAAAAATGAACAGGGGGACAAAATTGAAACTCAAGAAGGCATTGAAGAGGAATTTCTCAGTTATTTTAAGAAAGTACATCAGGAACCCAATATAGACAGAATGCCGGCCATTAACAGGCTCCTAAAGGACATCCCTAAGTTAATAACAGAGGAACACAATAGTCTTCTCCTCAAACCCATCAATCTACAGGAAGTTGAAGAAGCGGTTCATCACTTAAAGGAGGGAAAAGCGCCGGGTCCGAATGGTTTTACCTCAAACTTTTTTCATAAGTTTTGGGACCTTATAAAAGATGAGGTATGGCAACTAGTGGAGGAATCCAGGGCACTTCGATGGATGTATCCAGGGTTAAATGCCACATTCATCGCCTTAATTCCAAAGGGGGAAGATTCTAACACTCCTGACAAGTATAGACCGATCGCATTGTGCAATATCATCTATAAAATTACATCAAAAGTCATAGCAAACAGATTAAAACCGCTGCTCCCTCTGATTATCTCGCCCGAGCAGTCTGGGTATGTAGAAGGCCGGCAAATAACGGATGGGATTATTCTAACTCATGAGATAATCCATTCCTTAAAGCAAACCAAAAAGCCAGGTATGCTGCTTAAATTAGATTTGTCCAAAGCTTTTGATAGTATCAGTTGGGTTTATATTCAAAAAATTCTCACTGCCTTTGGGTTTGCTCCATCATGGGTCAGATGGATTTTTAATCTATTGTCTTCAGCTTTTTTCTCTGTTTTAATCAATGGAATCCCCTCGGCCACATATCGCCCCTCTAGAGGTATAAGGCAAGAAGACCCCTTATCCCCCTTCCTTTTTGTTATTATGGCTGAAGGTCTTGGCAGAAGTATCACCTCGGCCAGGTGTGCTCTGCTTCTAAAAGGCCTTTCCTTCAACAATTCACCCTCCTTCACCCATCAACAATTTGTCGATGATAATATGCTATATGGTCATCCATAGGTGCAAGAAGCACGCATTCTTAAATCAATTCTGTCAATTTTCTCTGATGCTTCCAGAGCCCTTATAAATCGAGTCAAATCCCAGATTTTTTTCTTTAACACCCCTGTTTCCACCCAAAAAGCTATCGGCCGCATTCTAGGATTCACTACTGCTTCCCTGCCCTCCAAATACCTAGGTGCTCCTTTAATGGCCTCAGCTCTCAAACACTCCTCTTGGAATCAGTTTCTGGAAAAATTGGAAGCTCGTCTCTTCCTTTGGACTCACCGAGCCCTTAACATGGCTAGCAGACTTGTACTTATAAAGGTCGTCCTAAATTCCATGCCCTTGTATCTCTTCTCCATCCTTGCTGCCCCTAAATGGGTTCTCAAAGAAATCAAGAATCTCCAGCGCAATTTTTTATGGGGAAGCTCAGGACACAATAGGAAATGGGCTCTAGTCAAATGGGATAAAGTTTGTCTTCCTAAGAAAGCAGGGGGTATTGGGCTAAGAGATCCTGAGCACAGTAATAAAGCAATGGGCGCAAAAATCTGGTGGAGATGGCTAGCCTATCCTAATACTCCGTGGGCTTCTCTTTGGACAGCTAAATATGCAAGCAATTGTCCTATGGAAGAAAGAATACGAATGACATAAGTCAGCATGGGATCGGCAATTTCGAATGCAGCTATACAACATAGAAGACTCATACAAAAGCACAGTTTCTGGGAAGTCAAAAGTGGATCCACAGCCCGGTTTTGGGAAGACTCCTAGCAGCAATTACCCAAACTAAAAGATATACTCCAAAATCAGCCAATATCAGAGCAGGAGATCAGTCAGTTAGCCAAGGTAAATATTTTCTGGAGCTCCTCTACATCTCAAGGACACAGGCAATGGAAAAAGGCAAACCAAATATTAATGAATAGCTCTGAACAAATTCAGCAGTCTCTCAATATAGAATTACAAAAGAGGCAAATCACCATTTCAGAAGAATCAGACATTCTAAGATGGGGCTATGAGGAGAAAGGAACATTCACCACAAAGGAGGCATATAAGATAATAGTCCAAGATCAGATAAACAAAGACACTTTATGGGACAAAATCTGGGACACTCACAATTGGCCGAAGGTCTCCACCTTTTTATGGCTCTTATGTCACAATAAAATTCTGACTTGGGACAATCTTCAAAAAAGAAGCTTCTTGGGCCCATCCATATGTCTTGTATGTAAGCAAGAGGAGGAAACAACCATACATCTTATGCAGACATGTCAAATGGGAAGAAAACTTTGGGAAAAGGTCGCCTTCCGCTGCCAAAAAGATGGTAGAGTGCATGGAGATCTCAAAGCAACCATTCGCAACTGGAGTCAAAAGCCATTTCAAAGTAATCTTCTTAACACTATGTGGCAAATTATACCTGGCTTACTAATGTGGAACATCTGGAAAGAGCGAAATAGAAGAGTTTTTAAGGATCAAATTATGCCTTTAGAGCAAATTTGGACTAAATTTCAGCAGAACATCATGGAGTCTCTATCGATCAAAGAATGGTATGCAGAAGACCTCCCCACTTTACCACAGGAGAAAACAGTATGGGACAATTGGAGAATCTAGATAAACCAACAGACAATTATAAAAAAGAATCCCATAATGCAGGTAAAAGAATCAAGTCAATGGACACCGCCTCCCATTAACATGTTCCAGCTCAACTTTGATGGCGCATCAAAAGGAAATCCAGGGAAAGCAGGGTATGGAGGAGTTGTAAGGGATCACAATGGCAATCCTCAATGCATTTATCTGGGCTCGAAAGGCTGGGATACTAATAACTCAACAGAATTGGAGGGACTATGGAGAGGTCTCAAAATGGTTCATGAAAGGAGATTGTTTCCAATCATCATAGAAGGGGATTCGCAAATTATAATTCGAATGATCACAAATCTCATGCATGGATCTCCCATTCACAAAGTCAGCAACAGCTGGAGAATGGCCTAGAGGCTGGAGCTGATAAACAGCTGGCTTTCTAAACATCAAGCGATCTCATTCAAACATACCAGAAGAGAAGGAAATAAACTTGCTGACTTTCTTGCTAATCTTGGAGTGGAAGATGACGTAGGTCATTTTGAAGGGTCTATAACCAGTATAGCCACCGAGGACCAACTTGCAAAATTCCAGGAAATTGTTAATTGGGATAAATCTCAGAAGAAGAATACACACCCGGATGCGGGTGGTATTAAGACTCATTTATGACAAGCCGCATAACACAGGCAGCTGGCCTGGCAGACGGCAGGTGGATCGTTTGCAGGGTACGCGTAGCAGGTGGGCAAATGGACTTAAGCGCAGGTGAATTCAATTCCGGGCAGTCTCGAATGTTGGTCTTGCAGTCCGGCATTAATGCAAGCATGCGTGATCGGCAGATAATTTGGTTTATTGTCATGGATCTGTTCACTACGCCTGTTTCAGTCACTGGAGCGTTTCATAGCGAGGCAGAGCTGCTTCAGTACCCCTGTCTGGCGTTCCGAATCTGGCTGTTAGCGTGGATTTGTAAACT
Organism: Pinus tabuliformis; assembly: GCA_031772625.1. Lineage (NCBI taxonomy): Eukaryota > Viridiplantae > Streptophyta > Pinopsida > Pinales > Pinaceae > Pinus > Pinus tabuliformis. The sequence continues at coordinate 476,357,074 of CM062815.1, forward strand.
CTTTGAAGCTGTCTGCGTTCCTCAGGTAATAGATTTACTTTGTCCCAATCCCTCTGCTCGTCAATTCGTGCTTCTGAAGATGCCTCGACGTCGAGGTGTTCCCCGCAGAGGTAGTCATACCGGGAATAGAGGCCAACCTTCTCGCCCTGTTCCTCAGAATGTTATTCCTATTGCCTCAGCATCCCCTTCTTCTCCGCCTCTGGAACAAGCTAGGCCCATTCCGAATAATTCATTCCAGACCTCCAGATTCACTTTTCAAAGCCGGCTTAATAGGCCTGTTTTGACAGCAAGTATCACTATCATTCTCGCGGAGGAAGACAGTAATCAGGTCAGCTCGGCTACAACTACCCCCTCTCAATCTCAGGGAGACAGTGTGCTTCTCGGGGACCTGACAGGGATGGTGTTCCAGGCAGACAACCAGCAAGATGTTGGCCATGTCTCGGAGGTGCCGCAACAACCCGTGGATCCGGCTCAAAGTGATATTGTGCCTTGCGGCCCGACTCAGTGGGCAGGCGGTATTTTGAATTTGGTGACCACTCCTGATGGTGGCGCACCAGTATATGATGACAGTGGTTTTGTGACCTGGGTTGCCTCTTCCAGCCAGGCGGAAAAGGAAATGCCGGATTCACCAAAGCATGCAGATTAGAACTGTTTCCTCACTGTCGGGTGGTCTAGGCAATTTTGGGTATGTGTCGTCAATTCTGAGGTTAGATGTCTCTGTCTGGTTCATACTCTGGCTACAGAGTGTGGCCAATGTCATTCCAGTCTCTGTTTTTTGTTATAGAAATGGCTATGATAGTTGCTTCTCAGTTTTTGTGGTCAATGAAGGGCATGATGAACTCAGTCTGGGCAATCTATTTCAGTATGTCAGGGCCCGAATTAAAAATTTTGTAGTATGTTTTGTAAATTCGGCATTAAGCCTGAACTGTAAGGTCTCTGAGTTTTTGGTAGAGGAATGGCCGTGGCCTCCTCTGAGGTTCTAACCTCTTTGTATATATTTTTTATTTTTCTTTAATAGAATTAGCATTTACGGAGAAAAAAAAAATATGTTCTTTTCAATATAATATCCTTAAACATGACAGGGATAAAAACTAAACATTTGTAATAAATATCTTAGTCGTTTTTCTCTCCTTCTTCTTGTATTTGAAAATAATCAAATTGTACTACTTTGTTACTATTCCAATTCATGATTGATTTTGATCATTAAAATGATTAGTAATTGAGACAAGAGGCTCATTTTACAGCCCAATATGGGGGGATGTGTAAGTTTGTCTGTCCATCTGTGCCCCATTAAAATAAAAATTATGCTCTAAATAGAAAAATATAAAAACGAATATTATGTAAAGTAATTAGAAGTATAAAAAAATGTGTGAATTAGATGTTTAAATCTTATACTTTTCAAAAGTAACTATTTGAAGATTTATGTTAACTAATTTATGTCAATATCAACTTCATATATATCTATATATAAAAAAAAAGTTTTTTATGGTTAAAATTATTATTTGTTTGTATATATACTCTATTTAGCATTCAAAAATACAGTTTCAACAATTAAAAATAACACATTGTATCTTGCACTCTAAAAATGTTTGCACTTGAAGAAATTTGATCCCTACATCTGCACTTAAAATGGATCTATGATGGTATATGTTGGACACATTACTATGATCATTTGTCATTAAATAACTTTATACTTAATATATAGCTTGCATATTAATCTGTTATTCATTAAGTAAGCCTCAACTAACTTCGTTTTTTACATAAAAGTACAAATAATAAATAAAAATAAATTATATTCAACATTTAATTTCATCCTAAAAAAATATTTTCTCTTTAACTCTAAAATGATGCAAACTTCCTACAATAGTATGTAATGATGATGGTGATAATGATGATTATCATCCACTAAGACCAAATATGGTATATAAGAAGGTAAAAAGATATTACTAAAAGTTATTTTGAATTTTATTGTTATGCTAAAAAAGCATTAAAAGAAGTGTTTCAAGATCATCATAGTTTTGTTTAGGTAAACAATCAAGAAGGTTGGTAGCGTCACAAATATTTTGAAATTTAATTCCAATATTTTAAATTGTGCCAACATTGTCTTAGTAATAACTGTAACTTAACATATACATGATATTTACTATATCAAATTATAATTAAATGGGTTAATAATAGTTACATACACATCATTATTTTCATAAAATAACCTTAACAAACTTATCTTTTTAATATAAACCATAAAAAATATTAAAATAGATAATGTAAGGAATCCAAGATTAATATGTGAAATATTTTCTTTTTCAAGTTTATATAAATTTGTTCTATAAAGTTTATCATGATAATTTTTTCACAAAAAATGGTGAATATCTACATAAAAATTAGTGAACTAAGTGACTTTCTAATTCCTCATTTTGAAAAAATTTAATCTAGTTAAAGTTCTAAATAATGGTATATATTGGACACATTACTAAAAATTTCATTTGTCACTAAATAGCTTTATACTTAATATATATATCTTGCATAGTAATCTATTATTCATAAATCGAGCCTCAATCAACTTCTTTATTAACATAAACGTACAAATAATAAATAATAAATAAATTATGCTACTACTCACATCCAACATTTAATTTGATCCTGAATTTATTTTTCTCTTCAACTCTAAAATGGTGCAAACTTCCTACAATAATATGTAATTATGATGGTGATAATGATGATTATCATCCACTAAGACCAACTATGGTAAATAAGAAGATAAAAAAATATTATTAAAAGTTATTTCGAATTTTATTGTTATGCTCAAAAAGCATTAAAATAAGTGTTTCAAGATCATCATAATTTTGTTTAGTTAAACAATCAAGAAGGTTGGTAGCGTCACAAATATTTTGAAATTTAATTCCAATACGAGTATAAACTAGATGATCTATGAGAGTGTTTTAATCTTCAACCATAATATAACTAGTGTTGCAAAGGTGATAGACTTTTAAATTGTGCCAACACTACCTTAGTAATAATCGTGACTTAACACATACATGATATTTACTATATCAGATATAATTAAATGGGTTAATAGTAGTCACATATGCATCATTATTTTCATAAAATAACCTTAACAAACTTATCTTTTACTATAAACCATAAAAAACATTAAAATAGATAATGTAAAGAATCCAAGATTAAAATGTGAAAGATTTGCTTTAGCAAGTTTATATAAATTTGTTTTATAAAGTTTATCATAATAATTTTTACACAAAAATGGTGAATATCTACATTAAAATTAGTGAACTAAGTGACTTTCTAATTCTTCATTTTGAAAAAACTTAATCTACTTAAAGTTCTAAATTCTAGATCCACTGAATACTTCCATATTTAATGAAATATGTGTTAATGGACAGAGGTACAAATATATTGTGATTTGGTAAGTGTGTGGTCTTTATATTTTTGTGCAGGTAGCAGCAGAGGAAGGTGAGAAGATTTGCAGCAGCCTAGAGCATGGAGTGCTCATATGGTTCCAGAGGAGAGAACCAGAGAGATGCAAAAATACTGAGCTCAGAGAAGAGAAGCTTAGTCAGGTATCATGTAGCAGGGAGGACTTGCTACTACAGGGGTTTTGTTGTAGCTTACGAATGTTGTTACAAGAGACCAAGAAGGCATATGACCAGGAGGTCATAAAAGTTTTGTACCTCGGGAGTCTGATGCAGGAGAAAAACCACCCCAAGTCAAAGTTGAAATTCGTGAACCTTCCAAAACATAAGCATGGCATGAGAACGAGATTAACTAATTGTTTATTAATGAAATTATTATTTTAAGAGATTGTGAGTGAAGTTAGGGATTGATCCGATCTCACTTGATCTGATCCATATTGTATTATTCTATTTAATTGTAAGTTTGTGTGTTTGTAAGGGGGCCAGTATCAATGTAATACTAGGCTAAGAGAGCCGCCATTCCATGGGGCATATGTAATAGTTTTTCTGTAATACACATATCTGTGTGTTATCTGTGTGCATTTTTATGAAATCAAATTTAGGCTTAAACATATACTCTGCCTAAGGATAAATTGTAAGGCGACATTGGGTGCATAACGAAGGTTCTGTATTAAATGGGTTTGTTGTTTTTTTTACGCCGTGAGCATTTCACATTATATCATGTTATGTTCCTATACCAATAGGGTCATAATTTATGAATGGCTGAGTTTAGCTTTGTAATATGTACATGCCTTTGCTTTTTGAAAATGTTTTCCATATTCAAAAAATCAAAAAATTAAATTATGTAAAGAGGGTATGTCCTAAAAGAAAAATCAAAGGACAAAAAGAATGAAAAAGGTCAAAAAGAAAAGATGAAAAATGAACCAAAAAAAAAAGACCATGAAAATGTGCAAGTCCAAATGCCACTACTATTTTATTTGTTGTACAATAATTATTGTCTGCAATGTGTTATTTTTTCCACAATCCATGGTAACCAAACAATTCAATCTTGGTTATTCCATGTTTTCAATTTCATGCTTAGAGATAGAGAATAAAATCTGACCAAACTGTTTAATCTTGACAAATAAGTAGATAGGTAGAGTTAATAAAATGAGCTTAATTGTCTAATCTGAGCCCTTGGATGTAATAAGGGTAGACTTAGATAGATTTCTATTGTAAAAGAAAAGAAATTTTTTTAAAAGGGTTTGCCAGTTTAAGTGCACCCTAATAAAGAGTAGAAAAAATGGTAGGATGTGTAGATGGGTAAGTAGGTGAATGGTTGCAGAATTATGGTGATTTATTGGATAAAATCATGTCATTTACTTTCATCATCAAATTGCTTAAAGTATGGATGACAATGGGACAGTTACAAAGTCAAGTGATTAATTTCCCCATTCATTTTACCTTTTCACTAATTTCCCACAAGAAAAAGTTAAAAGTACCTAAAACCTTAAGTTAAAGGGGCTCAAAGCATTTCTCTAACTTCTAGAGGGACTGGACCCTTGGCCCAATAACTTATAAGGTTTAAGTACTACAACCCCCTTACAAACATTCACTCCCTCCATGAACATTCATCTCACCTAAAAATCCCTTTTCCTAAGGTGAAATCCTCATTTACCTAGGAAAAGTAATAAACCTTACCTAAAACCCCCTTTGTTTACATAAAAAACCCACAAAAAGCATTAAGCCTAAGTTATGATGTGTAAATATGGATGTATAAATGTCAATACATCATACTTAGCGTGATTTGTTTTTTCACTTCCGTTTCATATTAACTTTGGCTTTTTTTATATTTAACTCCTGAAAGGTAAACCCCTTTCCCGTATTAGTTAATTAAAATCCCAAATGTTAAATATCTCGCCCCATGGTTTGAAATATAAACCATAATAGTAAATGATTAAATGGATTAATTAGTCGATTTGCGACTAATTAAGAGCCATAACCCTCCACCATACAAAAAGGGATTAATTAATCAAACAGTGATTAATTAATAACCCTCATCCAATCATATCACCCCCGACGTCATTAAGCTACCCTAACCCATAATTAAAATCCCGTCGGGCCCCTCCATTAGCTCCCCGACCAAATCACATCCCGATCACTATACGATCTGACCCCTTCAAATCTAACGGTTGTCGCTCATATCGGGCGGCCTCTACTGTCGGCCTTTACCTGCTCGATGTGAGGGGTTTTACTATTCACCCGTCTGCTACGTGTCACCCAATGAATGCCATCGGGCAGACCTCCCCCAATACCGCCAAGCGCCCAAAAGTAGTGCGATAGATTCCCCTTACCACCTTCACTACCCGACAAAACGTCACCTCTGCCAGTTGGCACCAACTGTCTCTTTTCCATCATACCCGCCAAAATCATTAACTTTACAGATAAAACCAAAAATACTCATTGTTTTTTTTTTCACCGAGAAAAGAGACTTTTGTTCTCCATGCAAGCATAGAGTACGTTCAAGTCGTCAACCTGCTACCACCCGTCAACCTTTCATAGTCGCTGAACTCTAAAATACCATTGCAGACTTGTGTGCTCCCCGCAAATAGTGCACCAGTGCCATTAATCCATTGATACAATCAAAACCAGGTATTTATCCTATCTCCGACTGAGAAACCCTGTTTTCGTGCCAAACCTGAACTAAATTGCTTTAAAAATTAAGTAATTCAGTGAGTTAAGTTTTCTGATATTCCTGAGATATTCTGTGATAATCCAACTTTTCCGTATATCCCTGAAATTATTTGCCCCTGTCCTTGAATCCACAAGAACCAAGGATGGACACCCCAATTTCTTTGAGTGTCATGCTAGTTACTACTCCCCACAGAGATTTAGACAATCTTCCCTAGGTTGACAAAGATTTTCAGATTAAAGACCTCACCATTGAAGAATCCCCTTTGAAATTGCATTGCAGACACTGAGATAACTACTTGAACCATGCAGATAAGATAGGCCTCTGGGAATCAAACCTACCCAAATATCAACTCCCTAGTGTTCATATCTTCTCGAAAATTGTTCACTACTGTCATGCAAACTATGACCTTATCATGAGGGATGTAATGTCCCCAGATCAGAAAGTCCTATTCACTATCACTACAGAATCCATAAAAGAGATGTTACAATTACAACCTGGTGAAAACCTTATCCCCCTTACTATTGCTGACTTGCTTGATAGATTTTCCAAGCTATCTAGTTCCAAAAGTACTCAAATCCTCCAAACTTTTATTGTGAAGATAAATACATGCCAAAGGACCCACCTCCTTACATGTCATACTTCTTTTCTGATCTGGGTAAAGATATCACATCAATGATATCATGCATTTTAGGTTTTACCACTAGTGAATATGTAGATGATATCATTGTTGCCTACATGTTTATTTTTACCCTTGGTCAGCCTCCTGCAGTCAAATTTGATTATGCAAAATTCATCTCAGAGAAGATGCATGATCAATTTATGAGATTAGAAAATGAAAGGGTGTTCAAATATTTATCAGTCCTATACCATTTATTTCTTTACTATCAAACTGATGAGTTTCCCTTCTCTGTCCAAAAACTTGATACCAAAAGGAATCCTACATCTGTCGTCTTCTAGACCCCTCTGTTCCACATGTCTAATTCTCCCTACCCATATACAGATTTCATTGATCTATTTGTACACCCAGTTGCTACCATGTTGCTAGGAAGCCCTCCTCCTAGAATTAGTGCAGACATCATGACGATCCTACAGTTGTCAAAGCAATACAAAGTAGGGGATTGGTACTTGTACCGAAAACATACAGAAATCAGAATCTATGGATGTCAGTTACCGCCTTACAAAATGCCAAAGTACCTCCCCATGAGACTATTTGCTCTGGAGTACTACAGAAAAATAATCAATTTAGATGAGGTGCATTTTGTTAGAACCAAGAAAAAGGCCCAACTAAGAATAAAATATCATCTTGGCCCTTTCATTTGTAACAGTAGAGAAGCAGGAAAGGAGGCAGATGAAATCCTCCAAAGGTTGAAATTAAAACATAGTTTCATGTGGACCTATGATCCTCACAGCTTTATTTGTAATAGGAGACAGAAAAATAAGCTATCTCCTTACATCCACCATAGGATCCCAGAAATTGAACAGTATGCCAATCAATCTAAATGGGTGGAAAACACATTAGTAGATCAAGATAGTACAGAGGTTGCAGTTGACAATGTATTGATGGATTTAGAAAGGAGACTTGATGAAGGTTTATTTGTACAGGTGCCTGGAGAAAATCCATCTCAAAGGCAGTCACAGGAACAAAGTGGACATAATTCGGAGAAAGCAGGGCCATCAAGCCAAGCAGGGCCATCAGGACAACCGGAATCATCAGAACAAGCAGAGCCATCAGGACAACCAGAATCATCAGAACAAGTAGAGCCATCAAAACAACAGGAGCTTTCAGAACAACAGGAAGAATCTGAACAACCAGAAATCTCAGAGGAGCTTGCTCAACCTGAATAAATCATGAGCAATCCTCCTGTTTTGTAGACTCCTCTCAATGAGGAAAGAAACCTTAAAAGAGATAGAGAGGAGGCCACTCCTTCCAGCAGGCCTATTGATCAAAATTTTGCTAAAAGGAAAAGGTTAAACCCATATGTAGAACAAGAGTACACTGAGGAAACAATAGCGACTTCAAGAGCAGAAAGGACAGAAAGTGGGCACACTATCCCTTCAGGAGGTTCACCATCCACCTCATAGTTCTAGGTATTAGAAAGGCAACAGAGCACCGAGGTATCTTCCTTCAGGGCTCCTTCTAGTTAGAGCCTAGATATTAAAGAAAAATACAAAGAAATCAAAGCAAGGAATGAAAGATTAAAACTGCAAAGCTATGCACATTATTTAAAGATGGCCCCAACAAACCAGACAAGGCTAATGTTAGCCTTTGACATAAAGGAAGGAAAGATGTAGATGAGCTTTCTTAAGCCAACTATGCAACAACCAAGATCAACGATTAATTATTTGAAAACTAATTTTGAAGTTTTGGCAAAGGATATTCATCCTATTGACCAAATAGAGCTACATAAGTAGACAGGTGAAGTGTTCTACCCCACATTTACTAACAAAGCAATCACAGCTCAGCAATTGCAGAACTCACTAAATAACACATCAACACAGCTTCAATTAGAGAAGGCCTCATCAGAGGCCAAAGACACTAGAATTAAGTCGTTATAGGACTTGGTCATAGAGTTGGGAAATGATCCCAAGGATGTTAAAGTAGCAGAGCAATTAATAAAGAAGAAAAATTATGTCATAGCTACACTAAAGAAACAACTCAAGATTCCTCCTCTTCACCATGCTCAAACTACTAAAGTTTTAGAAAAATAGAAGGAGGAAGAACTTATGGACCTAGTCCTTAAGTTGAATGATAAAATAAAGGAAACTGAGAAAGAATTGGAGTATTTGATGCAGTCTAAGCAGAGTGAGTTGGCCACCGCTCCTCAGACTGTAGTACCTACAGTTTCCACAGCAGTACCCTCCACCCTGGCAGCTTCCTTGGCACCAATGACTCCAAAAATAACAACATTTCCAGTAGCAGGTACTACTTTAGCCATAGGTACATCAACCAGTACAGGGACAACAATAGAAAGAACAGATGAATTGGTTAAGGCTATGGAACAAATGAGCATCCAGGCCACAAAATTGAAGAAGTTCAGAGACTAAGTGACAAGTTTGGAAACAAGTTGTGAACTTGCACAAATTCAAAATAAATAAGAAGCATGGAAAAACCAAAGGATGGTGGAAAGAATAAGAATCCTTGAAAAGGATTTGACACTAGAAAAGCCATTGGGAGATACCCTGCCAAGACCATACTTATGGACATAGTTGCTGCTGACATACCACCCAAGTATGGTATGTTATTGTCATGATCTTGGGGTGCCAAACTCGAAGGATCTCTTCAATTGGACATGTCCTATGCTACCATATCAGTCTTTGGACACCCCAAGAAGCTGTATAGAGATACTCTGATGAAGTATGTAGTGAGTTCCCAGGAGAGACCTCATAATTTTCCCATATATTCAGTACATTCCGATATTGATTCCTTCATACTTCACAATGATGAAAACAATCAAGAAGACACTTCAAGTAGTATAACATCAGAACCAAAAGAAATTGCAGTATTAAAGGAAAATCAAAATGTCCAAATTCATGAAACATCATATAAAAAATATGATCTAGATATCTCAGTCAAGAAGGATTCCACTACCCTAGATGAAAATTATGAACATGAAATCCTATGGCATCTTGAATTTGATGGGTTAGTCAACAAATTAGGTGCAGGAGAAGTTGTATGGATTTACAACTTAGAAAATGATTATTTAGAAGGTCATGCCTACAGGTTGAACTTTAAAAGTACAAACAATATGGCCGAATATGAAGCACTTCTGTTAGGTCTTAAACTTGTTAAAAGGTTAAGAGCCATCAGAGTCTCTATCATAGGAGATTTTTAGTTAGTGATTAAACAAATAACTGTTGTTTATATGACTAGAGATCCTAGACTAGGGTTTTATAGAGGAACAATCATAGAGATACTAAATACTTTCTTAGAAACCAAACTTGCTGTTATCCCCAGAAAACACAACATGCAGTCTCACAACTTAGCCATGTTTTCTAGTACTTGTAAGTTGCCTTTCCAGCCCAACCATCACTACACTGCTGAGGTTAGGCACAGTCCTTCCATTGCTGACAATTTAAAGAACTGGCAAGTTTTTGAGAATGATCAGCAAATTAACAATTTTTTAACTTTTGATAATGAATTTGTAAATACCAACATAGACACAGACATAACAGCTGATTTTGATTGCTCTGATGAAGTAGAAATTAAAAAACTAGAAGATGATGAGATAGATAGATTTCACCCTACAAAGTTTACTAAAGCAGATATTTGAAACCTAAAACAGATGGAAATTGATGAAGTCATTGATGAAGAAACTGAAGTCATAAACCTTAAAGACAATTTTCTACCCAAAGGATTAACTCCTTTGGAGGACTTATTCGATTCAAACGATATTCCCAAAAAGCCTAAAATGGAACCTTTGAAATCAGACATTGAGGAATGTAATATAGGATCTGAAGAGAATCCCAAACTAATAAAGCTGTCAAAATCATTACCTCCCAATGAAAAACTGAAATATATGGAACTACTGAAAGAATTTCAGGATGTTTTTGCCTAGAGTTATGAGGACCTGAAATCTTATGATACTAGCATAATACAACACACTATTCCATTAAAAGAAGATCAAAAGCCTTTTAGACAAAAGCTTAGAAGAATCAACCTAGTTCTACTACCCTCTATTGAAAAGGGGATTAAGAGAATGTATGAAGTAGGAATCATAGCACCTATTAGGTTCTCTGATTGGGTTTCCAATCTGGTACCCACTAGAAAGAAAACAAGTGAAATTAGGTTGTGTGTTGATCTTAGGAATCTGAATAAAGTTTCACTTAAGGATAACTATCATATTCCAAAAATGGATCACATATTATAGAGGGTAGTGGGTTCCTCCAGAATCTCATTGCTAGATGGTTTCTCTCGTTATAACCAAATCCTAGTCCACTCAGATGATCAGGCAAAGACTGCATTCACAAATCCATGGGGCACGTTCATGTATGTGAACATGCCATTTGGGTTAAGAAATGCAGGGGCCACCTTTTAAAGAGCAATGGACATAGCCTTTGCTAAAGAAATCCATGACTTCCTGGTAATTTACCTAGATGACCTCACAATATTATCTAAATTAGATGAACAACACCTGGATCATCTTAGGCAGGTCTTTATTAAATGCAGGAAATATGGAATTTCTCTCAATCTTAAAAAATCTTTATTTGGGTTGGAAGAAGGGAAATTGTTAGGCCACATTATCTCCAAAGATGGTATCAGGATTGAACCAACAAGAATTGAAGCTATTTTGCAAATACCACATCCCAGGAATATCAAAGAACTTCAAGCATTTCTAGGGAAGATAAAAATTTTGAGGAGATTTATCTCTAATTTAGATGAGTTAATTAGATTACTAAACAACATGTTAAAGAAAGATTCGACTATTAAATGGACTCTAGAGGCTAAAAAGTCATTTGAAGATATAAAGTTGGCCTTGACACAAACGCCAGTCCTCATCAGTCCAAAGTTTGATAGGGAATTTCTCATATTTTCTTTTGCTTTAGAACATGCCATTGCTGCAGTCCTCCTACAGAAAAATGATCAGGGTTTTGAACAGCCAATAGCCTTCTTCAGTAAAGCCTTGACAGATGCAACTTTAAAGAATTAACATAATGGAGAAACAAGATTTTTCTATGGTTAAAGCCATAAAAGATTTCAGAGTTTATATTTTATACTCCAATATAGTAGCTTATGTTCCTAATGTTGTGGTTAAAGACATTTTAACACAGGATGGACCTGATGGAAAAAGGGGAAAGTGGATGGCTACAATATTAGAGTATGATTTAGAAATTAAACCTACAAAATTGATCAAAGGCCAAGGTTTGGCTAAGCTAATGGATGGATCAAACTATCAAGCCCTAGACATAAACTTCATTGCAGAACTGGATAACGAAGAGGAGATGGCAACTCCAAAAAATTAGCCAAGCCTTTATAGTTTCACCATGGTATGCTGACATAATATATTTTCTACAAAACCTTCAAGCTCCTCTAGAGCTATCCAGAACTAAAAGTAGGTTTTTGAAGATGAAATCTTTAAAGTTTTGCATAATTGATAATGCCTTATTTTGGGAAAATCATGAAGGTATATTGTTGAATTGTTTATTAAAGGAGGAATCTGATAGAATTTTTCAAGAATTTCATGCAAGTGACTATGGGGGACATCTCTATTGGAAGACAATAGCTAATAAGATCTTGAGGGCTTGTTTTTACTGGCCCACTCTGTTTGCTGATGTGAAAAAAATTGTAACCTCATGCCACAAATGTCAAATTTTTGAAGGAAAAAGAAAATTACTACCATTACCTTTGAACGCTATTTCAACTGAAACACCATTTCAGCAATGGGATCTTGACTTCATTGGTTAAATTCACACCCCTTCCTCTGCTCCAGCATAGATGGATCTTAACTACCACAGATTATTTTACAAAATGGATAGAAGCCATACCCTCAAGACAAGCCACCGATACTTCGATAATAGGTTTTCTTGAAGCCAACATTCTATCCAGATTTGGCTGTCCCACCAAAATCATCAAAGATAATACTGCAGCCTTCAAATAAAAAAGGATGATTGATTTTTGCAACAAGTATCACATAACCCTTGGCCATTCCATAGCCTACTATCCCCAGGGAAATGGACTTGTAGAATCATACAATAAAAGCCTAATGAATATCATCAAAAATTTATTAGAAGATAATAAGAAGACCTGGAATAAGAAACTCGTGAATGCTTTATGAGCAGATAAATTGACCACAAAGAAATCTATTGGCACTAGTCCGTATCAGCTAGTCTATGGAATCAAGGTTGTCTTCCCATCTTCTTTGGGAACTCCAGTGATGAAATTACTCCAAGAAGCATAGGTCGAGCCCAATGACATTCAAAGAAGGATCAATAGACTATTCATTTGCAACAAACTAGAGAACAAGTCTACATCAGATCCCAAGTGGTGGAGGAGAAAATTAAGAAAGCCTTTGACAAAATAACCAAGGCAGAATATTTCTATCTAGGAGACAAAGTACTGAAATGGGACTCAGGAAGGGGAGATAAAGGGAAACATGGGAAGTTTGAGTTCCTGTGGAAAGGCCCTTACATCATTTATGCTTTCAGAGGTAATAATGCCTTTTTCCTTAAAGAACTGGATGGTGCAGAAGTATAAGGAGGACCAGTGAATGGTCAAATTCTTAAACACTATATGGTACCCAGTTACTGATTCCACTAATTACTTGTACATACTATATCCTTCATAAATTTTAGTGTGGATTGGATGGTAAACTTTGGAGTTGAAGCCCGAAGAGAAGACCCTGAGCTTTAAAGTTTTACTGTCAATAAATTTCAATAAAGCAATAAAGTAAAAAGGAAAGTTGCAGAGTAAAACCACAGAACTTCAAAAGGCCATTGATCTACTAGTTCTTGACATTTCACCAGGAAATGCCATCCGTAAGTAGAGACACTGTTATGTTCCTATTCCAATAGGGGTCATAATATATGAATGTCTAAGTTTCGCTTTGTAATATGTGCATACCTTTGCTTTCTGCAAATGTTTTCCATATTCAAAAAATCAAAAAATAAAAAAATGTAAAGAGGGTATGTCCTAAAAGAAAAATCAAAGGACAAAAACAATGAAAAAGGTCAAAAAGAAAACATGAAAAATGAACCCCAAAGAAAAAAATACCATGAAAGTGTGCAAGTCCAAATGCCACTACTATTTTATTTGTTGTACAATAATGATTGTGTATATTGTGTTATTTTTTCCACAATCCATGGTAACCAAACAATTTAATCTTTGTTATTCCATGTTTTCAATTTCATGCTTAGAGATAGGGAATAAAATCTGACCAAACTGTTTAATCTTGGCAGATAAGTAGATAGGTAGAGTTAATAAAAGGAGCTCAATTTTTTAATCTGAGCCCTCAGATGTAATAAAGATAGACTTAGATAGATTTCTATTGTAAAAAAAGAAAAAGAAATTTTTTGATAAGGGTTGTCAGTTTAAGTGCACCCTAATAAAGAGTAGAAAAAATGGTAGGATGTGTATATGGGTAAGTAAGTGAATGGTTGCAGAATTATGGTGATTTATTGGATAAAATCATGTCATTTACTTTCATCATCAAATTTCTTAAACTATGGATGACAATGGGATAGTTACAAAGTCAAGTGATTAATTTCCCCATTCATTTTACCTTTTCACTAATTTCCTACAAGCAAAAGTTAAAAGTACCTAAAACCTTAAGTTAAAGGGGCTCAGAGCATTTCTCTGACTTTTGGAGGGACTGGACCCTTGGCCCAATAACTTATAAGGTTTAAGTACTACAACCCCCTTACAAATATTCACTCCCTTTGTGAACATTCATCTCACCTAAAATCCATTTTCCTAAGGTGAAATCCTCATTTACCTAGGAAAAGTAATAAACCTTACCTAAAACCCCTTTGTTTACATAAAAAACCCACAAAAATCATTAAGCCTAAGTTATGATGTGTAAATATGGATGTATAAATGTCAATATATCATACGTAGCGTGATTTGTTTTTTTGCTTCTGTTTCATATTAACTTTGGCTTTTATTATATTTAACTCCGGAAAGGTAAACCCCTTTCCTGTATTAGTTAATTAAAATCCCAAATGTTAAATATCTTGCCCCTGGTTTGAAATATGAACCATAATAGTAAATGATTAAATGGATTAATTAGTCGATTTACGACTAATTAAGAGGCATAAGTCTCCACCATACAAAAAGGGATTAATTAATCAAACAATGATTAATTAATAACCCTCATCCAACCATATCATCCCCTACGTCATTAAGCTGCCCTAACCCGCAATTAAAATCCCGTCAGGCCCCTCCATTAACTCCCCAACCAAATCACATCTCAATCACCGTACAATCTAACCCCTTCAGATCTAAATGTTGTCACTCATATCGGGCGGCCTCCGATGCCGACCTTTACCTACCCGATGTGAGCGTTTTACTATTCACCCCTCTGCTACGTGTTGCCCGATGAGTGGCATCGGGCGAACCTCCCCCAATATCTCCAAGCGTCTAAAAGTTGTGTGATAGATTCGGCTTACCGCCTCCACTTACCACCTTCACTACCTGACAAGACATCACCTTTGCCAGTTGGCGCCAACTGTCACTTTTCCATCATACCCCCCAAAATCATTGACTTTACATATAAAACCAAAAATGCTCATTGTTTTTGTTTTTTCACTGAGAAAAGAAACTTCTATTCTCCATGCAAGCACAGAGTACGTTCAAATCATCAACCTGCTACCAACTGTGAACCTTTGATAGTCACTGAACTCCAGATTACCATTGCAGACCTATATGCTCCTTGCAAACAGTGCACCTGTTCGGTATACGACCAAAGTCCCACATTGACTAGAAGTGGGAAGGATCATGGGTATATAAGGATGGACAAATATCTCCATTGGTATGAGGCCTTTTGGGGTAAAGCCCAAAAACAAATCCATGAGGGATTAGGCCCAAAGTGGACAATATCATACCATTGTGGAGATATGTGGTGTCCAGAGTCCTTACAAGTGGTATCAGAGCCAAGTTCCGAAGTTAGCCAAAGTGGATGAATCCTCGGAATGCCGAACGAAGGTGGTGGGCCTCGGTAATATCACGATGGAATCCGTGGATGAGCTCGGTTAGACAGGCGGTGTGCTCCAGATTCTTCATGGACGTGTCCTGGTCCCAACACGGTGAAGAGGAGTTGACCTGGGATAGAGCAAGCTCTCGAGGTAGGTGGTGTTCCATGTAAGGCGTGTGCTTCCAACGCATTGGAGCCGAGAATCCTGGTTGGTAGAGAGTGGACGGATGGATAATCGTTTGAGGGGAGGCTTGATGGTCCTTTGTTCGAGGGGAGGATTGTTGGGTATACGACCAAAGTCCCACATTGACTAGAAGTGGGAAGGATCATGAGTATATAAGGATGGACAAATATCTCCATTGGTATGAGGCCTTTTGGGGTAAAGCCCAAAAACAAATCCATGAGGGCTTAGGCCCAAAGTGGACAATATCATACCATTATGGAGATATGTGGTGTCCAGAGTCCTTACAACACCAGTACCATTAATCCATTTAGACAATCGAAACTAGGTATTTACCCTATTTCCAATTGAGAAACCCTGTTTTATTGCAAAACCTGAGCTAAATTGCTTTAAAAATTATGCAGTGAGTTAAGTTGTCTGATAGTCCTGAGATATTCTGTGATAATCCAATTTTTCCATATTTCCATGAAATTCTTTGCCCCCATCCTTGAATCCACAAGAACCAAGGATGGATGCCCCAATTGCTTTGAATGTCATGCCAGGTACTACTCCCCACAAAGATTTAGACCATCTTCCCCTGGCTAACAAATATTTTCAGATTAAAGACCTCATCTTTGAAGAATCCCCTTTGAAATTGCATTGCAGACATAGAGATAACTACTTGAACCATGCAGATAAGATAGGCCTCTGGGAATCAAACATGCCCAAATATCAATTCCCTTGTGTTCATGTCTTCCCAGAAATTGTTCACTATTGTAATGAAAACTATGACCCTATCATGAGAGCTGTAATGTCCCCAGATCAGAAAGTCCTATTCACTATCACTGTAGAATCCATAAATGAAATGATGCAATTACAACCTGGTTAAAACCTTACCCACCTTACTATTGCTGACTTGCTTGACAAATTTTCCAAGCTATCTAGTTCTAGAAGTACTGAAATCCTCCAGACTTTCATTGTTGAAGAAAAATACATGCCAAAGGACCCCCCTCCTTACATGTCATCCTTCTTTTCTGATCTGGGTAAAGATATCACATCAATGATATCATGCATTTTAGGCTTTACCACTAGTGAATATGTAGATGATATCATTTTTGCCTACATGTCTATTTTTACCCGTGGCCAGCCTCCTGCAGTCAAATTTGATTATGCAAAATTCATCTTAGATAAGATGCATGATCAATTTATGAGATTGGAAAATGAAAGGGTGTTCAAATATTCATCAATCATGTACCATTTATTTCTTTACTATCAGACTAATAAGTTTCCCTTCTCTGTCCAAAAACTTGATACCAAATGGAATCCTACATCTGTCGTCTTTTGGACCCCTCTATTCCACATGTCTAATTCTCCCTACCCATATATAGATTTTATTGATCTATTTGTACACCCAGAGGATACCATTTTGCTAGGAAGCCCTCCTCCCAGAATAAGTGCAGACATCAAGAGGATCCTGCAGTTGTCAAAGAAATACAAAGTAGGGGATTGGTACTTGTACCAAAACCATACAGAAATTAGAATCTATGGATGTGAGGTACCACCTTACAAAATGTCAAAGTACCTCCCCATAAGACTATTTGTTCTGGAGTACTACAGAAAAATAATCAATTTAGATGAGGTGCATTTTGTTAGAACCAAGAAAAAGGCCCAACTAAGAATAAAAGATCATCTTGGCCCTTTCATTTGTAACAGTAGAGAAGCAGGAAAGGAGGCAGATGAAATCCTCCAAAGGTTGAAATTAAAACAGAGTTTCATGTGGACCTATGATCCTCACAACTTTATTTGTAATAGGAGACAAAAAAATAAGCTATCTCCTTACATCCACCATAGGATCCCAGAAATTGAACAGTATGTCAATCAATCTGAATGGGTGGAAAACACATTAGTAGATCAAGATAGTACAGAGGTTGCAGTTGACAATGTATTGATGGATTTAGAAAGGAGGCTTGATGAAGGTTTATTTGTACAGGTGCCTAGAGAAACTCCATCTCAAAGGCAGTCACAGGAACACAGTGGACAGACTTCGGAGCAAGCAAGGCCATCAGGCCAAGCAAGGCCATCAAGCCAAGCAAGGCCATCATGACAACTAGAATCATCAAAATAAGCAAAGCCATCAAAACAACAGGAGCTTTCAGAACAACAGGAAGAATCTGAATATCCAGAAATCTCAGAGGAGCTTGCTCAACCTGAATAAATCATAAGCAATCCTCCTGTTTTGCAGACTCCTCTCAATGAGGAAAGAAACCTTAAAAGAGAGAGATAGGAGGCCACTCCTTCTAGCAGGCCTATTTATCAAACTTTTTCTAAAAGGCAAAGGTTAAACCCATATGCAAAACAAGAGTACACTAAGGAAATAATAGCGACTTCAAGAGTAGAAAGGACAGAAAGTGGGCACACTATCCCTTCAGGAGGTTCACCATCCACCTCGCAGTTCCAGGTATTAGAAAGATAGCAAGGCACCGAGGTATCTTCCTTCTGGGCTCCTTCTGGTCAGATCCTAGACATTAAAGAAAAATACAAAGAAATCAAAGCAAGGAATGAAAGATTAAAACTGCAAAGCTATGCGCATTATTTAAAGATGGCCCCAAAAAACTAGACAAGGCTAATGTCAGCCTTTGACATAAAGGAAGGCAAGATGCAAATGAGCTTTCTTAAGCCAACTGTGCAACAACCAAGATCAATGGCTGATTATTTGAAAACTAATTTTGAAGTTTTGGCAAAGGATATTCATCCTATTGACCAAATAGAGCTACATAAGCAGATAGGTAAAATGGTCTACTCCACGTTGACTAACAAAGCAATCGCAGCTCATCAACTGCAGAACTCACTAAATAACACATCAGCACAACTTCAATTAGAAAAGGCCTCATCTTAGGCCAAAGACACTAGAATTAAGTCCTTAGAGGACTTGGTCATAGAGCTGGGACATGATCCCAAGGATGTTAAAGCAGGAGAGCAATTAATAAAGAAGAAAAATGACGACATAATTTCACTAAAGAAATAGCTCAAGATTTCTCCTCTTCACCGTCCTCAAACTGCTAAAGTTTTAGAAAAATAGAAGGAGGAAGAACTTATGGACCTAGTCCTTAATTTGAATGATCAATTAAAGGAAACTCATAAAGAATTGGAGGATTTGATGCACTCTAAGCAGAGTGAGTTGGCCACCACTCTGCAGACTATAATACCTATAGTTTCCACAGCAGTACCCTCCACCCTGGCAGCGTCCTTGGCACCAACAATTCCAACAGTAACAACATTGCTAGTAGCAGGTACTACTTCAGCCACAGGTACATCAACCAACATAGGGACAACGACAGAAAGAATAGATGAACTGGTTAAGGCTATGGAACAGATGAGCATCCAGGCCACAAAAATGAAGAAGCTCAGAGACCAAGTGACAAGCTTGGAAACAAGTTGTGAACTTGCATAAATTCAAAATAAAGAAGAAGCATGGAAAAACCAAAGGATGGTGGAAAGAATAAGAATCCTTGAAAAGGATTTGACACTAGGAAACCCATTGGGAGATATCAAGGATATACTGTGGATCAATATCATTGATTCTATCAATGATATTTGGCCTTCCATTCAGGTTATTTTTGAGCAAAATGAATTAGTCAAATAGCCATGGAAGCCATACAAAAGACAAAGGAAGAACTGGGAGACAAGCCTCAAGAAGAAAATCAATTGATATATTTTTTGAATAGTAGAAATAGGTACGCGCTGGATGAATATAAATTCAGGACAAAAAAACAACTATTATTGAGATAAAGAAGGTTGTTACTAAAAGGAATCTGATGCTTAATTTTGAGAAAAGATGTCAAAGAATTCAAGCATGCATCAACAGTTTCATGTTAAAATATGGCATTTTGAGAGAAAAAGGACTTCCTAGCAAATTAATGACACAAGAAGATTATATTGAAATACTGTACAAACAATCCAGGAGCCAAGCTAGTTCTTCAGGAGTAAAAGCATTACCTACAGAAAAGGTACTTTATGATGGCTTGGAGAATCTGTTCTACTTAGAATATGAAATCAAGCACTTTTTCACCAGAAAACCCAATTTTGCCAAATATACAGAAGTCGATGAAGTCTACAGGAAAATGATCAGAATAAAATTACCAGATAGTGAATGGTGGACTAGTTTTACAGATTTACTATAAGTTACTACAGTAAATCTATGAGGCAAAGATAACTGCCAGGTAAAAACAGGTAATACAGGATTAATCAGCATAGGTAAAGAGTATCAGTAGGTCAAAGTTAAGAGTTAAATCTAGCGCATAACTACCAAGGAAATTGCAAGATCCAAAACCGAATTTCAGGAGCCAGCACATTCACAAATAAAGGGACAACAAGCAAACGAATTTCCATCTGTCTCTATCTTCGCGTTGAAGATATTTTTTGGTTCCTAGATTAATTCTCATATAGTTATGAGATATTTTGTATAAATACTTCACAAGTTGAAGTAATTAGTGTGGATTAAAAATCATTTCTAGAGACATTTTGTTTTAAGCTAAGGAGCTATTGTACTCAAGGCTAGATTGGTTTACTGGATTGTGAAATAAAGCTGAGGACATTTCACTCGATTCTTGTGCACAGTTGGAACAAATAAGTATCATTTTCTCATGTTTAAATCTTGTTTTCTCTTTATGTCATGAAATATTCATATGTGTTTCTTATATAATATTAAAAGCAAACAAGGAATGATATCATCAGAATTAGCTTAATTTCTCTCTGTTTTAACTGTTTTCTTTATTTATGTTTTCTTCTAAACTGCCTTGGTCTGGAGATTCTTAATTGCCTCCTTACTTCCGTAGTTTATCCCCCTTTGGCCCATAGTATAGGATTCTTCATTTCCCTTTGCTACTAGCCATACTTCCTTTCCTCATCTTAACCCTTGTTAAGGATTCTTCATTGCCCTTAGCCCTGGTTAGGACTCTCATCCATTTAAACCTGCAGATTTGCTCTTGTTGTGTTATCCTGCCCTGTGAACTCTTACCTCAGTGATAAATCAAATCCAGTTAAGCCTTTCTTGATTGACTCCATAGCCCAATGGCCTAAATATTTGCTCTGCCCATCTGTCTTCTTAATTCCACCACCCAATGAAAACAAACAACCCTGAACATTAAGAACTAGCCTGAAATCTTATTTAAACAAAGTTAAATATTAAAGAAAGAGCCCCCTCTGGACTTAGGTTGGCTGGAACCCGAGTCTAAAAGATTGGTTTGTGGTTATCTCATGCTATTCCTTCTCTAATAACTTCTAAGGAAAAAGCTTGAGTGATAACATAGTGGTGACCATACCGGGGAATCAAAACCCTCAGTTTCAATAAACCTTTGAAGAATTCAAATTTTTATTCATAAGCATCTTAAAGGGTTATTAGAAGTTATTTCCAAAAGTTCATAAAAATTTAAACAATCATAAAAAGCTCAAAATCTGGCTTCAGGGAGAACTCATTATACTAGGGCCAATCGTGGTCCAAATCCTCCCCCTGTATTTGAAAATCCCAACCTTATTCCGAGAATAATCAGAAGACAAGAAAGTTCGGTAATCCCCGGACCTGTTTTTAAATCCCATTCATGCCTTGTTGAGTGGCTATTCATTGAAGACATCCCTTTTGACGAGTATTTTGGTCTTTCTTTATTCAGAACCATGTCTGATAGTGAACTACTGGACCTAGTCCCAGATCCGGAATTCCTCAGAGAACTTGAAAGCCAACGAGCGAACTTGTCAATTTATCAAAATCTACTGAACTCCCCTCAAACACCCCTTACCACTGATAGACACCCTGAACTTTCTGAAATAGCTTCAACATCTTTTAGCTCACCATAATTTCCCCACACCTTTGAAGATCATCCCTCAACCTCATCTCCATTCATACCTTCAATCCCTCATCAGCCCATCACTACCCCTCAAACACCCATTACCCCTGTTATACCAACTCCCCTTGTTGTCCAAAATTTTCCGGTCACCCCAACTCCTATTCTCAACCTTGTATAGCTTAAAGCTATGGCACTCAGATATGCCCCCCTTGTAATGCCTACTCCTCAAGGTGTCTTACCAGTAGATTATCAAAGTAAAATCACCACATTTGATGGCACTGGAACATACACAGCACAACAACACACTAAGAAGATGAAAGATTATTTTGAACTGGATGAGATTGACATAGGAGATGTCCAAATGAGAATCATTGTCCAAAGTCTAGCTGGAGAAGTGAGAACATGGTTTAGATCTTTGCCCCCTCAGAGCATTGATAGTTTAGAAATCCTTTATCAACGATTCCTTAATAGGTGGGAGAACAAGAAGAACCCCCTTCAAATTCTATCTGAATATGAAAACCTTAAAAGGGGACCAAACGAAACTGTTCAAGACTACTATACCAGGTTTAACAGCGTGTACAGTGCAATCCCTCTTGACCTTGGGCCTCCACCTGGTTTATCCCTAATTATGTTTCTAGATGGATTTGACACAAATATGGCTTTTCAACTTAGAGAAAGAAATTTCCCTACACTTGAAGATATTCAAAGTGTAGCTGTCAGCGTAGAAGCTAATCTGCTATCCAAAAGGGATATAGTTAGAAATGAGAGAAGAATACCTTTGAAAGGTGAATCTTCAACCTTTGATCAGAAAATGGATGCTTTAGCTAAAGGAATGGAAAGGTTGATGGATAGAATAGAAGTCATTGAAAGGAAACCTCACTGGGATAACCAACAGGATAATCCAGTAAGGAATCCAAATTTTAGGAAAAACCAGAACCAAAACATTGGTAAAAAATGGACCTAATCAAAAGATTAGGTCACCTTTCCAAGAAAATTATGCTGAGACTTCCCACCAAGAAGACCCTGAGATAGACACTCATCAACCTTATGGGTTTAGATAATGAAGAAACTGTTTTTTAAACTCAGGATGATCAAGAATTATACATGCTTCAATAGTTACAAACTCAAACAGGAGAATCTTTCGACTATAAGCAAGGGTATGACTCTGCTATTTTCAAAGTTCATAAGCAGTACAACTTAAGAAGCAAGAAGAACACTGATGTTCCTGATCAGAATAAAAAAGAAATTCCTAACTAGCCTAAGAAAGTAAAAGCTACAAATCAGAACCCTCAAGTTACAAAAACTTTACAAATCCTTTCTAGACCACATCAAAATCCTCTTGGTCCCACCATTGAAGATGTAATAGATAACCAGGCTTCCAATGAGCAACCGTCCACTTTAGTTCCCCTCAAAGGAATAGTGGCACAGCCTCCAGAAATCATATTAGAAAATCCAGATAAAAACACTCCTAACAATGAAAAAGAAAAGCATACTACTCAGAAGTTTGGCTCTAAAATTCAAAATATTCAAACAGATAAATCCCCTCTGCCTTTCAATTTGGGAGCAGAGGTAGCCAAACTCAAAAGTTTAGTGCCTTTGATAGAATTGGTTAAACATGAAACTTACAGATCTCAAATTAGTAAATCTCTGAACTTTGTTGAAAATTAAGATTCTGTGAATCTATTTGATGACCAGCCTGAGTTAATTTTTGAACCATATGTTAATGGAAAGCCAGTTGAAGGAGGGATACTAGCCTTCTACATCAACCTTAACATCCATGATAAAATCCTACATAATGCCATGCTTGTCTCTGGAGCCTCACATAATCTTATGCCTAAATCTATAATGGAAAGGCTTAACTTGGATATCACTAGGCTTTATAAGGATCTCTTCTCCTTTGATTCAAGCCAAGTTAAATGCTTAGGTCTCATAAAATATTTGTGTGTCTCCCTAGTTCAATACCCTGCCAAGACCATACTTATGGACATAGTTGCTGCTCACATACCACCCAAGTATGGTATGTTATTGTAATGATCTTGGGGTGTCAAACTCCAAGGATCTCTTCAATTGGACATGTCCTATGCTACCATATTAGTCTTTGTACACCCCAAGAAGCTGTATAGAGAGACTCTGATGAAGTATGTAGTGAGTTCCTAGGAGAGACCTCATAATTTTCCCATATATTCAGTACATTCTGATATTGATTCCTTCATACTTCACAATGATGACAACAATCAAGAAGACACTTCAAGTAGTATAACATCAGAACCAAAAGAAATTGCAGTATTAAAGGAAAATCAAAATGTCCAAATTCATGAAACATCAGATAAAAAGATGATCTAGATACCTGAGTCAAGAAGGATTCCACTACCCCAGATGAAAATTATGTGCATGAAATCCTGTGGCATCTTGAATTTGATGGGTTAGTCAACAATTAGGTGCAGGAGAAGGTGTATGGAATTACAACTTAGAAAATGATTATTCAGAAGGTCATGCCTATAGGTTGAACTTTAAATGTACAAACAATATGGCGGAATGTGAAGCACTTCTGCTAGGTCTGAAACTTGTTAAAAGGTTAGGAGCCATCAGAGTCTCTATCATGGGAGATTATGAGTGAGTGATTAAACACATTAATTCTATTTATGTGACTAGAGATTCTAGGCTAGGGTTTTATAGAGGAACATTCATAGAGATACTAAATACTTTCTTAGAAACCAAACTTGCTGTTATCCCCAGAAAACACAACATGTAGGTTCATAGCTTAGACATGTTTTCTAGTACTTGTAAGTTCCTTTTCCAACCCAACCATCACTACACTGCTGAGATTAGGCACAAACCTTCCATTGTTGACAGTTTAAAGAACTAGAAAGTATTTGGGAATGATTAGGAAATTAAAATTTTTTTAACTTTAGATAATGAATATGTAAATACGAACATAGACACAAACATGGCAGTAGATTTTGATTGCTCTGATGAAGTAGAAATTAACAAATTCGAAGATGATCAGATAGATAGATTTCACCCTACAAAGTTTACTAAAGTAGATATTCAAAACCTAAAATAAATGGAAATCGATGAAGTCATTGATGAAGAAACTAAAGTCATAAACCTTAAAGACAATTTTCTACCCAAAGGATTAAATCCTTTGGAGGACTTATTCAATTCAAACCATATTCGCAAAAAGCCTAAAATGGAACCTTTGAAATCAAACATTGAGGAATGTAATATAGGATCTGAAGAGAATCTCAAATTAATAAAGTTGTCAAAATCATTACCTCCCAATGAAAAACTGAAATATATGGAACTACTGAAAGAATTTTAGGATGCTTTTGCCTGGAGTTATGAGGACCTGAAATCTTATGATACTAGCATAATACAACACACTATTCCATTAAAAGAAGATCAAAATCCTTTTAGACAAAGGCTTAGAAGAATCAACCCAATTCTACTACCCTCTATTGAAAAGGAGATTAACAGAATGTATGACGTAGGAATCATAGCACCTATTAGGTTCTCTGACTGAGTTTCCAATCTGGTACCCACTAGAAAGAAAACAAGTGAAATTAGGTTGTGTGTTGATCTTAGAAATCTGAATAAAGTTTCACTTAAGGATAGCTATACTCTTCCAAAAATGGATAAAATAATACAGAGGGTAGTGGGTTCCTCCAGAAATCTCACTGCTAGATGGTTTCTCTGGTTATAACCAAATACTAGTCCACCCAGATGATCAGGAAAAAACTGCATTCACAACTCCATCGGGCACTTCCATGTATGTGAAAATGCCATTTGGGTTAAGAAATGTAGGGGCCACCTTTCAAAGAGCAATGGACATAGCCTTTGCCAAAGAAATCCATGACTTCCTGGTAATTTACCTAGATGTCCTCACAGTATTCTCTAAATCAGATCAAAAACACCTCGATCATCTTAGGGAGGTCTTTATTAAATGCAGGAAATATGGAATTTCTCTCAATCCTAAAAAATCTTTATTTGGATTGGAAAAGGGAAATTGTTAGGCCACATTATCTCCAAAGATGGTATCAAGATTGAACGAACAAGAATTGAAGCTATTTTGCAGATACCACATCCTAGGAATATCAAAGAACTTCAAGAATTTCTAGGGAAGATAAACTTTTTGAGGAGATTTATCTCTAATTTAACTGAGTTAATTAGATTACTAAACAGCATGTTAAAGAAATATTCGACTATTAAATGGACTCTAGAGGCTAAAAATTCATTTGAAGATATAAAGTTGGCCTTGACACAAACGCCAGTCCTCATCAATCCAAAGTTTGATAGGGAATTTATCATATTTTCTTTTTCTTAAGAACACGCCATTACTGCAGTCCTCCTACAGAAAAATGATCAGGGTTTTGAACAACCAATAGCCTTCTTCAGTAAAGCCTTGAGAGATGCACCTTTAAAGTATAACATAATGGGGAAACAAGCTTTTTCTCTGGTTAACGCCATAAAAGATTTTAGAGTTTATATTTTGTTCTCCCATATATTAGCTTATGTTCCCAGTGCTGTGGTTAAAGACATTTTAAAACAGGATGGACCTCATGGAAAGAGGGGAAAGTGGATAGCTACAATATTAGAGTATGATTTAGAAATTAAACCTACAAAATTGATCAAAGGCCAAGGTTTGGCTGAGCTAATGGTTGAATCAAACCATCAAGCCCTAGACATAAACTTCATTGCAGAACTGGATAATGAAGAGGAGATGGCGACTCCACAGATTAGCCAAGCCTTTATAGATTCACCATGGTATGCT
The DNA here is from genome assembly GCA_031772625.1 of Pinus tabuliformis. Taxonomy (NCBI): domain Eukaryota; kingdom Viridiplantae; phylum Streptophyta; class Pinopsida; order Pinales; family Pinaceae; genus Pinus; species Pinus tabuliformis. The sequence goes on from CM062815.1 coordinate 476,383,573, forward strand.
GACATAATATATGTTCTACAAAACCTTCAAGCTCCTCTAGAACTATCCAGAACTAAAATTAGGTTTTTGAAGATGAAATCTTTAAAGTTTTGCATAATTGATAATGCCATATTTTGGAAAAATCATGAAGGAATATTGTTGACTTGTTTATTAAAGGAGGAATCTAAGAAAATTTTGCAAGAATTTCATGTCGGTGACTGTGGGGGACATCTCTATTGGAATACAACAACTGATAAGTTCTTGAGGGCTAGTTTTTACTAGCCCACTTTGTTTGCTGATGTGAAAAAATTTGTAACCTCATGCCACAATTGTCAAATTCTTGAAGGAAAAAGAAAATTACTACCATTACCTTTGAAACCTATATCAACTGAAACACCATTTTAGCAATGGGGTCTAGACTTCATTGGTGAAATTCACCCCCCTTCCTCTGCCCAGCATAGATGGATCTTAACTGCCATAGATTATTTTACAAAATGGATAGAAGCCATACCCTCAAGACAAGCCACCGATACTGTCATAATAGGTTTTCTTGAAGCCAACATTTTATCCAAATTCGGTTGTCCCACCAAAATCATCATAGATAATGTTGCAACTTTCAAATCAAGAAGGATGATTAATTTTTGCAACAAGTATCACATAACCCTTGGCCATTCTACAACCTACTATCCCCAGGGAAATGGCCTTGCAGAATCATCCAATAAAATCCTAATGAATATCATCAAAAAATTATTAGAAGACAATAATAAGACCTGGAATAAGAAACTAGTGAATGCTTTATGGGTAGATAGATGGACCACAAAAAAATCTATTGGCACTAGTCCCTATTAGCTAGTCTATGGAATGGAGGTTGTCTTCCCATCATCTTTGGGAACTCCAGTGATGAAATTACTCCAAGAAGCACAGGTCAAGCCCAATGACATTCAAATAAGGATCAATCGGACTATTCATTTGTAGCAAACCAAAGAACAAGTCTACATCAGATCCCAAGTGGTGCAGGAGAAAATTAAGAAAGCCTTTGACAAAAGAACCAAGGAAGAAGATTTCTATCTAGGAGACAAAGTTCTGAAATGGGACTCGAGAAGGGAAGATAAAGGGAAACATGGGAAGTTTGACTTCCTGTGGAAAGGTCCTTATATTATTTATGCTTTCAGAGGTAATAATGCATTTTTCCTTAAAGAACTGGATGGTGCAGAAGTAGAAGGAGGACTAGCGAATGGTCGAATGCTTAAAAACTATATGGATCCTAGTTACTGATTCGACTAATTACTTGTACATACTATATCCTTCATAAAATTCAGTGTGGATTGGATTGTAAACTTTGGAGTTGAAGCTCGAAGAGAAGTCCCTAAGCTTTAAAGTTTTACTGTCAATAAATATCAATAAAGCAGCAAAGTAAAAAGGAAAGTTGCAGAGTAAAACCAGAGAAATTCAAAAGGCCATTGATCTACTAGTTCTTAACATTTCACTAGGAAATGCCATCCCCAAGTGGAACCACTGATATTTTCCTATACCAATAGGGGTCATAATATATGAATGGCTAAGTTTAGCTCTGTAATATGTACATACCTTTGCTTTTTGCAAATGTTTTCCATATTCAAAAAATCAAAAAATAAAAAATGTAAAGAGGGTATGTCCTAAAAGAAAAATGAAAGGACAGAAAGAATGAAAAATTTCAAAAAGAAAAGATGCAAAATGAACCCCAAAGAAAAAAAGACCATGAAAGTGTGAAAGTCCAAATGCCACTAATATTTTATTTGTTGTACAATAATGATTGTGTGCAATGTGTTATTTTTTCCACAATCCATGATAACCAAACAATTTAATCTTGGTTATTCCATGTTTTCAATTTCATGCTTAGAGATAGAGAATAAAATATGACCAAACTGTTTAATCTTAGCAGATAAGTAGATAGGTAGAGTTAATAAAAGGAGCTCAATTGTTTAATCTAAGCCCTTGGATGTAATAAAGATAGACTTAGATAGATTTGTATTATAGAAGAAAATAAAAATTTTGATAAGGGTTTGCGAGTTTAAGTGCACCCTAATAAAGAGTAGAAAAAATGGTAGGATGTGTAGAAGGGTAAGTAGGTGAATGGTTGCATAATTTTATTGGATAAAATCATGTCATTTAATTTCATCATCAAATTTCTTAAACTATGGATGACAATGGGATAGTTACGAAGTCAAGTGATTAATTTCCCCATTCATTTTACCTTTTCACTAATTTCCCACAAGCAAAAGTTAAAAGTACCTAAAACCTTAAGTTAAAGGGGCTCAGAGTATTTCTATGACTTCTGGAGGAATCAGACCCTGGGCCCAATAATGTATAAGGTTTAAGTACTACAACTCCCCTACAAACATTCACTCCCTCCATGAACATTCATCTCACCTAAAATCCCCTTTTCCTAAGGTGAAATCCTCATTTACCTAGGAAAAGTAATAAACCTTACCTAAAACCCATTTTGTTTACATAAAAAACCCACAAAAAGCATTAAGCCTAAGTTATGATGTGTAAATATGGATGTATAAATGTCAATATATCATACTTAGCGCGATTTGTTTTTTCGCTTCCGTTTCATATTAACTTTGACTTTTATTATATTTAACTCCCGAAAAGTAAACCCCTTTCCCGTATTAGTTAATTAAAATCCCAAATGTTAAATATCTTGCCCCATGGTTTGAAATATAAACCATAATAGTAAATGATTAAATGGATTAATTAGTCGATTTGCGACTAATTAAGAGCCATAACCCTCTGCCATACAAAAAGGGATTAATTAATCAAACAATGATTAATTAATAACCCTCATCCAATCATATCACCCCCGACATCATTAAGCCGCCCTAACCCGCAATTAAAATCCCGTTGGGCCCCTCCATTAACTCCCCGACCAAATCACATCCCGATCATTGTACGATCTAACCCCTTCAGATCTAACGGCTATCGCTCATATCGGGTAGCCTCCAATGCCGACCTTTACCCGCCCGATGTGAGCGGTTTTACTATTCACCCCTTTTCTACGTGTCGCCCGATGAATGGCATTGGGCAGACCTCCCCCAATACCATCAAGCGCCCAAAAGTGGTGCGATAGATTCCACTTACTGCCTCCGCTTACCACCTTCACTATCCGAAAAACGTCACCTCCGCCAGTTGGCGCCAACTGTCGCTTTTCCATCATACCTGCCAAAATCATTGACTTTACAGATAAAACCAAAAATACTCATTGTTTTTGTTTTTTCACCGAGAAAAGAAACTTTTGTTCTCCATGCAAGCATAGAGTACGTTCAAGTCATCAACCTGCTACCAACCGTCAACCTTTCACAGTCGTTGAACTCCATATTACCATTGCAGACTTGTGTGCTCCCTGCAAACAGTGCACAAGTATCATTAATCCATTCAGACAACCGAAGCTAGGTATTTACCCTATTTCCGACTGAGAAACCCTATTTTCATGCCAAACCTGAGCTATATTGCTTTAAAAATTAAGTAATTCAGTGGGTTAAGCTGTCTGATAGTCCTGAGGTATTCTGTGATAATCCAATTTTTCCATATTTCCCTGAAATTCTTTGCCCCCATCCTTGAATCCATAAGAACCAAGGATGGACACCCCAATTGCTTTTAATGTCATTCCAGTTAGTACTAGCCATAGAGATTTAGACCATCTTCCCCTGGCTGACAAAGATTTTCAGATTAAAGACCTCACCTTTGAAGAATCCCCTTTGAAATTGCATTTTAGACATTGAGATAACTACTTGAACCATGCAGATAAGATAGGCCTTTAGGAATCTAACCTGCCCAAATATCAATTCCAAAGTGTTCATGTCTTCTCGAAAATTGTTCACTACTATCATGCAAACTATGACCCTATCATGAGAGCTATAATGTCCCCAGATTAGAAAGACCTATTCACTATCACTGCAAAATCCATATATGAGATGTTACAATTACAACCTGGTGAAAACCTTACCCCCCTTACTATTGCTGACTTGCTTGACATATTTTCCAAGCTATCTAGTTCTAGAAGTACTAAAATCCTCCAGAATTTCATTGTTAAAGAAAAATACATGCCAAAGGACCCCCGTCCTTACATGTCATCCTTCTTTTCCGATCTGGGCAAAGATATCTAATCAATGATATCATGCATTTTAGGTTTTACCACTAGTGAATATGTAGATGATATCATTTTTGCGTACATGTCTATTTTTACCCCTAGCCAGCCTCCTGCAATCAAATTTTATTATGCAAAATTCATCTCAGATAAGATGCATGATCAATTTATGAGATTGGAAAATGAAAGGGTGTTCAAATATTCATCAGTCCTGTACCATTTATTTCTTTACTATCAGACTGATAAGTTTCCCTTCTCTGTCCAAAAACTTGATACCAAAGGGATTCCTAGATGTTTCGTCTTCTGGATCCCTCTGTTCCACATGTCTAATTCCCCCTACCCATATACAGATTTCATTGATCTATTTGTACACCCAATGGCTACCATGTTGATAGGAATCCCACCTCCCAGAAACAGTGCAGACATCAGGAGGATCCTGCAGTTGTCAAAGCAATACAAAGTAGGGGATTGGTACTAGTACCAAAACCATACAAAAATTAGAATCTATGGATGTGAGTTACCACTTACAAAATTTTGAAGTACCTCCCAATGAGACTATTTGTTCTGGAGTACTATAGACAAATAATCAATTCAGATGAGGTGCATTTTGTTATAACCAAGAAAAAGGCCCAACTAAGAATAGAAGATCATCTTGGCCCTTTCATTTGTAACAGTAGAGAAGCAGGAAAGGAGGCAGATGAAATCCTCCAAAGGTTGAAATTAAAACAGAGTTTCATGTGGACCTATGATCCTCACAGCTTTATTTGTAATAGGAGACAGAAAAGAAAACTATCTCCTTACATCCACCATAGGATCCCAGAAATTAAACAGTATGCCAATCAATCCAAATGGGTGGAAAACACATTGGTAGATAAAGGTAGTACACAGGTTGTAGTTGACAATGTATTGATGGATTTAGAAAGGAGGCTTGATGAAGGTTTATTTGTACAGGTGCCTAGAGAAACTCCATCTCAAAGGCAGTCACAAGAACACAGTGGATAGACTTCGGAGCAAGCAGGGCCATCAGGACAACCAGAATCATCAGAACAAGCAGAGCCATCAAAACAACAGGAGATTTCAGAACAACAGGAAGAATCTGAACAACCAAAAATCTTAGAGGAGCTTGCTCAACTTGAACAAATCATGAACAATCCTCCAGTTTTGTAGACTCCTCTCAATGAGGAAAGAAACCTTAAAAGAGACAGAGAGGAGGCCACTCCTTCCAGCAAGCCTATTGATCAAACTTTTGCTAAAAGGCAAAGGTTAAACCCATATGCAGAACAAGAGTACATTGAGGAAACAACAACGAATTCAAGAGTAGAAAGGACAAAAAGTGGGCACACTATCCCTTCAGGAGGTTCACCATCCACCTCACAGTTCCAAGTATTAGAAAGGCAATAGGTCACCGAGGTATCTTCCTTCAGGGCTCCTTTTGGTCAGAGCCTAGATATTAAAGAAAAATACAAAGAAATCAAAGTAAGGAATGAAAGATTAAAACTGCAAAGCTATGCACACTATTTAAAGATGGCCCCAACAAACCAGACAAGACTAATGTTAGCCTTTGACATAAGGGAAGGCAGGATGCAGATGAGATTTCTTAAGCCAACTATGCAACAACCAAGATCAATGGCTAATTATTTGAAAACTAATTTTGAAGTTTTGGCAAAGGATATTCATCCTATTGACCAAATAGAGCTACATAAGCAGAGAGGTGAAATGTTCTACCCCACATTGACTAACAAAGCAATCACAGCTCATCAATTGCAGAACTCACTAAATAACACATCAACACAGCTTCAATTAGAGAAGGCCTCATCAGAGGCCAAAGACACTAGAATTAAGTCGTTAGAGGACTTGGTCATAGAGTTGGGACATGATCCCAAGGATGTTAAAGTAGCAGAGAAATTAATAAAGAAGAAAAATGATGACATAGCTACACTAAAGAAACAACTCAAGATTCCTCCTCTTCACCATGCTCAAACTACTAAAGTTTTAGAAAAATAGAAGGAGGAAGAACTTATGGACCTAGTCCTTAAGTTGAATGATAAACTAAAGGAAACTAAGAAATAATTGGAGTATTTGATGCAGTCTAAGTAGAGTGAGTTGGCCACCGCTCCTCAGACTGTAATACCTACAGTTTCCACAGCAGTACCCTCCACCCTAGCAGCTTCCTTGGCACCAATGACTCCAAAAATAACAACATTTCCAGTAGCAGGTACTACTTTAGCCATAGGTACATCAACCAGTACAGGGACAACAATAGAAAGAACAGATGAATTGGTTAAGGCTATGGAACAAATGAGCATCCAGGCCACAGAATTGAAGAAGTACAGAGACTAAGTGACAAGTTTGGAAACAAGTTGTGAACTTGCACAAATTCAAAATAAATAAGAAGCATGGAAAAACCAAAGGATGGTGGAAAGAATAAGAATCCTTGAAAAGGATTTGACACTAGAAAAGCCATTGGGAGATATCAAGGATATACTGTGGACAAATATCATTGATTCTGTCAATGATATTTGGCCTTCTATTTAGGTTATTTTTTAGCAAACTGAATTAGTCAAAACAGCCATGGAAGCGATACAAGAGACAAAGGAATAACTGGGAGACAAGCCTAAAGAAGGAAATCAGTTGATAGATTTTTTGAACAGTAGAAACAGGTACCAGCTGGATGAATTAGAAATTTAGGACAAAACAAAAACTATTATTGAGATAAATATGATTCTTACTAAAAGGAACCTGATGCTTAATTTGGAGAAAAGAAGTAAAATCATTCAAGCAGACATCGACAGTTTCATGTTAAAATATGGCATTTTGAGAGAAAAAGGAATTCCTAGTCCTCTGGTCATACATGACAAATTAATGACACAAGAAGATTATATTAAAAGTCTACACAAACAATCTAGGAGCCAAGCTAGTTCTTCAGGAGTAAAAGCATTACCTACAGTAAAGGTAGTTTATGATGGCCTGGAGAATTTGTTCTACATAGAACATGAAATCAAGCACTTGTTGATAAAAAAACCCAATTTTTCCAAATATACAAAAGCCGATGAATTCTACACGAAAATGATCAGAATAAAATTACCAGATAGTGAATGGTGGACCAGTTTTACAGATTTACTATAGGTTACTACAGTAAATCTGTGAGCCAAAGATAACTACCAGGTAAAAATAGGTAATACATGATTAATCAGCACAGGTAAAGAGTATCAGTAGGTCCAAGTTTAGAGTGAAATCTAGCTCATAACTACCAAGGCAATTGCAAGAGCCAAATCTAAATTCCAGGAGCCAACACATTCACAAATAAAGGGACAACAAGCAAATGGATTTCCATCTGTCTCTATCTTCGTGTTGAAGATATTTTTTGTTTCCTAGATTAATTCTCATATAGTTATGAGATATTTTGTATCAAATTTTGTATAAATACTTCACAAGTTGAAGTAATTAGTGTGGATTAAAAAGCATTTCTAGAGACATTTTTTTCAAGCTAAGGGGCTATTGTACTCAAGATTGGATTGGTTTACTGGATTGTGAAATAAAGCTGAGGACATTTCACTCGATTCTTGTGCACAGTTGGAACAAATAAGTATCATTTTCTCATGTTTAAATATTGTTTTCTCTTTATGTCATGAAATATTCATATGTGTTTCTTATATAACCTTAAAAGAAAACAAGGAATGATATCATCAAAATTAGCTTAATTGCTTTTTGTTTTAACTGTTTGCTTTATTTATGTTTTCTTCTAAACTTCCTTGATCTAGAGATTCTTAATTGCCTACTTACTTCCGTAGTTTATCCCCCTTTGGCCCATAGTATAGGATTCTTCATTGCCCTTTGCTACTGGCCATACTTCCTTTCCTCATCTTAACCCCTGTTAAGGATTCTTCATTGCCCTTAGCCCTGGTTAGGACTCTCATTGAGTTAAACCTACAGATTTTCTCTTGTTGTGTTATCCTGCCCACCTTAGTGACAAATCGAATCTAGTTAAGCCTTTCTTGATTGACTCCATAGTCCAATGGCCTAAATATTTGTTTTGCCCATCTGTCTTCTTAATTCCACCACCCAATCAAAACAAACAACCCTGAACATTAAGAACTAGCCTGAAATCTTATTTAAACAAAGTTAAATCTTAAAGAGAGAGCCCTCTCTGGACCTAGGTTGGCTAGAACATGAGTCTAAAAGATTGCTTTGTGGTTACCTCGGGCCATTCCTTCTCTAATAACTTCTAAGGAAAAACCTGAGTGATAACATATCACATATAAAAATTCAGTTTATAAGTCTTCCTTTTTAGATTGCATTTAGCCCGGTTGTGCTTATCGCATATTGCATGCGAGAGGAGGAGTCTTAGGAATGCAATGAAGAGTCACATGTTCGTGTGATCCACGATATTGCGATGGATTTTTTCGAAGGAAAATTCAGCCATAGGAATGAGATCATTTCACAATAGAAAAATTAACCAATTATTGTGGGCTCATAACCCAGAGGTCCGTGGATGTGAAAAGTTCTAGCTTTGCTGCATCAAAGTAAGCCTAGTCCATCAAAACTTATTCTCTCCACATTTTCCTTCATTGAAAGCCTATGGGTTATGGGCCCATGTCTTGATGAAATTCATTTATTACATAGTAATAAAGCTTCTCTAATGCCTCCAAGGCGCTCAGGTTTTAATAAAAGAATCCTTTTTGTCAAAACTAGAATAGGAATTGAATTCTTGGTTCAGGAACAAAACTACACTATGGAAGTAGGAATCGAACTTCTCCATGGAAACTGAATACCCTTCGTCTCTACTCTAACACAGATTTACGTAGTATTATTGTCTCCAAGGTTACTACCCATACACATCTCCTTTATTCATGGGGGATATACCAGCCCAAACCAGATCAATCCTGCAATCCAATTTCGTCTTTATACTTCTGATCAATTCATATATATGACTTCCTCTTGGTTTCGAACATAGAATTACCATGTTGATTTCATTCCTGGAATGGTCAAATTCAGGTGTTAATGCAGATCTTCTTTCCTAATTCAACTATGAGTTGTCTTTGAAGAAATGCACGGACTCCATTCTAGTTTGAATTTCACCAATTATGTATTGTGTGAAACAGAGTTCCTGACTCAATCAGATCCAAATATTTGATCCTGTCGATCCAATGATCACTATAAAAAATGGATTCAATGACTTAATATACACATAACTACTTTAACTCAAGCAGATCATCATGATTATCACAATCACTCTCTCTTGTTCCACTGGATTCCTAAACGGAGCTCCTGGCTAATGGTTCACACTAAACTTCATGCAGACACAGATTCATCTACCAACCTTACCCAATTAGAGAATCTACATGTCATACATATATGACAGTTTATTTGATTGTCAAACCCCTAACTTGATTTCACCTTCTTACTCTGTGTAAAACAAAGTTCTCCTTTATGGATGCGATTCGATCTTCGTGGACAGGCAAGATACCTACTTCAATGTTGTAAAGAAATTACCCATACGCACTCCAAATCCTTGAAACACTTTATGTTGCTCCAATCACTAAGAGATCTCATAATGGCTGGTCAAATTTCATGACCTCTGCAAATACCTTCTGTGTTGATAGCTTCAACTCAGCATCACAGGCCTCTTCAATGCATATTTCCAGATCTAAAGATTCGAATTATTACAACGGTTTTTTAAAATGATAGAATTACTTCAAACACTGAACATTAAAGGAGATAATCTCTTATCCAAGACTTCATTAATTCCAAATTATTTTATACAGGAGTTCAATCAATCAACAATCATCCAAATATGAAATAACGTAATGAAAACTTTCTTTCATTAATCAAACTATATACATAAAATGCTTGGCCCGATTTCTACATTTGAAATGGCTGTCACACATTTCCTCACACCCATCTCTGCCTTTACCTTTACCACTCTACATTTCCCATATGTGGGCTTACATTTATAGAAATAATTAGATGGTTATGGATTATTCTAAATCCATGATCTTCTCTACAGATCACTCAACTAATTCCTAAAATCTTTTCTTTATCCACAAAATCATGAACTAATTCTTAATTTAAGATTTACAATTAATTTTCAAATCTAACAATCCCTATGAGTTCTCAACTATCCTAATTCTCTCATGTTCTCCAACATTCGAGAACATTTACAATATGCCTCACAATACTTAATTAATTAAAACTCTCACATCCTATTAATTTAATAGGTAGGAAACCAACTTCCTTAAAAACACAAGACCCCTAAGTCAACTAAAATACAATGAAATTTCTGAGCTGGATGCTCCTGCATCAGACTCCCAAGGTTGAAAACATTCATGATCTCCAGATCATGTGTCTTCAATGTTGATGTAATTCCTCCTGGATCCCAGATTTTGTTTTGTAATTTATCTTTGCCTATTTCTTTTCCTTTCAGCTGTTCTGTTGCTGCTTTTGTCTTCCTCTTGTTGCTGCTTCTTTGCTTTCCTGCTGCTATCTTCCTCTGAGACACTTTCATCATCATCCTTCTTATCAGTTCAATCTCTTTGTCTAGTATATCTTCTGACTGTTGATTGCCTTCACCTCTTGATTGCTGAACTCTTATTCTTACTGCCGCCCTTTCATCCTTACCCTCTTGTTCACTATTGTCTTGCACCTTTTCAGTTGCTGTCACATTGTCTTCCAAGACAATATTCTGCTTCTATTCATTGCAACTGATAACTTCTTCCTGATTGTCATTCATGACAATTTCTTTGTCTTCCTTCTTCAACAATTCATCTTGAGTATATATCCTCTGCTTTTCCAACTTTCTTCTTTGAAGGTCTAACTTTCTATATAACTCAATGATTTCAATTGGAGTAGAATTTGGAAATTTTACACAATTTTCCATATCTTCACTTGTTGTTGACCAATCATCAAATGGCCCTTCTCCCTCTGCTAAATCTACACACATGTCTAAATCATCATGCTTAAAAATTCCAAACTCATTAGGCACAGTAAATACCTTTTCTTCATCATGCTTTTTAATTGCATCTTCAGTGTAGACTTCTTCTTTCCTTTGAACAATATTCAGTAATTGTTCCTTTTCCATTGTCATCTCAATAGATTCCTGTGGGTAACTTTCACATTTATTACCTTTATGAAACACTGTTGTTCTATCTCTTTTTGCTTCAAAAATTCCACTTTGTTCTTCTTTTATGTTTTCACAAAACATATTTTTGTCTGCTCTGACAATATTCAGTAACTGTTTTTCCCTTTTTCTTGAGTAACCTGCAAACATACAAAACTCATTAGTATTAAAACCATGAAGCTTTTCAACCTCAGTTGATATTCTAGTCATACACTCTTCATCAGAACTATCATCACAGTTCATAGATTCTCTGCTATATTTTCCTTCAATTTCTTCATCACTTTCTCCAACAACTTTCTTTTGTTGTAGCTCAACTCCTTCGAGCTTCTCTGTCATCAATTGAACATCTATAATCTGCTCAAGCTTCCTCAGCTCCTCTATTAACTACATATTCACCTGCTGTTCTCTCTTCTCTTGTAGCTTATGCCACTGTAATTTCTTTCTCATTTTGTAACCAAATCTCTGGTCTTCTTTACTCTTCTCAAACATCTCCATCAACAAATTAAATTGCATTCTTATCTCAACCTTTTCTCTGTCATATTCCTTGTCACTCATCTTCCATATGTCAACTGCTTTGACATCTTTCTTCACTCTTCTTCTGCTGTGGTCTCTCTCAGAACCTCTGCTATGACTATCAGTAGTCATTTTCTCCTCCACCTCTATGAGTTCCTTACTCACTATGAGTTGTACTTAAGCCTCTGCAATAGCAACTCCTCCTTGCTACCTTTACCTTACCAAGATTTCCTCTGTACTTGGCCACTAGTCCCCTTTCTAGAACTTTCTTTGAGCATTCCTCTGCTCCTTCTAGGCTTCAACTCATTTTCACTTTTGAGAACACAATTGTCCTCTTGTATTTCAATCACAAATGAAATACTAGGTTCTGGCCACCTCTTCTTTCACTCAGAAATCCTTACCAGTTTCCTTCATTACTACTTCTTAAGGCTTGATCTTCTTTTGCTGAGATACTTCATTAGCTGCAACTATCAATATTCAATCTATATTTTTATCCAGCAAACCTCAAATTAGAGTGAAATAAAACAATACGTGCATAATTTCACAAGCAGTCTCCATCCACTCTTCACATTCAAGTGAATCTCCATTATCCACAAACATTGTTGTGGGTTATTTATGCTTCTGTAATCTCTTCTTCATTATTAATCACCTTCCTTTAAGAACATAATTGTTCTTCCTCAATTTCAATTTCAAACTTTTCACAATTCCAATTATACGGATTCATTTTCCATAAATCACTTGCTGCTACTTTTCTCAAAATCTGAACATTCTATCAAAATGCAGAAATTACAAGATTAGTATTCCTCTTACCAATCTCCCAGCTTTACCTTGGTCGAAGTCACCAACTGTCAGCAATACTCTATTGCACATTTTCACAAGTCATTTTCTTGACCTGTCATTCACTGTTCAGAATTTTCAAATTCTATTTTACTCCTTCACTGAGTTTTCTTTTACTGCTTCATCCTTATGCTCTGATACCAAATGATGATGAAGCTAAGCCTAGTCCTTCAAAACTAATTCTCTCAATGGTTTCCTTCATCAAAAACCTGTGGGTTATGGGCCCATGTCTTGATGAAATTCATTTATTATACAACAATAAAGCTTCTCTAATGCCTCCAAGGCACTAAGGTTTTAAATAAAAAATCCTTTTTGTCGTAACTGGAACATGAATTGAATTCTTGGTTCAGGAAAAGAACTACACTACGAAAGTAGGAATCAAACTTCTCCATGGAAACTGAATACCCTTAATCTCTACTCTAACACATAGTTATGCAGGATTATTACCTCCAAGGTTACTATGCATACACATCTCCTTTATTCATGGGGAATATACCAGCCCAAACCAGATCAATTCTGCAATCCAGTTTCGTCATTATACTTCTAGTCAATTCGTATATATGACTTCCTCTTGGTTTCGAACAGAGAATTACCATGTTGATTTCATTCCTAGAATGGTTAAATTCAGGTGTTAACATAGATCTTCTTTCCTAATTCAACTGTGAGTTGTCTTTGAAAAAATGCACGGATTCCATTCTAGTTCGAATTTCACCAATTATGTATTGTGTGAAATAGAGTTCCTGGCTCAATCAGATCCAAATATTTGATCCTCCCGATCCAAAGATCACTATAACAAATGGATTCAATGACTTAATATACACATAACTACTTTAACTTCGATCAGATCATCATGATGATCACATTCGCTCTCTCTCGTTCCAATGGGTTCCTGTATGGAGCTCTCAGCTAATGATTCATACTAAACTTCATGCAGACACAAATTCATCTACCAACCTTACCCAATTAGAGAATCGACATGGCATACATATATGAAAGTTTATTTGATTGTCGAACCCCTAACTTGATTTCACCTTCTTATTCTACATAAAACAAAGTTCTCTTTTATGGATGTGACTCAATCTTCATGGATAGGAATGATACCTCCTTCAATGCTATAAAAAATTACTCATACGCACTCCAAATTCTTGAAACACTTTACACTGCTCCAATCACTAAGAGATCTCATAATGGCTGGTCAAATTTCATGACCTCTGCAAATACCTTCTGTGTTGATAACTTTTCAACTCGGCATCACAGACCTCTTCAATGCATATTTTCAAATCTAAATATTCGACTTATTACAATGGATTTTCAAAATGATAGAACTTCGAACATTGGATATTAAAGGAGCTAATCTCTTATCCAAGGCTTCATTAATTCCAAATTATCATATACAAGAATTCAATCAATCAATCAACAATCATCGAGAGATGAAATAACATAATGAAAACTTTCTTTCATTAATCAAACTATATACATAAAATGGTTGGCCCGATTTCTAGATTTGAAATGGCCATCACACATTTCCTCACACCCATCTCTGCTTTTACCTCTACCACTCTACATTTCCCATATGCAGGATTACATTTATAGAAATAATTACATGGTTATGGATTATTATAAATCTATGATCTTCTCCATAGATCACTCAACTAATTCCTAAAATCTTTTCTTTATCCACAAAATCATCAACTAATTCTTAATCTAAGATTTATAATTAATTTTCAAATATAAAAATCCCTATGAGTTCTCAACTATCCTAATTCTCTCATGTTATCCAACATTCGAGAACATTTATAATATCCCTCACAATACTTAATTAATTAAAACTCTCACATCCTTTTAATTTAATAGGTAGGAAACCAACCTCCTTAAAAACACAAGACCCCTATGTCAACTAAAATACAATGAAATTTCTGAGCCAGATGCTCTTGCATCAATTACTTGTATATAATCCCATTGATAATTTATATTGGAATATTTATTTTGATGGATCTAAGTCCGATGATGTTGTAGGAGCTGGTTTCATATTATTCAATCTAAATGGAGAAAAAAGTATGCTTGGTTGCATATTTGAGTTTGAATTTACTAATAATGTGGTTGAATATCAATTACTCATTCAAGGGCTATAGAAGGCTATTAGTCTTGATGTTAAATTTCTCAAGGCTTTTGGTGATTATGAAATTGTCATCAAACATGTATGCAATAATATTCATTGTGCTCCAAATCACTTAAAACACTATCAATATTTAGTTTAGGACTTAACATCTCATTTATTGGAATTTATTATATCTCATATTCCTAGAATTGAAAATGGCAGTGTTGATCTATTAGACAATGTTTCTTCCAAACTCATTCCTCCTAAGGACTTTAGTCCTGATAGGTTTTCCATTGAATTAATTTTTTGACCCTCCATCCCTGATAATGTTACCAATTGGAGAGTGTTTAATGATGATGCATATATTCTGAGTTATGTTACATCTGAAGGAACATATACTGATCAAATCATTGATGAGGATATACATTATATAAATCTTAATACTTCCTCAAATGATGAATGAACTACACATTCATTGCCAAAATATCTTATAAAATTCGTAGATCTCTATGACCTAAAAGACAGATTTAAAAAACCCAACCAATTGAAAACTCCAAAGCAGTACTTTAAGATTTGAACTCATCAATTTAGGGTCAAAAGAAAAACCACAAAATATAAATCTAGGACTTGGATTCTCTCATGATGAAAGACTCACTTTTATACACATTATTATAAGATATAAGGATGTCTTTTCTTGGATCTATGATGATTTAAATACTTACGATACTTCTATCATTCAACATACAATACGAGCGTTACCATATGTGAAACATGTACAATAAAATCTCATAAAAATTTACTGTGACCTTGGTCCCATATTAAAACTAAACTAAATAATATGCTCAAGGTTAAAATCATTTTCCCAATTAGACACTCGAAATGGGTAACAAATCCTGTTCCAGTAAGAAAAAGAACGGGGATATTAGAATTTGTATAGATTTTCAAAATTTGAACAAAGCACCCAAGAAGGAAAATTTTCCATTACCTCCTATGGAGCAGATCTTACAATCAGTTGTAGGTTTTGAGTGATGTCTTTCTTAGATCATTTTTGTAGTTATAACCAAATTCTAGTTCATCCAATGGATAGGTTGAAACCTACATTTAGAATCGAATGGGGAACGTATGATTACCAAAATATTCCCTTTGGGATAATAAACACAGGAGCTACATTTCAAAGAGCTATGGATATTTATTTCAGAGGTATGATTAACTAATCAGTATTTGTTTACTTCGATGACATTATAATCTTTTCTAAAAGGATAAATAATCATCTACATGACCTAAATCATATCTTTGAGAGATGGAAAAAGTTTGGGATATCTCTTAATCGCAAAAAATCATCCTTCACCTTGAATGAAGGAATTTTTTTAGGGTGTATAGTTTTAAAAGATGGAATTACCATAAATCCTGAAAGAGTTAAAGGCATTTCTGAAATCCCATTTTCTTATAGAAAAAAGTCAATGTAATCATTTCTAGGGAAAATCAATTTTGTCAAATGTTTTGTGCTATAATTTTCACAGATTGTTATGCCACTAAAAAATACGATATAAAAGAAGGAAGTTTATAAATGGGGACAGACTGAAAGAAATGCTTTTGAATCCATCAAGTAGGCAATTATGAATGCCCCTTCATTATCTTGTCCTAACTATTCTAAACAATTTTTTTATATATTTTTTGCTCTAACTACTCATATGCAGCTGCGTTAACTTAGAAGAGTCAGGAACAAGTAGAAGCTATTATTTCTTTCTATAGCTCAATATTAGAGGGAGAAAAACTAAAATACTCAAAGGTTGAAAAGAAAAAAATTTCAGTCTTTAAATCAATCAAACACTTCAGACCTTTTGTCATGAAGTCACATACAAAGGTAATTGTACCATTTCCAACTATTAGAAAATTACTAACTCAAAGATAATTAGGAGAGAAGAGAGCCAATTGGGTCACAACTCTATAAGAATATAACCTTAAAATAGACCTACTAAAATTGTTAGAGGATAAGGCTTATGCAAGATGGTAGATGGCTCATCTGATTATACATCCAAAGCCGAAGTGAAAGTACTGAAGTATCAGAGGTATGCCTTGTAAACTCTGATTCCTAATATGCAAATCTCATTTTCTATTTGAAGCATGGTTATGAACTAGTCGATCTTGATCCCAAGAAGAAAAGGGATTTGAGACTAAATTCAAATCATTATCAACTTTTTAATGGTATTTTATTTCGAAAATTTATGATTATGTCCTGGTTAGATGTCTTGAAAAGTCTGAAGACGAAAAGTTTTGCAGGAAATGCATGATGGACCAGCCGATGGACATTATGAAGGAGATACAACTGCTTACAAAATCCTCCATGCAGGATATTATTGGCCAAATTTATCCAAGGATACACATGCATATGTTAGGAGATGCAAAACTTGTCAAAATTCCTCGATGAAGGAAAAGAAAACAGTCTTACCATTGCAACTAGTAAACATTAAACAACCATTTGAGCAATGGGGGTTAGACATTATAGGTGAGATTTTTCCTCACTCATCTAAGAAACACAAATACATTCTCACCACTACCAACTAATTCACCAAAGGGGTGGAGGTTATGCCCTTAAAAGTTGTCAATTCTTAAATTGTAGTTAAATTCATTGACCAACATATTATTACTAGGTTTGGCCTTCCAAACGCTCTTATGTTTGATAATGATTCCTATTTTTCTGGTAATTTGATAACTGAATTTTCTTAAAAATGAGATTTTAAGATTGAATATTCTACAAATTATTATCCCTAATGGAATGGGCTAGCAAAATTTACAAATAAAAATCTATTAAGAATCATCAAACTGACCATAGATGATAACTAGAGAAACTGGCGTAAAGCTCTGGTCTTTTCTCTTTGGGATGACAGAATAACTTATAAATCATCCTTAGGGACTTCTCCTTACTATTTAGTTTATGGAAAATAAGCAGCCCTTCCCCCTAAAATTGCCTTACCTTCATTAGCCCTATTTCAATCCATTGAGTAGCAACCTTGTTCTTCCCTTCAACAAAGATTATCATAATTATTAAAATTAGGAGAAGGAAAAGATGAAACAAATCAGATTTATTCGAAACATTAAAACATTGTTAAATCATGGTTAGATTCAATTTTAGTTGGAAATAAAATATTTGAAGTTGGTGATCTCGTACGGAAATGGGACAAAGCTCATGAGGAAAAAGTTGTACACAAAAGATTTTGAAAAATCTTGCTAGGAACATTTAAAATTATGGAAAAGCTTGGTGCATCTAATTTCATTGTCCAAGACCTTCAAGGAAGGAAATATCATATTCCTGTAAATGGACTCATCTTAAAGAAATATTTTTCTTGAAATTCATGCTATCTTTTGTAAACATGTAAATAATCATATGTATAAAACAATATGATTTCTTATCATTTTCTTAACATTTTTGAATGCTATTTATTTGGTCTTCTGCTTGGGTGATTTATACATCGATATATTCTCTCATCATTCTTATGGAATTAATTTTCAATAGGAAAATTATTAATAAGATGATGACATTTTTTCTATTTTTGTTTTATTTCGTAAAATATTAGAATCTCTTATTTTAATTAGTGTTGTTATTCTTATCATTTTGCGAACTAATCCCAATATTTAATATCTAAAAGGGTGATTTTGTCTTATAACAAGCTATAACATTAAATAGATACTGAAGAAATAAATATAATTAGTAAGAGCTTAGCTTCCTATAACTCTATATGCCATACTTATCTCTTAAGGAGTGGATCTGCCTCCCCATCCACGAATCAAATATTTTTAGACTGTAATTCAAAAATATAAAACTTGAAAGATAGGGGGTTTCATCAAGAGTCAGCCTACCATGATCATGGGTACTAATGGTAGTGACATTACCACATCTCATCACCAAGCCAGGGTAATGGCTTATGGACACACAACTATAAGACAAGACGTCTCATCATGAGCCGACTTGTTCACTATTATTAATACTTATGAATGGAATTGTCAATATATGGTCACTAAGCCAGGACAATGAGTTTCAAGGAAATTAAATACAAAATGCCTGAACAAAATTCCTTTAAAACATTTTCTAGTGGATGGGCTACTAGCATTTCCTAGGTTAAAAGGTAACCCTGTCAAGGCTATGGACACCTGCTAGAAGCGATGTCTCTCCCTATCGCATTAGAGTCTATATTTATGATAAACTCATTAACAATATTTGCTTCTTCAAGTATAGACAAAATCAATAATTGGTTGTTAGAGATATATTATTCTCTTATATAATTGATGGTGAATTCTGCAAATGATAATTCTTATTTTTAGTGTTTCAAGGAGACTTTTACAGGAAATATAGATCTTAGAATTCTTCCTCTTTCATATTTATTCCTTTCATCTTTTGAGATTCATTGATCTATTCCAGAGTTAATTGTTTATCCCAATGTGTCAAAAACCCCTCCATTTTCCTTTCTAATTCATAATAATAATGGGAACCCTTTTAATTTTTCCTTCTCTTAAGCCATTTAATAAAACAAAAAAAGAAATTAAATTAATTGAACAAAATCCGCAAAATTGTCCTCAAAAGAAATTAGAGGGAAAATATTTAACAAAGGTTAAGTATGGGCTTAAAGGCTTCAAATGTCATCATTTATCTATTGGAACTAGTTTCCTAAACGATCTGATATTTTCCTCCCCGAGATCCATGTGGCATTCCCCGACTAAAGTCCTCGATCTTGGAATCTTACAAGTTATTGTAATTTTTTATGTCGCCGAGTGTTATAGACATATTTGGGCACTGCAACCCCAATCACATATGTCCATAAACCAAGCGCTTATAAGTCCCTAAAAGTGTTGTTTCATACCCTAAAGGAGCAAGGTCAGCTGATTACATCATCTACCAAAAGTTCTCCATGAAAAACTACTCAGAACTGGTCAAAGCAGGACCATACAGACTGCCCAGAGCTAAGGGTACGATGCATCTCACCTGCCACATGTAAAAAGTGCGATGCATACTAGAAATCCCTTCTATAGGGTGTGATGAGTGAGAGTAGACAAATGGCACAAGCAGTTTGCTAGGTAGAGACCCTGAGAATCTTCTAGAAGTTGCTCATTTGACACTTGCCTCTCTAAATTCGCCCAAGGATGAGTAAGAGATCATGAAATCTCCAAGTGGAACCAAGAACTATCAGAGAGATGACACTAATCAAAATCCCAGAAGCTGCCTCACCCCCCTGCAAACATCTATATATGGATCCCTCATCCCAGAGATCCAAAGGCTGGAATTTTGTAATTTGCAAAGAAGTGTTGTTGGCTTCTCTTTGAAGACATTGCTGGGTGATCTTGCCTTGTATGAGGTGAAGTGGGTTTTCAAGCTAGGAGGATGGCGCTGGGTCAGACCAAGTGGTTGTAATCCTCTCTTCTAATAATTCTATCAATAAAGCTATTAGAGTTTTCCTCCATATTCTTGTGTATCTCTGAATATTGTGTTGATATATGCATTTGTATGGTCAATATATATCTGATCCTATATTGTTTACAGTGATAGATCTCTATGCTTTGATGGTATTATGCTACTGTGACTCGACAGGTGCTTTTGAAGCGGGACAAGTAAGGGAAGTGGTGAGGTTCTATCAAAGGGGAAAGGAAACAAGCAAGGAACCAAGCGTAAGACTGAGGTTGGTACTCTTTGCTTCTTTCTCATCTATCTCTCGTAAAGGAAAAAACAAGTGACTTTAGTTTGTTTATTTCTAAGATAGCTACCCATCTTAATGGGACTAGCAGTTCTGAATAGACACTAGTTTTCCCGATAACAAAATGGTGACTCCGCTGGGGGATGAATAGTTTGATTGCTTGTCTCTATTTTTTTATTCATAAACCACAGACGGAGCCTGAAGTTAAGCCAGCTAGCCTTCGAACTGCATTTGCTATGCAGGTGCAAAGTAGATCAACGCTGCTTCAGTCAATCTCCGGGTTTGTTTATGAATTGAAAATTGACTTGCAAACATCCTAAGTGCCCTAGAGGTAGCTCAAGTAGCCTCATTAGATCAACCCCTATACTTTGTAGTTATTGACTATCATTAGCTCAGCCTAAATCCCTGAACTAAGCTACAAACTGTGACCAAAAACCAAGTTAAAGTCTCGTTCCTAGACCATCGCACTGCCTCCTTTTGGCAGAATGGATGCATCACACCTATCATGTGCAATAGGTGGGATGCATCCCTGTTTCCCTGTGATATAGGTGCGATGATCAGGTAAGACTATTTCTGCCTCCAGATTTTGGTTTTTCTTCACTATCTTCAGCTTTATTCAAGAGTTTTGTTGTCTATGATCAGTAGACCACTGTTGAAACCCCCTTCCTTTGCATCATTCAACCTCCATTGTACAAATAATTGTGAATGTTTTTATGTATTTTTTGCCATTTACAGTTCTCCTTTACAAAATAATAGCTTAATCGAACTGTCGTCTTTTGATTTGAAAGTGTCGCAAGTGTCGTTTTTAGTCAAAGAAAAGAATCCTCCTATTTTTGATAGTATTTCAACTGTCAAAAGTAGTTCTCAATTCAAAATTGCAAAGTGTCATCTTTCTTTCTTGTCGTTTTTTGAAAACAAAATCGTTAGTACTGTCGCTTTGAAAGAAGAAATAATTTAGATTTGTACTTAGCATTCTTTTTGTCAGTCACACATTAAGAAAGCGGAAAAGAAATACATGCATGTGCATTTGCATTTAGACTGCTTTTTTATTTTGATTTAGGATAGTGCATCTAGTGTGTTCTCTCTACTCTATGTTGAAAGGATTTCACTTCTCTTTCCTTAGTAGCTAGGATTTTCATTGCAAAAAGAAGAGTAAACGACTGTTTATCATCTTAGATTGCATATTTAGGAGTTGTATATCTACATCATGCAGTGAACCTTAAAGGAAAACTTCCTAAGAAAGATCAACTGTAAAATAAATTCAATGAACATAAAAACACTTTGGAACCTAATGCACAACATCTAGAAGTCTAGGCTAGAGACGTATTCCGACATCGTAAAGCCTGGTAACTATCACTTCCATCGTAGGTTGGGTGATTCCTCCTCTTTGAGACGACAAGTGCCAGTACAGACTTGTGCTCCCACGTACCGTCGAGTATATATTGGGAGACCACAATAGGCTATATCCTTTATCCCTAGGAAGTCGTGTCTGCCACCCTATCGATTGCAATGCATTGAACACAACATTTGAGAAGATTGACTGCTGTACGTAAAAAGTATTCTGCAGTTTTGCGATTGGTTTGGTAATCGCTCTGTCTAGATTTCCAAAGTAGTCTCTTTTGTTCCTTTTCTGACTCCTTAAAGGAAAAGGTCCATCTAAGCACTTGTCACTTCAGGCTCATTAAAAACCAAAGGTGACTAGAGTCATCTTTAGCTTTTTCTCGACTCTTAAAAATTGAAAAAGCAAGTTGTGTCAAAGCATCTAAAATTTATTTTAATTGGAATAACGTCACTGTTCCCTCGTTGATCTTAGGTTGAGAAAATGGAGTCCAGCAATCAAGGATTTCCCCTTGGAGGAAATCCTAGTCCTTTCTCTTCTTGGGGAGATGTTGGTTCACCTCATATGGCCACATTGTCCCTTCCAGGACTGACAATTGGCCTACTAGTATGGCTTTTCTCGACATATGTCATTCAAAGCACTGTGATTCCCGAGTAATCGAATCAGTAGCTAGATGATACTAGAGTTACGCCCCAACCTTCTACTTCATTTGTTTCTCCCTCTCCTTCTTCCTCTTTACTTGGTGAAGATAGTAAAACTAAAAACCAAGTAACTGAGAAGAAGAAGAAAGGGAAGGAGAAGAAGAAGAAGGAGCCAACGGAAAAAAGGGGCAACCGTACATCATCTAGCGAAAATCCACACACTGCACCATCCAAACCTAAATCTCCATGTGTCATCTGCAAAGGGGACCACTATCATCGAGATTGTCCTTGCATTCCACAGATCTTAAGGGACTGGTCCCCCCTAGTGAAAACGAAGTTACCAGACAAAAAGGAAGATCTAAATTTCCTTGCAAATTGTGTGAAGGTGATCATGCCCTCCACCGTTGTCCCTTCTTGGACGAAGCTAAAAGAGTCTTGGATAACCGTCCTGCATCACCACAGCGACTTCCTCTTGGATACAAGAAACTCTTGCTGAGTCCATTGCTAGTTTAAAATCCGACTGATGCACTTTGTTGTCGATTGAAGCACCTATCATTGAAGATAAACCCTCTGAGTTCACATCAAAACAAAGCCAACAGATTGAGACGGCAGTCGACCCTATCTTGTCTTCAAAGGATCTACCTTCAGATGATACAGTCACCAAAGAGAATGAGAATGACACCGTTCAAATTCTTTTCGTAAACACGGACTCTAATGAAAAAGCAGCCAATCTACCTGTTCCTTTACTGTAGGAAAGAAGTTCGTTAGAGATGTTCGGCCATTTATTCGGTCCCACCTCCAAGCAACCTAGTCGTCTCCTTCAATTGGAATCTACTAGGCAGACCCCGTCTACCATCTAATGTACCATTCTGAATCATAGTGCAAACTTACAGAATGGTCATGGTTGGTACCATCATAGATGAAGGGGCTTCTGTGATTATCCTTTCCTTAACTTCTTGGAAAGCGCTTGGTTCGCCATCACTTTTGCCTGAGATGTGAAATCTGACAGGCTTTGACAAAGGAACCAGTCGACCGTTAGGGATCCTTCCGAATTTGCCTATAACTTTGAGAAGGAAAACCATTTATCTGAATGTAATGGTAGTCCAAGGACCTTTAGATTACAATCTACTCCTTGGGCGTGACTACATTTATAGCATGGGAGCTATTGTTTCCTCACTCTTTCGAGTGATGTGTTTTTCACATGAAGGCAGAGTGGTCCAGCTCGTAGACTAGCTTTCGTTACCTATTTCACACATAGCTAATAGTCAAATGCCATCCCTAATAGGTCTTTTTGCGCAAGGAATGTCTCATCAATCTCCAGTCCGTCCACCTGATGAGCATGAGTGATTCGATGGTTGTGACTGAAACCTAAGGGGCATGCACCCTTGTCTGCTTCGGCAGAAAAACTTCAGGTATAGGGTGGGTTTCCACGGAGGATATATGACTAGTCCGACACAACCGTCCATTTAGCAAAATGGGATTAGACTGGAATAAGATACTTCCGTCAGAAGGTATGCCTTTCCCGATAGAACAAATGTTTTGTCTGCAAATTGAAGGGTAACCTGGAAACTCTACTTCGTTATACCTGGGGGCATGCAAACCTTTTTGCATGAAAGTGAAAAGCGACCATTTGTTTTCTTAGTTTGTAGGTTCTTAACCCTTTAAAATCGTAGGATTGGTCGTTCCTAGCTTACATAATAAAAGGAGTCGGAGCAAAATTTCGAATGGTGCAAGCTCCCTAAAAAATGAACCTATCGATGAGACATCCTTATTATATGACTGGCACGAGCAGTTTTACGCAAAGTTCAAGCTCGTTAAAAATTAAACCTAACAATGAGCATATGTTCCACCAGAGTTTAAGCTCATTAAAAAATGAACCCATTTCCGGTAAATAACCATTGCGAACACATTATCATCAACTTTTGAGACTTGGTCGTGTTCTTACTATCCCCTCCACTCTGTTTTAGCTGATCATATGCCTTCGTTTGATTGTTTACCCCTTTTGAGGAACAGCTGCGACGAGTGATTCTGTTAGCCATCTTCTTAACACTACCGTGATTGGAAAGTTCCAACCCTTACTTGGAAGTAGCTGCTACTTGAAAATATCACTTGTTCCTCAAAAAACGAGTCTCCTTTAAGCTCTTTTCATCTGACTCGTAAAATATGAAAATATTGCCAAGCAATTGGCCTCTCCAGATCGTTCAAGTGATTGGAAGTGCCATCCCTCCTCTAGATTTTAATCTTTTTGGACCTGAGGGATTATTACACAAAAATATCGAGTGTTTGGCTTGTTCGGCTCATTAAAACTATCGAAAATTCATTCCTTTCACATTGTTTTATACTTTTTTCGGACTTAAGGGATTATATTGCGAAAAAGGAATATTGGAGTTTCCTTTCCGTCTCTTTTCAAAATCTCTAAAATTGAAAACGATCGAGTTATCCTTGTCATTAAACTCGTTAAAACAATATCAAAAAACTTGTCCATTCATAAAAGAGCGAGTTTCACTGTCGCTAGGCTCGTTAAAACATAGTGACAGGTTTTCCCGAAGGGAAAATTATAGAACAAGCATATGTTATCCTCCTCAAGCTTGACAAAAATAAAGAGGTACTGGTTAGAAAATGACTGGGGAAAATTGAGAAGAAAACTTGAAGAAAATTTATTGGTAGCAGGTCGCTCTTGAACATCACACTTTCACTCCATCACCATGATTGAGTCGGGTTGGGTTATTCCGTTCACCGGCCATATCACCATTGGTCCACCGTACCATCCACTTTTGGGGTTAACACTACCAATCCATTTCAGTGTTGCTAATATGTTCAAGAGAAGTCACTCAGAGAATTCACCTACCCAGCTTGTGTCTCATCTGCTGCAGTACCTTCATGCTTCATTCTTTCATGACCGCCACCCTGAACCTTGTATCATCAAATCGTTTTCACCTCCACAAAATCATTTGCTTCGTTCCTTGTCATAGATGTGGGATTCATTAATGCCCTCCTATGACAGGTCACTTCTTGTCAACATCAACTCATTATCCAAGAAGTCGGCCTAGGAACAACCCTTTTAGTACTTTGAAGCTTGCATGCCTTAATGGCAAGTTTCTCACTTCCGGCGACAGGTTTACATTAATGGCCTTCGACCGAAATATTTTGCATGGTGTTCAACATTGACTCATGTATTCACACCACGTGAATTGTACTGCAGTACCTTGAGGGTCATCATCATCATCGGTGATTCCTCTTGTACTTGTTAACAACTTACATCGTTGGCTGGTAATTAGGAAATGTCTTTCCATGTTCGACATCAGAACATCTTTTCACATGGACTGACTTGTACTTTTTGTTGGCATTATGATTCAAGTGTTGTACTTGATGGCAACTCACTCAGAGGTTGGTACAGGTGATGGCAACTTAATCAAAGGACAAATCTTAGTACAGCAGGCCAAGAAAGTTCATACACGCAGGTTCATTAAGCCCAAGTAGCGTATACAAGCATGTTCACTATATACCATTTCGCGTATACGCAGGTTCGCTATATACCAAGTCGCGTGTACACACAGGTTGGCTTCAGTAAAAGCGCGTGTATGTGGAAAACTTATCTTTGGTCCGTGGCGGTTATTCCTTGGAAGTTGTGCCTATAGTTTTGGACCATGGTGTCTCGACGGACGTATTGATCCCTAGTTTTGAAGCTGATGGTATTGTGTTACTATGGTTTTGGACCGTGGTATTGTGAAGGGCCTAAAGCTATATAAGGAGAAAGATCATTAGGCCAGAATTAGCAAGAGTGAGTGATGAAGATCTGAGGAAGTGTGAGATCCAAGTGCTGGTTATGGGTTGGTGATCTGAACTAAGGTTTCACTCATGTGGAGGATGATGAATGATGGAACGAGATCTCAAGGCTTGGAATGATTATCTTCATATGGTTTGACTGTGCATAGACTAGATCTATTGACGCATGTTTATTGTTATGATCTAGGTATGTTTTGATGTCTGATATAGCTGCAGAATTTTAAGGTTGAATTTATAGATCTGTACGCGGGTTGTCTTTGGTAAAAGAGCGTGTACACGCAGGTTGGGTTCGTCGAAGTAGCGTATACAATGTGAAGTATGAAGATGGAGTTGGATCTGGTTGTTGTTATGTTGTCTGTGTTCTTGACAGAGTTTCAGTGATTCAGTATTGGGTGATTTAGAGATTGATGATGCAGGTTGTACTACAATGGTGATTATTTCATGGATCCAGTATGAAAATGTATGAAACGTGGTCCCGGGAAGATCATAGGCCGGCACCTACGTACTGGTAAATATATCAGCCAGTACAAGAGCCAGGGGGTTGTAGCTCCCTTCCAGGAGCAGCTGGAAAACGAGTGAAGGTTGGAGCCTTTTGTAGGCAGGCACCTACGTACTAGTAAATGGATCGGCTAGTACAAGAGCTATGAGGGTTGTAGCCCTCTGCAGGTTGTAGCCTGCGTGCTGGTAAAGGACTGCACCAGCATATTGTAAAAGAAGTTTCTTATTAAAGGAAGATAGAAACAAATTGCAGCAGGTGGTTTTCACCCACATTGGGTTTCCACCTTATATCATGGTGTTCATGTGTGTGCCTTATGTGTGATGATCTGTTCTGTTATACTGCACCTGTTTACTATTAATATGGTTAATAATGTTCTGATGCACTTACTGAAGATAAGCTAACTGAATCATAAGATTTCTGGATATACGCTAGTTGCTTTAGACACAGTAGCGTGTACACGCGGGTTCACTTAACTGAAGTAGCGTATATGTTTCTGAGTATGAAATTGAAAAGTTTTATTGATCTGATAATACTGATTCACCCCCCCCCCCCCCTCTCAGTATTATTTCCAAAAATTGGTATCAGAGCGGGTCCTTCAGAGAAGCTTGATCGCTTGAAGGAGATTCGTAGAACAATGGGGAAGAAATCACGTCAGAAAAAGAAGAACAACATCAAGTTGAGGTAAATATCTTGAAAAGTAAATTAGAAGAAAAGGATAAACTATTACGATTTCAAGATAGTACTAAGAAACCAACATAGGCCGTTACATGACCAATACCAATACCATGTATTGGTATTGGTACCTGGGATGAATGATGTAATGTTCATGTCTTATTGAGTCTTTTGGTGATAGGAAGTATTTCTTCTTCTTGAAGAACATCTTTTGCAGATCTTGCCTACAGTCAAGGGGAGCATGAACAGCACAATTCGGCAAGAGCAGGATGGATAGATTGGTACACTTTGGCATACACAAAGGGGGAGCACATTTGGAGATTTCAGCAGGTACTCAGGGGGAGTATGTACAGCAAAATGTATACCAAAGAGGAGAATATCTTGGTCCGCCCTTTGCCCTTGATGTCAAAGGGGGAAAGTGACTTGGTGTGGTGGTTGCCATCAAGTCCAAAGGGGGAGATTGTTGGCATTATGATTCAAGTGTTGTCCTTGATGGCAACTCACTCAGAGGTTGGTACAGGTGATGGCAACTTAATCAGAGGACAGATCTTAGTACAACAGGCCAAGAAAGTTCATACACGCAGGTTCATTAAGCCCAAGTAGCGTATACAAGCATGTTCACTATATACCAAGTCGCGTATACGCAGGTTCGCTATATACCAAGTCGCGTGTACACGCAGGATGGCTTCAGTAAAAGCACGTGTATGTGGAAAACTTATCTTTGGTCCGTGGCGGTTATTCCTTGGAAGTTGTGCCTATAGTTTTGGACCATGGTGTCTCGACGGACGTATTGATCCCTAGTTTTGAAGCTGATGGTATTGTGTTACTATGGTTTTGGACCGTGGTATTGTGAAGGGCCTAAAGCTATATAAGGAGAAAGATCATTAGGCCAGAATTAGCAAGAGTGAGTGAGTGATGAAGATCTGAGGAAGTGTGAGATCCAAGTGTTGGTTATGGGTTGGTGATCTGAACCAAGGTTTCACTCATGTGGAGGATGATGAATGATGGAACGAGATCTCAAGGCTTGGAATGATTATCTTCATATGGTTTGACTGTGCATAAACTAGATCTATTGACGCATGTTTATTGTTATGATC
The DNA here is from genome assembly GCA_031772625.1 of Pinus tabuliformis. NCBI lineage: Eukaryota > Viridiplantae > Streptophyta > Pinopsida > Pinales > Pinaceae > Pinus > Pinus tabuliformis. Next base: position 476,411,964 of record CM062815.1, read on the forward strand.
TGGGTATGTTTTGATGTCTGATATAGCTGCAGAGTTTTAAGGTTGAATTTACAGATCTGTACGCGGGTTGTCTTTGGTAAAAGAGCGTGTACACGCAGGTTGGGTTCGTCGAAGTAGCGTATACAATGTGAAGTATGAAGATGGAGTTGGATCTGGCTGTTGTTATGTTGTCTGTGTTCTTGACAGAGTTTCAGTGATTCAGTATTGGGTGATTCAGAGATTGATGATGCAGGTTGTACTACAATGGTGATTGTTTCATGGATCCAGTATGAAAATGTATGAAACGTGGTCCCGGGAAGATCGTAGGCCGGCACCTACGTACTGGTAAATATATCAGCCAATACAAGAGCCAGGGGGTTGTAGCTCCCTTCCAGGAGTAGCTGGAAAACGAGTGAAGGTTGGAGCCTTCTGTAGGCAGGCACCTACGTACTAGTAAATGGATCGGCTAGTACAAGAGCTATGAGGGTTGTAGCCCTTTGCAGGTTGTAGCCTGCGTGCTGGTAAAGGACTGCACCAGCATATTGTAAAAGAAGTTTCTTATTAAAGGAAGATAGAAACAAATTGCAGCAGGTGGTTTTCACCCACATTGGGTTTCCACCTTATATCATGGTGTTCATGTGTGTGCCTTATGTGTGATGATATGTTCTGTTATACTGCACCTGTTTATTGTTAATATGGTTAATAATGTTCTGATGCACTTACTGAAGATAAGCTAACTGAATCATAAGATTTCTAGATATACGCTAGTTGCTTTAGACACAGTAGCGTGTACACGCGGGTTCACTTAACTGAAGTAGCATATATGTTTCTGAGTATGAAATTGAAAAGTTTTATTGATCTGATAATACTGATTCACCCCCCCCCCCTCTCAGTATTATTTCCAACACTTTTAGGCGAAGATTGAACGAGTTTCGAAGACCCCAGGTCCAGTTTCATCCATCCGGGCTGTGATATATTCAGGAAAATAAAGAAATCAAATGTACATCATTGCTACACAGATAATCATCCAAACTAAGGGATGATGGCTCTACTAGAATCATCAGTCTGCAAACAGACTATTGTCTGTCCTATGTACATGAAAATGAATTTATCAAGCTGAGCATGGGAATGCCTGCCTCAGCTAGATCATGAAAATATTATGAAGATAATGTATTGTATTGTATCTTATTACAGGTCACCTTCTAGTACGAAAAACCTTGGATCCTCATTATAAAGCATTTCACTCAACATCAAAAAGATTTATGGCCTCATGCGTTAGGGGGGAAACTGTTATAGACATATTTTGGCACTACAACCCCAATCACATATGTCCATAAACCAAGGGCTTATAAGTCCCTAAAAGTGTTGTTTCATACCCTAAAGGAGCAAGGTCAGCTGATTACATCATCTCCCAGAAGTTCTCCATGAAAAACTACTAAGAACTGGTCAAAGAAGGACCATACAGACTACCCAATGCTAAGGGTGCGATGCATCTCACCTGCCACATGCAAAAAGTGCGATGCATACTGGAAAGCCCTTCTATAGGGTGCAATGAGCAAGAGAAGACAAATGGCACAAGCAGTTTGCTAGGTGGAGACCTTGAGAATCTTCTAGAAGCTGCTCATTTGACACTTGCTTCTCTGAATTCGCCCAAGGATGAGTAAGAGATCATGAAATCTCCAAGTGGAACCAAGAACTATCAGAGAGATGACACTAATCAAAATCCCAAAAGCTGACTCACCCCCTTGCAAACCTCTATATATGGATTCCTCATCCCAGAGATCCAAAGGCTGGAATTTTGTAATTTGCAAAGAAGTGTTGTTGGTTTCTCTTTGAAGACATTGTTGGGTGATCTTGCTTTGTATGAGGTGAAGAGGACTTTCAAGCTAGGAGGATGGCGTTGGGTTAGACCAAGTGGTTGTAATACTCTCTTCTACTACTTCTATCAATAAAGCTATTTGAGTTTTCCTCCATATTCTTGTGTATCTTTGAATATTCTGTTGATATATGCATTTGTATGGTCAATATATATTTGATCCTATATTGTTTACAGTGATAGATCCCTATGCTTTGATGGTATTATGCTGCTGTGACTCTACAGGTGCTTTTTGAAGTGGGACAAGTAAGGAAGGAGTGGCGAGATTCTGTCAAAGGGGAAAGGAAACAAGCAAGGAACCAAGCATAAGACTGAGGTTGGTGCTCTCTGCTTCTTTCTCACCTATCTCTTGTAAAGGAAAACACAAGCAAATTTAGTTTGTTTGTTTCTAAGATAGCTACCCGTCTTAGTGGGACTAGCAGTTCTGAATAGACACTAGTTCTCCCGATAACACAGAGCCTCCGATATCATGTTCCTATCCTAAGGTAATCTCAAGTTTGTCATATCTCACAACTTTTATTTAAAAAAATTTACGAAGAATTATTTTTTGAAGCCCCTTTTACCTCGGAACCTTGGGATATCAGATTGTTGTCATAAATTTATTTAAATTTCTTCTCAATAATTCCTCTCACATCTTTTCATCTCGACACCTTGACATCTCAGATCATTGCGATATTATAAGTTAATTTAAAATCTTGATGAGATCTCTGTCCCAATAACTTACATGGCACCCTTCACATGGTTTACCATATTTTTTCATTTAAATGATTTAATATCGTAATAATAGTCCTCAAATGAATAAAGGCTGCATTAATGGACATCTTTGTTCCCTTGATTGTTTGAAAATATGTTTTAAACACTACATTTTTATTAATCCATTTTCAGCTCTCGTAAAGTGTTTTTCTGCTAATTTATGTGTTTGCTTCTTGTAGGTGAGATCGAATACTCGAAACACATAAGAGATGAAGAAAGTGGTTAAGGACAAGAAAAAGGTTTCATGCAGAAACCCATACGCCTGTATATTAAAGAAATCAATGAAATATCTGTGAGTTGCATTATTCTCTCATACAATGTGTACCTGAGATTCCAACCATTTTACCTGGTAGGTATTTATCAATGTTTTGAGAATGAAGATCTGAGAGTTACAATTAGAACAATAACAAGTGGTGATAAAAATCTAGTAATAGAAAACACTGAGAGCGATGCAATCAACTCATTTCTCCATAGAATCGGGGCAAGGCTGAGGCTATTATCGTATATAGACATGGTCCCATGGGTTGTGGAAAATTTAGACATTTCAGAGAGGTAAATTCTTACCAAGAAAGGAATAGCCATTGGACCATTCACTAGTAAAGGCCTCCAAATTATGTACCACTTTCCTTCATAAAGAAACATGGACACCCAACTTTCTCAATTAGATAGTTGTGGAAGGACTCCAATAAACAAAAAGTTGAGGAAAGTGGTCAGTATGAAATCGATTCTCTTGCACCCGCTTTTTCTCAAGTTCCTTCAATGTTGTGTTGATTATACACCTTCCCTAACTTGTTGAAATTACCCAACAACTAGGTACCTTTAATTGATGGGGCCTTTGAGGGTTTATCTTTGATTGGGATACTATTCTTTTTGATAGTTTGGCCAGTCACGTTTTAGCTTTCCGGTGTTCCTGAAACATCTCTGAAGACAAGCTTCCTCCCCTCTACATGCCTACTTACATTATGGATGCCCTATGATTTTCTATGGAATTCCCTTCAATGGGTAGGAAATGGACCATCCAGGACCCTAAACCTATTCATATTTATGATGACATTTTGTGGAAAATAAAATATTTCAGCCACTTCTACTAGATTTTCCATAATGTCATGATTCATGTCTATAAAATTATCTTTCGATCCTGACCATACATAATGTTTCCAGAGGCCATGGATAATCTTGTTATGTTTGGAAATTGGTCAGAAAATAACTATTTACTTACATAAGAGTCTACGGAAGCCAAGCTCAATCCCATGTTTTTTGGTTATTTATCCTAGACTAATTAGTTTTCATAAGGTGGCATATCATACCGTGGGATGTGGCATTACTAAATTATTGAAAGATTCTAATAAGAGAGTATGTCTTGTTTTCTCCATGAGATTTGGCATATTTAAATTGGCCAACTATCGTCATGCTGAAAAGGAAATCCTAGCCATCCGAGATCTCAAAATGGCCACCATAACTAACAAGTTATATGATCCAACTTCAATTGTCAATAATTTCACTGCTTCATAAGGGATTACAAAGTTTATTCATGAAGAACATAATTTTGATGATATTTTTTCTCATACTACCTCCTATGTCGTAGTGTTAAATTGGGTGAATGAACAGTTGACGCTAGAGGAGAAAAACTAATTTTCTCATTTCAAGACTTCTAAATTAGCCACTGTGCCCCTTGATGTACTACAATTACCTCTTTAGAGATTTCCATCTCTGAAAGAAGCTATTACTGCCACTCATCCTGGAACTTCATCTCAGCCAGTTTTGTCCCAGAGCCACAAAATTTTTGGTATAAGTTCTTCCACTTCAAAGGGAGAAGGATTTGTTAGTAAACCTAAATTAAATGAGGCCTGGAATGAATTTGATATGATTATTAATCCACAGATGGAGGGATAAATCATAGATGCTCAAATAAGAATTTCCTCACATCAAACCAATGTTCCAAGTACTCCTAAGGGAACTGAGAAAAGCACAAGGTTAGAGGATAATACATATCCTAAATCTTCTATACAAGCTTAGAAAATTGTTAAGGTCATCCCAACCTTTCCTGCCTCTGAAGTCACCCTTAAGATTGATGAATTTCCTCCATTGCATATATTTTGCAGTCCTCAACATAAGGCTATAGTAAAAACGGGTAGAAAAAAATGGAAGCTTTAGCAGTCTTAGGCACTAGTACTTGGAAAGGCCACTCCCTTTGATTTTTTATGGAAAGGTTCTTCCACTGCACTAGCAGATGAATTGGGTAGGTTAACTCAATTCAAAGGAGCATATGCCTCAACCGCTATGGAAAAATCACTGGAGGTTCAAGAGCTTCAAACGGAAAAATAGGAGAAGATTTCCACAATGGAGCAAACATTCAATGTAGAGAAAAAACAGATTAGTGAATAGTGGTAAAAAATAATTGACTGAGTTGCAATAGAAGTTTGATACCTTGAAGTTGCAATCTGATGAAGAAATGAGAATTAAATACGGATAAATCAAGGAAATCCAACAAATATTAGAACAAATGCAACCCAATCCTCCTCAATTGACATAATTTAAGCATGAATCCAATCAATTGAATTCTTTACTTAGGCATCAACATTTTTTTTGGTAATAAACTTATCTTAATTCAGGATCAAAGAAAAAAATAAAATACGCTCACTGATCAACTTAATGAAATGATGAGTTAAATTGATGAGGTGAATGAATAGTTAAGTGATCTCTTGACTTTGCAAGAAAGCACATGGAAGAAAGGAAAATTTTCCTAAAATCAATGAAACTCATAAGTCAATTATTTTTTGAGAATGGGAAATAAGGATGAAGCGAAATGAGGTTGTATTTAATGGTGTAAGAGATCTATAAAACTCTATTATTTAACCTTTCAGTCATTCTTTACTGTAGGAAAATCTCTTCTCCACCTGCTTGGAATATTCTCTTTCAGATGTCAAAAAGTTATTGAAATATTGGTTGAAGCATGGTACAAAAATGACTGCAAAAATCGAGCAATTATTAAAGATTGATCTCGAACATCACTGCCATTGTCTTTTAAAACTCAGAGTCAGTGGCTGGTACTCAAGAGCCTATCAAATGTTGCCACCCACATATTGTCACCTTTGAAGGTCACCATATTTACTAGGTAGATGTGGATTAAGCCAAAGTTTCCTTCGCAACTCACCAGTCTTCTTGACATTTATAGGATACAATAAATCACTATTTTGAAATCTTCATCTTAACTTAAAAATTGTTGTAACAATTTCGTTTTTCGTATTTTATGGTTATAGTTTTGATGAGAAAATTAAGGATTGTTTGTTGCAATCTCCTTTTTATTTTGGTCATAAATTTCCCTTTTTGATACTGGAGAAGGGGTAATTTTGACAAGAAAAGGCTTGAATTGAACTTTTATATTTAATTTTTTCCTTAAAATAAATTTGAACCACCAATACTTCTAGAATGAGCAGATTCTCAGTCTCTCAGGTACTATTATCCATTACATTTGTTTCTTTGCTTTGAAAGGAATTGTTTTATTCATATATATTGTTCATATATGTACGATCTATGTCACTCTTTCATGATCACTTTTGACATGTTTGAATGAAATTAAATCCATATAGTGAAAAACAACTATGTAGACTATTATGACATGCTAGACTTTACTATAGTAGTGTTGTAAAAAATATAATCATGATGAAAAATTACTAATAAATTAATTTTAAATATGTAAAAAATATAAATCATAAAGTAAAAGTAATTTACTTTTAAATACCACACTTCTACTTGTAGTCACATCTTTTTTTAGTCACCTCAATAGGATATTTTTTTATTCAATTTATCTTTTGACAACTTGTCAATGTAGTTAAACCATAGTTACATGGATTCTAGAGCAAACACTGAGTTGTAAATGTAACTTCTACACAAAATGACTAACCCCATAATATTTTATGATATATCTTAGGAGACCCATTTAAACCTCAATATTACCATAATTTTGATTATGATGTGTGTATGCATATGCAACATGTTTAACCTTGAGAAATGTAACTTCTACACAAAATGACTAACCCCATAATATTTTATGATATATCTTAGGAGACCCATTTTAAACCTCAATATTACTATAATTTAGATTATGATGTGTGTATGCATATGCAACATGTTTAACCTTATTTCTCAGTGACCATTATTCCCTTAATAAAAGACAATAAATATGAGTTAATAATGTCTCCACCCTTGCACCCTTTTGCGACCAAGAAAACTTCGATACATGAATATAATTCTTGAATGGCATGAAATACATGACATTCTTGGTATCATATATGAATGGTTGAATGTCTTTTCCATGTTACATGCTTGGGAAAAACCATATTTACTTCCTCTTATATGTAGAATGGTAAATAAGGTAAATTATCCTAGAACATTAAGGTGAATCCTAGAAACTTCAAGGCACAAGTTCAATCAACAAGAGGGCTTGGAGCCATTACAATTATATTCTTGTAAAAATTTAAAAATGTCACTTATGGGAATTGAACATAGATGGAGAGGATAATAATTATTCCTCTCAACCAACCAAACTAAGCCCAATTAATATATGAATAGTTAAAGGTTATAATAAACATAAAGTAAAATTAAAAAATATAAAATAGAATTATATTAATATGCATTTTTATTAAATAATAAAACAATATTATAGTTTATGCATATATGTAGGTTTTAACCCCATACAGAAATTACTTGCATACGAATTCTAAAACACAGAAAATAAACAATGCGAGAGCATTACACATAAAACACATATACACAGAGATTTTCCCCTGGATCCCAAAATCGAGAATACCAGCTTGATTTTTTATTATGTTCCTTTCAATGTTACAATACATATTTATACATGCTAAAGCATCCAATACCATGCACCGAAAACCATGCACAAAGCCATAGGTAGGTCCGCCCAACTTAATATAGGGTCCAAAAACAAAATTTCCCAGGCCGCTACCCTAGACCCCATAGAGTGGGGTTACCTACACCCCTCAAACCCCCTATGATTCCCCCCACTACACAATCGGCACAACGAAGGGGGGGCTTTGCCCCCTTTCTAACCCCCGAGTTAACTACGTGGGTTAGTCGTGGAAAGAATAAAACACAACCCAACATTCTCCCACTTTTTGTTTTCTTTCCACAGGGGGCCACAAGAGAGCTTAGTCATTTATCTAGCCCTGCAATGCCCATTATTTCTCTACACCAAGAGAACTTATCAGAGCTCACAGATTTTTTCAATGCATCTGCAGTATTCTTCAAAGTGTCCACCTTTACCAGCAACACCTTTTTGTCTTCTATCATATCCCTAACAAAGTGATACTGAACATCAATGTGCTTTGTCTTTGAATGATATGCAGGGTTCTTTGCCAAGAAAATTGCACTTTGGTTGTCACAGTCTATCCTTATAGCTCCCTGTACTAACCCCATACTTGAACACAACTCTGCAACCAAACTGCTTCCTTGCTTGCATGAGTGGATTCCATGTATTCTGCCATTGTAGTTGATAGTGCCACTACAGATTGTTTCTTACTCATTCAACTGACTGCACCTCCAAATAGGTTAAACACATACCCACTTGTAGATCTTCTCTGATCCAGATCTCCAGCCCAGTCTGCATCAACAAAGCCATGAATATCCAACACTCTGTCCAATCCTAGTCTTCCTTCGTAGCACAAACCATAATCACTAGTGCCACACAAATACCTGAAAACCCGCTTCATTATTATCTAGTGCTCCTTCTCTGATTTTGACATAAACCTACTCAATACTCCCACTACATGTGCAATGTCTGGTCTAGTATAGACCATCGCATACATCAGGCTACCAACTGCACTTGCATATGGAACACGAGACATGTCCTCTTCTTCTTCTTATGTCTTGGCACACTGTTCAGCAGATAACTTTACACCTACAGGAAGGAACCTTCACCAATTTACTCTCCCGCATATTAAACCTCTGCAATATTTTCTTGACATACTTCCTTTGGTTTAACGAAAGCTTCCTCTTTGTCCAATCTCTTTTAATTTCCATTCCCAAAATGTAGTTTGCAGCACCAAGATCTTTCATGTCAAATTTGGAGGACAAATGGGTCTTCAAATCCTGGATAATTTATTTTTCATTTCCAACTAGCAACATACCATCCACATACAAGACCAGATAAATAACACAGTCACTAATTAATTTAAAATACACATAGTGATCTACTTTGCTTCTGGTGAATCCAAGTCCCCGTATAAATGTATCAAATTTCTGATACCACATCCTTGGTGACTGTTTTAACCCATACAGAGACTTCTTTAACTTGCATACAAGTTCTTTCTTACCCTTCACCGCAAAGCCTTTAGGTTGCTTCATGTAGATATCCTCTTCCAGAACCCCGTGAAGAAATGTTGTCTTCACATCCATCTGTTCTACCTCAAAATCAAAAGCAGCAACAATAGATAAAAGTAATCTAATAGAAGTTAACTTGGCAACAGGAGAAAAGCTATCACCAAAATCAATTCCCAGCAACTAGGAATAACCTTTTGCTACCAACCAAGCTTTGTATTTCTCCACCTTTCCTTCTGCATTTGTATTCTTCTTGAACACCCATTTTCTGCCAATGCAATTCCTTCCAACTGGAAACTCCACCAGATCCCAAGGCTCATTTTTGTGCAAAGATTCCATTTCATCAACCATGGCCTCTTTCCAGAGTTTTACATCCTCTGAATCTATTGATTCCTTCACAGTTCTGGGATGATCATCAGTAATAGATAAAGCAAAATTTGAACAGAAAGCAGATGGACTATTCCTTTCTGGCTGCCTTCTTTCTCGAACTGATCTTCCCACAACCAGAGTTTGTGGCTCTTCATCTTCTGATTCCTCCTCTACTGTAGAGTCAGATTCTTCCTCCTTTAGCTCAAACTCTATCTTCTTAGGTTCCTTTGGTTGGACTTCATTTTTAATAACATCTTTCACCTCTCTGAACACTAGATTTCAGTTGTACACAACCTTCCATGTTACTGGGTTCCAAAGATTATAACCCTTTAAACCATCCTTATACCCAATAAAGATGCACTTTTTAGATTTACTATCCAACTTGGTTTGTTTCTCCTTTGGAACATGTACATATGCATCACATCCAAATACCCTCAGATGTGAAAGAAAGGGTTTGTTACCAGTCCATACCTCTTATGGAGTCTTATCCTCCAACGCTGATGAAGGTGATCTGTTGACCAGGTAACATGTTGTCTCCACTGACTCTACCCAGAATTCCTGTCCTAACCCAGCACCACTGAGCTGTAGGTTTTAACCCTGTACATAAATTACCTGCATACGAATTCTAAAACACAGAAAAATAAACAATACGAGCGAATAACACATAAAACACATATACACAGATATTTTCCTATAGATCCCAAAAACTGGGACTACCAGCTTGATTTTACATTATATTCCTTTCAATGTTACAATACATATTTATACATGCTGAAGCATCTAATACCATGGACCGAAAACCATCGCGTCCAAAACCATGGACTGAAAACCATAGGTCAATTCGTCCAACCTAATATAGGGTCCAAAAAAAATAATTTCCTGGGGCGCTGCCCCGGACCCCTTATAGGGTGGCTACCCGCCCCCATCAAACCCCTCAAATAGGGGGGGCCACTGCCCCACTTGTGACCCCCCCGCTGCACAATCGTCACAATGAAGGGGGGGCTCTGCCCGCTTCTAACTCCCTGGTTCACTACGTAGGTTAGTTGTGGAAAGAATATAACACAACCCAACATTCTCCCACTTTTTGTTTTCTTTCCACAGGGGGCCAGAGGAGAGCTTAGTCATTTTTCTAACCCTGAAATGCTCATTGTTTCTTTACACTAGGAGAACTTCTCAAAGCTCATAGATTTTGTCAATGCAACTGCAATATTCTTCAAAGTGTCCACCTTTACTAGCAATACCTTTTTGTCTTCTATCATATCCCTCAAAAAGTGATACTGAACATCAATATGCTTTGTCTTTGAATGATAAGTAGGGTTCTTTTCCAAGAAAAATGCACTTTGGCTATCACAGTCTATCCTTATAGCTCACTGTACTAACCCAATACTGGAACACGATCTCTGCAACCAAACTGATTCCTTACTTGCATGAGTGGTTGCCATGTATTCTACCTCTGTAGTTGATAGTGCCACTACAAATTATTTCTTACTCATCCAATTGACTGCTCCTTCAGATAGGTTAAACACATACCCACTTGTAGATCTTCTCTGATCCAAATCTCCAGCCGATTCTGCATCGACAAAGCCACGGATATCCAAAACTTTGTCCAATCATGGTCTTTCCTGGTAGCACAAACCATAATCACTAGTGCCATGAAAATACTTGAAAACCCACTTCACTGTTGTCCAATGCTCCTTCCCTGGGTTTGACATAATCCTGCTCAATACTCCCCCTACATGTGCAATGTCTGGTTTAGTACATACCATTTCATACATTAGGCTACCGACTGCACTTGCATATGGAACACGGGACATATCATCTTCCTCTTCATGTGTCTTGGGACACTATTCAGCAGATAACTTTACACCACAGGAATAGGAACCTTCGCCAGTTGACTATCATGCATATTAAACCTCTGCAGTATTGTCTCAACATACTTCCTCTGGTTCAACTAGAGCTTCCCCTTTGCCCGGTCTCTTTTAATTTCCATGCCCAAAATATAGTTTGTAGCACCAAGATCTTTCATGTCGAATTTGGAGGACAATTGGATCTTCAAATCCTGGATAATTTCTTTCTCATTCCCAACCAGCAACATATCATCCACGTACAAGACTAGATAAATAACCCGGTCACCAATTAATTTAAAATACACACAGTGATCTGCTTTGCTTCTGGTGAAGCCAAGTCCCTATATAAATGTATCAAATTTATGATACCACATCCTTGGTGACTATTTTAACCCATACAAATACTTCTTTAACTTGTATACCAGTTCTTTATTACCCTTCACCACAAAGCCTTTAGGCTGCTTCATGTAGATCTCCTCTTCCAAATCCCAGTGAAGAAATGTTGTCTTCACATCCATCTGTTCTACCTCAAAATAAAAAGCAGCAACAACAGATAAAAGTAATCTAATAGAAGTTACCTTGGCAACAGGAGAAAAAATATCACCAAAATCAATTCCCAACACCTGGGAATAACCTTTTGCTACCAAATGAGATTTGTATTTCTTGACCTTTCCTTCTGCATTTGTCTTCTTCTTGAACACCCATTTGCTACCAATAGGTTTCCTTCCAACCAGCAACTCCACTAGATCCCAGGCCTCATTTTTGTGCAAAGATGCCATTTCATCAACCATAGCCTCTTTCAAAAGTTTTCCTTCCTCTGAATCTACTGCTTCCTTCATAGTTATGGGATCATCATCAATAATAGATAAAGAAAAATTTGAACAGAAAGCAGATGGAATATACCTTTCTGGCTTCCTTCCTTCTTGAGCTGATCTTATTACACCTGGATTTTGTGGCTCTTCATCTTTTGATTCCTCCTCTAATGTAGAGTCTGATTCTTCCTCCTTTAGCTCAAACTCTATCTTTTCAGGTTCCTTAGGTTGGACTTCATGTTTAATAACATCTTTCACCTCTCTGAACACCACATCTTGGCTCTAAACAACCTTCCTTGTTACTGGGTTCCAAATATTATAACCCTTTAAACCATCCTTATACCCAATAAAGATGCACTTTTCAAATTTACTATCTAACTTGGTTCGTTTCTCCTTTGGAACATGTACATAAGCATCACATCCGAATACCCTCAAATGTGAAAGAGAGGGTTTCTTACCAGTCCATACCTCTTGTGGACTCTTATCCTCCAACACTGATGAAGGTGATCTATTGACCAGGTAACATGCTGTCTCCACCGCCTCTGCCTAGAATTCCTATCCTAACCCGGCACCACTGAGCATGCTTCTTGCCCTTTCCATAAGTGTCTTGTTCATTCTTTCTGTAACTCCATTTTATTAAGGTGTATATGGAGTAGTCTTCTACTGTGCTATACCACACTTCTTACAGAATTCTTCAAATTCCTTGCTGCAAAACTCTCCACCGTTATCTGACCTCAACACCTTTATCTTCTTCTCTGTCCAGTTTTCCACCAGAGCCTTAAATACTTTAAACCTGTCGAAGACTTTAGATTTCTTCTTAAGGAAATATATCGATGTATTCCTTGAGAAGTCATCTATAAATGATACATAGTACACAAACTTACCCAGTGATGGAACCTTCACAGGTCCAAACACATCACTGTGCACAAGCTCTAATATTGTTTTGCCCTCTTACCACCAGAGGGGAAACTCACCGGATTCTGCTTCCCATATACACAATTTTCATAGAAGTCAAAATCCAGAGATCTATTTTTTTTTTTTTTTTTTTTTTTCTGAATCAGACTATTCTATTATATTACAAAAAGTCAAAAATTACAGCATTAGTGTTACAACAGGGCCGTAGCCCTGTGATTCCTGTCAAGAGATTGACAGTTTGCCCAAGTTTAAACATGTCCAAAATTACACAGGTACAAAAATTGGAAGCGATGACAAACTAGCATAACGACATAGGACAGTGCATAAGACCGACACCTAAAACTTATGGATAGCCGACACTTGGATTTTGAGATCCAACACATACAAGATGACAAGATGAGTGAAAACAGAGATGACAATGAGTGAAAAAAGAGAAAACTTTCCCATCCCAACGACTAAGAGTGAACAGCAGGTCGAGTTATTCATCGTCGGTGGTATGCGGTTCGTCCTCCTCCTTGCCCCTGAAGTGCTTGGGGATGTCCGGGTCGGAGAGATGGATCCTCTGCGCTGGTTCGCTGGGGCCTGCCTGAGAGTCTGGGGAAGAGCTGTCCTTGACGGGGCGTAACAGATCAATAGTAGGCAATTACATATCGATTGTGGGAACAATCTCTGGAACCCGAGGAGGGTTTGCCTGCGGTGCTTCCTCTTGACCCCTTAGATTGCCACAGTGCTCAACAGAAACCGAAACGATGAATGTGGAATTTGCCAAAGAGCAGGGAATTCGATACCTAACCATGGGATGCGCAGAGTGCCCGTAGTCCATGATTTCTCCATGCTACGTTGCCCTACCGCGGCCAGCTACTCGTCCCCGGGAGCGACGGTGGTCTGAAGTAACTTCAATTGATGAAGAGGGAGAAATTGCATGCCTCTGAGCCGAAGCACGACCCCTGGAGCTTCCACACCTGCTAATCATCCTCAAGCGCTCACGCTGCATCACCAAGTTATCCAGAGAGCAGGAATATCCCTGCGCAATCTTCCACAGAACTAGAGAATAATCCGACGCTACCACCGAGTTCTCATACCTTATATAAGAGTGCTGGAAAGTGACAGAGGTGCCAGGCCTTTGTAGCGCCATTTTTCCACTTCCCAGGAGAACAGTTAAGATAGAAATGACTGGTATTAATTCCCGCAGAGGGACAACGGCCGCCAATCTTAAATAACCACTGGCTCTGTAATGCGTGGCTCGTCCGGGCTGATACATGCCCATGTGACGAGCCATTGGCCTGCTACGCGTTGGATCCACCCGCATCCGGGAGGGAGAGGTCTTTTTGCACCAGAGAGATGCAGTCCTTTTTGAGTTGATCATCATCTACCATGTTCAAAGTGCCGGAGAAGTATGGTAATAGCTGAGAAACACCTTGGTTAGCCATTCTGTCTGCTACCTGGTTTGTTGTTCTTCTTACATGCTGGAAGGTTATACTTTGGGGATTTTTAAGCTTTGCCTCCAGGGATTCCAATCTACTGAGCAATCTCCAGCTTGTTGCTACCTTAACTGCTGTAGCCCCTGCCTGTAATCTCTTGGCCGCTGCTATAAGGATGAGAGAATCTCCTTCGACCTCAAGAGGGAAGAAGTGCTTTTGTTCTGCTAGACAGATCCCTTGCCAGAGTCCTTCCAGTTCAGCTACATTGTTAGTGTCTTTGCCTATTGATCCAAAGTAAATGTGCAGTAATGCTCCTGTATGGCTTCTGAAGATTCCTCCAAATCCGGCAGGTCTAGGATTTCCTTTAGCTGCCCCATCGAAGTTAAGCTTGAATGAATTGGTTGCTGGTGGGGACCAGGAAGACGGGGAGATGGAGCTGAGTGGGGGACGAGTGATGACCTTGGCAAAGGCAGAAAGATCGAGATTCCATTCTTTCAAAATATCACTCTCCTGTTGCGTTTCTGGCATGTCTGTATCATACCAGGTTCTTATGGCTAAGGTTTCCTGGATGTTTTTTTTGTAGATGAGCCACAGAGCGTCTATTGACCGGGATGTGTTGTTGAAGATTCTGTAGTTTCGCTCCTTCCAGAGAATCCAACACAAAAAGCCTGGTATGAGACTCCATAAAGTGTTGAGAAGCTGGCTTTTGAACGAGTTCTTGCTCTAGTTCCTGATATTTTCCTTTACGTCCTCCCCCCTGGGTTCTGTTCTCATGTTGCATTTCTCAACTTTCTCCCAAAGTTGCTTAGCTAGCGGACATGTCTCCATTAAATGGCTGATGGTCTCAGAGTTGAGATTACAATTTGGGCATCTTGATGGCCCAATGAATCCCCGTTTTATCAAATTGTCCCATGTAAGAATGCGTCTTTTACTTAGCAGCCATAAGAAAGTTGAGATCTTGGGCCATAGCCCTGGTAGCCAAACTCGTCCCCATATTTGATCTTTGTCCATTTGGAGGTCTGAATAGCGCAGTTGATGGGCTTCTTTAGTGGTGAATGTGCCTTTGGGCGTGTGACCCCATCTGAGTTTGTCCTGCTGGTTGGAGTATCGAATTCTTCGATAAGTGAGTTCTTGATCGATATCTGAATACATTTCTCCCTGCCAATCCCTCTGCCAGCTGCTCGCTGGTTTCCATGATTGGTAGCCATGATGCCCGGATTGTTGCCAGAATTGGTGAACATGGGTGAGGTTCGCTTGCTACATATGAGATTGCCAAAGGGGATTTTGGAATATATTTGCAAGTTTAGGGAGTTGCTGCCACGAATACTCCCAAAACTTTGCTGTCGTGCCTGAGTGGATTTCCCAGAAGCTGTGTTCTTGAATGAAGTGGCTGTGAATCTTTGCAGTGTTCCAGATGGGTGATCCTTGGGCTGTGGAGTTGATTCTTATGAGATCGCTCCATTGACTTCCCGGGGCATATTTTGCTTGCCATAATCGAGCCCATGGTGAATGAGGTTTGGAGATCCAATTCCACCACATTCGTGCTCCCATTGTATTGTTGCTTTGAAGCGGATCCCGTAGTCCTAGTCCTCCTTCTGATTTGATTTTACAAACTTCTTTCCAATTAACAAGAGCCCATTTTCGATTCCGTCCAGTGGAGCCCCAGAGGAAGTTGCGCTGGAGGTTGCGAATGGCTTTAAGGACCCATTTTGGAGCTGCCATGATGGAAAAGAGGTACAGTGGCATTGCTTGTAAGACCGATTTGATCAGGACAAGTCTGCCTGCCATATTTAGAGCACGGAAGGTCCAAGATGAGAGCTTTGATTCAAGCTTATCAAGGAGAGACCTCCAGGAAGCATGTTTGATGGCTGAATCAGAAAGAGGAGCCCCAAGGTATTTGGACGGCAAATGGGATATGGTGAATCCCAAAATTCTGGCAATATTTCTTTGCGTAGAGGGAGGGGTGTTAAAGAAGAAGAGCTGTGATTTCGAGGCGTTAATGGTAGTGCCAGAGGCATCGGAGAAGAGGGAAAGTAGAGAGTTGAATACAGAGGCTTCTCTCGAGGAAGGATGACCGAATAACATGGTGTCATCAACGAACTGCTGATGGGACAGAGGATTGAGGCCATGGATGGAGATACCTTTAAGAGCTTGAGAGGCGACAGCTGATTTGAGAAGCCTCCTTAGACCTTCTACCATTAGAACAAAGAGAAAAGGTGAAAGTGGATCCCCCTGCCTAATGCCGCGAGAGGGTCGAAAGGGAGATGAGGGAGAACCATTCAACAAGACAGAGAAGCTGGGAGAGGTAATAAGGTTCATAATCCATCTGGTCCAGGTTGCACTAAAGCAAAATCCAGAGATCTATTACTCATACTTTCTACCATACCTTTACCATGAAGTATTCGAAGGCTCTTCTCTCCAACGTGTCCAAGCCTTTGATGCCACAGCATGGTCTTCTCTCCATAGACGACTAGATTTTCTACTCCACTTTTAGGAACCACAAAACTTTTGCACCCATCAGCAACAATGCTACCTTGCAACTTATACAGAGTTCCAGTCCAAACTCCCTGCATCAATACCAGTGCCCCCCAAACCATCTTGCAGGTATCTTTCGCGAACACTGTTTTTACACCTGCATCATCCAGCTTTCTTACAAAAATAAGATTTCTTACTAATGCAAGAATATGCAGAACACCTGGAAGTGTTGTAACTCTTCCACCTTGCAACTTCAACTTTACTTTTCCACGACCAATGATTCTAGCCATCCTATGATCCCCTAAGAAGAGATCACCACCATCGTTTTTCTCATACTCGCAGAACCAATCTCTATGGGGAGTGAAGTGAAAGGAAGCACCTGAGTCAATCAACCATGCCTCATGATCTACATGTGTACTTGAAGAAGCCAAGTACACATCCCCATCTTCATCTGAGGTGGTTTTTTCCTCTGCAGAAGGAGCATCATCAGAACCCTTTCCTTTGTCAGGAGCTTTAGATTTACAATCCCTTTTGTAGTGCCCTTCCTTTCCGCATTTCTAGCACACCACCTTTACAGGTTTTCCTGGATATTTAGATCTCCCTCTAGATTTAGATCTCCCACTCGATGACTTATTTTTGTTTCTGTTCTAGGACTGTCCTTGTATAGACAAGGCATCACCATTCTGGCTCTCCATATTTTTCCATCTCATCTCCTCCGTCAGCAAGGATGAGACTATTTCATCAAACTGCATGCCAGTTGCATTGCTACCTATTGCAATAACCAGACTATCCCATGAATCTAGTAGAGAACACAACAAACTAATGCACTTATCTTCATCTGAAATTTTGATATCGACAAACGATAATTAACTTACCATAGTATTAAACACATTCAGATGCTCTATCACCGAGTCTCCATCTTTCATCCTAAGGTTATACAAATTTTTCCGCAGGAAAAGTTTATTCACCAGAGACTTAGATTGGTACAAAGTCCTATTGCACAAAAAATTCTCACCTTGACATTCTGCAATCTGTGTGAGTCCATTACCACTCATAATTTCCTCCTTTGTAAGTCTTAAGTCTCAGTTCCTCATATCAGGCCTTGAAAATAAGAGAAGGCCCTCAGAAGTCTCTAAAACTTTGGTTTTGTACTTTCTCTTTGCATTACTTGCGGTCCCACACCTAATGGTCATGGCTCCTGCACACCTGACCGCTATGTCTCTATGTTATGGGTGCGGATCCCTGTAAAAGTTAAAAAGCTACAAGTATATTCTTGAAAACTCACTTTGAGTCATTTCTAGAAGCTTTTGGAAGAAATCTTAAGGTGGCAAGTCCACTCCCTTAAGGTTCATGCATCCCATACCTTAAGGAGCTAACCCCTTGATGTGAGGAGATTATCCCTTTGAAGGAGGACTCTATACGTTCATAGGTGGACCTGTAACCTCCTTCCTTTGCACTATAAAATGAACCATTGGGCTGGCTACTTGGGAGATTGAAAGCTGAATATTTTTGAGGTGAAATTCCACTGGAACTTAGTCTTCTTAGTTGAGTTTTTATGAGGAGAGATTACATACCTCTAAGATCTCATTTGGAAGAGTGCAAGGCTTGTCAAAGTAAAGGAAATTCCTATTTCGGACCTTGGGAAGAGCTTGTTCGACATCAAGGCTGAAAAGGTTGTAAGGTTCTTCTACGTCAAAGTTAATACAAATAAGTTTGTTTTCCTCAATAAACTGTTGTTTTATGGTTTATTTTATGGATTCCTTGATCACCATAATGGACATGATTTATGATATTAGCTATGCAGGTGCTATTCGATGTTTTCTTGTTTGCGATTGCAGGTTCTCAAAAGGAAACTCTTTCGGATGGTTGAAGGATGGCTGCTACAAACTAGTGTTGGACTTAAGGTAGGGTCTTAACACCTCTATAGTTTTTATTTATGAATCATATATGTTTAGAGAAAGATATATTTGTTTGTTTGCTTGTTGCTAGACTATCTTCTGATACTAGGGAGATCGGCCTTGTCCGCAAGATCGATTTATCTGGCCAACAAATTGGCGACTCCACTGGGGATCTGAATTTGGTTTTTGGTTTTGCTTTGTCTTTGACTTGAGAAACTTGTTCTCATTTCTAGTTTTTTCTTGCTGTGTGTTGGCTTGGGTAGTTTTTAGAATTTGGATTATTTTTTGTTTTTTCGGAGTTTTCAGGGGACCACACTTTCTCTTTACAGACAATGCGGGCATCTCCGCACTTATCCTTTAGTACACAGAGCGGTACCGCATCTGGTTCTTCTGGAAGCCTACGGACCCTGTAAATTTAAAAAAAAAAACCTAAAATGTTTTCTTCCAGTTAAGTTTAGGTTTCATTTACAACTTTTAGTGTCTACCCAGATCTGCATGTGTTCTGTCAAAAATCTCTTGTAAGTTCCAATGGTATTTTTGTTTGAGATGATTTTCTGGAAGTTTTGCATGCCTGGAGTGGTTTTCACTTGGTGTCTGTAGTGACTCAAATATCAGAAGCCTGAGAAACCTTAGATTACCCTAGTGTCTTTTTGTCTTCTTGATGAGTCTGACTGGGTTGTGAAATCTGTCCTTTGTGAGAAATAGATTTAGTTTTCTCTTTGCAAATCTTTGAACGAACTTGGTTATAAGTTTTGAATTTCATTTTTATAAAAGAAAACATATCTAGATGTTTTTGATTGATTTGTTATTCTGAACGAATGAATCCTTGGTTTACTGAACAACTTAGCAAAACATCCTCAAAAAGAATTGAAGCTTTTATTTCAATTAGGTTTTTAGAAGTTTTTAGATCTCAAGATTAGTTTTGTAGTTTTGAGTGTTTTCTAGAAATTGTAGTTCTCTTTTGAAGAAATTGTTTTTTGTAGTTTCAAGTTTTGAAAAAGGAAAGGGATTTATTGTGAGCATAATTAGTAGTCTCGTTTTGAGTTCTTATTGAAAAAGACAAAAAGACTTTCTTTCCATTGATATGTTGAAAGGAAGATTTGTTTCTCAAAGAATTGCATTCTCAAACTCTTTCTTTTAGCTCGAAATTCATTGAAAGAAAAACGAATTGTTTATCATTTTAGGTGCATTTTTTAGTGTTTTTGGAGTCGAGACTTCACACCATTAAAGTTTCATTTCCATACCTATTGAATTAAGGAACAACCCATAAAAGCAACGCTTAATTAAAATTGATCTAGCAATCTTTTTTATTTCTATGGCTCTTATCACCAATATAGCTTAGGCTACTATCTTGGAGTAGGGAGTAATTAACTCTCCAAGATAGTTAAAACAAACAAGTAGCTATATCTTGCGGTAGGAAATAAATCCAATTGTAATTGATACATTCTGGGAAGCTCCTCTTAAAGGAGTCAATCACGAGATCATGTCCGAACCTTTGAGACAATCAAGTCTGTTTCATTGGGAAATATAGAAGATTTGCGTGTATTATAAATGGTAAACCTCGGATTAATCATTGTTGAGGAGCTTGGGGCCACTTGTTGGTAAACCTCGGATTGATCATGTCGAGGAGCCTTCAAGGGGATTGAGCTTTGTTACTCTGCCCTTTCACGTAGATCGGATCATAGACTATTCCCCCAGTTGTATTTGTTGTTGTTGGTAACCTTAGTGTCCATAAACTTAAGATTATTTTCTAAGGTGACGGTGAAAGACAGGTCTCACTATACCTAGAGCAGACGTTGACTAGACTCACTTCGACTCTTTGGGGGGTTCTCTTCACTTGAGATGGTTTTGTGAAGAAACTTGTGCCAGTCTGTTTCATTAAGCAGGTTGTTGGAGCAACTGTTCCAACCACCCTTTCTGTATTAAAATTCTACGACATTAGATTTCATCACCAACTAGTGTTTTTAGTAGGGGAAGTTATTGTTTGTGTGTGGTTTGAACTCTTAGATTTTTTAGGCGTGTGATTCAATTGTTTGTTTCTTTAGAGACTTTAGGTGGATTTATTGAAATTTTTCTTTGTTTTCATGCTAGTAACTAAATATTTAATCGTGGCTGAATTATAGAGACAATCTCGTAGACTTCGGGGGCAACCTCCTGAGTATACACCAAGCCAGCTTGAAGGGATACGAGCTCTTGTATCACCTAGTGACAGTAGAGTTGGGTCACCAAAAGCCAGAGAGTCATCCTTAATTGTTCATCCTAATTATCAAGTACAAACAACAAAGTATATTTCTGAGCCAATTTCACTTTTTGAAGTTACTGGTAGTATTTCTCCTACTAGTGAATTAGCTGAAGAACCTGAAATTTCTGAGCCTGAAACTAAACCTGCTGCTACTCCATCTTCAGGATTTTCTTCTCCAACTTCTAGTGGTCCTGGTTCACCCAGGGTAGGAAATATCATTACCCAAAATCTTCCTTCTGGCCTCATTTCTATTGAAGAACTTGTTAGTCTAGACGAAGACATAATTCTTCCCGAAAATCAACCAACTATAGAACTTAGGGAGCGTGAATCAATTTTCTATAGTCCTTTTAGGAGTGACACTTGGTACGTATCATTGACAATTTTTTTAGAAAACCCAGGCCTTAGTTTTTCACCACCTCGAATTCCTTTTCTTCCAACACCCAAAGGTTATTATCCTCCATTGAATATGTCGAGACAATCATCTATGTTTTCCCAAACACCGTTTATATGGTGGTCCTTCTGTTCCTTCTAGGTATTAGTCACTCACTGGTTCTTTTTCAGGAGCATTTCCTCAACCAATCGGACATGAGCTATCAACTGGTAATAATGGAACTCAACTGTTGAGCGCAGAAAAAATCCTTATGATATCTGGTAGTATTCCAAATCCACAACCTCAAGGTAGTCAATTACCGCTTGGGGGGCAACTCCAAGGTAGTCAGTTATCGTCTGGAGGGCAGCCTCAAGGTAGTTAGTTACCACCTGGGGTGCAACCTCAAGGTAGTCAATTACCGCCTGGGGGGCAACCTCAAGGTAGTCAGTTACTACCTGGGGGGTAAACTCAAGGACAATACATACCTCAAGGTCAACCCCAGACTCAGTACATACCTCAAGGTCAACCCCAATTTCAATACATACCTCAAGGTCAACCCTAGTTTCAGTACGTGCCTCAGGGTTATCAACCTCAAGGTCAGTACCTAACTCAAGGTTTCCAACCACCTTCTGGTCAACCATTTGTACAAGGAGCTGGAAATGTGCTGCTTAATTATCAACCCTATGCTCAACCCGATTATGGTCCTCCATATGCACAACCTTTTATGGGTCCATACCCTGGAATGAATATGGTGTGGGATCCATCTCAAACTCAATAGACTATGCAAACTAATGTACAGTTATCAAGTCAGCCTGGACAACCTTTAGTTTATGGTTTAACCCAACAACCTGTCTAGCCTACTGTTCAAACTTCTGCACCTAGTGTAGTTCAGCAGTCTAGGCCTAGTTCACCTCGAACTCCACCTCAAACTGCTGCTGCAACTACTACAGCTTCTATTCAACCTACCACACCTGTTTCTGGAGTATTGGTAGCTCCGGTTTCTACTGTTCATGTATCAGTGCAAACTCCTCAAGCCTCTTTACCACAGTCAATACCTACATTTCAGACTTCGGTCCAGATACCTGCAGGACAAGCTAGTCCAAGTACGGTTGTCACAAGTCAACCGCAATTCACTTATCAATCGTACCAGGGATAGTACCAATTCGGTCCTACTGTAAAAAACCCAGTTTATCAGTATCAACCGTACCCTGGCTATACTTATCAACAACCTCAACAACCCCAGTTTGGTTTGGTTAATCCTGGTTTCCCAGGAGGTTATAATATTCCTAATGCAAATCCAATTCCAGGTTATCCTAGATATCCTCCTCTTGGGCTAGTCTTGTTACCCAAGGTTTTCATGACCCTAACCGTCAGTTACCATTTATTGCAACTTTCGATTTACCTAATTTGTCGCGCCTTACGAATGATCTGATTTAGTATCTTCCGTATTGGTTGCCAATGCCTAATAAGTTGCCCAGTGATATCCCGAAGTTCAAGGGTAAGTTAGGAGAGGATCCATCAAATCATGTGATAACTTATCACCTCTGCTGTGCATCTAATTCCATCATTGATGATTCAATTTGCTTACGTCTTTTTCAACGAACTCTAATTGGTCTTGCTGCCAAATGGTACATTGAGTTACCACGAGGCTCTTTTTATAATTTTAGTCAGTTAGCCACTTCTTTCTTAACTCATTTTCAGTTGCCTGTCAGATACGACAATGCCACGGAATTGTTAACTTCACTAAGACAATCCACGTTCACATATATTTCTAATCATATTCATGAATGGCAACGTAGAAGGCGTTTAGTGAAAGTTTTTATTCCGGATCAAATTTTAGCGGAATGGTTCGTAAAATCATTATTACCTAAAATCACTGAAGATGTAGCTAAGGCAGGAGTTGTTACTGAAGAGCAAGTCATTGCTCAGGCTCAATACCTTGACCTCAAATATACGCAGTCATGTACTTTACATGAAAAAATCCTCGATCTTCTGAAACACAGCCAAATAACTACAGCTCCTTCAGGGTCTCATGCCGCTAATGGTATGATTGGTTCAGTTCGTACTAAAAGCAAGAAGAAATCTTCAAAGAATTCTTCTCCTGTTATAACTTTACGAGATTCCCCGACAGGAGACTCTTCCGCTGAAATTCCTGCCGATATCCATGTCATAGAATCATCTACGGCCAAATCAAAATCCGGTGGTAAAAAGAAAGGGAAGAAGAAAAACAAATAGAACTCAAAAGAGAAAACAGATAAAAATGAATCTATTTATGAGAAACGTAAACCTCGCTATCCTTGTCTCATTTGCGACGAGGATCATTTTACCAAAGATTGCCCACATCAAGCAGAGGTTTCAAAAATCATCAAAGGTTCTCAAACCCTTGCTGTCTTGAAGGATCCTTTTCCTTATCAGGATAGTAAGATGATTGGTTCTTCCTCAAATTCCTTAGAAGAACCCATTATGATGATGTCTCATGTTAGGATTGTGACGCGATCGCAAGATCATGGTAGTAAAAATCATGTTGGTGGTAAAGAAGCAGAATCTTCTAATTCAAACCCATTAACTACAACTCCTCCTGGTTATGATCCACTATAAATCGAAAAACCTAACCCTAAATTAGTAATCAAATTGTCTGTTAAAGGTATACTTCAGAAATCAGCTTTCAATCCACATACGAGAGCTACTCAGAATTATAACATTGTTGAAGACTCAGCTATTTCCCCTTCAGCAATGTCGGCTTTGGAGGTGCTGCAATCATGCCCAACACAGTGTAAATTACTATTGTCTGCTATAGGAGCTGTTGATATTCAGGATTTGAACCTAATAGACTTTGATTTAGAGAATAGTACACCCCACCTACCTCATCAAATGGCTTTCAAGATTCCAGTGTTATTCAAAAACAGACCTTGCTTTCGGACTGTGATTGATGAGGGAGCTTCTACGTGTATTATGTCGATCCAGTGTTGGAGATTTCTTGGTTCTCCCACACTCAATCAGTCTCCAACGATTCTAAAGGCTTTTGATGGCCGAGGGTTCCATCCTTTTGGCATTTACAAGATTTACCTATAGAGTTCGAAGGAAAAACTGTAAATCTAGATGTGGAAGTGGTTGATGCCCCTCTAGATTACAACCTTCTACTGGGTCACAGTTGGTCTTATGCTATGACTGCTATTGTTTCATCGGTCTTTCGGCTTATCAAGTTTCCTCATAACGGAAAGATCGTTACGATAGACCAGCTAACTTATTTTTCATCTGACCCAGCCTCTTCAGATAGTATTCAACATGTCAGTAAAACAACTATCCCTTACAAGGATGTTGGGGTAGGTTTGATTAAAGATTTTGGTTTACTAGGAACATTTTCCTTCCCTCCTCCTAACATATCGCCTTATATTGCAACTATTCATATGATTTCATCAAACATTATTGCTTTTGATGATCCTTGGATCATACCTTCCGATTCTAAGGTGGATTCATTTAATGGCGCGATGCCTTTGAGTCCCTTTGAAATTGCATATCAGGCTGTACAGTCTTTTTCTGACTCTTGTTCAACCGAAACTGATCTAGTGCATGTGGTCCATGGGGAATAACTTTCGATATCAACCTCATCTTCAACAACATTTTCTGATCCTGTTCATTCTGATGAGCAGATTCGTGAACTTTTGTCTGTTGATGATTTACCATGGGAAGATCTTCATCATCGATCTTCGTTTTTACCTGAGCTTGATCATTTTGAAAATGATTTTTCATCTATTTTTACTACTGACTATGTCAAAAAACCCCAGAATCCATTGCAACATCTTGATTCTGAGTTAAATTTGGGAAATATCTCTCGAACGGTTCCTATTGACATTTCAGTTAAATCCAAAATTATTGAAAACATTCATATAGGTGCTTCCTGTACAAATGATGAAATCCAAACTTATAAAGCCTTATTTCAAGAATTCCGTGACGTGTTTGCCTGGTCATATGAAGAAATGCCAGGAATCGATCCATCAATTATTGTCCATGAAATTAAAACTTACCCGGATGCTAAACCTGTCCAGCAATGTTTGTGTTAGATTCACCCGAGAAAAGTCATTGCTATTAAAGCTGAAGTCGAGAAATTACTTCATGCAGGCTTCATTTATCCAATTCCTTTAATAGATTGGGTATCGAATATTGTTCCTGTTAACAAAAAGTAAGGAACGATAAGAATATGTATCAATTATAGGGATATTAATCGAGCTTATCCTAAATACAATTATCCAACCCCCTATATCGATCAAATTATTGATGATTGTGCCGACAGTGAAATGTTCTCCTTTATGGATGGCTTTTCTGGTTACAATCAAATCAACATACTCCCTGCTGATCAACCTAAAACAACTTTCATTTGTCCATGGGGGACATTTGCTTATTGCAAATTACCTTTTGGATTGAAGAACGCTAGAGAAACTTTTCAAAGGGCTATGTCTTATGCATTTCATGACATCAAGCACATTGTGCAGCCTTATATCGATGATTTACCTGCCCACTCATTACGTAGATCCGATCATCTCACTCATTTACGAGCTATTTTTATGAGATGTAGGCATTATCGAATTAGGCTGAATCCACAAAAATGTGTATTCTGTGTAGAAACAGGTCGTTTACATGGATTTGTCGTTTCAAATGCTGGCATTCATGTCAATCCCTCGAAGCTTGAAGCTATCGTCAAATCACCTCCTCCTTCGACTCATCGCCAACTCCAAAGTTTGCAAGGGAAAGCAAACTTTTTATGTTGTTTCATTCCTAACTACACCGAGATAACGAAGGGTTTTACCAGGTCATTGAAATAGAATACCCCATTCTTTTGGAATGAGATAGCTGAAAAATCTTTTGATGCACTTAAACACGCGTTGACCCAAGCACTCTTATTGCATCCTCCCAATTACAACCAGGATTATTTTTTGTACCTCGCTACTTCTCATTCCACCATTGGGATGGTTTTAGTTCAGGAAGATGAATTCAATAATGAAAATGTGATTTACTATCTTAGTCGAACTCTAAATCCGACTGCGCTTAAATATTCACATGTGGATAAATTGGCATTGGAAACTGTTCAAGCTGTCGAAAGATTTCGTCACTACATATTATTACACTAAACCACGGTAATTTTTTACTGTAACCCTATGATGTATATCTTGACCAAACAATTGTTAGGGGGCAAGTATTCCAAATGGATATTTATCCTACAAGAATTTGACTTGGAATTTGAAAAATCCAAGGCAATGAAATCTTTGGTTTATGCGGAACTGATGTGTGATTTCCCGCATACTGATACTGAAACTGTGGTGGAAGAGCGCATTGCAGACAAATCCTTGTTTCTTATCAGTACTCTTGATCCATGGTATGGAGATATTATTGTTTATCTCCAAACCCAATCTTTTCAGCCTGAAATCTCACGATCTCAGCGACAGAAAATATGTTTCCAATCCCAACAATACAATATTATTGGTGATACACTTTATCGTCATGGGGCGGATTCTGTTTTCTACCGTTGTCTAACTCATGAAGAAGCTGAAAAGGTTCTCAATGATTGTCACTCTAGAGCATGTGGTGGTCATATGTCTGGGTATGCCACAACCCAAAAGATATTGTGCGCTGGTTATTTCTGGCCATCCTTATTCAAAGATTGTATCTATGCAGTCCGGAAATGCCACAATTGTCAATTTTTTTATCGTAAGATGCATGCTCCACCCGCTTCTCTCCACCCTATAATTGTTGTCAGTCCTTTTGCAAAGTGGGGTATTGACTTTATTACATGTAACCCTCACTCGGCCGGGGGGCATGCATATATCATCCTAGCGGTAGATTATTTTACTAAGTGGGCCGAGGCAATGCCTACATTTTCGGCAGACGGCAAAACTACTGCAAATTTCGTATTCAATCATATAATTGCTATATTTGGTGTTCCTCAAGCTATTATTACTGATCATGGAAGTCATTTTTGAAACATCATGATGACTGAACTGACTAATCAACTTGGCCTATATCATGATAGTTCTACTCGATATTACCCACAGGCTAATGGTCTAGTTGAAGCTATCAATAAAGTTTTAGTCACTATGATCCAACGAATCATTGGTATTCATAGGTCGAATTGGCATAACATGTTATTTCCAGCACTTTGGGCATATCGAACCTCAGTGAAAACATCAACTGGTTTTACTTCTTTTCAACTGGTCTACGGTTTGGAAGCAGTGTTACCCATTGAATGCAAAATCCTGTCATTGCAATTAGCCATAGAATTACTCCCAGCCACTTCTGAAGAGGAGAAATGGTTTTTGTACTTATCTCAACTAGATGAGAATCGATGCACTGCTGCATTAGCAATCGAAACTCATGTGAAACGGATAAAAGCTCAGTACGATCAAAATGTTACTCGTAATTTTTCCGAAGGAGACCTAGTTTTACTATATGATCAAGCAAATGATAAGCTAGGGGCTGGAAAATTTGTACCTATGTGGCATGGTCCTGATATTGTTAAGCGAAAGCTGGCAAAAGGGGCCTATAAATTGGTATATTTTGACGGTGTCTCTTTAGGTAAACCTAGAAATGGGCTTTACCTGAAGAGATATTATGCTTAAATTTCGGTGTGGAGATTTTTGTTAGATTAGTTTCTTTATAGCTGGTGTGTTTTAGATTAGAAAAGTGTGCCTAGTTTAGAGAGTGCTTTTATCATTGTTCCTACTTATCTTGATTTTACTCTTGATATTACAGATGTCGACGTCTCTTCAAACATACATTGGTTTTGCTGATGGTGGTTGTCGTAGTACACGGAACATTTCTTCCACAGCTTGGGTTATCTATTCACCCTCTGATGAGTTAGTATCTATGCATGGGGTAAGCCTTAGTCAAACAACGAATAACATTGTCGAGTATAGTGCAGTGATTGAGTTATTATCTGAATCCATCTCATTTGGGATTCGGAGTTTGATTGTTAGTTTAGATTCTAAACTCGTTGTATTATAGCTTAACAGGGTTTATGCCATTAGAAATCCAGTGTTATTAAGATTATTTTTGAGAGTTCATCTCTTGGAACGTGAATTTGATTATATTGAATATCAGCTTATTCCAAGACATTTAAATACATTAGCAGATGCAGTTGCTTCTCATATGATAAATAGACATTTGCAATAATCAAAACAGTAAATTTAAAAACCTTCAATAACATGTTACACAAGATAACTAGTAATAATGATATATCACAGCATAGAAGAAGTGTGTCAAAATATACATCATCTTCGATCATAGGTTGAAAAACACTTGATGATCAGCAAAATGATAGTACAAAAAGACAAAAATGTCGTATGAGTCTACAAAAGAGATCATCCTATCCCTGTTGATGATCACGATAAGAAACCACTGCTCGGGCCACCCTACAAAGGAACCTCCTAAAAGGTCCTAGGACCTTAATCACATATCGCTATAACCTAAGTGGGATATCATCTATGCTAGTCTCTAGAATATCTACTATCAAATGCTCTAGATGATTCTCCAAATCGGTTAGGATCTCTGTAGATTGGTCTTATGCGGCTGGTACTGCTGCAACTGGGTGTCTCCTCTCATAAGGCTGGAGAGTGGCTGGTCATTGTGGACCCACATCTGCATTTAAAACTTTTTATTGTCGGTTTGGGATGATTTAAAAAACAAAAAAAATTAGTTAAAACTTAGAAAGTGTTGAAAATGATTTTACCTGAATCATCCCACTGCTCTCTTGGTGGAAAAATCATGTCTGGGTCAACGCGATAATCCATCCCAGCATATGGAAAATTCTGAATCACAAAGAGTTGGTTCCTCAACCAACGAAAATACTCACGTGGAAATCGAACAACCTCTGAACCCTCCTCAGGGTGGCGGGCCATCAAAGCAACCCAACTCATTATCCTAGGCTCTCAAGGAAGACCAGCCTGAACAAAAAGCTGCTACGGGACTAGCATAGGGACTCTCTCTAGACCAAAGCTCACAACGAGGAAACCATATCCAAAGTTTTTTAGTTGTTCGTTCATTGCTCTAGTTAGTTGGCCTTTTACATTCGCCAACATAGCTTCATACCAATTGAATATGGTACCTCGATAACAGTCTACTACCATTTGCATCTGGGATCCAATAGATACATGCAATGCTGCACTCCTGCATAGTTTGGTGACAGTGAATGCAATAACCTTAAGTTCAGGACGGTTGATAGTTTTAATATCGATTTGTTTGTCCTTTGTTTGATCATTGCAAAACTCCAATCAGAGACTAGCGATAGACTGGTCCCCTGGCCTAGTCCCGAAAAGAGATAATCATTTGCCTCTCTTGGGCAAACTAGTCAAGAAATATATGTCCTCTAGCTCAATTTTGAGCCGGTGGACACCAATCATGAAAAGCTGGTCCTGAATTTTCCATCTGTCTACCAGCCATTGCAAGAAATCTACTTGGGCCCTCATGCCTGGTATGGCCTAGAACTTAAACAACCTGCATGCTTTCAATGCTTGTATTGTGGGTGGATGATTTATTGCGGCAAAATCCACATCCTCATGCTCACGTTCACGCCAAATAAGCATTTTGTATGTCCTGCAATGCAAAAACGACATATTAGAACAATTTAGTTCCAAAATGTTTGGGCGGAAATAGAGAAATTTAATTTTTTAAAATCCATTTCGCGGGGTCTGCACCCACTGGTTATAGACAGTGCATAGGTCCGCATGTGTCATAAGCAATAGGTGCGGACCCACGACTCTTTACTTTGTAGAAAAAGTCGGGGTCCGCAGGCCCTGCGAGTGATTTCTTAAACTAATTTCTCCTCCAAAAAATAAAAATAAGTCTAAAAATGAAATGTAAATGGTTGAAATGAAAGATAAGAATGATGTGGATTACCTGGAGCTGACGGTTTTCGATTCCAACGCACGGATTTTTCGCAATCTTCACAGGAAGTTTCTTACCCAAAAGCTCTCACTTATCACTCTCAAAGCAAAATGGTAAAAATGAATTTACAAAAGCCCTTTTTATAATATTTTTTGAATAAATGAATTTTTAATTTATTTATTTTTCACTTTAAAAGGTAACTTTTTGATATATTTTTATTTATCTTAAACAGGTATGAGTACTGTTTTGAGTTTTTGTGCAGAATTTTGGATTTTTCAGGGAAAATTGATCATTTTTCAACAAAGAGTACTTTTCTCACTTTTTCAGACTCTTCCAAAAATTTACGAAAAATCGAAACATTGGAGTCCTCTTTAAGCTCTTTTCTGACTCATAAAATATGAAAAGATCGTTGAGTTTTTCCCTTTTTAACTCGTTAAACAGAATTAAAAGGGCGATCCACTTACAACTCTTTTCTGATCGTATAAACATGAAAAGATCACTGGATTTTTGTCCTTTTAAGTTTGATATTGGTTATAAAATGACGTGTCTTCGATCAATTTTTTACTTTTTCAGATCGGAGCCACTAATTATGAAAAGTACTCCTTGATCGTAATGGTCAAGCGGTTCTCTCAAGTATTATTTTATACTTTTTTGGGCTTGAGGGACACAAATTTATGAAAAAGGACACCCATGGAGTTTTCTTAAGTTTTTCTTCTGACTCCCTAAAATTGAAAAACACCGAGTTTTTCCTATACTGGACTCGTTAAAATTTAACAGTAAAGGACCTGTTCAATTTTAAACAGGAACGAACCACTCCTTCTTAGGGTTCAAATTTTAAACTAAGTTGGACTCATCCGAAGGATGAGCTTATAAACAAGCAAATGTTATCCTCCTCAAGCTTGTCAAAAATAAAGAGGTACTTGCCAGAAATAGTGGGGGAAAAGAGAGAAAAATGAACCTGTTTGTTACACTTTGTATTTTAGAAAAGCAGTTAACCACTCTTGAAAACGACACTTTTGTTCACCTGGGTTGGGAAATCCTTCGCCTAACAGTTAATCAAACCCTATTGAAAGTCTTCAGCCAGTTTTTGGGTATTAGCTTTGGGTCAATTGTCACCAAACCATTTGCAGTGTCGTTATGTGTTCAAGAGGTCAGTTCAAATAAACCATTCATTTGCAAAATATCTGTCATCCATTTTGACCATCCCTGAGTCAGTCCTTGCCAATATGTTTCTTCAAAACCTGATCTATGATTTCGTGTTGTGGGCTTGCCTACGACAGATCGCTTTCTATCGAATTTAGCTCATTATCTAGAAAGATGATCTAGGAATCATCAGTACCTTGGAATTTGCATGCCCTAATGGTAGGTTTCCCGCCTTCGATGATAGGTTGCATCATTGACCTTCGATCAAAGGATTCTATGACATGTTCGACATCAGCTCATTTATTCGCATTCCATAGATTGTATTGAGTACTTTGAGAGCCATTGACATTATTGGTGGTTTCTCTCGCACTTGTTAACAGTTTACATCATTAACTGGTAATCAAGTGGTTTCTACCATGTTCGACTTCGACATATTCATTCACATGGATAGAATCGTACTAGTTCAGGAAGCAAAAATCAAGACCCTGGATCTAGTTTCCACCATCTAGGCTATGAGGAACTTTTTTATTCATTATACAGTGGACTATTCATACACAGATGGCTGCGCCCATACTGTGCCTACATATTTCCATACTCTTGATGTATTACAAAATTATTCCTGTATCAGAACGAGTTTAGTCAGTTTTCTAGCCAGTTTTAATCTGAGTATGGGAATGCCTATCTCAGCGATGATATGTTGACATATATATATTTTGCATTGAATGTTTTTATAGGTTCTGACTGGGGTGTCCACAGGATGATCCTTGAAATGATAAATTACTTCACTCTTCATAGATGACAAACTATATCTTCATCTATTACAGACTTCGTACTTTAGGGGGCAATTTGTTGCACAAAAAATTGTCACCTTGACATTCTACAACCTGTGTGAGTCCATCACCACTCATACTTTCCTCCTTTGCAAGTATTAAGCCTCAGTTCCTCATATCAGGCCTTGAAAATAAGATAAAGCCCTCAAAAGTCTCTAAAACTCTGGTTCTGCACTTTCTCTTTGCATTACTTGCGGTCCCGCACCTAATGGTTATGGCTCCTGCGCACCTGACCGCTCTGTCTCTGTGTTATGGGTGCGGACCCCTATAAAAGTTAAAAGGGCGCAAGTATATTCTTAAAAACTCACTTTGAGTCATTTCTAGAAGCTTCTGGAAGGAATATTGAGGTGGCAAGTTCGCTCCCTTAAGGTTCATGCATCCCATACCTTAAGGAGCTAACCCCTTGATGTGAGGAGCTTATCCCTTTGAAGGAGGACTCTATCCCTTCATAGGTGGACCTGTAACCTCCTTCCTCTGCACTATAAAATGAAGCATTGGGTTGGTTACTTGGGAGGTTGAAAACTGAATATTTTTTAGGTGAAATGCTGCTAGAACTTAGTCTTCTTAGTTGAGTTTTTATGAGGAGAGATTACATACCTCTAAGATCTCATTTGGAAGAGTGAAAGGCTTGTCAAAGTAAAGGAAATTCTTGTTTCAGACCCTTGGAAGAGCTTGTTCGACATCAAGGCTGAAAAGGTTGTAAGGTTCTTCTACTTCAAAGTTAATACAAATAAGTTTGTTTTTCTCAATAAACTGTTGTTTTATGGTTTATTTTATGGATTCCTTGATCACCATAATGGACATGATTTATGATATTAGCTATGCAAGTGCTATTTGATGTTTGCTTGTTTGTAATTTCAAGTTCTCAAAAGGAAACTCTTTTGGACGATTGAAAGATGGTTGCTACAAACTAGCGTCGGACTTAAGGTAGGGTCTTAACACCTCTATAGTTTTTATTTATGAATCGTATATGTTTAGAGAAAGATAGATTTGTTTGTATGCTTGTTGCTAGACTATCTTCTGATACTAGGGAGATCGACCTTTTCTGCAAGATCGATTTATCCAGCCAACAAGTCCCTAACCTATCCCACAAAGCATTCGCCATAGCTTCCCCTGATACATTCAACAATACTGAATCTGAAACACACAATCTTATTGTGCTCTTTGCCTTCCTATCCAACTTCTTCCATTTTTCATCGGTCACTCCCATTGGTTTAGTACCTGGATCTACCACGATCCACTGATCTCTATCCAACAACAAATCCTCCATCTTGAGTTTCCACAACTCAAAACTCTAACCATTAAATTTCTCGATCTCTATCTTTCCACTGCTCGCCATCTTATTTTACCACTAGAATCGATCTCGTAGATCTCCCACTAAATAGGGTCTACTACAGGCCCGATTGAAACCCCTTAGCAACAAAGGCGTCTCCTTGAAGCCAAAACAGCTCTGATACCAAATGTAGGTTTTAACCCTATACATAAATTACCTGCATACGAATTCTAAAACACAGAAAAATAAACAATGTGAGCACATAACACAT
Organism: Pinus tabuliformis; assembly: GCA_031772625.1. NCBI lineage: Eukaryota > Viridiplantae > Streptophyta > Pinopsida > Pinales > Pinaceae > Pinus > Pinus tabuliformis. The sequence goes on from CM062815.1 coordinate 476,445,648, forward strand.
AAAATACATATACATAGAGATTTTCCCTTGGATCCCAAAAACCGGGACTACTAGCTTGATTTCTCATTATATTCCTTTCAATGTTACAATACATATTTATACATGCCGAAGCATCCAATACCATGGACCAAAAACCATCGCATCCAAAACCATGGACCGAAAACAATAGGTAGGTTTGCCCAACCTAATATAGGGTGCAAAAAGAAAATTTCCTGGGGCACTGCCTCGGACCTCGTAGAGGGGGGCTACCCGCCCCTCTCAAACCCCCCAGACAAGGGGGCGGCCACCCCCCCATGACCCCCTCACTGCGCAATCAACGCAACGAAGGGGGGGCTTTGCCCCCCCACTAACCCCCCAGTTCACTATGTAGGAGCATATTTAGATCCCTTTCCTTTATCGGGAGCTTTAGATTTATAGTCCCTTTTGTGGTGCCCTTCCTTTCCACATTTCGAGTACACCACGTTTACAGGTTTCCGTGGAGATTTATATCTCCCACTCGATGACTTATTTTTTTTTGTTCTGGGACCATCCTCATACAGAAAAGGCATCACCATTCTGGCTCTCCATATTTTTCTGTCTCATCTCCTCTATCAGCAAGGATGAGGCTATTTCATCAAACTACAAGGCAATTGCATTGCTACCTATTGCAATAACCGGACTATCCCACGAATCTGGTAGAGAACACAACAAACTAATGCAATTATCTTCATTTGAAATTTTAATATCAAGAGGTAATAACTGACTTACCATAGTATTAAATGCATTCATATGCTCTATCACTAAGTCTCCATCTTTCATTACTCTGAAAATGGGTTTTAAAGGCTTCTTGTCAAGCTTACAAGAACCTCTTACACTTCCAAAGCTTAAACATTCCCAAGGTTTATTGATTAACCAATGCAGAATTAAAAATGCTTGAAAATAGGTGTATGCTTATATTTGTTTTAAAACTGTTATGTGCTGTAAGTTCACTTGGTTATGCTAGTATAGAATACATATGACAGTAAGTAAAGCAAAAAATAAGAAACACACGCATATCAGCAAGATGTAGCAATAAAATAACACACATAACAACAATATTAATTTGGAGTTCACCCAAAACTCTTGGGCTACGTCTCCTTGAGCTCTAGTCAACTTGACTACGCTCTCTAGGATTATGGTAGCAATTATTTTACAAGTTCCACACTCAACTCCACTGGTTTACATAGAACACAATGGGCTTAGAACACCATCTCATCCCTGGCTCTGAAGCTCTCGACTTTCTGGCTCTGGCTCTAGCTCTAGCTCTCGGCTCTGGCTCTGGCTCTGGCTCTTGGCTCTAGCTCGTGCCTTTGGCTCTTGGCTCTAGCTCTTACCTCTGGCTCATGGCTCTGGCTCTGGCTCTGGCTCTCGGCTCTTGGCTCTCGGCTCTAGCTTTGGCTCTTGGCTCTGGCTCATGGCTCTGGCTCTGGCTCTAACTCTCCGCTCTCGCTCTGGCTTTGGCTTTAGCTCTTGGCTTTGGCTTGTGGCTCTGGCTCTTCGTTCTGGCTCTTGACTCTAGCTCGTGGCTATCGCTCTTGGCTTTGACTCTCTAAGCTCTCCCTCTCGGCCTCTCTATGCCTCTGTAACTTACTTAACCTCCAAGCGATTCTCCAGCAACAACTCGCTGTTGTCGATTGAGTTCTCTGGTTCACTCGACCTCCAAGTGACTCCCAAAACTCTCTGTGCTGCCCCAACAATCATGCTCTCTGGCTTTTGTGAGGCCTCTTCCGGCTCTACAGCTTCCCTAGCCGTTTCTCTACTTGTAATCACTTCTCTGCAGCTTCTTCTGCTCCCTGCATCTTCAACTGGCTATTTGGCTTTGTGGCTCTCTCGGCGTTACAAACGCATCATTGCCTATAAAATGCTCGCTTGTAGTGTGGCATAATGATCACGTGCAGTTACAAGGAATCAGGGGCCTTTCTTCAAGTGAAAACCTGAAAAAATACCATATTTCCCAATACACAGAGATATACCGGAAATACACAGGAAAACGCCTCATGGAGCATTTAATCGGACTTCAAAAATTATTGAATTGCCCCTAGAAATCCTTTCAGGTCTGCCTTTTATGGCTATCGAAAGCCCACCTTTGATCTGTGTGATCGCCGATCCAACGGTTGACAGTCTGTTTCAAGTGGCTTATGTGCACGGAGGTTACCCGCTTGAAAACGCAGTTTTCTCTCTCCTCAGCCATGCCACATGTTGGCTAGTGTATGGGTTCGGGCTGCACCCGTTCAAAACTACTTACCGCTTGAGGCCCGCCTGAAATCCCGTTACCACGGATTTCAAAATTTATAGGGCTGCATTTATAAACCTTTCGGGTTCGTCATTCTATCGCAAATCTCTATCGCATGGTGTAATGGCCAAAACCCAAATACATGGGAAATACATTGAATTTTTGAGGTTCCTGGACTTCAAATTTTATGCAATTGGGCCCATAATCCCTATCAGGTCTGAGTCCTGATCAGTAATCACAATCGCAACGGCCCGGGGGTCTACCCTTTCGGTATGTTGACTGCCAATCTTCTGATCCACTGATCGTCGATATCACACCTCGCATATCACATTGGCGGGGGTTTATGCCTTCTGCCCCTCCGATCATCGATCAACTAATCACTGTGATCATCGATATCGCTATTGCATTACCGCATTATCGCATGTCACCTTGTCTGGGGTCCCAATATCTGGCGAAGGCCTACCTCCGATCTGATATATCAGAGATCACTGATTGGGGGTCCTTCCACCTTTGTGTTAAGTCCTTCCCTTTGGCCTTTTGCAATGCGATTTCCTTAAGGAGCCTTTTAGGCCATTTTTAGAAGAAATGCTTCCTTTTCCAAAGGACAAAGGCAATCTTCTTTCTACGATAACTTCTTCATCCAAAGTCCATTTTAGCCCATTCAAGTTATAGTAGATTCAGAATAAGAAGATCTATGCAATGGGACTATTTCCAAGAGCATCCTTGGACTTTCATTTTCCTCTATGAGGAACACTTTAGACTTAGAAGTCTATCCAGGATCCATTTTGGATCATTCATCCTCAGGTTATACAGCTTTTTCCGTAGGAAGAGTTTATTCACCAGAGACTTAGATTGGTACAAAGTCCCTAACTTGTCCCACAAAGCCTTCATCATAGCTTCCCCTGATACATTTAGCAATACTGAATCTGAGACACATAATCATAATGTGCTCTTAGCCTTTTGATCCAACTTCTTCCATTCTTCATCGGACACTCTCGTTAGTTTAGTACCTGGATCTACTGCAACCCACTTATCCACCAACAGATCCTCCATCTTGAGTTTCCATAACTCAAAACTTTGACCATTAAATTTCTCTATCTCTATCTTTCCACTGCTCGCCATCATTTTTCACCACCAGAATCGATCCCGCAAATCTCCCACTAAACAGGGTCTACCAAAGGCCCGAGTGAAACCCCTCAGCAACAAAGTTGTCCCCTTGAAGCCAAAATAGCTCTGATACCAAACATTGTAGGTTTTAACCCCGTGTAGAAATGACTTGCATACGAATTCTAAAACACTAAAAATAAACAATGCGAGAGCATACCAAATAAAACACATATACATAGGGATTTCCCCCTGGATCCCAAAACCAAGACTACCAGCTTGATTTTTCATTATGTTCCTTTCAGTGTTACAATACATATTTATACATGTTGAAGCATCCAATACCATGGACCGAAAACCATCGCGTCCAAAACCATGGACCAAAAACCATGCGGAAAAGCATAGGTAGGTCCGCCCAACCTAATATAGGGTCCAAAAATAAAACTTTCCAGGCCACTACCCTGGACCTGATAGAGTGGGGTTACCTGCACCCCTCAAACCCCCTATGACTCCCCCCGCTATGCAATCGGCACAACGAAGGGGGGGCTCTGCCCCCCTTCTAGCCCCCCAGTTAACTACATGGGCTAGTCGTGGAAAGAATATAACACAACCCAACAATATAAATAAAAACAAAAAGTAATTAAATCACAATAGCATTGATAAATTTATGAAATATTATACTATAAATAACCAAGACTAGTAACTTCATAGGTAACTATTAAATAGTAAGTCAAAAAAATAGTAAGGGAATGTTTGATAGTGAAAATATGAAATATGGGAGTTGGATAAAGATAATTTATTATTTTAAATGTTTAAATAGATAATTACATGTATTTTTGAGTCGAGAGGCTCATTCTACAACCCAATATGAGAGAGATGTGTAAGTATGTTCGTGTTCAAGATGGAGTTACACGTGTCCTTTTAAAATATTATTAAAAAAGTGTGTTTGGTTTGTTTAATTAGACAAAAACAAACATGTATATAATGAAAAACAAAAATAAATATACGTTTTTGGTTTGTTTAATTAAAAGTATTCTAAATTATCAATAATCTCACTTTCAATGTCTATATTAGGGAGAAGTATTAAAAATATCCCACTCACCCTCAACCATAAATAAAATATTTCAAAATAGATATAATAATAATAATAAATGAGTATACATTTTGGTTTGTTTAATAAAAAGCATAATAAAACATTAGCAATGTGACTCTGATTGTCTATACTAAAGTATTTCACTCTTATCCTCAACCATAGATAAAATATTTTGATGTCCATATGAAACAACATAATATTATGTGAACTTTATAGAGAAATAAAGTTGTTAAAAGTTCAAAAATAATTATATACATTAAATATAGAGATTTTTTTTTGAATATAAAACCAATTTTAAGTGTTATCACTATTTTATGCCCAAATTTTCATCAATTTTATGCATTCAAAAATCCAACATAAACAATGAAAAATTACAAGTGATATATATATATATATATATATATATATATATATATATATATATATATATATATATATATATATATATATATATATATATATACATATATATACATATATATACATACATATCGATATATATACATATATATATATATACATATATATACATATATATATACATATATATACATACATACATATACATACATACATATATATATATACATATATATATCTATATATATATATATATATATATATATATATATATATATATATATATATATATATATATATATATATATATAGATATATATATATATGTTTTTTTCCTCTGGAAAAATCCGTAATTTTTCATTAGATTGGAAAAATTACATATTGTAGATGCTTTACGCATATGCTGTTTGCCACTATGGACAATGATCATAAGAGAAAAATACATATGATAAGCTATGTGTATCTATCAGCCAGATATACCTCGCAGGGCAATCTGCTATAGTTCGCTGTTATATACTGTCAAAACTGTGTCTATACATTTAGCCTTTCTAGGCTCACATGTTTTTTCTGTGACATTTCAAAAAATATCATTTGTGTTGTTCAGATAGATAGCAAAAAACAAAACAAAATGCACCCTGTTCAGTGACCAGGGTCACGCTGATATCTTTGATCTATGTATGGCTGGTGATAGTACTGGTATTCATTTGTCCCTTGCAGCTCGGTAATCTCCCACACACCCCTGTTCATCAGCGGCCTCCTTGGATAATTTGTCAGAATGGCTGTTATGCTCCCTGTAGATATGGGAGCAAGTGATGCTATTAAAAGCTGCTTTGAAAATAAAAACTTCATTTAGAATGATGCTGAGCGTGTGTATGTGACAATCAGATATGCCATTGAACCAATTTATAATAATTTTTGAATCCCCGAAGATGTTTATGCTGGTGCAATGGTGACTCAGAGAGAAATGTAGTAAGTGGCGCAAGGTTATGAGCTCAGCATAGTTGTTGGTTCCGGCACCCAGGCCCAATTTTACTTTGTAGTAATGATGAGCATTGATGTATAAGATGAAACCTCCACCACAACCCTGTTGGTTAGCTGCCCCATCAAAGAAGGCCCAAGGTGTATTTGTGTCAATACACGGGGGTGGGTGTGGATGGCATTCTTTGGGTGGCGGGGGGTCTAGAAGCTCCCTAAATGCAGCAATAATCCCAGCCTCGATCAGAGGCCAGTGAACAGGCCTGTTGTCAAAGATATGGCGGTTACGGGCTTTCCAAATATGCCAATTGACGAGAATCGGAAGGTTTATGCTCTTCGATCCTCTGTGCCTCTGTGTCCATTCTTCCCATTAGAAATTCAGGTCTGCTCCTTCCCAATGCCCGTTGAATGTAATTGAATTTGATAGAGAACTCCACAGGTCCAGTATAGCTCTGCATCGCAGGAAGAGGTGCTCTGTGGATTCTAATGCTCCTTTACACAGTATGCACCAGGTTGGTCCTTGAAAAGCTCTATGCGAGAGTTGCTCCCCTGTAGGTACCTTGTTCCTCAGTATACACCAGAAAAACATCTTGGTTCTTGGCGGCGCCATAAGCTTCCAGATGTTGTACCACCAAGACAAGATGATATCCAGTTTTTTATGTATGTTTAGAACAGTGTATCCGGCCTTTGGGGCGTATATACCATTCTCAGCTTGACTCCATATAAGTTCGTTCGGACCCTCTTTAATTCTAATATGGGATTCAATTAAGGCAACTCTGAAATCCTGCCATTCCTGATGCCATCTGTGTGGAAGGTCCATCTGATGCGCCGACCTCCATGCCTGATTAAAAACCCTTGAGTTTTGCTGGTCAGCAATATGTGCAAATACTTTGATCTCTCGTGAGTGTAGATATCTGATGAGGTCTTGAGAGAGGATATGCCTACCTCCACTGCCGATCCAAGGATCCAATCCTATTCGAGCCAGGGATCCATCATTGATCCTCCAGACCAGGTTGTCTCTGATTAGAGGTAATGAATGTAGCAACGCCTTCCATACAGATGAAATGCCTGATTTTTGCCAGCTAGGGAGTCTGACCCATTCCAACAGGTCTTGGGGCCAGATATATTTTTGATATGATAGTCGGGACCATAGGTTCTGACTAGTCAGTAGGGACCAACTCATTTTGGCCGCAAGGGCTTGTGCAAATAGTGGAAGATCTTTTAGACCCCATCCCCCCCATCTCTTAGGTAGTGCAATCTTTTGCCAACCGATCCAGGCGAAGATGCGTTTGTCTTGGTTACCGGCCCAGAGATATCTGTTGCATAATTTCTGAAGGCGAGCTAGAATATGTCTGGGGATCCAAGCAAGAGCCATCCAGAAGACTGGGGTTGCTTCTAGGACAGTTTTGATAAGCACTAACCGACCTACCCTGGATAGGTATCTCTGACTCCAACAGGTGAGCCTTTTCTCCAATTTTGTGACAAGCCAGACCCAATCTGCTATCCTTTGATACGAGTGCTTTAACCAGTACCCCAGATATTTTAGACCTCTGTCCATAGGATGGATGCTATAAGGGAAAACCTGATGAGAATACTGAGATTCATGGACTGAGGTGTGGGCAAAAGTAATGGTGGATTTTTGCTGGTTTACAAGCATGCCAGTAGCACTTGAGAAAAGATGAAGTATTCGGGAGAAGGCCAGTGAGTCTCTGATGCTGCCATCCAGTAGGATAAGAACATCGTCCACAAATAAGAAATGAGTGAGGTAACAGTCATTAGTGATCTTGAGTCCACTGAGGGATCCATCTCTCTTAGCAGTAATGATTAATCTGCTCAACCGTTCCATGACAATGAGGAATAAGAGAGGAGATAGGGGCAACCCTGTCTGAGACCCCTTTCAGAGTGAAAGAAATGGGAGGCCGGTCCATTGATGAGGACACTGAAAGTAGGGGTGGTGACAGAAGCCATGATCCAGTTGATGAGAATAAGAGGGAAACCCAGATGAATGAGGAGCATTTCGATATAAAGCCAGCTGACCCGGTAAAAAGATTTTGACAGATCGATCTTAAGGATGATGCTTTTGAGATGTTTGTACCATATGGAATGTAGGGCTTCTTGGGCAGAACCGATAGCTTCATGGATCTGTCGATCTTCAAGAAAAGCAAATTGCTGGGGGGCAATATGCTTATATAGGATGGGTCTGAGGCGATCTGTAATAATCTTGGAGATGATCTTGTAGAGGCAATTGCACAAAGATATGGGGCGATAGTCATCAAAGGAGGATGGGGTGTCAGACTTAGGTATGAGGGCAATGAAAGTAGAGTTAATAGCATGATATAGACAACCAAGTGATCTGCTCTCCTCCACCACCCTCAGCAGGTCCTGTCCCAATAGGTCATAGAAAGCTAGATAGAATTCAATTGTCCAACCATCCGGCCCTGGGCTTTTATCTTTCTTAAACCACTTTAATGTGCTTTCCAATTCCCCTGTGGTGACAGGAGTCGTGAGATCATCAGTATCCTCCCCATTACAAATCTGGGAAAATAATTTTCCACATTTATGATCTGAGCCAGATTTGTGCCTGGTGGACTCCTGTAAATGCTCCTGAAGTGAGATGTACTGAGCTGGGAGAGCTTGTTGAAAGAGTCCGCATGTCCTCCCTTTGGAAGAGGGAGATTCCAAATAGTATTTGTGACTTTCCTTCCCTTTGCATAATTTTGAAAGAATTTTGAGTTTTCATCCCCAGATTTTAACCAAATGGCTTTGCTTCTCAGTCTTTGAGTTTCCTCCCTTAATTTGAGAATATGAGCCTTTTGGTCTTCCAGCTCGATCAAACGTGCCTTTTCTACTCCTAAGATGAAACCCAAATTCCGATCATCCAGAAGGGAGCATAGCTCAGCTTCAATGAGGTTGAGTTGAGCGTTTTCCCTGCTATGCTTATCCTTTGCCCAATTTATAGCCAGATACTTCAGCATGGTGAGGTTTTTACAAAAACCTTTTGCCAGGGATGCCTCTCTATCGATGGGGTTTGCAACCCAGAAGTCAATAACCAATTTTATGAAGCCCGGGTCCTGAAACCATGTATGGTTGAATTTGAAAGGAGCTTTCGGCTTCTAGAGAGGGCCAAGGATTTCCAGATAAATAGGGGAGTGGTTAGATATACCCCCCGAACTGACCCATTGCTTGTAATGATGAAGATGATGTAAAAGCGGGCCCTTCAACAAAAATCTGTCAAGTTTGCGGGCTAATGCCGCTGTACCCACTCTCCTGTTCCTCCAAGTGGGCAGAGGCTTTTGCATGGGGACGTCCATAAAATTGGTCTGTTCCAAGATGTTTTTCATGAACTCAGTAATGGCATCAACCTGAGCCGAAGATCCCCAGGATTCACTGAAGCCCAATGAAAAATTTAAATCCCCACCCAAAATGGTGTGGTCAGGGGTCAATAAGGAGAGGTTTAAGAGGTGAGACCAAAACATTTCCCTCTGGTGGCAAGGGCCATATACATTCACAATTCGGAGGGTTTTGCCGAGTTCAGTAGAGAAAACATCGATACCCATGAATCCAGTTCCTCCCCAGGATGCATCAACCCTGATAGTTCTAGGGTTGTATCCGATAGCCAATCCCCCTGATCTCCCAACAGCATCAAGAGCCAAAAACTTCCATCTCGGGGCCAGGGCTTGCAGAGAGTGTGTGATATTCTCGGCCAAACCTAAAGTCTCTTGAAGCAGAATAATATCAGACGGCTCAACCTCAAAGAGTCTCCGAAGCGCTAGTTTCTTGGGGGCACTAGCCATGCCCCTGCAGTTAAAGGATAAACATTTCATGGGGGAATGCTTCGCGGGGTAAAATTTGCTCTAAGGACCCCATCAAGAGTGGATTGTCGACCAGAGGCGACCTCCGCCCCAGCCCGCAAAATATCTTTAGATAGTTCAGTCTTTCTACCTCTGGTGGTCATAGGTCTCGGGCCCAGAGAAGCTAACCCTAACCCGACCTGATGGCTTGGCGTATCCATGGAGTGAGAATGAGGACAGAGAAAATATGGGTGGGAGGTAGATTTCCCAGAGTGAGATGGCAAGGTGGAGGTAGATGAGTGAAGAAAAGAAGATGGAACAGCAGTGACGATGGGGCGGGGGGGTTGACATGTTGCAATGAGCCATAGTGATCTGTGCAGTAGATACAACCATAGATGAAGAGCTATCAAGAATAATGGAGGTAGGGATAAGAGCGATACCCGAGGCGTGTGCGGCTTCTGCTGCAGCATGAGCCTTGGTCATCGGCAGAGAGAAAGAGCCGAGTCCCATCATCCTCGATTTTTGTGGAGTAGCTTGTGCGGCAGGTGAAGACCTCGGAGGTGGACAAGAGATGATCGAAGAAGCTCCCCTTGATGGAATGGAGTGGCCTTGGGGGAGTCCTCTGGTTTTTTGTTGAGCGGGAAATCTTTGTAGAGGTGTCCCACCTGATGACACTGTCTGGATCGAAACGGGACGCCTTCATAATCCATAATCTGAGTCCTGATGTATTTCCCCCACTATAATGTAATCTTTTCCTCCAGTCCTTCACGGGTGTCCAAGTGTACCAGCACACGAGCAAGGGTTCGATTCTTCAATTCCACAAAGGTGCGATCGTGATCTAGGTAAGTGCCAAGAGCATTTCCAATCCCTATGAGTACATCCTCACTCCAGTACTATAGTGGTAGCCCTGGCAGTCAAACCCACAGGGGTCCTGCCCCAATCTGTTTGTGCTCCGGGTTAAAAAGGGGGCTCCACCTCTTGAGGAGAACCAGAGCCATCTCAATATGCCAGTACTTTGCCAGTACCAGATCCGTGTAAACTTCCTTTGCAAAATGGAGGGAGAACCATCCACGGGGAAGGACATGAACATCCGGTAATTCTTTAAGTAGGGCACCCCAAATTTCCTTTACCCATTGCGTCAGCCTGTTAGCAGAGTATGCACGACCTCACACATGTCCTACCAGCACCATGCGTGCCATGACTGCAGCTTCCCCTATGGCCGAGGTCTCGCCAAACCTGGTGGTGATATCCTTAGCAGTCGCCTTAATGCACCTTGTTTTCCTCTTCTTGGTACGGGGGGCCGAAGGGTGATCAACAAAGGGGTTTTGGACACCCTCAGGAGAGATGTTCTTAGCAGGTTTAACATTTACCGCTGGGGTTTCGAAGCATCCGGAAGGCCGTAGCCCAGACACAGGGGGAATGTATGATTCAACCGCGGGAATATCAACGGGGGGCGTCGGGTGAACAATGGAGAGGGGCGGATGAGGATCGAACGAGAGCGAGTGAGGCATGTAGGTAGATAGAATGTGCAGAGTACCTGGAGATAGGGGAGGAGCTTCAAGACCTGGCGAGTCCACAGGAGGCGGCTCAGAGGAGGAGGGGGCAGAGTTATATCCAGGCAAAGTGACCACGGGCGTAACGGCTTGCGAGGTAAGGTCCGAAAATGGAAATGGATCAGAAACCGTCATAGTGAAATTAGGGTTACCGAAGATAACGTGATCCGAAAAAGGGTTCACGGTGTAGTCCACGAGTTCTATTTCCATATTCCCCTCCATAACAGCCAATGGTCAGACACGGATGGCGACGGGTGTGGTTACGGCGAAACGGCACCAGCGAGGCGGTGAAAACAGGAACAGTACAAGGGACGACCTACAAGATTATGCAGAAAAAAACCCTAAACATTTACCCTAAACCGGTGCGCTCCATCCCTCCTCCGATTCTATTTATGATGCCACATTGACTCTTTTTTTATGTATATATAACCTTAGGATTACTATATGATTTCCACACACTCTATCTCTACCATATATATATATATATAAATTTTATTTTTATTTTCTACTTACTAGCAATATTTCCCATAGTTTCAGTTAAAACTATAAAGTTATTTCATTGCATGATTGCATGTTCTTGTGATGGTAAACCATGGTGTGAATGACTCACAAATATTAGTCAAGGGGAATGCAATAACCTTATTTCTAAGTGACCATTATTCCCTTAATAAAATACAATAAATATGAGTTAATAATGTTTCCACTCTTGCACCATTTTGCCACCAAGAAAACTTGGATACATGAAGATCATTCTTGAATAACATGAAATTATTGGTATTATATATTAAAATAATATTATCGTAAAAAATTTTAACATGTCACTTATGGGAATTGAACCTAGATGGAGAGGATATTAATTATTCCTCTCAACCAACCAAACTAGACCCAAATAATATATGAATAGTCAAGAGTTATAATAAAAATAAAGTAAAATTGAAAAATATAAAATAAACTTACATTAATATGCATTTTTATTAAATAATAAAACAATCATATAGTTTATGCATATAAATAAAGAGAAAAATTAATTAAATGACAGTAGCATTGATAAATTTATGAAATATTATACTATAAATAACCGAGACTAGTAACTTCATAGGTAACTATTAAAATAGGAAGTCAAAAGAAGCTTAAGGTAATGTTTGATAGTGAAAATATGAAATATGGGAGTTGGATAAAGATAATTCATTATTTTGAACATTTAAATAGATAATTACATGAATTTTTGAGAGGAGAGTCTTATTCTACAACCCACTGTGAGAGAGATGTGTAAGTAAGCCCGTGTTCAACTTGGATTTGACACATGTGTCCCTTTAAAAAATATTAAAAAAAAATGTGTTTGGTTAGGTTAATTAAAAAAAAACAAACATGAATATAATGAAAAAATATATATATATATATACCTTTTTTGTTTGTTTCATTAAAAGTATTATAAAATATCGATAATCTCACTCTCAATGTCCATATTAAGGATAAGTCTTAAAAATATCTCACTCATGGAAACTTTTAGGGGCTAATGTTCACCGAGTGAGCTAATTTTACATGATTTTTCCGCAGAAAAAAATTTGCCAATTTCTAATTTTTATAAAATATGATTCACCCAAATTTTAGAATATAAAATTATTTTACCTTAAAAATCGCCAAACTTTTATAGAGACTATGTATAAAATTATTATAAATTTGAATAATTTTACAAATATATCAATAAACATTTTATAGTTTGCGTATTGGGGATTAGTGAGATTCGCCAATGTTTTTAAACTTCAAGAAAATTTTCGTGATTCTCACTCACTCTCAAACATAAATAAAATATTTCAAGTTAGATATAAGAAGAAAAAAGAGTATACATGTTTGATTTGTTTCATTAAAAGTATAATAAAACATTAATAATATAACTCTGAGTGTCCATACTAAAGTATTTCACTCTCAGTCTCAACCATAAATAAAATATTTTGATGTCCATATAAAACAACATAATAGAAATAAAGTTGATAAAGTTTATATATATATATATATATATATATATATATATATATATATATATATATATATATATATATATATATATATATATATATATATATATATATATATATATATAAAATTTTAAGCATTCTCACTATTTTATGCCCAAGTTTTGATCAATTTTGTACTTTCAAAAATCCAATATATATATATATATATATATATATATATATATATATATATATATATCCAGTGGATCGATCAAATCTATCTAGTGCAAGATTTTTATTCGAATTTTGTGCCTTAAAAAAGGTTTTCACCTCAAGAGATTTGATCTCTTAAGACTAAATTGATCTAATGTTTATTTAGATAAAAATATGTTTGTTAATGCGTTTTAGTATGCATTATTTGCACGAATTGGATAAAGATAATTTATTATTTCAAAATCTTAAATTGATAATTATATGTGTTTTAGGATATAGTTTAATTAATATCAATTTGGTCTAGTGTGTCAATACATAGAAATATGTTTCTTAATGTGTTTTAGTATGCATTATTTGAATTGTAGTATCATACTCAAAATATATTCTAGATATAGAGTGATCTAACGACTCATATTCTCCTTGATACTAATGGTTATTTATCCATGCCTCAATGACTTATTGGTACATGATCTCTATTGAAAGGGTATGGAGGGTCATTGCTAATGATGAATTATGAGAATCTATATTTTCTATAAAAAACAAACTTGCATTAAAAGAACTCCTTGGTGTAGCCACATTTGTTGGGATAGTACATAATTTCCCTCTTAAATGGTTCTATCCATGTAAAAATATTGGTTTGAGATCTTTGTGCTAGTTGTATCCATGGTTACTTGAGATGTTCACCCTATATGGAATGTTTTGTTTTCCTAAACAATTTGCATTTGTACACATAATTTATGCATGGATAAGTAAATATTAAGTAAAATATATTTTGTATGATTTTATATGTAGCATAGATCACAAAACCTACATAAATGGAATTGAGCTAAGACTAAGGTATTTATTGCACCAAAACGTAGATGAATATAATAGTACTTGTTGAAAGTTTGGTCTAATGAAACTTGTTGAGAACTAAGAATTCTTCTTAAGCTTCATATTTATAAGTTGAATATATAGCCCCATTGTAACTCAAGGGTCATTAAGGAAGGATAATACATAAAGTAGTTGATAAGGAATTCAATAAGTGAATCATCAAAAGATGTACAAGCTCACAAAAGGCTATAATTTCAATTCACCACTCTAAAGTTGATAGGCATATATATATATATATATATATATATATATATATATATATATATATATATATATATATATATATATATATAGATATATATATATATATATTGCAATTTCCATAATATTGGAGAGAGAGTGGGGGGAGAGAGATGCTTTTAAATTTTATTTAAAATTAACAGTATTCCAAATTCGAAACTATAACTATATTCATATGGGAAGATTATTACACATTCAAATTTTATAAACAAGCCTAGATCCATCTTAACTCTCGATCCACCAAGCATAGAGGGATAAAATCTCTTTTTTCTTTAAAATAGGCTTTCATATCAAGAAAATTGATCCCTCTCAGCACTTGGTAGATCTAGAGTTAAGATGGACCTAGGCTAGTTTAAATATTAATTATAATTATAATTATAATCATTAATTTTATGTTTTTTAATTTTGTTACATCTTTATTATTTTTATTTTATTTTTACCAAGTCAAAATGTTAAAGGTTACAACATCCTTACCATACTAGGATCAAATGTTTAAGTAGGAGTTAAGTTTAATTATGAAACTCAAATATAAAGAAAATTTTAAATAAAAGTGGATTGGGTGAGGGAAAATATTGGATAACATATAATATTGTAGTATTATATGATACCCATTATTTATTATCACCCCCACCCAATAAAAGATGGCCAATGTAGGGAGGAATAATAATTAAAATGTAATATTATTACATTTTACTTAATATTTTATGTCACACCAAGCCTAAATATTACATTTTACTCAATATTTCCCCTCATCCCTTCTAATTTTATAGTTGAGTTTGTTTACTTTCAAAATTCAAATATAAAGAAAAATAACAATAATAAGTGGGCTAGTAGAAGAGAATTATTGGGTAAAATGTAATATTGTAGCATTATATTATACCAAATATAACTTAGTAAAAATTGGATTGAGGTACACAAAAATAGTTGATAAAATGTTATAATTACATTTTACCTAATATTTCCACCACCTGCTCCTCTCACCCTAGCTCACTTTCATAGTTAAGATTATTCATTTCTAAACATACCATCCTATATCCATTAGAGCTCTATAGCATCATTATTACACATAAATTAAGAGCATATATTACATATATTATATTAAAGTGATTATCAAATAAGCCATTTAAAAATGAAAAAACATGTATTGTTCTATATGTTGCGCAGTCCTACTTAACACCAATATTATTAAAAACAATGTAATGCATATCTCTCAATCTTCTACCCATATATACACATTATTTATTGATTCATTCAACCATAGAAACAAAGCATAAAAAATTCCCAATGTGAACATATCCATAATTTTTTTTTTACCTTTATAGGCTACATGGATTCAGTGCCATATTTATGATTTATGTTTTTATATTGTGTTAGGGTAGACCCTTCAATTTATGATTTATCAATACTTAAACTCCAATTGTCTATGTCAATGTGTCGATTATTGCATTGAAGGTTTCCATTTCTTCATATTTATAGTTGGAAAAAGTGATAAGCTCACAAAATATATGTCATAAGGGGGTCAAATTGTGAACTTTATTCCACACTAAATTTGATTCATTGAATTTTTATGTTTTTTATTTTTCTTTTGGTACATGTTTATGTTGGAAACCAAGATAATACGGGGGTCGGGGGGTGTGGGGAATCACTATTATGATCAATTTTAACAAATAATAAAAACATACACTATTCACATTCATTTAGAAATAAACAATGTAAGAAACACCATAAACATCATACACATATTAGACACTAACTTTTTCTTGCTAACACATAAAGGAAAATACCATCAATCTTCTTTTTAGTTCTTTATGAAAATGAAAACTCCAACCTACTATTACATTATGTTTACTGGCATCAACGAGAAGGAAGAAACCATTCCTTGAATTGCAAACACCCACTTATGGGAGGCACCAACCCCAAATTATTTTATACACATGTACCTGCAAGAAGCACCAAGTCCCTTTGTTTTTTTTGTTGGCACAATACAAGAATAAGCTCCAACTCCATGATTTGCAATCACCCACTTACAAGAGGCAATGACCCGAAGGCTATCTTTTAGGAACCCTCCTAAGGGAAGCACCAAATCCCTTATGGGAAAAAAACAACCTATAATACCTAGTAGACACATTTTTCATCCATTTTTAAACTTATATCTACAAGTACTTTGCCACTTTAATCTTCAAAATTATATTTTCTGCTCTCACTTCTTCAACTCTCATTCAACAAAATATCTCACTACTTAATCAACATCCTTAGAATTTCATCATTTTATTACAACTCGTCCTATATTCTATAACTCTATCCTCACACTCAAATTTGATCACAACTTTTCATATCTACTCAACATGTCTTCTCTCAGCTCCATATTTGATGACAACTTTTCAAATCTACTAAAACACACCATGTGAGCCACTATAAATCATCACACACACACACACACACAGACACACACACATATGAAAATATATGTGTTTATGTACATCATAAGGCCATCACCACCAAAACATGAATCATTTGTCAAAAGAGGGGATCATCTTCACAACATGTGCTTCCCTTGGTACAATAACAACATCGAAGGAAGCAATCATGATGGATAAGCTACATATCTTCCCATACCAACTATGAGGGGCCCCTAGACCTACCCCTGCTTGGGGGTTGATATAGGTTGTGCAATCTCCACTGCCACTACTACCCACTCTCTATATACCTGATCAACCACATCCTCACTAAACATCTCCCATTTGGACTTGAGATATCCCACCAAAATTTGGGTTAGTCAGACCTAGTTATCTCACTCGATCTCATGAGAAACCCATGCCCCTGCCTCCACTACTCTCAACTGAGCTCACAACTTCTTGTTCTCCTCTCGTAGAGAATATATCTCACCCTTATCATTAGGGGATACACCACCAATCTAAAATTGTAACCTCTGAGCTAGATGCTCCTCTGGTGCCCTATTTGTTATGCGAAATTAATGATTGCAGAAAAAAATAATTTACCTAGACCTAGTGGACTGGTCTAAAAAAAGGGAAGACAAATACTATAGATTTTTCCTTAGAGAAATTGAAGAATGGGAAAGAAGCCTACTTAGAATCTGTCGCAAGATTTACATTCCTCCTTGCTTGTAAGCTCCAATCATAGATCTAGTGCTATAATTAGAACCTGTACATTCAACTAAAACAAGCCAAGCATCTAAAAAATGTACGTAACATAATTCAATTACTCTATTTAGTGAATCAACAAGGAATTTAAATACATGAACGTAACTTGAATACAACACTGAAAGCAAGATACTCTTTGTATTAATAGAAATATGAGCTGGTGTTGACAGGAAGCGACCCGTCGCAGGAGGGCCTTGATGTATCCTCCATAAATGACACGCAATGTGTATCATGATTTGGGATAGAATGATGCTAATGTAGATTTGGTTCAAGAATGGCAGACATGAAATGAAGACTTAAGAGTATCACATCATATATCAACTGAATGAATTCCCTTGAACATATCAGAGACACTTTATGGAGTTAGCAGTTGTTGTAGTATTGAAATGTCTACCTCAACATTATAAAGAATACCACCCAGTCGGGAACTTAAAGAAACTCCTTTTCCATTTGGAATGGTGGTTCCAACTGGTTAAACTAGGTCCAGTTACATTCTCTTTATATTTACTAGCTTAAAGTGTTACCTTTTTATTACGAATAGAAAAGCGACATAAAATAAAATCACTTATTGAGATGAGGTGAGAAAGATATCCTTACGATGATCTAGGGCTCAACCAAGCCACAAGTGAAGTTTTCCTCTTTGATAAGAGGACTTCTAGAAATGTAATGATTAATATAAATTCAAACCAATCCTAGTATAAAAGGAAAAAGAAAGAAATCCTAAGCCTGTCTCGATTATGAAGATATAGATCTAACCCAACCGAGAGCAAAGTAACTAGATGATTTGGATTTTAATCATGTATGACTTAAGATGTATATGTAGCTAATGAAGTAATTCAATTAACTGATATTATGATTTCCGTACATGTTATTTAGAGATCTATTAACCATGAATAATAAACCAAAACAATTAGGAAGTAATTCACATAATGCTAATGGAAATTAAATCAGAATTAGACATCAGATTTTGGGAGTAAATATCCACTCAAGAATCTGATCTTAATACATCATATAAAAAAGAAACCATTCACAATAGATTTGTGAGACAAACAAATTAGATAGCTAATTTTGTAAGACATGAATTCATATTGGCAATAGTGCATAATATAAATCCAATTAACATAATTCTACCATAAAAAATGAAATTCGTATTAAAAGTAATAGTATTTCTAATACAAATTAATTTGAATATGTTCTCCTACTCTATTATTTGAATATGATCTCCTACAATCTCCTCCAAAGAATAAACTTTGTTGTTAAAACAAAGAGTTGTAATACTGCAAGCTCTGTCTCCAATACACAATTTAGATTTACAAAAGATAAATACCAAAAATTTTCTCCTCTACATCTCCAAACCCCTATAACAATAGTGCTATCTAAATTACAAAATTACAGAAGAGAGAAACCCATAACCCATTCTACAAACCACTATTTATAATTATAAAAAATGAATTTCAAATAGGAGAGTTGTTGAAGAACAAGTTTGTTGCAGCAATTTTAATTGGTCAAAATTATTTTTCTTCTCTTGCTAGAGCCATTGCATTGATTGAAATATTTTCTTCCTCATCTACTCAATTGTTCTCCTGCCAAAACCAATCAAAATTCAATTAAAATGAAAATTTAAATAAAAAAATACCAAATCTAGAAAATAAAATATCTTCACTCAAAATTGAATTAAATAAATAAATAAAAATAAATGTGAGTTGTCCATTGACCTTTTTAAATATACTTTTTTTCAAAGAGAACATAGTCTAATGGATGTGTACTCAACAGGCTATGAGCAAATGAAAATGCAAAAAATTAAATTCACAAAATTAATTTTTTTTACAAATTCGGATCTTGATTTTATGCTAAATTTTAGACTCATTTAATGACCGAATATGGTTATGCAATCACTTCACAAATATTCTCTGTGATGTTATCTATCTAACGAGCCATCCTAGGCCTCATTTGGCAATAAAACTCAATTTATAAGCTCCCAAAGTTATATAGTCAAAACAACCGAAATTCTGGAAAAATTGCTGCCTAGGCCAAAATTAGGGATTTTAATTAAAAAAATCTAATGCTAGATAATTGTAGAATCATTAATTAATTATAATTATATTAATTAATATATAAATTAATTAAAAAATATATTAACTAAATTTAAAAAATAATTAATTAAAAATTATATACTAAATATTATCAGAATGGACAAGTGGCTTTTGGGAGCTTATTTAAGAGTCTCGAATTTTCATAAGAGGGACGCTTTTTAAATATGAAGTGGAAGAAGGAATTTCGAAGGGGGACTTTATTACATGTTGTGGGAGGCATAAGGGATAATCGTGAAGAATTTCAGAGTATCGCCTTGAGGAAGTTGGATATCGGGGATTAGTGAAAGGAGGTTTGATGTAATAAAAGCCCGAGGTTCTGATGGAGGCCCATAACTTAGGTTAAAGTTTCACCACCTTGTAAATGACTCGAACCTTTTAATTATTCTGAAGTATAAGAAATGTTATATAACAAAAAGCCAATAAGAGGACTTAACATATCGTACATCGAGAATATTAACTTCAACGAACATAAAACTTCTAATATATTCCAAAGTTCCAATATTTCACATCGAGGTAGTAAGGAATTGAAATGTGTAAGCATATCGGACATCGAGAGTCTTGAGATATCGGAGCTATCAAGACCTTGGGACCTTGGAGATTTAATGATAATGGAATTTCGTTTAATTGAGGTTATGATAAAATTATTTTTTGATATTATAAAGAGGTTCTATAGAAGAGGGAATTAATGAGAGGGAGTAAGGTATGGTGTTAAGAGAAAGAGGAGGAGTGGGACCGCCCATAAACTACAACTATTTTTTAATTTAAAAATCCTATAAAATAAACTACAACCACTTTGCAATTTTAAGATTTCAGGTGTCATAATTTCTTTAAAATTGGGAATTGGAATAAATTGCCGAGATCCCAAAAACACATCATTTATTTTTTTCTACAATTTGGTTGTGGCGATTTTGTAGGGATGTTAGTGAAAATTGAAATAATTAATAAAAAGTAACTAGGAATTAATATTTACAATCAATTACAAATTTATTTACAAAAATTAAAATAATATACATTTTGTACATTTTTTTAGCCCATGCGGTAGAAATTATCGAAATTTAGATGAGCACCATTTGCAAACCGTGTAACCAAATGATATGAAACTAGTACCAATGGAAAGATAGCAAAAATTTGAAATCAAAGAAGAAATAAAAATAAAAACCTAATGAAAACAAAAAAAGGAAAAATTGTAGGACACTTAACGAAGAGAAAATATTAAAAAGGTGATTTAGCCAAAAAAAATTGGAAAGGGTCCCCATTATTTGAAATAAGTAAGTCAAAAATGGGTGGGTTGAGTTTTCACTACAACACTGGCGACACAAGAGGAAGAACTAGTTATTTTTGGTTAAAGGTAATGAAATTTAATTTACCTAAAGATTAAAAATAATGGAGTCCATTGAATCGTTAAACAATAAAACACTTCCATGGGTCCCATATAAATAGATTAAGCAATATGAGTTTGAAGGAAGAACTAGTTATTTTTGGTTAAAGCTAATGAACTTTAATTTACCGAAAGGTTAAAAATAATGGAGTCCATTGAATTGTTAAACAATAAAACACTTCCATGGGTCCCATATAAATAGATTAAGGGATATGAGTTTGAAAAGATAAGTAATCAATGTAGACATGAGTAAAAATCATGAATCTAAAATTTGAGAAAAAATATTTTAAGATTACCTCGTATGAAAAAATAGAAGAAGGTATACATAGGAGTTTTTGATAAAGCATATATCCATTATTATGAATGGTCACTATTATTGCTTCATTGCCAGCGAGCCTGAACAGTAACCCGACGAAGTTGTCTTTTATGCCACAGGCCTAGCCCCGCTAACAGTGAGCGTTCATAGCCCCAACGAGTTTACTTGTATTTCCCATGCTTCCTCTTTTAATGACCCTTTTGATAAGCACATTTGTGATATTCTAGTTTATGATGTAACTAAGTAAAAGAGGTGGGATGGTAATAGAGAATTATGTTAATGGATATAATACTTCCATAATGTTGCCTCCATATTCTTTCCCTGTGTCTATCAATCAGAGGATTTTATAAGTGGAGAGGTGGGAGGGATCCATTGAGTTGAACTCAGATTAGTTCTTTCCTTGAAAAGGTGAACCATATAGCTTAGAAGGCTTTTATAAGTGGAGGGGTTGGAGGGACCCATTGAGTTGAACTCATACTAGTTCTTTCCCTGAAAAGGTAAACCATACCGCTTAGAAAGGATGTGTGTTCCTCCATGAAAAATATTTTAAAGCATGAGGGTTTTATGGTTCCATAAATATATAGCTTTAATGATAACAAACAGAGTAAATATTTCCCATGTATACCAGGGAAAATTTTAAGGATGAAAATTTATCTTAGAGTTTAGAAACCTTAGCGAATATTTCTAGTCCCTAATATGAAAACTGTAAAAAGCTTAGTGTTATTTTTGTAAAATTTCTAATGATTTTATATAAGTACCTAATTTTGGTGATATTTAAGGTAAAGTAATTTTATACTATAAAATTTGGGCGAGTCATTTTTATAAAAATGGAAATTAGTGAATATTTCTTTTGGTAAAAGCATGGAAAATTAGCCCACCCGCGAATATTAGCCCCTAAAAATTTCCTTGATGTATGCCAACCACATAAATAATGGTGGAGTCACGAAAATCAAGCCAAAACCGAAAGAAAAAGGAAAATAATTCGAAATTGACGTGAAAAAGAAATCAACAAACACAAAAAAAATGTAAAAATGAAGAAAGTGAAAGCTAAAAGAAAAATCTCAAATTTAGAGAACCAACTCCAACAAGATTAACTATAAAATGTCTCAAAAAACAAGTAAAAGAGGATAATCATGTGAATGTTCATTTTATGTTGAGATTTTAATAAATTTTATCTTACAGACTTACAAGCAATTAAGCTTCCAAACCGTAAGGGAAATAGTAGTCATGAAATAAAATTCAGCCCAAATGAAAAGTCTTTGTCTGCTGCAAATTTTCTTGTTTCAAAGAAAAACTTGCATAAAAACATCTTGACAATTTTCCAATAAAAGCAATTTTTATGAAACAAATAAAAAGTTCAGGGACTCCCCAATTTAGCTGATTTGATGAACAATTATTACTGTTGCTCCAAAACTCAAAAGAAAACAAGGAGAATGAGATCCAAATCTGATCTGATAGAGGTGTGAAAAGTTTATGAAGAGCTGCAAAACAGAGTTTTATATCAGTGAAATCTTAAAAACAAAAATGAAACCAAAAGTAAAGAAATGAAAATGAATGAAAGTGGGAATATAAAACTTACTATTGAAGAATTTCATTTAATCTTACCTAGGAAATATCATTTTCTCCAACAAAAGATAACCTCCCCTTTTGATTCGAGGTAAAAGCATGAAGAAGTTGATTTTTTTTTTTTTGAAATTTCATTGACCCAAAATCATCATTTATTAAATCTAAACTAAAGCAAGCAGTAACCTAGAAAATGATGTCTCACGTTCAAGGAATTAGAAGTAAACAAATACACAAAAATGAGAATGAAGAGATGCTTATTTATGAATTGCAATGAGGATTGTTCTCTTAATATTTCAAATTTCATATTCACTCCATGATTCTCATAAATTGTCAAGAATCAAGATCGAGTCCAAATAATGTAATGCATATGTGTAGATGGAGAGGTTTTGAAATTTTTGTATGCTAAATATAGAGTGATATATCAAAACTCAAATATAAGAGAAATCAAACATGATTTAACCATGATCTATTACCTTTACCTGTTCCAAATTCCTTACCAATTGTTGCATTACCATAGTGGTTGCTCAAGAGTGCCTTGAAAAACAAATGAAGATGCACACTAGAAAAATTATTGAGATAATGAAATGGGAATTCAATAATGAGACAAAGGTAGAAACATAAACCAACCACAAGTGATGAAATTTCTCATTATCCAAGAAGATTGTCGAGAAGAGTAAAATAGGGCCATGTGCACACACCATGAAGAATGCATATCCCTAAAGTCACAAAGTCATCCTGAGAAATGAATACTTGGATTTGATTAAATTATAATTAAAATGCATCCAACCTCTTGACCACCACGATAATATGAAAGTAAGAATATATATATATATATATATATATATATATATAGGAATTCATGAGAGCATAGTGAAATATCAGAATGAATTGGCCAGAGGCCTACGAGAATACTTACTTGATATTCTGACATTATGATGTTCGAGAGAATCAAAGCGATAGGTAAGAGCTCTGATAAAAAAGACTTCCAAAATGAGAACAATTCTCCGATAGATAAAATTACGATAAATAAAACCTTTGTTGTTTTAGTTTTTTCGGTGGAAATTATTTTTAGAAGTTTAATTAATTTTCACTTCCTATATCAGAATTCTCAATATAAATATTTCTTATAGAGATTTTTAAATGAGAGTTTCAATAACAAGGGGTCTGGAATTAACATTATATCATAAGTTAGAGATGGTAATAGCTCAATATGGCTTACGAGATTATGTGATCGAGGAATTTGATCAAATAAAATAAAATAGGGCTCATGGATCTTAGAAAAATGCCTCTGAAATTATCTCAAATGGTTCCGATATAACATAAACCCAAGAATCCGATATCGGAAAGTGAATAATAGAAAATTGGGATTCTGATAATTACCAAATAGAGGCCTTGAATCAATTTGGAAGAAGAAATGTGACTGAAGCAGATGTAAAATGAATGAGCACAATGGAAAAGGTTTTAACTTAACTGGAAAATGTAAGATTCAAAACAGGTATAGATAAAATCATGGATAAGATCATTTTCTACAAGAGTTTTGTGTAAATTTTCCTCTATTTGTAGCAAATCTGAGTAATAAAGAGTCTAAGCATGTCATTTCAACTGCATTGATGAGAGGCACAATATGATTATTGGATCATATTTCTAAATGTGCGAAGAAATAAAAATATGAATAAAATAAAAACTAAAGAATACCCAAATTCTGGTGAAACAACAAATACTTCCCTGGACATATTGCAAATTAAAAAGGGTTGACTACTTTCTTATCTCAAGTCTCCAAAATCAGGCCAATGAAAACCTGCAAAAGAAACAAAATAGAAATAATAAGTAAACTTATGAAAAAGATAAAACTAAAAACAGATGGAGATGAACCTGTTAATGCATACCTAAAAGAGCATTGACTAAAAGTTTACCTAATAAATCTTCAAGTTCTCCCATGCATTTCTGAAAATTCAAGTATGTTCAACATCAACTACTTATTCAATATAAAACTATAATTAATAAACTTTCAAATTGCATCCACCTCAAATTTAGATCGAAGGACAAGAGTGGTGAAAATGATTTTTTTAGAAACACTTGTGAATAAAAAATTGCCAAGCTATAGCAATTCCTTGGAACTTCTTCATATATGATTTTATTACAAAAACATTTTCAACAATGTGATGAAGTTTTGTAAAAGAAATGCAATCAAGCGCATCACAAGTGTATATGATCATAATATATAAGAACTTTGATATGTTATAAACCACTTTGCTAGAAAATGAAAGGAGATGCCAAGAAAAAATCAGATTCATTACTTTCTTCTTAAAAAATTGCAATAATAAAATAAATGCAAAAAGAAAAGTAATCTAAATGTAAATTAATCTATCCCTAATTCTAACTGAATGAAAAGAAACATGACTAGGTATAGTCGTACTTCCAATGTAAACATTCTCCCATTTTGATTCCTGAATGAATGTATGTATCGGTCAAACATTAGTAACAATAATATAGTTAAATCAAGGAAATAAATTTCAATATAATATGTACACTAATTGCTAACATTTTTATAAGAAGCAACTTATTTACAATTACCCTCTCTAAAAATGTCACTTCGAGCTGAATTTCAATATAGAAATTTGGATGGATATCCATTAATGATTGGAAAAGGTTCAAAAGAGAGGATAACATGCCAGATTGTGGAAATGAATTTTTAGATACAATGACCTGCATGAAATTGTAAGTTCTATGTACATATGTTAAATTATTAACAATCTTCTGTGTGGGAAAACTTTCCAAATGTCTTTGCAATGGGCCAATGAAATATGAACGGAAGGTAACTACATACAATAGAATATTATTAATTGAATTAGATCGCTGGTCATATTGTGAAAATACACCCTCTTGTTGGCACTGCTTTATAGAGGAAATGAACAAGTGATAAGGGATGAACATTAATTTAAATTGGAAGAGTAATAGCTCTTGATGTTCATGATTATGATTTGAAATTTCATTTTCCCATTCACACAATGCATCAATTGAGTGTTCAATATTGAATTGCTCAATATGTCAGCATAAGATATCTAAAAACTAAAAAATGAAAACAAAAAACAAATCTGAAATCAAACAAAATAAGTGAAGGAACAACAATGAAATCAAATCATAATTTAGACTATTATTGCAACTAATGTTACAACACAATTGGGATTGAATTGAAACAATTTCCTTCTCACAAGAATTGACTAGAATAATGGAATGAGAATGATAGCCAACACCAACTTGTGAATGAAGTATAGAATCAAGACTATGGATAGGAATGAGAGCTTGATCACCATAAGAATCATAGATTGGGATGGATTCTTGAGCATTGAAATCATGAACACGATTGATTGTTTGGAAATGAGAATTTATTGGAATTATTTCTAAATTAGAGTTTTCTTCATTCTCACATGTGATTTGAATTTGATAATGAGGATTTAATGTATAAGATGATAAATCAACATTGTCAATGTCAGATAAATTATCATAAATGACTTCATAACATTCTCTAGAATTCCCTTTATTCCAAATTGATGCATCAAAACAAGAAGAAATAATAAGCACATTTTCATTAATAGCAAAAGAATGATCAATAATTGTCTCTTTATCTTGATAAAAACTAATAGGAAACTTATTTATATCAACCTCTTTGTTTTTTGGAATAAAATTAATGTAAAGAGGGCATAAATTGCTATCAGCAAAAATATGAGGATAAAGGGAGAAATGTGAGTCTAAAGAAATGAATTTAAAAATATATCCATTTATAGATTCTTGTATATTTTCTCCATTGCAAATTTTAGATTTATGATCATTCATTTTTCTATTAATGTTTTTTAAAGGCTCTTGTTTGGATGCCCTGAATTTGGCATTTGATCAACATGATCAAATTCATAAATTTCTGTAGCAGTTAGCATATTATTGAAAACTTCAATTTCTACCTATACTTGTTGATCTATAATCTGATTTTTTGAATTTAATTCATAGTGATTTTCATATTTCATGGCAAGTGGTTCTTCAAGTTTGTTACTGATTTATTCTTGTAGTTTTTTATCAAAATATTGCAAGCTTTATGATAATCATTCATTAGCATTATTATCATTAATGCTATAAGAGGTGTGTACTAGTTTTAAAACTTTGTCATATATGGTCGAGGCCACTTCATCATGGTTAATATGCACCTCTATATCAAAGTTTTTGATAATATTAATAGAAGTTGAAGGAGAGTCATCAAAGCTTGCAATTGTTACATATGGATTTGAAATGGGAGGAAGAAAACAAACATATTGAAACCAATCCATTAATTCATTGTCTGAAGGTTTATCTTCAGATTTGAATCTCAAGAAAAGTAATTGAAATCTAATAGTAAAATCTAAGAAAGAATCATTTTCAAATCTTCATAAATATTTAAATTCACCATATACATGTTCATAATCATAACTGTCAAATTTATAAAGGAATTATTCGATGATATGATCCCAATTGTGAATAGAGGCAACTAGAAGAGATTAACACCAGTTTTTGGCTTTTCTTGAGAATACAAGAGTAAAAATCCTGCATAAATTGCCTTCATCAATATCATGAAAAGTAGAATTTGATTTTTTTTTTAGTAAACTATAAGACATGATCAAATGCATAAGCATTCCTCTTACTGTCATTTACCCTTGACAAGTGTCTTACTATTTCTCTTACTATTATTTACCTTTGAAAAGTGTCTTACTATTTCTGGTGGAGTATTGGTGGATGCGCGTCCAGAGATACAACTCCAAATCATAAGTTTGGGAAGAGCCGTTATGATTAAATAAAAAAATTAAAATACAAAAAATGGAAAAAGAAAACAAGTCTTCAAGCCCTCCTTCTAGAGCCAAAATTATTGTAGGTTCGAAATGTCTGCCTCAACATTATAAGGGAGACTACCTGGTCGGGAACTTAAAGAAACTCTTTTGTTTGGATTGGTGGTTCCAACTAGTTAAACTAGGTCCAATTACCTTGTTTCTATCTTTACTGGCTTAAAGTATACCTTTTACTTACCAATAGAGAAGATACATCAGATCAACTCTCTTGTTCATCTCAAGTGCGAAAGTGATCCTTAAGATGATTTAGGGCCTAGCTAAGCCACAACTAATGTTTATCCCTTTGACAAGAGGATTTCTAGAAATGTAATGATTAATCTAAAAGCAAACTAATCCTAGAATTGAAGAAAAAGGAAAGAAGTCCTAAGTCTATCTCAATAAGGAAGATGTAGATCTAAGCCAACCGAGAGAAAAGTAATTAAATGATTTGGATTTTAAGCACGTTTGACTTAAGATAAATATACAGCTAATGAAGTAGTTCAATTAACTAATATTATGATTGCTATACATGTTGTTTAGAGATATATTAACCATTAATAATAAACCAAAAACATTAGGAAGTAATTCACATAATGCTCATGGAAATTGAATCAAAATTAGATACTAGATTTTATGAGTAAATAGTTACTCAGGAATCTGATCTTAATACATCAGAGTAAAAAGGCACCATTGACATCAGATTTGTGAGACAAACATATTAGATAGCCAATCTTGTAAGACATGAATTCATATTGATAATAGTGCTTAATATAAATCCAATTCACATAACTATGCGATAAAAAATGAAATTCATATTAAAAATAATAGTATTTCTAATAAAAATTAATTTGAACCTGTTCTCCTACTTTGTTCTTTGCATTTGATCTCCTACAATCTCCTCCAAAGCATAAACTCTGTTGTTAAAATAGGGAGTTGCAATAGTGCAAGCTCTGTCTCCCCATACACAATTCAGATTTACAAAAAACAAATCTCAATATTCCTCTTGTATGAGATTTTACTTTACTCTCCTCTAGAACTTCAAACCCCTATTACAGTAGATCTATTTGAATTACAAAATTACATAAGAGAGAATCCCCTAACCCACTCTACAAACCACTATTTATAATTACAAAAAATGAATTCCAAATAGGAGAGTTGTTGAAGAAAAATTTTGTTGCAACAATTTTCATTGGTCAATTTTTGTTTTCTGCTCTTGCTAGAGCCATTCCATTGATTGAAATATTATCTTCTTCATCTGCTCAACTATTCTCCAGCCAAAACCAATAAAAATTCAATTAAAATGTAAATTAATAAAAAAATACCAAATCTGGAAAACAAAATATCTTCAATCAAAACTCAAATAAATAAATAAATAAAATGAAATCTGAGCTTTTAATTTATGCTTGTAAATATATTATTGGTCAAAGAGAACATAGTCAAATGGATTTGTGCTCAACAAAGGCTATGAGTAAATGAAAATGCAAAAAAGTTAAATTCAGAAAATAAATTTTGTTTACAAATTCAGAGCTTGATTTTATGCTAAATTTAGACTCATTTAGTGACTGAATCTGGTAATGCAACCACTTAATTAATATTCTCTATTATTTTATATATCTAACGAGTCATCCTGGGCCTCATTTGGTCAAGTAAAACTCAATTTATGAGCTCCTAAAGTTGAAGCGTCAAAACAACCAGAATTCTAAAAGGCCAAAATTAGGGAGTTTTAATTAAAAAAAATTAATAGTAGATAATTGTGCAATCATTAATTAATTATAATTATATAAATTAATTTTATTTTTTTTTGTAGGTAAGCACCCATGGGGGATTTCAACTAGTGACCTATCGCAAGGAGTGCCTTAACAATGCACCCATTCACCATCAATCCAAAGCCCCGTGGGCTAATATATAAATTAATTAAAAACATATATTAACTAAATTAAAAAAAAAAGTTAATTAAAAATTATATACTAAGTAATGTCAAGATTTTTAAGGGGGCAAGGAAATAAGGAAGGGGATAACCTTCCCTTCGCTACCGATCTTACCTGAGCGAGTTAGTTCGGGAAGAGAAAACCCTTCTTTTGATCCAGTCCTCTCAAGCAGTCAGTAAGGTCGTCTTACTAGGTGGGTTGGTCCTTCCTTCAAAACAAAGGCTCATGTCGATGGGATAAAGTCCAAGAACTAGCCAATGACCTGTCCAAGAAGGTTTTCTTTACGGCCAGGCCCTGGTTGCTAAATTAAAAAAATAGTTAATTAGAAATTATATACTAAATATTAATAAAATATTATAAGAATGGACAAGTGGCTTTTGGGAGCTCATTTAAGAGTCTTGAATTTTCATAAGAGAGAGGATTTTTAAATATGGTGTGGAAGAATTCATTTCGAAGGAGGACTTTATTACATGTTGTGGGAGGCATAAGGGATAATCATGAAGAATTTTGGAGTATCGGGCCTAGGAGGAAGTTGGATATTTGGGGTTAGTTAAAGTAGCTCTGATGTGATAAAAGCTTGAGGTTCTGATGGAGGCCCACAACCTTATGTTAAAGTTTCACCACCATTTAAATGATTTGAACCTTTTAATTATTCTGAAGTATAACAAATGTTCTATAACAAAAAGACAGAGGACAAGTAACATATCAGACATATTGGATATCGAACATAAAACTTCCAATATATGCCAAAGTTGTGATATTTCACATCTAGGTAGTAAGGCATCAGAACATGTAAGCATACTGGATGTTGAAAATGCAACAAGATGATGGAGCTTAGTGAAAAGAAGTCACCTTCACTAAGTGGGCCCGCAGGCTATTTTTGGCGCAAAGTCTATTTTTAGACTATGTCTATTTTTAGACATATGGATCATCGTCTATGAGTTGCAGGATGTTATTTATGGATGATTGGTCATGTTGGTCAAAATAGATGGACCTCTATTTTTAGACATATGGGTGGAGTCTATTTTTAGACTGCCAGTCAAAAAATAGAACAGTCGAATATTATTAGCTCTTAATAATATTTGGTATATATACATTATCTTATCCTCTTGCAGCACTTCAGTTCGAGCTACGGATGTGGCACATGCAACTGCCGAAAGGAAATACGCTTTTCCTATGGGTTAGTTGATCTATTGCATGATGGACTTTAGTTAGAACTCAAGTGATTGAGTTTGGTGGAGTTGATTGAGGAGTTGATGGAGTTGTGTTCAGTTTGACTTAGTTGAACTCGTTGTATTTAGTCTAATTGCCAAATACACTAGTGATGAGTGATGTGAATTAATTATTAATTAATTCACTAATTATTAACTCATAAATCAACTAAAGAATACATCAGTTAACTCAGTGCATGGACAGTTTAGTGGAAACAAGTGTTAGAGGTGGGTGAAATGGTGAGACTACTATCAGTTGTGACTATAGCTGTGCATGAGATTTGCACAATCATTGATTGAGATTGCCAATGAGGATTGCACAGTACAAGCCAAGGGAATTCGAACTTGGATCTCATCTAATTCTCAACTTGGATTACGCAGTAGAGGCAGGCAAACAGTGGAGGAGATTTGAACCCATGACTTGTTCAGATCTGAGCTAGTTTGTGTGTAGCATGTGGAGATAGTACTGAGTACTTCTGAGGAGTATTGTACTATGTATTGTTACATGTTCTCTATCATTATAATATACAGATAGTTGGGGGTTTTCAGTTGTATTCTTTCCCCATTACACGCTCTGTTGATATGTGCGATTGATGTTTCAATGTGCGCATGCGATTGTTTTTTTAATTCCACAAATTGATGATCAATAGTAGAAGAGGTTATGTATTATGCATGCATTTCGCAAATAGTGTATAATCAGGATAATCTCTGTGAATAAGTGTTATATTATTCAAATTTCTACACTGGAGATGAGGAGCCTTGAGATATCAGAGGTATGAAGACCTTGGGACCTCGAATATTTAATGATATAAGAATTTCGTTTAATTGAGGTTATGATAAAATTCTTTTTTGATATTATAAATAGGTTCGACAGAAGAGGGAATTAATGAGAGGGAGTAAGGTATGGTGTTAAGAGAAAGAGGATGAGTGTGACCCACCCATAAACTACAACCTTTTTGTAATTTAAAAATCCGACAAAATGAACTAATTTTGAGATTTCAGGTTCATAATTTCATTAAAATTAGGAATTTGAGTAAATTGTCGAGATCCTGAAAACACATAATTTTAATTTTTCTACAATTTGGCTCTAGGGATTTTGTAGTATTTTTAGTGAAAATTGAAATCATTAGTAAAAATTAACTAGGAATTAGTATATACACTCAATTACTAATTTATTTACAAAAATTAAAATAATATACATTTTGTACATTTTTTTTAGCCTAGGCGATAGAAATTATCAAACTTTGGATTAGAACCATTTGCAAACTATGTAACCAAATGAGATGAAACAAGTACCGATGAAAAGAAAAAAAAGAGTCGAACTCAATGAAGAAATCAAAATAGAAATCCGATGAAAATGAAAAATGGAAAAATTGTAGGACACTTAACCAAAAAAATTATTAAAAAGGTGATTTAACCAAAAAAGAAATTGGAAAGGGTCCCCATTATTTGAAATAAATATGTCAAAAATGGGGGGGTTGAGTTTTCACTACAATAGTAGCATTTACCTAAAATTGAATATGAAGGCTTTGACATGGTGTGATGAACCAAAAAGACAATCATATTTCCCAACCCAGCAACCCCGAAGATGAAGTGAGAGAGTATCATGTTCAATATTGACTCACTTCCATTGATAGGTAGAGTACCCTATTTTCCCAATTTCCCCAACCATTTCTGGTCAGTACCTCTTTATTTTTTAACAAGCTTGAGGAGGATAACATATGCTTGAGCTATAATTTCATCCATTGGAAGAATCCCTTTGAGTATTCTTAACGAACCCTGAGAAGAAGTGGTTTGGTCTTGTCATGTTCGACAAGTCCATCATTGTTTGAGGTTTTTACGAGTTAATGAAGGTCTAACTTAGACTTTTTTTTTCAGTCTCTTGAGTCTGAAAAGGAAAAAAACAATATTTAGGAGAACCTCTTAGCCATGTTCAACTAAGGTATTTTGTTTTCGTAAATAGTTTATCTTAGTCCAGAAAAGGGTTAAACTTGTACTGAGCATCATCTTTCATTTACTTTAATGAGCTCAAAAATACAAGTGCTCAATAATATTTTCATAATTTAGTAGTTTGAAAAGAGTTGAAAGAGGAATCTAGGGTGTTCCTTTTTTGTAAGTTTACAGAGCACGAAAAAGTGATAAAATTATGCTCTTTGGTCAAAATGTTATGTTTTGATTCAAACATCATTAATTCCATTAGCTGTTAACCTAATCAGAGCATTACCAAAATATTAGAATATATGATACATGGTAAAATTAAGTCATACTTAGGTCAAAATACTAAAATATTAATAAAATAATCATGAAAATTACCATAAATAGGAAAAAACTATTTTCATTTTTTCCATTTTACATTTTACCTCTCGGCAAGCTATCTCTGAGTGCATTTTGGCCCCGATCTTTAGCACCTAATTGTGGCCAATTCGGTGATTTCAGGTGTCGTCACTTCCAATTAGAAGATTTGAGCTTATTTCTTTTTACGATTCTAATTTTTCATTTCATGCATATTTTTTCAAAATTTTGGTTACCTAGGGCTTTAATTTTGCGCCCTAGCTCTAGCGTACTCGAGCAGTGTCGAAAGGTGCATACGGCCAGAAAATTTGAATTGTGGAGAGAGTTGTAGTGCACTATCTCCCTTTGGTAGGGTGCATTGGGTGCATTTCAAAAAATTATTTTACTCCTTTCATTCAAACTTCTCTCAATTTTTTGCATGGGAAATTTCACTCTAATCATTTTTCTTGTCATGTCTCAGGTATCCATAATAACAAAATGGCTCTGATATGGCAAGAAATATAACATAAAGAATAAGACATGAATGTTGCTAATGATCCAGCCACCATCCAAGCATTGAGAAACTGTGGGATTTTGAAATTTTTTTTGCTTCATGGGATTATACAAGATATGGAGCTATTAGAATATCTTTCTCCGTAATGGGATGTTTAGGTATAGGCTTTGAGGCTTCAAGCACATGAGCTCAACATACAGGTGGAAGACATCTATTTCTTGACAGGTTTATTGAGGAGAGGTCCTCCTATCTCGTTATCTTTTTCAAAAAGGGGTGGCGAGACTATCAGCGATTATATCATTGCACACTATAGACCTCGATCCCAACCAACCAAAGATGGGAAATTGAGATAAAGGATATGTTTCATTTACCTCTTAGGATAATCTTGTTTATTATTGCTAGATTAGCTGACAACACTACCTTGCATTTGGCTAACAGGTCCTAAATGAATTATTCTTTAGAGTTCATAGAGCCAATAATATTTAACTAGAGCAAGGGAGTACTAGCAAACATGAAGGAACAAATCAGGAAGGTGAAGAATGGGCGATTGAAAAACTTTGGGTATGGTTCCATTTTGATCTCTTTTCCTTGAAGCAGATTTCATTATTCTGACCATAGCATATGTCACTTGAACTTCCAGATCACATAATCTCATAGATGAGGCAATGGGTGGATCTCATGTCGATACATATAGGTCCATCTTCCATGAGTTTCACACCAGTCTTCTTCCCATGGTTGTGTATGTAGCTCAATATGATTGAAGACTATCCATATGTTGAGAAGGATTTCCACGGAGACCCAGAACTTGTGCTTCCTGAGGGTGAGAGATGGGGTGCCATAGGTAAAGGAGAATCATTTTGATCATATTTTTATTTTTGAGTTTCACATTTTTTTGTGGTCTTTTTTATGTATTCGAGACTAACTATCGATTTTTACATTCAGACGTTGGACCCATTTGAATAGTGGGTTCATCCTATCTTCAACGCGCTGGAGACCTACGACAGACACTGATTGGAGTATAGGTCCCTGTAGGGGGACGAGAGGTATCGCAGGATCTCAATGTTTCGGATACTCTCACAGACATCGAGCGACACATGGAGGGATTGACCCAGGGCATATTTGAGACTAGGGTCGATTAGATCCCTATAATACATCAACATTATACTATTGGTGTGTCGAGTTATATCAAGGAGTTGTTGTGCAATATGGCTCACACAATTGCTTCTTATCATGACAATTATCATGATTAGTCTACTAGGAGGCTAAATAGTTGTATTTTGACTGCATGTATATTTTTGATATGACAAGCTATGTGGCCATATGTGTCTCCAACACAATTTTTTGTAAAACCAAACTTTGATATATATATATATATATACAGATATCTACTTATCAATGTTTATTATGCGTTCCATTATCTTTTTCAATGTATGTGAATTTAATTTACATATGTCGCAAATGTTTGTCTAAAACATGATTTTCCAATGCATCTGTCAATGTATTTATACTTCTAGGAATATGTTAATATTGGATATAATCCAAATGTATTTCTAGAAGGTGAACCCTTAAGAACATACAAAGCATAGTTAGACTTCTAACTGAATAGCAATTGGTCAATTGTAGTGAAACAAGTTGTGAGTCATGCCTAATAACTATATGACGGATACCATGAAAAATAAAATTAGACAATAGTTCTATCGCTATGCTATACTCAATTATATTATTGGTAGAGCGACAGATACAAATCCCTTGTAAAATCACTAACTCGCCACTTGGATCATATAGATCCCATGCTGTGGAGGAAAGGTTCTAAGTACTACTAGCACCATCAACATAACCAACATATGATTGAAGAGATGTTGACATATGAAAACCAATTTTAAATAGGATTAACATAAATCTTAGGAAACTCCAAAGAGAACACACTGCAAGCACACTTAATACACCTATATACAATATGTACACAATAAACTATGCAAAAATAGATTAAGGATAGTACTTTTTGAGGTACAACCATTTCTAGGTTGTGGAAATGGAACTCCATCGAAATCAATAAGCTCATAGGCCCCTTCAACAAGAACACGTTTAACAATGTATGGGCCTAGCCAAATTGGCTCGAATTTCCCAGATCCTAACTTATCAGAATCTTGGTCATACAACACGATAAGGTCACCTTCTAAGACGGCATGAGGTTTGACATTCTTATCATATTGTGCCTTAATGCATTTCTTATGGACCTCATTAGTCATCGTGGCATCACTTTAGGTTTCATCTAAGAATTTCAGATGCAAGAGACGTTCTTGTTCTATGGAAGTGGTAGGGAGGAGTCTGAAAAAAATAATTCAGAGATGGAATTCCGCACTTAATAGGAAGGATTTCTTCCAGAACATACGCTAATTGAAATGGTGTGATAAGTAGCAGTCCGAATAGAGGCTTGATATTCCTACAAGACTGCATAAAGGATAATATGCCAATCTGATTTTCGGATCCCTATCATGCGCTGAAGCATTATTTTCAAAAATTTGTTGATTGGATCAAATTTCCCATTCGCCTAACGGTAGTAGGGAGTTGAGATTTCATGGTGGAAGCCCAACTTCGCAATGAGTTTAAACATCATGTGATTACATAAATGTTTCCCATGGTCTGGAACTATAGCATGTGGTGCACCAAACCTTGCAATGACATGATTGCAGAGAAAGAGAGTAATTATTTCACTGGTTTTATTTTATGTAGGCATCACTTTGGCCCAATTGGTGAAATGGTATATCACCACAATGATGTAGCCATGCCCTCGGAATGAGTGAGGGTTACATGTCATAAAGTCATGCCCATTTCGTGAAAGGTCCATTGGAGATAATAGGGTGTAAATGAGATGGTGGAGCATAGGTTTTTCGAGCGTATATTTGGAAGGCATGACACTTTTGGACTGCAAGGATGCACTCGTGAAACATAGTAGGCCAAAAATAGCTAGAACACAAAATCTTCTCTATGGTGGCATAACCAGACATATGTCCACCACATGCCCTAGCATGGCATTCATTCAGATCTTTCTCGTCCTCCTCATGGGTGAGGAACCCTCGAAAAATCATATCGATACCATGACGATATAAGGTGTTTCCAGCTATAATATAGTTTTTAGCCTCATATCGGATACATCGTTGGTCAGAGCGAGAGGTATCGGGACGAAAAGTCTAGGTCTAGAGATATACGATGATGTATCCATACCATGGGTCATATGAATCTATCATGAACAATAACTCGTATGGAATAGAATTATCAGACGTCATTTCTATTTCAATAGTGGGAAGGTCAAAAATCAATTTGGAAAAAAATACGGATTTCTTTGACTGGGATTTAATGAACTCCAAATGGAAGTCCTGGAGGATGAAAATCCATTTTGAGTACTTTCCTCCCAACAACTGTCATGACAATATGTATCTCATGGGGTTGCAATTGGAAGCAACTATAGTCTTGCGAAGTGGGATATAATGATTAAACCTTTGGATAGCCTAGACCTGCACCAAAGCTAACTTTTCAACGTGAGTATATTTGATCTCAGTATAATTTAATTTTTTCCTCAAATAATAAATAGGATGTTCATTCCCTACATCGTCCTCTTGGATCAATACCATAACGATGGTAGTAACTGCATCAGCAAGGTATAGGAAGTAAACATAGTGGTAATCCAGGGGATACAATAACGATTCCCTAACCAAAACATCTTTCAATGCATCAGCTTCCTTTTGGGAAGTGTTTTACCAAAGGAAGGGAACCCCTTTCTTTAACAAGCGAGAAAATCCTTTAGTCAATTCAGCGTATTTGGGAATAAATCTCTATAGAAAGTTAGCATGCCCTTGGAGTCATTAAAGATGAACAAGAGAGGAAGGAGCTAGAAGATCTAGGATCTCCTGCACTTTCAGTGGGTCAATAGGAATTCCTTTATTTGATATAACGAAGCTGGGAAGTTGACCAGAGTTTACACAAAATACACACTTGTGTGGATTGATCCTATTGTTATAATTCCAACAACTTAAAGTAATAGCCTTAAGATGCATCAGATGATCTACATGATGTTTCAAGTGAGCAGGTAGGTCATCCAAATATGGTTTTATGATGTGCTTAATGTCATGGAAGGGATAATTTATTTCCCTCTGAAAAGTTGTGCCATCATTTTTCATTCCAAAAGGGAGATTTGGATATGAAAATGTGTCCAATGGACAAATAAATTTAGTTTTATGTTGGTTCGATGGGAGAATGTTGATTGGATTGTAGCTGTAAAAGCCATCCTTAAGCAAAATAATTCACTACTAGCACAATCATCAACAGTTTGTTCAATAAATGGGGTAGGATAATTTTCCTTAGGACATGCATGATTAATGTCCCTGTGATCAACACACACATGAATTGTTCCCTATTTCTTCATGACATGGTAAATGTTCGACACCCATTCAGTTAGAGGTACTAGGTTGATGAAACCAATGCATAGAAGTTTTTCAACTTCGACCTTAATAGCAACATCCTTCTTAGGATGGACTGAACGTAGGTGTTGTCGAATTGGCTTAGCATCAAGATATGTTTTTATTTCATGTATAACAATGTTTGGGTCAATACTTGGCATCTCTTCATAAGACCAGGAAAAAATGTCTCTAAAATCCTAGAAAAGAGATTTATAGGTCTTGATCTCATCAGGAAAGAGAGAGGCATCAAGGTGTACATTCTCAACAATTCCAAGTTTGATTGAAATATTAAATGGGATAGTCTCTTCAATATTAGACAAATTCTTCTCAAAATCAATATTATGGATAGATACATAATTCAAAGACATCTCAAAGACATTAGGCCAATAGAGACCACAAAGATTGTCCTTGTAGGAATCTGGTAAGGAGGAATGATGGTGATGGTCATCGCACAACACATCATTTGGCATCATGATCTCCATGATGATCTAATCAATAAAAACTATACCAGAGAAGGGATTAGAGGATGTGTCATAATCTAAGGAATGATCAACCCATTTGATCAAAAAGGAGAAATCAAAATGTGTCTCACAAGAAAGATATATGTCTTCATAGTCAATCTCAATGGGACTGAGAAACATGTAGTCACCAAAGGTGTCAATATTAGATTCATCCGGTAGTATCCTAGGATCATATGGAGTAGCACAAGAAGGTATCATGTCGAAATAGGAAACTGGATTAGAGTTTTCAGGAAGGGGATGAGGAAAAGGAGGAAGAAGTGAAAAGGTTCCCATGAGTGAAGAACACTTAAGAAGTCCCACCCTGACATGCTAGTATGGATGTGGGGTTTCTCTCAAAAGAGGGATGCTTCCACTAACTTGAGAATTGATGGAAAATAAAGTGAGTTGATCAATGGCTACTATGCCCCCTTTATGCGGGAAAGCTATCATTCTAAAATATGTTGAAACAATGACAACCATATCATAAACCCACATATGACCCAGTAGAAGGTTACAATCTTATGGTCTAGCGATAAATTAGAATTCTAATCACACCATCTTGAAACCTAATTCAACTTGTAATGAATTCAAAACTCCATAAGGCTTGAATACTCTTCCACCAAAGGCCTTTAGAGTAGTCTATGACTGATTAAATTAAGGAGAACCAATGGCCTTCCAACAAGAAAGTGACATGATACAGGTTGAAGCTCCTTCGTTTACAATGGTTCGACAGATGGTTTTACTACGAATGACAACCTGAATCATGAAAGATAATTGGTCTAAAAGTCAAGGTGTATGATTCTCATGGTTAAAAGTTACAAGGTTAGAATATGAGGGATCAATACATCCAATTGCGGAAAGTAAAGCCTTCTTCTGGGCAGAAAATTTTGCAACACCTCAAGAGTTGACATAAATGAAGGAGCTTTAGCGAGATCATAAAATATGTTATAATTTTGAGTAGCTCTCACATGAGGGTTAAATGCAGATTTATGGATAACTCCCTTGGGAGGCTTAATTATTAATTTAGTATAAATCTCATTTAGAGTAGGATCCAGTGGACATGTGGTAGAACTGACAGGTTAATCAGTATCCTGACCCTTTGAGGGATTCGAATTACTGTAGTCTTTATTCTTGGTTTCTAGCATAATGTCATTTTTCAACTTTGTGGAGGAAATAATGATAACCGAGGAAGAGGAAGTCGTATCTCGAGAAACCATGTTAGTTTTCTTATTAGGAAAGGTATCTTTTAACACAACGAGTGCAACAGATAACTTAAGGAATTTATTTACTTCAACTTGATGTGGATAGTCATGAGTGAAATGCTCCTCATTACAAATTAAGCATGGATAAAAGGGTTTCCACTTTTCTTCAGAAGACTGGTTATTTTTTTTTATCCTATGGAGGGTCATCTTTCTTCTTTTTACCTTTTCCTTTCTTCTTAGTTCTTGGTTACTCAATTTTGCCTTTTGTGGATTAAAAAACATTAATCTCAGAAGTAGAAGCTGTGGGAGTAGTGGAGGAGGAGTTTTCGACAACAAAAACAAGGTTCGAACTAGATGATTTACTCACCGACTACTGGATAGAAGAACCACTTGTGCCATTAGAGACATGTGATTCTTTACCAGAAAATGGGGGAACAATTTTTCTGGGTTGCAGAGCATTGGTTATTTTATTGTAAAGTGTTTTGGATTGTGTATAACCAAGATCCGAATATTAGGCACGAGAAATCACTTTCTCTTTGGTCACAAATATGCCCTTGGAAACATATTTAGTGATAGGTGCTAATAAATACTTAGTAAACCATTTGGCTAAAACATGATCAGGAACAAATGTGTTAACCAAAGGAGAGTTGCATCGCCACTCATGAATGTCATCAGAAATGCAATTGGAATCAAATTATTTGAAATTCGTCAAAAGTTCAGCTCGAGTCTCATATCAAATGGGTAACTGAAATGAGTTAACAATGTGGTTGGTAAGGCACTAAAATTGTTGAATGAAGCTCATGGTAGTTCAATATATCACTTTACTTCCGTAGCGGTAAGTGTATGCTAGAAAAGACACAAACAAATAGAGTCATAATTTAGAGAGTTTGAAGAACACCATAAATGATAAGTCATAACATGTGTAGATGGGTCTTCTATAGGATTTCCATTGAACTTAGGGATATCACTAGGAAATTTCGTAGGAATAACTGGCCACCAAGGAGAATGGAAAATGGGATCATTTGTAAGTCAAGTCAGATCTAGAAATTCAAGAATTGCTACAAATGAAAACTGCCTATTGAAGTCCAGTGGAGGATACCCTAGGTAAGATGGGATGACCTAAGAAACATGTATCTGTGTTTCATGAAAGGGAAGATTCTGATAACCTGGATACACAAAACCTTGTTACCCAAACATAGGATAACTTTGTAAAGGTTGAACTAATTGGGTTTATATTTTCTGACCTTGGTATGGCATTTGAGGGATACCTTGATACGATTGTTGTGTTGTATTTTGCATCATCTCAGGATAAGGTTGGATAGGTTGCATTTGTGCCATACCATATACAGGTTGACCCACTTGGATTTGAGGAATATCATGAACAAGCACTAGGGGTTTTAAGATACCTTGAAGAGGCTGGGTAAGTGAGGTTTGGGAGGCTCCAGATCCCAGTAGAATAGGTTAAGTCGAAGATGTAGCCAACAAAGGTTGATTTACATTAACTTGAGCTTGGATAGGTTAGGGTATAGGTTGATAAGTAGGAATATGAGATCTAGATGGAACAGGTTGAAAGGTTTGAACTTGATTCACAATCGAGGTAGGTTGTATGAGAAATGTAGGATGCCCAGAGTTGATAGTCATTCTTGGATGTGGAGGAATCGAATGAGGCTGAGCACTAACTTGTGATATTTTGCTAGGAGATTGAAGCACTCCAACAAAAGGTTTCTCCCTTACTGAAAGAGGAGGGAAATATGAATGAAACTTAACCCTAGGAGGAGGATACCCAACATAAGACGAATTGGGACATTGTATGTGTCGACACCCACTTACATATGAACCAGATGACTGCTCAATTTTAGGTTTAGATGGAGGAGAAAGAGAACACTATGTAGCACTCATCAAAGAAGTTCCAGATAGGATTATAGAAGAGGATGAAATTTGAGAAGTGCATAGACTGGATGTTGTTCTAGAAAACGTACTAGATAATGATTGGTAACCAGGCAGGATAGACGCACCACCATATAAATGTGTCTCTAGTGATGTTGCAAACATATAAGTCTCAACATGGGTTGTCTTGGTCATAGTAGTAGATATGACTACGACACCTTATTAGAATCAGTCATGGTTAAATTTCTCAAAGAGGTTTTCCGAGGGAAATTGAATGCTAACTTTAAAGGAGATGAACCAGTTAAAGGAGCTTGTGATGAAGTATGAGGAGAAGGAAAATGATGGGTCTGGTAAAGAGGATTCCCCCTCAAAT
This sequence comes from Pinus tabuliformis, assembly GCA_031772625.1. Taxonomy (NCBI): domain Eukaryota; kingdom Viridiplantae; phylum Streptophyta; class Pinopsida; order Pinales; family Pinaceae; genus Pinus; species Pinus tabuliformis. The sequence goes on from CM062815.1 coordinate 476,487,760, forward strand.
TTATAGGAAATAAGGGTCAACGATCTTCTCGGGGAATCTCCTCAATACTCACAAGACCAGGTGGAAATGGTTCACCGTCTAGTCTAAGAAATATGGGTTGTGGTTGGGTTTAAGATAGAGGAAGAGAAGAAGAAGGCCCTGAAGTAATAGGTGTAGTTAACTGAGGTGCCTCAAGTTATATAACCTCAGGTTGTAACATTTCTGATTCAAGATAATCAGGTTCAATAACCTCAGGTAATAAAATTTCAGGTGCTTCTTTTTCGACTATCTCGGACTCATCACCGAATGAATAAGTGATCTTGAGTTCAATACTCACATGAAGAGATGATTCTGGTGGATATATTTTGGATGGAGGACCAGAAGGAGTTGCTCTTAAAGTACTAGATTTGGTAGTTTGTGTCTTTTTATTCTTCTGACCATGTCAAGGAGTTTCCTCGGGAGGAAGAGGAGGAAATATTTTCATCCTACGTGAATGACGCGGTTGAGAGGGTTGTTCTTCCATGTTGGTTTAATAAATTTTAAGTAATTAACAACAAAATAAAAATAAAAAAGGGTCTGTCGAGAAACTATGAATTGCAATATACCACCTTGGAGAACCAAGGATTTAAATACGAGAATACAATTTCTCTGAATACTATGTTCATAGTATCACAATATATAGGGTGACCAACTCGGTTACCGAAGGTGAGGATAACAACCTAGTATATACCTCCAAAATATACCTGAAGGTACGTAGAAACACATTCTATGTTAGTGTTGTCTAATGCATAACCGTATCATGAGAGCGTTCCCATATAATTTTAATGTGTGGAGCACCATCCAATATACCTGAAGGTACGTGGAGAACGATCTGATACACTTACGTACGTGGAATGGGATATCACCCCCAGAATTCAATGCTAGAAAAAAATTACATCTGCTATGCTTATAGACATTGAAACACATCTCTAGCCTAGACCTCTAGATATTTCCATTAATTTTTCAAATGCCCCTTAAGAGTGATTCAATAAATTTTAAATTTTATCTTGAATTATGTTTCCATTTCAAGGCTCACCATGAATTTCACTTGAATATCCTAAGGATGCAATCTAGCATGATAAAATGATCTTTTTCTTTTCAATGAAAATCTATGTAAGCAAGGGAAGAAAACAAAGAGTAATTCAACATAAAAAATGTAGCAAAATAAATTTGTTAAATCAATTCACCTAATGTAATTGTTCCAATTTCCAATTTCGCACACAAAACCCTAAATACAATGTAAAATGATAAATGATGAGATTTTTTATTTTCAATCTACTTAATTCGAAATGAAATGAAAACTAAGGTGTTTGTTAAATCACTCAAAAGAGAAACCATAGAGAATGATGATTGTAATATCAACACTTTCGAGTAATCAATGATTAAGAGATTTTTTTCCAATGACCTAATTGACAAGAACAAAGAAAACCTAAACAAATTCTTATCAAAGGCTATTAAAACCAAAATTAAACAAAGTGAAGGTTTTTCAAAGACCAAGATACAATGAGGGATAGAAGGAAAACCAAATATAACAAATAAGATCAAATAGAAAGGAAAATGAGGCAATTTGTTGCACCTTACAGGGACCAACACAGGTGCATAACATGCACTAGTGCTCTACAGTGCAGGTGTAGAGAAGGAGAAGGTGTGTTCAAGCACTCTATATCTAGACCAGGGCATGTGCTGAAGGAGATTGAGGAAAATTATGACACAAAAAAGAAAATGAAGCTTAGAGAAGGGTTTTCACAGGGTCAATCAAGGTTGAGTAAGGAAATCAAGGTCAATTCAAGAGGCAAAAAAGGTGCTCAGGTCAAGGAAACCACTAAGGGAACAAAATGCTCCCCAGTGGAGTCTCCAATTTGTTATGTGGAATTTATGATTGTGAATAAAAGTAATTTCTCTAGACCTAGTGGACTGGTATAGAATAACATATAACAAAGAATATATATTTTTCCTTGGAGAAATGGAAGAATGGGAAATAAGCCTACTTGGAATCCGTCGCAAGATTTACTTTCCTCATTGCTTGTAAGCTCCAATTGTAGCTCTGAGTGGTATAATTAGAACATGCATGTACAACTAAAACGATTCAAGTATCGACAACATATACATAGCATAATTCAATTACTTTATTCAATGAATCAATAAGGCATTGAAATACATGAATGTAAATGTAATACAACACATATAGGAAAACAAGATACACTTTATATTAATAGAAATAGGAGAGAGTTTACAACCAAGAATAGCAGTTGATATTTTAGAGATCTCCCCAAGTTGACTTGTCCTTCCTTATCACTAAGAACACGTTAATATTACCCTAATGCATGAATATTATAACTCGTTTACATTCAATTCAACAACATGAGGGCACAATCAATCTCCGAAAGAAAACCCTGATTCTATGGATTGTATTATATATATAGGAGAGGGATGGTAGTTTAGGGTTTACCATAATGAGCTTGAGTCCCACATATGATGGGAGGATGATCTTAAGGGATAAGAGTTGAAGTCTTCAAGGTAGGATCAAATAGGAATCAAGCTTCTTATCCATGGTAAATGGTGAAAACAACCCGTGGAAGCTTTTGGAATAGGAAGTTTCATAAATATTTTTAATTTTCCCAAATTTCTAGAATCAGTGAACCCTTAAAAAGGAGCAACTAGTGCTAGCCAGCGCTCGTACAAAAGGGAGAAACTAGCACTGAATGCACGTGGCTAAAGGGTAAGTGTGTTGGGGCTAGAAACATTTATTTTGAGAAATTAATCCTAGAAACACAAAATTTTTGGAAAGGTCATGCTTAGGGATTTGTGTAGGGATGATTAAAACATGTTCATAAATGTGGATTGATTTGGTTTGTAGGCCTATTGATCAGATGTGACAAAATCGCCTATAACGCTATCTATGGGATGAATGTATCCTGCATGTGCTACCACTGTAGCCTCACCTCTATCCCATAGTTTCCTTCAGTCTCGCTCTCATGGTTCAACATATGCAAGTAACAAACAAGTCATCAATACACTAGTGATATATCATAATCATCAATACTTATTGGAGCGCATGCATTTCTTGGGGTAAAACCAATGAATGAGTCACGCGTAAAGTCCACCCCACCATATGGAAACTCAAATATGAGTTATTGATTGGACACCCACCAATGTCATGCCTGGTCGATCCAGTACCAACAAATCTCCCCTTCTCCCCTGCATTGTATCAGGGGCTCCCATCACCTAATAAAAAACTTGCGAGGGGTGCCAGATCAACATGAATAATAGGCCTAATTAGGAAGACCCACTCATACAAAAAGCTACACATGGTCATGCCATGTTTGAACTCATGAAGTCAGCTTTGTACCACCTAGTTTAGTTACTTGATCATAACTCGATGTATGAATACCTCATGGTCAAATAATGTTGCTATGCACAAACACTCATGCACACAAATCAAAGCCCCCAAAATATTATGGTGGGAAAAGCCACCAAAGGTGCAAATGATCATCATTGTTGCTTCTCATGTAGTCAGGTACCCAATGGAGGAGATCCTAATCCCTCCACCATCAAATGAATTTGGTCCACACCATTGTCAAACCAAGTTAGCTAACAAAATCCCACTCCTGGGATGCTCAATAGGAAGCACCTCTTCTTAGGGAACCAACCTAGTCACAAAATATATTTCAATATATCTCAATATAGGGAGCTCAACACCAATAATGTTGAAAACCTCTCCATCTAGTTGCTACCAACTAATAACAAATTGCATGAACTCCTTCAATCGAATACGAGGTTTATATTTTAACTCAAAAGTCCCCACCCTATTAAAGTCTATTGTGCTTGTGGATTGGCAACCACATTTTTCCATAGTAATAAACAATATCTCTAACACCAAAAGACCATCATATGATGTAGGGCTCACTAATGTCTCCCTCCCTCCCCCCCCCCCCCCCCCCCCCCACAGCACCCTAAAAAAAAAAAAAAAAAAAAAACTCAAAATTCAAAAATTTTTCCTTTTGGTTCCCCCTCACAACTATTCCTTACACAGTCATGAGGAGTGTGCGACTATGTATCCCAAAATCCCATGGTACTCTCATGCATGTTCGAGGGACAACCACGATCACTATCTTGACTGTAAATCGAATAGGTGTGACTAGAATTGTGCATGTTTCACCTTCAACTATGACCTTTGTCGCGACTATTTTCTTACAACCACACTCCTTGTTGCAACTATTTTCACTTAACCGACAAGGAACCAATTTGGAAGCCTTATGCCTATTTTCATCATGGAAATGATACCATTGTGGTTGTATTTCCTATACTTGTGACCATAGTAACAATTATTAGTTAATTTCATGTGCCTTGACTGAACAAAAATGATGAATATACCTATAGGATCATAGTAGATGCTACGTCAACAATAGTATAAATGAGGTGGCATGCGGTCCCCACTGCCCTTATGTATTGTATTGCATGGGATAAGGGCACTTCATTCATCATCATCATGCCCTTTGCTTAGTTTTCCAAGATTTCTCATTTCGGGGACTTTTCTACACTCAGAATACCTATCAGGTGCAACTTTCTATCATTTTTGTTGTTTTCTCTTTCACATATGAATTTTTTCATGATCATGTTATTCTTCGATGATACTTTCACTTGGGGTCTTGGTTTGAAAGTTATTGTTCATTTTCAGGTTTAAAGAAAATCTAAGATCCCCTAAACATTAATCGATAGTTAATCTATCATTCCTAACTATAATGATAGGTTTCTCCTAAAACATTACATATCCTCATAGAATTTCTCTTAAGCTAACCATAGGTCCCATCATCTCTACCATGTCCAATACCACCTTCCACTTGCATTAGGTAGATGTTTGCATTGGTCGATAGTTTTTTTACCCGTATGGATTGTCTCATTTAGTAGCACCCTTTTCACTATCGAATTCCATGGCCATTCTCTTCATAAGCCTAGGAATCAATAACTTGCATGAATTTGAAGGTGAACATCATTCCCCTCCTTTTCTTTGATTTCCAACCACCCCTTTCCTCAATACTCACTCCATTTAGAGTATCAAGAATTTATCATTACATTCCGCACTTGTATTTTCTCTCCCCCACATTATAGTAGAGCATTTGTGACATTAACTCCACTTCATGAACCTCACATCAATACCAACTAATTGGACCCCCAACCTTTGTAGTTAGTCTCTTGTTCCATCAAGTAGGTCATCGTATCACTGGGGTACCCATATCCATGTTTTTACATTTCAACAATTTTTAAATTCTTTTTGAAAGTGTAGAAAGGTTTTTTTGGAAAAGGATCATCGATCATATTTTTGTGCCCATTACTTGCTGGAAGTCATTAGTCACCCTTAGTTGGATCTTTCATTTCCAATAATTTATTCCATATTATCAAATCATCAGCATCCAACCATCCTAATTTACTTGTCAGAACAATCATCCCTTATTCCTGTGGATGTTGTCTCGACTTGAGGGGTCTGCTCCTTAGCATTTTGTTTTGGATGCCACCACCTACATTCATTCACAAACCTTGAGGGGGAAAGAAATTATCTTCTGTAGCTGATAACACATCATTTAATTCAGTTCTAATTTAATAGTACTTCATGTGTATTTGTAACATCTTAGTGAAAGTCATGATCACAAGCATAGGACATGCCCACCTCATATAAGCACTTTTTTTGCAAGCAATTCTTTCAACATGGTGTTCTTTCAGTTATCAGTTAGGGTTTTCTTGATCCTCTCTAGAGTCACTTTCATCAATTCAACATGAATCATCATCAAACACAATAAAGCATGGTGTATTTTAGCTATACATAATCTCCTAACCTCATACATCAAGGGGAATTTATTAATATGGAAAAATCATGCACCAAATTTCACAGGTTAGATAACACTCAAAATTAGAAGCAACATGTACAAGGTGTAGCATTTTTTATTGGAAACATCATAATTACCAAGAACCAAAAATTTCTCTAAGTTTCTTTGCAAAAAATAAAGTCTTGCGGGGGTGCCAAAGGTAATTTTTACCATACCTTTGCATTTTTACCTTCGATATTCATGAGGGTTCGCTTAAAATCCAAGTCAGTGTTCTAGGACCACATTACATGAATTGGGTTTATTCTCCCTAACATTACGATATCAAACCAGGTTATTTCGTGTTAATTTGGAAGTTCAAGGAAAAATTTTGTCGTTTGGACAGTCTTCCTCATCATGAAAAACCCATCCTAGCCCTTAGAAGAATTTAATTTGGTTAAGGAAAATATAATTTTAATTTGGAAACCCACATGTGCATAAAAGGGTAGGTCGACCCTAAGAAGAATCTGGACACCCTAGGAAGCCTATAAATACAACTAAAGAGACACTCATCTAGATATCATCATTAGACATATTAATCCTCTCTCTTCTTTGATTTGACTTACATAGGTTTGAAGTGGTTCATAGATATTGGTTCATACAAGTCCGAAATTGTAGGGTCTGAAACTCACACATGGGACTTAGGGTTTTATTTGCAATTGCAAGGTTGGCAGAAGAAATTATTGACTTCAACAACAAACATGCAAGCATATATGTGTAGTTGGAATGTTTCAAAATCATGCATGTACCTTCTCTTTGTGTATGTAGAAACTAGGGTTTCAATTTTAGAGTTGACCATAGTTGACCGCAAGCTAGAAAGTTATCTCTTATTAGTATTGTTTCTGGGCTCATATTTCTAAACATTGTTTGGTTGTTTTGTAGAATAATTTTGTGATTGAAGAATTGAATCATTGTACCCTCCCTTGCTGAAAATTTTATGAAAATTTAATAAGAAAAGGAATTTGAAAGGGTTTTTCCTCGTCTTTGATGAAACCTTGTGTCTCTTATTTGCCACTAATTGTTTACTACATTTACTATTCAATCTACAATTATTATTAATAACTAGAAGATTAAATTATTTTGAAATATTGCTATCTAAAAATAAGAATCGGGCTAAAGTGATTGTAACATCATAGAAACGTGGTAAAATTAACATGGTATCAGAGATGAGGTCCCAAGGAGATAAGGATCAAAGAGAAATCACTCTTGAAAACAATTGAAGAAGCCTATTAGTGTTTAGTCAAGAGGTCTGCGTCCTTCTTCAAGCAAAAGAAGAAGTTGGGTGACTCATCAAACTTTTCGACTTGGGAGAATAGGTTGGAAATTATAGCTGAAGATAATGATGCTTTGGAATAAATTCAAGGAGGAGTACTTGAGCCATCAAAGAATGCTTCTACTACTACCAATAAAAATTATTAAAAGGATGAGTTAAAAGAAAATAAAGTCATTGCTTATGGTTTGAAAGATCATTTACTTGTGTACGTTGGAAATTTGAATAGCTTTAAAGGCATGTATGATAATCTATTCGGCATGTATGAAGTCAACAATTTGAATGAGATCATCTCATTCAAGGATACACTCAAATATATGAGTATGAATAAAGGAGAGTCCATGCATTCTTACATTATGAAGATATCTCGTCTTAGAGATCAATTGCAGAGAGTTGGGGAAACTGTTTTTGATAGGGAATTGGTGATTGTAACCCTTAGAGGACTCTCTCCTATGTGGGAACCCTTCATTACAGCTATAATAAATAACAATATTTTCCCATCATTTGATAAGCTTGTTGGAAAAATTACTTAAGAAGTATCCAAGATGATCTCAAGAGGAAGAATACAAAAGCATGAAGAAGGAGAGCCTACTGTCTTCATTACTCAAGAAAAGAAAAATAAAGTTAAAGGAAGACCATCCAAACAAATAAAGTCTTCTCCCGAATCCAAATACTCTAAGAGAATATTGAGGTAGGATAAACGTTAAATTGAATGCTACAATTGTCACAAGTATGGTCTCTGTCAGGCTAGGCGGTAACTCCACAAAACAAAAACTGATTCGTATATTATTCCATAGGTAGGTCATTATTATATACAATAGGAGTGATTGTTCAGTTCATCTCCCGATGACTGTTCACATTCCTAATTTATTTATTTACACAAAATTCCTCCAATCATGAAGATTAGGTGTCAACATTCCCCCCCTTAATCTCAAGGGATGTTGGTGAGTCCAAGCATCATTCTGAATCGTTTAAGCTTTTCCCTTCCAAGTGCTTTGGTGAAGATGTCTGCAATTTACTCATTTGTGGAACAATGATGGAGATGGATTGTTTTGGCCTCAACATGATGTTCAATAAGATGATATTTAGTATTGATATGCTTTGTTCGATCATGGAACTTTGGGTTCTTGGCCAACTTTATTGTAGAGGTGTTGTCAATCATGAGTGGAGTTGATTGTACTTGTTTTACCTGCAAATCTTCAAGAATTTTCCTGAGCCACACAATTTCTTTCGTTGCTTCAGCTGCTGCCACGTATTCTGCTTCTGTTGTGGAATCTACTGGAATTGATTGTTTGCGTGATCTCCAGGAGACAGCTCCTGATCCAAGACTTATAGCATATCCTGAAGTAGATACCTCAGTTTCTTTGTCTCCATCGAAGTCTGAATCAGAGTATCCAATCAAGCTGAAGTCGTCCACTTATGTATACTTGATTCCAAGGTCTTGAGTTCCCTTCAAGTACCTTAGAACTCTTTTTGCAGCAGACCAATGTCCCTCACAAGGCTTTTGCATAAACCTAGAGAGGATTCCAACAGCAAATAAAATGTCTGGTCTGGTAGTAATGAGGTAGATGAGACTTCCTACAAGCTGTCTATACTTTGTTGCATCCTCAAATTCCTTTCCTTCAATAGATGTGAGCTTTAAGTTTTGTTCCATTGGAGTAGTAAGAGGATTGCACTCTGTCATGCCAAACCTGTTCAACAAATCTCCAATGCATTTCTTTTGAGAAAGAAATATGGACTTTGGATGTTGGGTTACTTCAATGCCAAGATAGTAATGAACATAGCCCAAACCAATCATTTCAAAACTTTTCCCCAATTCCTTCTTTATGGATGCAATGTAGCTTTCATTGTTCCCTGTCATTAAAATATCATCTACATATACCACAAGATATACAATTGTTTTTCCAACTTTATTGACAAATAAAGTTGCATCATCAAGATCAAAATGATTGAAGTTGAGTTTCAGAAGATGCTCAGTTAGTTTTTCATACCAGGCTCGTGGTGCTTGTTTGAGGCCATACAACGACTTCACAAGTTTTCATACTTTATGTTCATGTCCTTTTACAGCAAATCCTTCAGGCTGGGACATAAAACATTCTCTTTTAGATTTCCATTCAAGAAGGCAGTTTTTACATCCATTTGATGGACTTTCCAACCGTTCTGAGCTGCTAGTGCAAAGAGTGTCCGGATGGTGGCCCATTTTGCTGTGGGGGCAAAAGTTTCCTCATAATCGACCCCTTCCTTTTGTGAAAAACCTTTTGCCACAAGCCTAGCCTTGTGCTTGTAAAGTGAGCCATCAACTTTGTACTTGTTCTTGTAGACCCACTTGCAGCCAATTGGTTTGGTTCCAAATGGAGGATCAACCAGTTTCCAAGTGTCGTTCTTTATGAGGACATCATACTCCTTTTGCATCGATTCTTTCCATTCATCATGAGAAGCAGCTTCTTTAAAGGAAGTTGGTTTAAAATATGTACACAAGTTCAATTCACAATCATAAGAAACATCCATATCAACAGGTGAATTAGAGTCATCTACATCACCTCCATTTTGTCGGTTTGAATTTCTGGTTCCTGTTTTTCCAATTTCATCAGGATGAACACTTTCAAGTGTCTTCGTCAACCAATTTGGGGGACCTTTCTGAGATGGTCTAGGCTGCTCTGTTGATTGAGTTGGGACTGAATCAAGATTGAGTCTCTCAATTCTATCAATTACATCACTTAAAGCATTATTCCACATGTTGATCTAGAATAGGAATCCCCCCTTCAAGATGTGGAATCTGATTATCAAATTCCTGAAATGATTTCGTTTTTGCGAATCTATCCAAACGATCAAGTTGCCGCTCAACAACATTGTCAGATTTGGATGATTCAAGAAAAATTACATCTCTAGATACAACAAACTTTTTATTTACTTCATCATAGAGGCGGTATTCTTTGGAGGTGTTTGAATACCCCATGAAGATACACTTACGACTTCTAGCACCAAGTTTGTTTCTATGTACCTTTGGTGTCAAAGCATAACAGGTGGAACCAAAGATCCTGAGATGTTTTCCCGAAGGAACATGTCCATACCATAATTCATAAGGAGTCTTGTTTCTTATAGCATTAGATGGACATCTATTCTTTATATATGCAGCACATAGAACAGCATCAGCCCAAAACATTATCTTTACATTTTTGAAGAAAAGCATAGGTCGTACCATATTCAAGATTGTTCTATTCATTCTTTTAGCTACACCATTCTGTTGGGGATTATAAGGCACAGTTGTTTGATGTTTGATCCCATGTTAGTGAAGATAGTTTTCAAATTCATTTGATGTATATTCTTTACCATTATCAGTGTGAATAGACCCAATATGAGATTGTGCATCATTTTCAATCCATTTATGAAAATTCTTGAATGTTTGAAAAGCATAAGATTGGTTGTTCAATAAATAAACCAAACACATTCTGGTGTAGTCATCAATAAATGTCATGATATATTTATTTCCATTTGCAGAAGGAACATGCATTGGACCACATAAATCTGAATGAATGAGTTCAAGCTTCCTATGTGCTCTTGAATGTGAATCATGAAAAGATTGTTTGCTATGCTTTCCTAGAATGCAGCATCACATTGCTTATGTTTCCTAGGAATTGTAGGCAAACCAGCAACACCATTTTTCTTCAATAAGCGGAGATTGTCATAGTTTAAATGTCCAAATCTAGCATGCCATAATAAACTTGATGGAAGTGTACTTTCTTCATGATGAGAAATATATTGAGAAATGTTGTGCATGAGCAGAGGTTCCTTGCAGTTTGAGAAGCCTTTCTTCTTCTATTCCCCTCATGAAAAGTGAGTGGTCAGAAACTTTTCTTACCTCAAGCTTGCCATCAAACATATGAATGGAGTGACCTTGCTGGCGGATGTGGACCAAGGACAACAAGTTTCTCTTGAACTGTGGGAGATATAGAACATGATCCAGAAGAAAGTCTGGAAGACCAGGCAGTTTAAGCATGATTGTGCCAAGCCCTGATGGCTTGATTTTTGACTGATCTGCAAAATATACTACTCCATCAACATTTTCAGTGAAATCTTCAAAAAGATCTTTTCTATGAGTCATGTGACAGGTTGCTCCTGAATCAAGCAACCAATCATTTTTCGAAGAAGCAAGTGAAGCATTAAACAAATCTTCATTTACTCCAATGTTACATTGTGCCTCAATATAGTGAGCGGATTCAGGTGCTTTACCTTTGTCTGTATCATTAGTTTTACCTTTCTGTTGGTTTCTTTTCTGCTCAATTTTGTCCCATGGTAGCTTGCATGTAGAGGCATCATGTGATCCATTTCTTTTGCAGCGAAAGATCCATTTCTTTTGCAGCGAAAGCAGTGCAGATCTGTCTTTTCTCCTTGAGAATGTCTACCACCCCTGCCTCTGAAATATCTTCCTCTTCCTCTTCGTCCACCTCTTCCTCTTGTAGAATCTTGAGCAGGATGATTTTCTTTATGAGAAAGGCACATAGTCCCTTCAAAAGATTCAGGGGTTTTCTTCTTTCCAAAGGCTTTCTCTCTTTTAGCAAACTTTTTCACAAGAGAGTCAAAGGTTATATCTTTAAGATTTCCATTTGCTTGTAAAAACTCAAGATAATTGGAGTAAGTAGGATAGAGTGCCTTGAGAAAAGAAATAAGAGGGATATCCAGCTCAACCTTATTGGATTTGATATCATGCATTATAGACTTTACTTCAGATGCAAGAGCAAGAGGATCATTATTTTTCAGTTCAAGAGTGAAGAGTTTAATCATGAGATGAACAACTTCAAGTGTAGAATGTGAGTCATAGAGTTCTTTCAGCTTTTGTAAAGCTTCAAAGGTAGTTGAATATGATGAAATATGGCGACTCACCTCTTCATTTACAGATGCTGGGATTAATGCATAGGCTTTGCTGTTCTTGTTTTCCCAAATGACAAGCTCTCTGTTTGAGGTAGGCTGTACTGGGTCATTGTCTCCTTTTCCGACACACACTCCATTCCACAACTCATTGAAGATGAGGGTGTGTTTTATCATCCAGGACCATTCAGGATAGTTCTCCTTGCCAGTGAGAACTATTCCTACCATAGAGATGATTGAATGCATTCTGTAAAAAAAATACTTCTGCTGATAGAAAAAATACTTCTGCTGATATACAGTGAAATTGTACTCAAAAGGGCATTCTCAAAAGATTTCAAATCTCTTCCTCATATACCAATATGTACGTCAATACTTCAAGCTACAACTTTATGCAACATATTTTCTCCAAATTTATTTTCTTCAAATCCCTCCAATGTTTGATATAAAAGCATCCAGCATTTCAAATATTACGTATTACATATCACTTCAACGTTTTAAATGTAATATACGCCCATTACATTTACATATTACATATCACTTCAACGCTTTAAATGTAATATATGCCCATTACATTTACATATTACATATCACTTCAACGCTTTAAATGTAATATATGCCCATTACATTTCACTTCAACGTTTTAAATGTAATATACGCCCATTACAAAATATTACATATTACTTCAACGCTTTAATTGTAATATATGCCCATTACATTTCACTTCAACGTTTTAAATGTAATATACGCCCATTACAAAATATTACATATTACTTCAACGCTTTAAATGTAATATATGCCCATTACATTTCACTTCAACGTTTTAAATGTAATATACGCCCATTACAAAATATTACATATTACATTACCATACAATGAAGCACGCAGGCGTGATGATTTCTCACGGGTGAGGAGCAGCGGTGCGTGGTCTCTTAAGATTGTGCAGTGGCAGTGCTTCTTCCTTCGGGAGCTCGGCCTCTTTGGATGCGCCTTATCTCGTTTAGCCACACAACAATGGCGTTCGAACGCAAGTCTCCAGGCAGAAGGATTATGGAAAGGGAACAACGATAGTCGCAGGAATCGAAAAATACAGCGGTTCTTTACACAGGTAAAAACAGAAGTTCGTTAAATGAGGGGACTCTCGAAATATTTATTAACATCTCAGGCGACGCCAGAAAGATTATGCAATTGCAGCGTTTCTAGAGCCAACGTATATGCTTTCAAAACAGTGTGACATCGTTTCAAAACAGCCATAGTACAAGCGTTGGTTAAAACGCAAGACCTCTGCGCAGTTTTGAACAGTCAAGGAGACACAACACATGGAGTTGCAGCAGGGTCGAGGTGGACATAGCAGCGTATGAGCGTATGGGAGCCAAACGCAGCAGAGTAACGTAGCAGCAGTCAATGGAGTAGGTAGGCTTGACAGAAAATGTCAGGCAACTGACACCAACGAATATATGGGCAGCGTACTGTATGGAGCAGGGCGCAGGTAATGGAATATGGAGCAGAGCGCAGGCACTCAGTCAGACAAGGGAGTTACAAGGCACAAGAGCTAAAAAAGGAGCTGGCTCTGATACCATGTCAGGCCAGGCAGTAACTCCACAAAACAAAAACTGATTCGTATATTATTCCATAGGTGGGTCATTGTTATATACAATAGGAGTGATTGTTCAGTTCATCTCCTGATGACTGTTCACATTCCTAATTTATTTATTTACACAAAATTCCCCCAATCATGAAGATTAGGTGTCAATAGTCTCTATCCCTGAGACTGTTGAAGAAAGAGGGAAGCTCCTAGATCCAACTGAGGCTACAAAAACAACATGTACAATGATGGAAGAAGAAATGATGATAAAGTAAAGACAGATGAGAGGAGAAGAAGAGATTCACCTGATGATCAAGATCATCCTAAAAAGAAAGAAAGAAACTGTAGATATTAAAATGATATAATTACTAGCAAATCTGAATAAATTCTTATTTCTTCTCTTTCTAGTTCTTTGCCTCCATATTTGCATGATAGATGGTTGGTAGGTAGTGGGGCTTCTAGACACTTTTCTGGATATAATGAAGTCCTTTCAAATATGTAAGAAAGGGAGACAAGTTTGAAAATCATTCTTGGTGATAACGTTACATATCAAGTGAAAGGTTTTGGTTCTATTAAATTTGACGTGTATTATGGGGAATCCATTATTCTTCATGATGTGATGTATGTTTTAGAACTAAAGAAGAACATGATATTTATTTCTATGGTGGAAGACAAAGGAAATATAATATCTTTAATAAAAGGACAAGTTTTCACATGGGCTATGGATCCCATAAGAAGGATGCATTCACATTGGGATCATGAGTTGAAGGAATCTATAGAGTTAATGGGAAACCTCTCCTGACGAAGATACATGACACCAATCATCAGAGTGAGCTATGGCAACATAGGTTGGCACATCTACACTATGAAGATCTACCAAATTTAAATAAGCCAATCTCATGGATTCCTAATGTTAAAGAAATGCATGATAGAGTATGTCTAGGATGTGCCGCAAAAAGAAGACAATGGTACCATTCCCCTCTTGCAGGAATAAAATAGATAGTATTCTTCAACTTATTCATTTTGACCTTTGTGCACCTATGCCACTGCATTCTCTTGGTGGCCATCTCTATTACATCATATTTATTGATGACTTCTCCAGGAAGACATGGATATACTATTTGAAGCACAAGGACGAAAGGTTTTGGTTCTATTAAATTTGACGTGTATTATGGGGAATCCATTATTCTTCATGATGTGATGTATGTTTTAGAAGTAAAGAAGAACATGATATTTATTTCTATGGTGGAAGACAAAGGAAACATAATATCTTTCATAAAAGGACAAGTTTTCACATGGGCTATGCGATCCCATAAGAAGGATGCATTCACATCGGGATCATGAGTTGAAGGAATCTATAGAGTTAATGGGAAACCTCTTCTGACAAAGATACATGACACCAATCATCAGAGTGAACTATGGCAACATAGGTTGGCACATCTACACTATGAAGATCTACCAAATTTAAAGAAGCCAATCTCAGGGATTCCTAATGTTAAAGAAATTCATGATGGAGTATGTCTGGGATGTGCTGCAGAAAGAAGATGCATTCACATTGGGATCATGTCAAGTTGAAGGAATCTATAGAGTAAATGGGAAACCTCTTTTGACAAAGATACATGACACCAATCATCAGAGTGAACTATGGCAACATAGGTTGGCACATCTACACTACGAAGATCTACCAAATTTAAAGAAGCCAATCTCAGGGATTCCTAATGTTAAAGAAATTCATGATGGAGTATATTTGGGATGTGCCACAGAAAGAAGACAAGGGTACCATTCCCCTCTTGTAGAAATAAAATAGATGATATTATTCAACTTATTCATTCTGACCTTTGTGCACCTATGCGACTGCGTTCTCTTGGTGGCCATCTCTATTACACCATATTTATTGATGACTTCTCCAAGAAGACATCTATATACTATTTGAAGCACAAGGACGAAAGGTTTTGGTTCTATTAAATTTGACATGTATTATGGGGAATCCATTATTCGTCATGATGTGATGTATGTTCTAGAACTAAAGAATAACATGATATTTATTTCTACACTGGAAGACAAAGGAAATATAACATCTTTCATAAAATGACAAGTTTTCACATGGGCTATGGGATCCCATAAGAAGGATGCATTCACATTGGGATCATGAGTTGAAGGAATCTATAGAGTTAATGGGAAACCTCTTCTAACAAAGATACATGACACCAATCATCAGAGTGAACTATGGCACCATAGGTTGGCACATCTACACTATGAAGATCTACCAAATTTAAAGAAGCCAATCTCAGGGATTCCTAATGTTGAAGAAATTTATGATGGAGTATGTCCGTGATGTACCACAGAGAGAAGACAAGGGTACCATTCCCCTCTAGCAGGAATAAAATAGATGATATTTTTCAACTTATTCATTCTGACCTTTGTGCACCTATGCCACTACATTCTCTTGGTGGCCATCTCTATTACATCATGTTTATTGATGACTTTTCCAAGAAGGAAGGAATTTAGAAGGAAATGATTGTACCCTATTATCTTAAAAAGAAAGGAGTCGCTGAAAGAAAGAATAGGTCTATCATAGAGGCTACCAGAGCTATGTTTTGTGATCAAAGGTTAACAAAGTTCTTTGGGGAGAAGAAACGAATACAACATTCTATGTACAAAATAATGCTCCTCATCAAGCTTTAGAAAATAAGGCTCCCGAAGAAATGTTTGTAGGTACGAAGCCTGATATTAGTCATCTCAAGATATATAGTTACCCAGTATACTTTCATGTAATGTAAGATAAGAGGATAAAGTTGGAAGCCATCAGAAAGAAAGGTATATTTTCTAGATATTGTGAAAATTCTAAAGCATTTAGAATATATATTTTTGGTCAAAGGAAGATCGATTTTAGTAGGGATGTGACCTTTGATTAGGATGTTTCCCTTAGGAAATCCATAAACCTTCCTCCTCCTCATCAAAAGAAAGATGACGATATGGACATATTGGGATGTCCTTCTATGCCAAAATTTGAAAAGGACATTGTTGATGATCCCATGGAGCCTATGGACCCCTTGGACCCTCCTCCAAGTGATCCTCCCGCTAGAAAGAGACCACTATTGTTTCATGATATTTTACAAGATGCTAAAAGATTCATTCCTTCCAATAGTACCTTTGGAGAAAGTAAGAAGCCATGCAGGTACCAAGGGTATGTTGTAGTAATGAGCAATATGATCCAAGCTAAGGCTTCTACCTTAGGTGCGAAAGAACAATTTTGGTAGGATTCTATGACTAACGAATATGAATCCATTATGAATAATGATGCATGAGATATTGTTTTGAGACTGAAAGAAAAGTTTGTCATAACATCGAAGTGGTTGTATAAGATCAAACATGGAGCTGATCGAAGCATTGAAAAGTACAAGGCAAGGTCCATGGCTATAAGTTCTTCCCAGAAAGAGGGTGAAGAGTACATTGATATATTTGCACCATTTTCCTACTATACCACTATCAAATCAATTGTTGAACTTACTGCTAGCCAAGGATGGACCCTTCATCAAATTGATGTAAAGACATCATTTGTTCATGCCATGTTACAAGAAGAATTATATGTTGAACAACCTCAGGGATTTGAAATAAAGTACAAGAAAACTCATGTATGTAGGTGTTGAAGGCTCAAAAATCATTGCCCCAAAAGGGTGATAACCAACCAGTCCGGACCTTGGGACAACTCCTTTCCCGTTTGGAATAGTGGCTCCGACCGGGATGATGGGACCAGTTTCCCAATCTATTTTTATGCTCATGCTAACAGGATGATGTTTTGAGATTTTGGAATAATACTTATCCTCAAACTGATCTAATTTAACTAATAATCACATGCAGTTTTTCGTAATAAAAAATATTTATCTAACTATAACTATCCTGGGAGTAATATGATATATGCGATCTAAAATGATGTCTGAAAGCAATTGATAATAAAGATCATTCAGTTACGATAAGAAGAGAATCTGTTTAACAATAATCGTTTCATATAAAAAGTTAGCCAAAACGATATGAGAGATATATCGCATAAAATCATTCATGTATTTAGCATAAACTATAAATCATAATCATACAATAGTGCAATAATGGCAACCTAAAATTCAAACTTTCACACATAAATAACTTGAAGATAATTTATTGCTTGACGCATAAGCAAAAAGAATTAAGAGATAAAAGTACCATTTATAATACGTTCTACTCATGTGCTCCAGAAATATTGATCTACTTTCAAATCATCCAACATCATCTAAGAGTACAGAAGTGCAATTTCAGTAGAAGATGTCAAATTCAAGTAGAAAATAAATCTTGTTCCATTAATTTCACTAGGACTTCCTCAAAGCGACAAAAGTGCATGTTCTGAAGAATGTTTCTGATAAAATTTCTGGACCCCTCTCTAATTGCATGAGAGGAGTTTAAATACTAACTTATGAAACTAAAAATAGATTATTACAAAAAAATTTGAGATTTAAATGACCTGCCTCAATTTAAGAAAAATAAAACAAAAATAGAGATGTGTATAATGACTAATCCCGCATTTGATCTTTCATATCACAAATATCTAGCATAGTCTTGAGGAGTGTAGGTTGGCTGACTTCAGCTTTCAATTGTCCTGTAAACACGACATTGATGAGCACTGACACCATTTTTTCAGTTAAAACAATTAGGCATTTCAGGGTCATCCACTGGTTGTGTGGTTTTACCAGATATTGCCAATATGCCTCCCAGTTTAACTTGGTCACTTGTCTAATTGCCTATGCTCTTTCTTATGTTGCCTATTTCCACTGTAATTCAAGTTTTTTTGCATTTGGAAGGAAAGTAGGAGTGGTCTTTGCGACAAGATTAGCACTATGCAAATTTTCATTTACACTTTCAATGACAATTTATTCCATCGCTGTCACATTCTCTGTTGCCTGTTTTTCTTCTTTGAGCCGAGAATCCCAACTTGAAAATAAGATCTCCTTATGTGCTTCATCCAGTTTGGGCATGTCGGCTCTTCTCCCATTTTCGGAATTTTGCCAAGTTATGAAATATGAAACCTTTTTAAGAATTTCATCATATTCAAGTCGCATTTCTACAACTTGGCTTGTTAACTTTTCACTTGTTTCGCAGTGAGAGTTCCACTGCGAGATTTTCTAACATAGCAATTATTTTTGGTGAGTGAGCTGGGAGTTGAGGCTGAGTGATTCAGTGACAAACTGATCAATCTTTGGGTCATCCTTATGCAGATCTGTTATGCTCTGTATCTGTGCCTCCTTACCTGCCAAGCTGCTTTGATGTTCTATTTTCATTTGTTGGAACTCCTGTTGTAGCTTAGCTAGTTGTATTTCTGCTTGTTGGTTGGTTTTGGATTGCAGTAACTGTTGTTCAAGTGACAAAATTTTGTCTTCTTTTTCTTTAAGCAATAGTGGTACCTCTGTTGCTTTGTCGATGGTTCTCGTTGCATATGCACCTGCGAACTGCGAGAGCTTGGTGAGGTTGGCCGATGAGTCGGTGGATGAGTCTTTCCAGAGGACATCCATCGACTCATTGTCTGGAGTGGTAGCAGTTGTGGATTCCAATTTTCTTTTCTTTATCTATTTCTTAACAATGGCCTTGTGTTGTGGGCTGTAATATACATCAAGAGGGGGAATTTCTTCTATTCTGAAAACAATCTCAGAGGTGGGGGTAACAGGAATGTGTTCTATATCTTGAGTATTCGCAGTTCCCTCTGTTATAATTTCTGGAGTTGTTTCCTGATGTGTCATTTGCGTCTCTAGTGCTTGCTCTTCTGTGTTTAATTTTTCGTTGAAATTATCCCACTCCTCTTCCAAATTAATTACCTGAGGCCTTATTAGTTATATAGAGGGAGTATGGGTTTCAGTCTGTTTGATGGTCGAAGTGTGTTCATCTGACTTTGCTGCGGACTGGGATGTATCCTTGATTGATTCCCTGCTCCTACTTTTCCTATTTTCTGATGACTTCTCGGATCCCTTGGCAGATTTCTCTTGGGATTCCTCTCTCTTATTAGTTTTATATTTTCCCTTGGAATCACCATCTATTCTTACACTGGAAGTGGGCTCCCTTATTGGTTCAATTAAAAATTGGTCCAATGGGACCATTGATAATCTCTCTTCTCTGTAGCTATAAAATGATTCAAGACCCTCTCGATCAAAAATTATTTGTGCCATATGCTTCACTTCTCCAAAGGTATTCTTCTATAAGAAAACATCATCAAATGGGTCCTTGTCATTGCTGAATATCTTTTTTTTGACCATAGTAGTAAAATCCTTGACAATACCAAATGGGTTGTATTGTCTTCCCGGGAATTTAGGTAATTGTAGAGACAACATATTATCTACTTCCCTGAACGCATGTCCAAGGTCATGTAATGCAAACACTCCACATGACATAGGAAATTGAGGCCAAATTGCCTTCTTTGACTCCTTCAATGTTTTTCTCATCCCTCCTTCACTGCATGTCTGATAGGCTATATCTCTAGCCATTAATTTATCTGGGACATAAAAAGTGAGAACATGGGGAGAAGTGTTCCTGCCAAATACTTTGATATATGTAAAAGTATCTTCCCCAAACCATCGGGCTACTGAGAGGATGTCTACCTCGGCTTCTTGGAAGAATCTAGGGGCATATTGGTTATAAATTCGTGTATGGATATGAAGCATAAACGTGTGACAAATCTTGAGAAAATGCGGTTCAAAATTAGATTCCCACATGTCTTTGTGATGGATGTGGATAGGAAGTGGATCTTGAATAATCCACTTCCATCCCATAAGAGGGAATTTAGAACCAAAACAAATAGCATCCATTACATAAGAACACATGAAAAATGGAGGGTAAACCCTCGAAGCAATACTCCTTTTCCTTATATACTCTATAATTACTTTAGCTAGATTATCACACAGGATTTGTGCCCAATCTATTATTGTTGCATTAACGGATGCATCTATTAAGGGCAACCATTCTGAGGAGAATTTGTTTCTCTCGGGTTTGCCAAATAGTCTACATAACATAGCCGCAACAAAATAGAAAGGGGAACAAACAGATGTGGTGGCTTACATGCCATTCTTGTTTTTCTTGATTCTTTCATCATTATTTGACCAATTCTTTGTGCAGTCCATCGGGTCTTCATTTTCTTTGAAGAATTTCTCAACAAATTTCCAGTTGTAGGTAACTTGTGGTTCCAATAGGTAGTACATAAGCCTTAGGTTATCTAGAGTGTAAGATCCTATAACTTCCTAGCCCCCTGTTTTTAATTCTCTGTCAGATATACCAGCATCGTCAATGATCCACTTAACCATGTCAGTATTGGGGATTATTTTTTATCGGGCAGCTATTCGGTGTAGAAATGAGCATGCAAGCTCAGTTATGGAAGCATCAGAGGAATCACGCCCATCAAATGTAATCATTGTCTCAAGAATCCTTGGTTGTTCTTCCTCTAGTAACTGATACATAGTCTCCCATGTTGGTGTCCATGCTTCCTTATTACATGTAGTATCCGTGAACAGAGGAGTCATTTCTGACTTCTCATAGGTGATTGCTTTTCCTTTCTTCACCATTGCTTTTGGTGTCCTTTTCTGCGACTTTTTCCTAAAAGTTTCAAGAGGAACAACTTATTGGATAAAAATGATAATGAACGTAGGAATGAATCGATGAAGAAAACTAGTAAAGGTGATAAAGGTGTTTTATTTGAAATCACGTAAAATGATATCAAATCATTCTAAATGACCTTCCACACATAAATGTAGTTACTTCTTCATAAATTCCCACTAATGATCTGTTATCCTATAACTTGAATGTCCATAAATATTCACATCGTAAATCGGGAAACAATCTCCTAGGGTGGTGAGCCTTTAAACTGCGATAATAGCGATTTTGTGATTTGCGAAGCAATATCGCAGATCACTATATCGCATAATTTGTTTTTTGTTTAACTTACCACCTTATGAGTTTATGTGAGATGTGAGATGTGAGAAACAAACGTTATTACTTATCGGGCTTCTTTTTTATGAATAATGGACCTCCGCATGTGTTGGTGGAAATATTAAGAGGTGGGTCTAGGACGTGATCGCATTTCGCAATATCAGTTTATGATAGGTTGAGGCTTGTGTCTTATGATTGAAATTTGATGCGAGAAGGCTATTATACCATGGCAGTTCCGTAGATCGCAATCTCGCGGGGTAGCTTCTTGAGAGAAGTCTTTTATAAACATCGATGTTGTGATGCGAGACTTTAGCTTTTTAATGAAGCTTTAAGGACTTTCTAACATTATGACCGTTTTGGAATATGGAGTTTCTTTTTTAATCGTTTCACCATAGATCGTGGTGGGTCAAAAAGTTGTTGTTTGTGATGCATTTCATGCTAAATATGAAAAGGTATAATGTTAATGGTTTTATAGGTTTCGTTTGATGTCGTAATTTATAAAAGAAATACCTACATGCTAGGATTGATTTTTGGGTATATATTCTTTTTTGAAAGGGTCCCCATTTATTAAAGTAATATTTTACTACTAACGTTAATAAATGGGGGGGGGGTTGTTGACAAGCAAAACAATTGGCGATTCACTTGGAGGAACTAGTTATCTCTGATAGTTTTTTGAAATTTCTAAGACTTCTAAAATAAAGATAGTCTTGAAAATAAAACTAAATTGCATGGAATACAAGGTAAGTAGTACTGCTCGTTTATCAATAAACAACATCTGCTCTAACTAACTTTCTTCTGATTGCCCGTTTCTCACAAATAGTCATTTTACCTACATCAGTCATTACTTGGTTATAAAGATAAAAGCAAAAGAATCACATTAGATTATTTTTGGTGTACTCATTTGTCATAGGTAGAGCCTCTGTTGCCAGCAGGCATTCATAGCCTCGACAGGGTTACTTGTTACCCAACAATGATTCAGTATCCCACTTAAGTAAGAATGCAATTTTATAGATAAATTCTTCAATATACTTGATGCTTTCTTTATTTTATTGACGTAATTCATTCTTCTTTTATTACTTAAAGGACAATGTCTTGGTTTGGTGGCCAAAATTGACAGTGCCATTCACTTGATTTGTAACTGAACTAAACAGGCTAGCTCTTGGTCAGACCCCTTGTATTTTGATTGATACAATCTCAAGCCATTACCCTATTTCGATATTCAGTATTGGTAATGTCAGTTGGTTATAATCTGATGATCATGGTAAACCGACTCTTGATATGATCTCTTATCCCTTAAGTTTAAAGTATATTTTAGAATTACACTCTAAAATTGAAAGCTACTTTGTGGGGGGGAGCATTGGCTCCTTAAGAGTTTCTGGATGACAAATTGTAGAGTTTAAAGTTACTTTTCTGCAGAGAAACTTTGCTCTTTTATTGATACTTTTCCTGACTGATGTAAAGAAAATTTCTTTCTCAAGTTAAGTTTTATCAAAGACTGGATAATTTAACAAAAAAATGGGCGTTTTGAACCTGTAGCACTCAACTATTTATTTCATGAATGAAGATTAATTTTCATAACCATTTATACTTATACAAGTGAAAAAACAAAAATAAAAAAGAGAAACTATCCTTCAATAAAACCAAATGTAAATGTTTTCAACTTGTATTATTATTTCAAAAGAAAATTAACTAAAGAGTATACTATACAGTGATCAGAAGAGATCATCATCTACGGAAAATATTTCTTTAGGACCTGCCCATTAACAGGTAGAGGTTCTCTCTTACCTACTAAATCTTGTAACAGAAAAGTTGATGGGCCTATTAGCTCGACAATCTAGAATGGATCAAGCCACATTCGTTGGAACTTAGTATGATTTCCTTTCTCTTCATGGGCTTTATCCCATTTTAACACTAAGTTTCCAAGTTGGAAAGTTTTTGAAGACACAAAATTTGAATCAAAGGACACTTTGACTAACTGCTGATGATGTGCATGGGTAATTCTAGCCTTTTCTCGTTCCTCTTCGAGTTTAAGGATTTGTAATTGTCTGAGTTGCATAGACGAGGAAGGATTTTCTTCGATGAATTGAACTAAGGCAAACGAGGGAATAGTTATGTTTGTTGGTAAGACATCTTGTTTCCCATAAACCAGATTAAAAGGAAAAGTGCCGATGGAGGCTTTATGAGTTATTCGATCTGCCCATAGAGCAAATACTAAAGATTTATGCCATTTCTTTTGACTTTGATCAACATTTCGTTTAATAATCTTGATAAGGTTCTTATTTTTGGATTTAGCTAACCCATTCCCTTGAGGATAATAATTAGCACAATATTTAAGTTTAAAACCTATTTTAAGAGAAAACTTTGTCATAGCATTGCCTGAAAGGTAAGACACATTATCAAACATTAAGGCAAAAGGTAAACCAAACCAGGTGATGATAAATTGATCTATAAATTCAATAATGTTCTCAGAGTTGGCTACCTTGAGTAGAATTTCTTCTACCCATTTGGTGAAGTAACCAGTGGTTGTAAGGATACATTTATGCTACTTAGAAGAATGAGGAATTATCTCACCTATTATGTCCAATCCCCACTATTCAAATCGCTGATCAATGTTGATTGGTTGTAACGGTAATGCTGGTTTCTTTTGTTTTCCAGCAACTGTCTGACATATCTTACATTTCCTTACATAACTGTGTGCATATTTGAATAGGGTTGGCTAGTAATAGCATGCACATAGGATTTTATGTGTTGTAACATCTCCTGCAAAGTGTCTGCCAGCTGGTCCATCATGAAGTTCTTGCAATACTTTCTCTGCTTCAGATTTATCGAGAAATCTAAGCAAAACAAAATCATAATTCATTCTAAACAAGACATTGTCGACAATTTGATATTGTTTAGCTTTCAACCTCAAGGCTCTTTTATTTTTGTAATTAAAATGTGGAGGTGCATATCCATTTTTTAAATAGAATATTATATCAGCATATGTTGATTTAGTGTCGTTAAATCTTACCTCATAGATTTGTACCTCGTCACCAGAATGCTGTGATTCTGGCATATTCGATGCTCCTGCCAACATCATGCAAAAACCTTAACCTTTCACAATGTTTGCTGCTTTGATTCCAATGTCATATTCTTACAGAGCCGTAACCCAATTTGCTCTTTTTTCACCCACATCCCTTTGTACTAGAAGATTTCTTACTGCTGGGAATGGTACTATCACCTTCGTGTGGGTTTTGAGAAGAAAAGGTCTGAAGTGTTTTATTGATTTGAAAATAGCGTAAGGTTGTTTTTCAACATCCGAGTAATTCAATTCATCTCCCTGTAAATTTGAGCTAAAGAAATAAATCATGGCTTCTGCTTTATCTTGATTTTCTTGTGTCAATATGGCTACGTATGATTTCTCAGAAGTGAAAGTGTACAAAGTGAAATGATTGAAAAAATTCGGCATTGCTAAAGATGGGGTGTTTATGATTGCTTGTTTTATCAAGTTAAAAGCTTCATGTTCCAACTGACCCCACTAAAATAAATAATTCTTCTTTACCATGGCTTGAAGGGGCAATACAATTCTTGAGAAGTCAGGGACAAATTGTTTGAAAAAAAAAATTTGACCAAGAAAAGATTGCATCAATTTTTTGTTATGGGGTAAAGGTATTTCAGAAATTTTTTTAATCCTATCTGGGTCAATATGAATCCCTGTTTTGGACACAATAAATCCAAGGAGTTTTCCTTCACTTAATGTGGAAAGAGACTTCTTGGGGTTAAGGGAAATACCATACTTTTGAAAACGTTCGAAGATTTGTTTTAGTTTTCTCAGATGATTACTACATTTTTTGGAATATATTGTTATATCATCTAAGTAGATTACCACTCACCTGTTTACTAAACCCTTGAAGGCAATGTCCATGGCTCTTTGGAAAGTGGCACCAACATTAATTAGTCCGAACGACATCTTTTGATAGGCGTAAGTGCCCCATTTTGTTCTGAATGTAGTTTTCAGTTGATCATCTAGATGGACTAAGATTTGATTGTAACCTGAGAAACCATCTAGAAAGGACATTAGTTTTGAGCTTGCAACTAATTGCAATATCTGTTCCATAGGAGGTAACAGAAAATTTTCCTTCTGGCAAGCTTTATTGAGATTGCGAAAGTCTATACAAATCCAAATATCACCGTTTCTATTTCTGACTGGGGCGAGATTAGAGACCCACCTAGAATTCTTGATAGGAAAAATAATTTTGGCTTTTAGTAACTCAGATTTAGTCTAGCTTTCTAAATTAGGATGAATTTCCCTCAATTTTTGTTGAACAGGTTTTTCATCAGAGGTCATAGGAATAGTATGTTGAATGATAGAAGTGTCATAGGTTTTAAAATAATCATAATTCCAAGAAAATACATTCTTATATTGTTTCAATAGACGTATAAAAGCTTATTTTTCTTCTGATGTGATTCTGAGACCTATATTGATGTTTTGTGGTTTCGTATCAGTTCCAAGATTGATCAATTCATACCTCAGAGTTGAACTCTGAAGTTTTGAATTAGTAGATCATTTGAATCTATCTTTTAGGTTGTATAAATCTTTCAATTTAACTACAGATTTTGGTCTAGCATTGTTGTTGTTTTCTTGCTTCAGTTGGTTGTCAGGCTGGTCTTCATCAACTATCTAGTCATCATAAGAGCTTTCTGAAGTGAGGAAGCTTACGATATCAGGATCATTGTTAAAGACTCTCCAGTTGGTGATATTTTTAGGAATAGACAGCCTAAAAATTAATTCAATGGAGAATCAATCTAGGATGTAATCTTCTGGTGGAATCAGCTTGGAAGCTACATTAGCTAGGAGATCGATGCTAGCATTTTGGAGTCTTAGGATAGAGGAAATATTAAACGCTGTAAAATTTGAGGTCAGGTCTTGGACTAATGATTGATAGTGTTTCAAATGTCCTGACAGATAGTGTATAGTATTTCTTACTTGTCTAACAACGATTTCGGAATCTCCAAAGGCATGGAGGTATTTGATATTAAGACCAATTATTTTGTACAACCCTTGAACCAACACTTCATATTCAACAATGTTGTTTGTGCAATCAAATTCACGTCTACATGCTAGCATAGTCTTTTCCCCTGCTAGGCTAACTAATATGCATCCTGCCCCTGCTCCATCATTGGATCTAGATCCATAAAAAAATAATTTCGAAAATAAATATTTATGTAGAGGTTTATCTACAAAATTCACACATTTACAGGTGTTTGTTTGGGAATAATTTTTGATTTGATATACAACGGAGTTTTAATCTAAGAAAGGTGAAGTATGAGCATTAAAATTCCCTAGGAATGACTCAACAGAGTAGTTTCCGATTATATTATTGCTATATGTTACCGGCTCATTTTCTCCTTCCAGTTCTGTCACTATATATTTTTTATGTTTCTCTCGATCAACCCTTATCTGATTTGGCTTGCCATTATAGGGAAGCCACATGTGAGACCATTCGGTTGCGAAGTAACCATGGAGCTTTTATGACCAATCCCTACTAAGGATTAAGCCATAGAATTCATGAATATCAGCTATAAGTATATCAATGACTTGAAAAGCTTTTGGGTTTGGTGAAAGTCTAATGGTTACTTGATTAAGTTCTCCGACAACTTCAACTTGAGACCGATCTAATTGTACTATTCGTATTGTAGATTTCTTAGGCTGGACGTTTAACTTAGTGCAGACTATTCTAGGCAAAATGTTAGATGAAGCACCAGAATCAACTAGACAGTTGTGCAAGTTTTTATTAAAGACTTCAAAAGTAATGAGAAATGGCGGAGTATGAGATTTAGGTCTTCCACCAATTAGAGCGATGTTGGTTGGATCAATTTTGTTTGCAGAAATACTAGGGGGTCTTCCCATTTCCTGAGCAGCCTATGATATTACTGTAGTAGGAAGCGGGGTAGTGGAAATTTCTTTGAATTCTTTCAAAAGTATCTTTTGTTGATGTTTTAATTTACTAAGCTCATGAAAGGTGATGTTTGCCCTAGTTTTCTTCATATCCTCAATAATATTGTATTCCATTTTGTCTGGAATTATCAGAGTTTTGGATGAAGGTGAAGAATCTGATTGGGTAGGGTTTATTTGAGTAGATTTCAGTGAATATTTCTTACCTACGACTTTATCTCTTGGAGGTGGCATTGAAGTTTTCTGTTTTGAACTCAATTGAGGTGGATCAAGCTGATTTTTTCTTCTAGTGGCAACAGGTGGTGCTTCTTGATCCTCCTCATTTGGAAGGATAAAATCCCACATTCCTTGTAATTCCACTATTTCTTCATCATCCGTTTGTTCTTCATTTGAGACTTTTTCCTCATCTCCGTCAGATTCAGCGTTTGATATGGCATTTGGAGATTTAGGATTGGTTGGGGCATTTGTTTTATATGGTCTAAAAGGTTTCTTGGAAGAAGATTCTGCCACTTGTTTTTTATATCAACCATTTCATTAGACATGGTCTTGAGGACTTTTTGTAACCCTTCTAGATCAAAAGGATCCTTTGGTTGTTTTTTCCTAGAATCATCTCTAAAGGTTACTTTCTTGGATTTTCTTTCCTCCAATGCATTTTTCTTTTCTACGGCCAAAATACATTTTTCAATAGCTATTGCTTCTTTCATATTTTCTACTAACGTTGGTTTGAAAGCTCTATCAATGAAGATGGTTGTGTTTGAAGGTAGAGTAGAAATGTACCATTCATTTCGAACCTCATCGCTAGGCTTGGACGCCGTAGGTATTTTATTTAATAACTTATTGAAATGATATTTGAAGTCCTTAATGGGTTCTTTTGGTTTGGATTTCAAATTGGAGAGGTCATTTATCAAAGTTGTTGTAGACCTATCATTTCAAAATATAGTTAAAAATTTCTCTTGAAAAGAATCCCAGCTATTAATAGAGCCTGATGTTAACGAAAAGTACCATGATCATGCTGCTCCTTGTAGAGTATATGGGAATAATCTTACAATTGCATATTCTTCTGCTACTCCATTAAAATTAATGGACAACATGAAATTATTTATATGTTCTTCAGCTAACAGGCCATTATCAGGGTTAAATTTAGGTAACCATTTTTCTGGATGTGCTGGCAATTGGGACAAAGGTCCAACCATTCTAACAGCTCCTGGGTTGGTCCATGGCCTTGGTTGAGGTTGATTATGTGCCATTGTTGGGATATTAGTAGAAGAGGGTGAAGCAGTGGTTGAAGGTGATTGGGTAGAGGATGTTATAGCTCCTGTACTTGTGGGAATCACGATTTGGATTTGGGAAGTGGGTGTGTGACCTTGCAATGGTATGGATGAAATGGATGATGATGATGAAAGAACCTCACCGTGAGATTCTGATGGTGTCTTCTTAGCCCTTTTACGACTTGGTAGAGGGAATTCAAATGGTGGGATTCCAAGTTTCTCACTCTGTGCTCTAGTTAGCGGTTGCGATGGGGTATATTGAGAAGTGACACTACCTTGGGATAACTCAGATTCTTCTTGTGATATTGAAATGCCCTGAAATTTGTGGATCAAAGATTTTACTTCAAAGGGTTCAGAAGAAGAACTACCAGGCTTATTTAAGATTTCAGTAATGGGATCTGTATTTTTCTTTTCAACTTCTCTCTTGGGAATAGGATATTTGGAATGCGAATGAGAAGTTGGAGGTGAGGGTGAGGGAGTTTAACTCTTAGAATGGCCTGTAGATTGAGATTTACTTGCCATTCATTGTCATGGCCCTCCTTCTAGCGCCAAATATGTTGAAGGCTCGAAAATCATAGCCTCAACAAGGGGGATAACCACCCAGTCTAGACCTTGGGACAACTCCTTTTCCATTTGGAATAGTGGCTCCAACCGAGGATGATGGAACTAGTTTCCCAATCTATTTTTATGCTCGTGCTAACGGGATGATGTTTTGAGATTTTGGAATAACACTTATCCTCAAACTAATATAATTTAACTAATAACCACGTGCAGTTTGTCCTAATCAAAAAATATTTATCTAACTATAACTATCCGAGGAGTAACATGACATATGCGATCTAAAATGATGTCTGAAAGCAATTCATAATAAAGATCATTCAATTACAATAAGAAGTAAATCCGTTTAACAATGGTTGTTTCGTATAAAAAGTTAGCTGAAACGATCTAAGAGATACATCGCATAAAAATCCTTCATGTATTTAGAATAAACTATAAATCATCATCATACAATAGTGCAATAATGGCAATCTAAAATTCAGACTTTCATGCATAAATAACTTGAAGATAATTTATTGCCTGACGCATAAGAAAAATGAATTAAGAGATAAAAGTACCATTTATAATATGTTCTACTCATGTGCTCCAACAATATTGATCTACTTTCAAATCATCCAACATCATCTAAGAGTACATAAGTGCAATTACAGTAGAAGATGTCAAATTCAAGTAGAAAATAAATCTTGTTCCATTAATTTCACCAGAACTTCCTCAAAGGGAAAAAAGTGCATGTTCTGAAAAATGTTTCTGAAAAAATTTCTGGACCCCTCTCTAAATGCATGAGAGGGGTTTAAATACTAAGTTATGAAACTAAAAATAGATTATTGCAAAATAATTTGAGGAGGTTTAAATGAACTGCCTCAATTTAAGAAAAATAAAACAAAAAAAAAGATGTGCATAATGACTAACCCTGCATTCGATCTTTCAGATCACAAATATCTAGTATGGTCTTGAGGAGTTTAGGTTGGGCGACTTCAGCTTTCAGTTGTCTTGTAAACACGACATTGATGAGCGATGGCACCATTTTCTCGGTAGAAACAATTAGGCATTTCAAGGTCATCCACTGGCTGTGTGGTTTTACCAGATATTTCCAATATGCCTCCCAGTTTAACGTGGTCACTTGTCTAATTGCCTCTGCTCTTTCTTCTGCTGCCTATTTCCACTATAATTCAAGTTGTTTTGCATTCGGAAGGAAACTAGGGGTGGTCCCTACCATAATATTAGCACTATGCAAATTTTCATTTACACTTTTAATGACATTGTTAGCTGCTACTGTCGCATTCTCTATTGCCTATTTTTCCTCTTTGGGCCGAGAATCCCAACTCACAAATAAGATCTCCTTATGTGACTCATCTAGTTTTGGCATGTTGGCTCTTCTCCCATTTTAATAATTTTGCCAAGTTATGAAATCTGAAACCTTTTTAAGAATTTCATCATATTCAAGTCACATTTCTACAACTTGGCTTGTTAACTTGTCGCTTGTTTCACAGTGAGAGTTCCACTGTGAGATTTTCTGGCATAGAAATTCTTTTTGGTGAGTGAGCTGGGAGTTGAGGCTGAGTGATTCAGTGACAAATTGATCAATCTTTGGGTCGTCCTTATGCAGATACGTTATGCTCTATATCTGTGCCTCCTTACCTGCCAAGTTGCTTTGATGTTATATTTGCATTTGTTGGAACTCCTGCTGTAGGTTAGCCAGTTGTATTTCTGCTTGTTGGTTGGTTTTGCCTTGCTATAAGTGTTGTTCAAGTGAAAAAAATTTCTCTTCTTTTTATTTAAGAAATAGTTGTACCTTTGTTGCTTTGTCAATGGTTGTCGTAGCATATGCACCTGTGAACTGTGAGAGCCTAGAGAGGTTGGCTGATGGGTCTATGAATGAGTCTTTCTAGAGGACATCCATCGGCTCATTGTCTAGAGTGGTAGTAGTTGTGGATTCCAATTTTATTTTCTTTCTCTATCTCTTGACAATGACCTTGTGCTGTGGGCTGTAAAATACATCAATAGGGGGAATTTCTTCTATTCTCAAAACAATCTCAGAGGTGGGGGTAACAGGAATGTGGTCTATTTCTTGAGTATTCACAGTTCCCTCTGTTATAATTTCTGGCGTTGTTTCTTGATGTGTCATTTGCGTCTCCGGTGCTTGCTCCTCTGTGTTGAGTTTTTTGTTGAAATTATCCCAATCCTCTTCCAAATTAATTACCTGAGGCCTTATTAGTTGTATAGAGGGAGTATGGGTTTCAGTCTGTTTGATGGTTTAAGTGTGTTCATCTGTCTTTTCTACAAACTGGGTTGTATCCTTGATTGATCCCCTGCTCCCGCTTTTTGTATTTTCTGATGACTTCTCGGATCCCTTGGCAGATGTCTCTCAGGATTCCTCTCTTGTATTAGTTTTAGATTTTCCATTAGAGTCACCATCTATGCTTACACTGGGAGTGGGCTCCCTTATTGATTCAATTAACAATTGGTCCAATGGGACCTTTGATAATCTCTCTTCTCTGTAGCTATAAAATGCTTGAAGACCCTCTCGATCAAAAATCATCTGTGCCATATGCTTCACTTCTCTAAAGGTATTCTTCTGTAAGAAAACATCATCAAATGGGTCCTTCTCATTGTTGAATATTTTTATTTTGATCATAGTAGTAAAATCCTTGACAATACTGAATGGGTCGTATTGTCTTCCCAGGAACTTAGGTAATCGTAGAGACAACATATTATCTACTTCCCTGAACGCATGTCTAATGTCATGTAATGCGAACACTCCACATGAAACAGGAAATTGACGCCAAATGGCCTTCTTGGACTCCTTCAATGTTTTGCTCATCCCTCCTTCACTGCATGTCTAATAGGTTATATCTCTAGCCATTAATTTATCTAGGACATAGAAAGGGAGAACATTGGGAGAAGCGATGCTTCCAAATACTCTGATTTATGTAAATGTCTCTTCCTCGAACCATCAAGCTACTGAGAGGATGTCTACCTCGGCTTCTTGGAAGAATCTAGGGGCATCTCGGTTGTAAATTTGTTTATGGATAGGAAGCATAACCCCGTGACAAATCTTTAGAAAATGTGGTTCAAAATTGGATTCCCACATGTCTTTGTGATGGATGTGGATATTGAATAGTCCACTTCCATCCCATAAGAGGGAATTTAGATCCAAAACAAATAGCGCCCATTACATAAGCACACATGAAAAACGAAGGGTAAACCCTCGAAGCAATACTCCTTTTCCTTCTATACTCTATAATTGCTTTAGCTAGATTATCAGACAGGATTTGTGCCCAATCTATTATTGTTGCACTAACGGCTGCATCTATTAAGGGCAACCATTCTGAGGAGAATTTGTTACTGTTGGGTTTGCCAAATAGTCTACATAACATAACCGCAACAAAACAGAAAGGGGAACAAACAGATGCAGTGGTGTACATACCGTTTTTGTCTTTCTTGATTCTTTCATCATTATTTGACCAATTCTTTGTCCATTCTGTTAGGTCTTCATTTTCTTTGACGAATTTCTCAACAAATTTCCTGTTGTAGGTAACATGTGGCTCCGACAGGTAGTACATAAGCCTTAGGTTATCTAGAGTGAAATATCCTATAACTTCCTGGCCTCCTGCTTTGAATTCTCTGTCAGATATATCAGTGTCGTCACTGATCCACTTAACCATGTTGGTATACGGGATTATTTTTGGTCGTGCAGCTATTCAATGCAGAAATGAGCATGCAAGCTCAGTTATGGAAGCATCAGAGGAATCACATCCATCAACATAGTCTCCCATGTAGACGTCCCTGCTTCCTTATTACATGTAGTATACGTGAATAGAGGAGTCATTTTTGACTTCTCAGAGGTGACTTCTTTCCCTTTCTTCACCATTTCTTTTGGTGTCCTATTCTGCGGCTTTTTCCTAAAAGTTTCAAGAGGAACAGATTATCGGATAAAAATGATAATGAACATAGAAATGAATCGATGAAGAAAACCAGTAAAGGCGATAAAGGTATTTTATTTGAAATCACGTAAAAAGATATCAAATCATGCTAAATGACCTTTCACACATAAATTCAGTTACTTCTTCATAAATGCCCACTAATGATCCGTTATCCTTTAACTTGAATGTCCATAAATATTCACATCATAAATTGGGAAACAATCTCCTAGGGTGTTGAGCCTTTAAACTATGATAATAGCGATTTTGCGATTTGCGAAGCAATATCACAGATCGCTATATCGCATAATTGTTTTTTTGTTTAACTTACCACCTTATGAGTTTATGCAAGATGCAAGATGTGAGAAACAAACGTTATTACTTATCGGGCTTCTTTTGGATGAATAATGGACCTCCACATGTGTTGGTGGAAAGATTAAGAGGTGGGTCCAAGACGTGATCGCATTTTGTAATATCGGTTTATGATAGGTTGAGGCTTGTGTCGTATGATTGAAATGCAATGTCAGAAGGCTATTATACCATCACAATTTCGTAGATCGCAATCTCTGAGGGTAGCTTCTTGAGAGGAGTCTTTTATAAACAACGATGTTGTGATGCGAGACTTTAGCTTTTTAAAGAATCTTTAAGGACTTTCTAACATTATGACCGTTTTGGAATATGGAGTTTCTTTTTTGATCATTTCATCATAGATCGTGGTGGGTCAGAAAGGTATTGTTTGTGATGCATTTCATGCTAAATATGAAAAGGTAGCATTTTAATGGTTTTATAGGTTTTGTTTGATGTCTCAATTTATAAAAGAAATACCTACATGCTAGGATTGATTTTCGGGTATATATATATATATCTTTTGAAAGTGTCCCCATTTATTAAAGTAATATTTTACTACTAACATTAATAAATGTGGATGGGGGAGGGGCGGGAATTGTTGACAAGCACAACGATAGGCTGAGGAAAGAATTGTATGGTCTAAAGTAAGCTCCCTGAGATTGGTATACCTACATTGACAGTTATATAGTAAAGCTTGGATTCAAAAGAAGTAGCGTTAAACCCAGTCTCTATTTCAAGGTGTTCCAAGGTATGAATTTGATTTAGTTTTATATGTTGAAGATATATTCTTTATAGGTAGTGAGCCTCTGATGATCGAGTGTAAGAGGGAGTTGGCCTCTGTGTTCGATATTAGAGACCTTGGCATGATGCATTACTTTTTGGGATTACAAATTTAGCGGAGACCTTGATAATTTTTCCTTTCTCAAGGAAAATATGTAATGAAGTTAATGGAAAGATTTAGTATGACAAAATGCAAGTCCTTGGCCACACCAACGGAGATGAATTTCAATAAGCTATGCAAAGATGTTGTCGGATCCCACTTGGCTAACCCTTCAGAGTATGATTAGTTTATTGGAGCACTAAAGTCCCTTGTGAACACATCCAAAAAAATATTTTACTATTAACATATTGAGTCAATTCATGAATGGGTTGCATCATACACATTGGATTACTACCAAGCACATTTTGAGATATATGCATAGGAAAATCAATTTGGGTTTGAGATATACTACAGGTGATGTTCGACTGCATGGATACATTGATGCCGATTGGGGTGGAAACATTATTTATAGGAAGATAACATTTGGGTGTTGTTTTAACTTGGAATTTTCCATGATATCTTGGATGATTCATGGATGTGACCATTATAAAGGAAAAGTATATTATTGCTAGCATGTCTAGCTATGAGGTGATCTAGTTGAGTAAGCTCTTTGGAGAGTTGTTTTAGCAAGTCCTAGATATGAAAATGATATATTGCAACAATAAGAGTGGAATTCGGCTGCAAAAACATCCTTTGTTCCATGACAAGTCCAAGAATATTTAGATTAGATATCATTACATATGTGACGTGGTGCAGAGAGGATCCCTGAGACTTTTTCATAGATCAACATATGAGAATATTGCAGACATACTCACTAATGATTTGTCGAAAGGGAAGTTCTCCATATTGATAGAACAACTTGGAATAATTGGTGTGACCCTGGAGGGTAAGGTTCCCAACTGACTAAGGACATTGAGTGATGCTCTTCTACCCCATTTGATCTACCAGGATGTGGAATTGAGCCAGAGAGCTCCTGGGGTTGAGGTAACTCTAGACAATAGGATAATTGTGATCATTGGCTCACGGTAAGTAGTATAATGCCTATTGTCTAACAATAGGATATCTAAGATCCTTATCATGTGGTAAATAAAATCCTACCTATTTTGATCATTAGGACTTAATGGACTTAATAGAGTATACCCCAATTGGAATCACAGCCACAAGTTGGGTTTGTTGGGATTGTTTCTCCCCATCTAGCTAATGGGGTGAGGAAACTTGGGAGAGTTGTGATCCTTACCATTCATGGTAAGTAGTGTCTTACCCAAGTGACTTGGGATAGTTGCAATACTTACCTCTAGGTAAATAGTATCCTACCCAAGTAAAAGGATATGGGTGTTCTACCACTTTTACCCTTTAGATTCTTGTTGGGAAGATCAGTAGAAAAGAAGAGAGTTGTGATCCTTAACTCATCGTAAGTTGTATCCTGCTTATTTTCCTTGGATAGTGGGTTGAGTTGGGATCCCCTACAAGGTGGGTTGAGTTGGAACTCCTTGATTATGATGATAATTCCCAGGCCATATTATTGGCCTCCCTGCTAGCATTGATTCCGGGTGGTAGAAGTGACTCCCTAGTGGATTGAAGGTGCTAGATTTAGCTCCCCTATGATGTCAAATTTTGTTTTTTATATTTAATAATATTTAAAATATGAGAATATATGAATAAAATTGATATTTCAAATAGGATGTATGTTGCAGTTAGTAACTTCTCCGTGAGAGGGAGTGTTAATTTGGCATCTCAGGGAAAAATTCCCTCCTTTGGGAAATCTTACTCATAAGAAAAGACCCCTAGTATCCCTTGGAAGAATTTAATTTAGTTAAGAAAAATATAATTTTAATTTAGAAACCCCCATGTAAATATAAGGTCAGGTCGTCCCTAAGAAGAATCTAGACACCCTTGGAATCCTATAAATACAAGTAAAGTGACCCTCATTTGGATATCATCATGAAGAACCTTCTTCTTCTCTCTTCTTTTATTTGGCTGACACAAGTCCGAATTGGTTCACAGGGATTAGTTCATATAGGTCTGAAATTGCAAGGTTCATAGCTCACATGTGTGATATAAGGTTTTGATTTGTAGCTGCAATGTTGCCACAGGGAAATTTCGACTACAACCACATGCACACAAGCCTATCCGTGCGGTTGGAAAATTTCAACCACACACATGTACTCTTTCTCTATGGGATTGGAAGTTAAGGTTTCATTTTTACCATTGACCATAGTTGACCACAGGCCAAGAAATTATCCTCGATTAGTATTGTTTCTAGGATCATATTTTTGAACATTTTTTGGTTGTTTTTGTGCATAATTTTGTGATAGAAGAGCTGGATCATTATACTCTCTCTTGCTGAAAATTTTATGACAAACTAATAATAAGAAGAATTTTAAAGGGTTTTCCCCCTTATGGGGTGTTCCCTGGTCTTTGGCCAAACATGGTGTCTTTTATTTGTCTCTTTTTGTTTACTACATTTACTGTTCTATCTACAATTGCTATTAATTATTGGAAGATTAAATTGTTTTTAGATATTACTATCTAAAGATAAGAATTTGGCTAAAGTGATTGTAACAAAATAGAATAGTGTTAAAATCAACATTTCGAGTTGCTTCAATTTGAATTAGGAGATAAGAAACCCATAAGGAATCCTCTTATCCTTCGCCAAGTACCTTTCTTGTTAATGAGCCAAGGAGGGAAGGATCTGATTCAAATTATATAAATTTTCAGGGATTGGAGAGCCAAATAAGAAGAGAAGTTTATGGATTGTTATGTTGTGAAAATTTCCCCAAGAAATCAAGCATTACATTGCAAAGGGATAATTCCATCAGTTGGAGGGTTTTTCCACACTTCATTAAAAGCGATAGAGTTTGCAAGAAGCTTGGAGAAGGAAATTCTTGTTGAGATCCAAAGGGAACCTTTGCCCATATTTTTTTTCTTCAGGTGTCTTCAACATATATTGTATCTCTACCACCAACAACTTCATAAAGAGGAACCTTTCCCCACACACATTGTTTTGTTTGCTTTTCTATTTGTTCTTTGTGTTTTTACCATTTTTTAGTGTAGTGTTTATGCATTTTTTTCCACAAATTACAATGAATTGTTTGGCTTCTGTCTAACCAATCACATCATTTTTTTTGTGTTCTCTTTATAGGAAGAAACCATATACAAAGAAAGAGGAATTTGGACACCCTTTCCCCACATTGTAATACACACAAGTAGTGTGGGATATATGAGAAAAATTAAATGCTCATACATCAACGTGGGGGTAGATATTATAGAAATCAAAATTGGGTGGGGGGTGGTGCAAATGTTAGAGAAATATTATCTCATGCATGAGGGCATGGGTGGGGCGAGATATTAGATAAATATTTATTGGGTGGGGGTGAGAGGAGATATTAGAGAGATTAAATAAGCTTTGATAAATATCTCCCCTAGGTAATAATATATTGAATAGTTGCATAGAAGCAAAATGCAATAAAGTTATATATTGTTAATTAGATATAATAACGTGATATTAAAATTTGATAATGGGTAGCACAGAGTTAAAAAAGAATATAAATCGTTAATTACCTTAGGAAATGATGTTTGGAAGGATAACTCAAGTATGCTAAGTACTGAAGGAATAAGTTTAATCTTGGTGCATAAAAGGAAGGCTTACTAATACAAGCAAATATTTATGGAAGTAATTGATGGAGAAAATAGTAGAAATCATGTAAAATAAATTAGTAACATGACTTGATAAAATGGTACCACATGGGTTATGAGACAAAATGAGAGGGTTTATTATGAGTTGAAATTGAACACCAAAAATTAATAG
This sequence comes from Pinus tabuliformis, assembly GCA_031772625.1. Classification (NCBI taxonomy): domain Eukaryota; kingdom Viridiplantae; phylum Streptophyta; class Pinopsida; order Pinales; family Pinaceae; genus Pinus; species Pinus tabuliformis. Next base: position 476,525,949 of record CM062815.1, read on the forward strand.
GAAGAATAGCGGGACCACTTTTGATGTTTTCTAACAACATCAAAACTAACTATGCAAGTCTATATGTAGAGGAATACAAAGTGGTTTACTATTATTGAATGATGAATCCATAGTGGAATAAACTAAGTAATGGTAGGATGTAATTACATGACTGATAATGAATAACAATTATAGAAACAAGAAAGAAAAAATTGGTGTGCAAAAATGGGGTATGTTACATATGGTATTAGAGTTGTAGGTTCAATATTAGGGCCTATGGGCCAACCCACAGCTATAGGAAAGAAATTAGAATTCTTAGATCAAACCTAGGTGTAAATAGAAGACAAAGTATCACCTCCTACAATATAATTGTAGGAAGGAGTAAATGAATTGAAAAACTGGAATGTACCAGTGGTATAATAACCAAAAATTATGGTTCTATATGTAACGATAGTACAAAGAACAATCAATAAAGGTTGTGTAGGAAGTTCAAGGAATGAAATATAAATTAATGATAATAGAATACTAAATGAATAACACCTAAAATCCAAGCAAGGGCTACGAGGGGATAGAAGAAGTTATTATAAAGGCAATATCAGAAATGCATAAAATCATTTTTTTTTCAAACTAAAGTATCTATTAGAATATAAGTTGAAAAGAGGGAAAAGGGAACCCTCTACGACAATCATGACAGCGCAAGAGAAGGTATGGAGCACTTGTTTGGGCACGCCTTATACAAATCTACCACCACATCAAGAACAGGATCTAGCAAAGGGAAGACTAGACAGAGCATCGATATGATTAAATCTGACATATCCAAGCACATGGGCAACAGATCGAACCCCTCCTCAGACAGACCCACACTCAAATATGGAGGATTTGATACAAATCTTCATTAAAACATTGGAAGGCAAGACTATCCGCTGGAGGATGTAGAAAGGGAGGAAGATTCAGGAGCTAAGAAATGAAATCTAGAACCACCTCGGTATACCATCATGTCGGCAAAATATCGTCTGCTCAGGCCACAATTTACAAAACAACCTCACACTCCAAGATTATGGCATCACCGCAGACTCGACCATCATAATTAACTCGCGTCTGAGGGATGGAAGAGCTGAAGCCAACTCAAAAAGCACAGGATCCTTCAAGGAAGTAGTCAAAGGTAACGAAAAATCACAAACCAAACCGCAACACCAGCCGAGCTTCCAGGGCCCTACATTGTAGAACAAAAATTTGAGAATCCTGATCTTACCATAGCAATGCCCGAGGTAAAATACCTGTACATAGATCTCTATTCCAAATTAGTTATATGCAGATTTAATGGGTTTTGGCCAAAATCTGATGTTTTGCATCAATGGATTTATGATACCTGGTCACTAGACTGTGAAATATACTTATTCCCCAAAGGATTTTTTATAGTTAGATTCAGAACAATACAGGAAAGGGAACATATCCTCAATAAGGGACCATGGTTCTGGGGAAATGCAAGACTATTTATGACCCCTTGGTTCCTGGAATTCGACTCCAACACAATGGTGGTATCAAAGATGCCAGTTTGGGTCAGGCTACACAACCTCTCATTACACTTCTAGCATCACAATGTATTAATCACCATAGGGAATGTATTGGGAAAATTCCTAAAGATCGATGATGACAAACTTACAAGGGGGATATTCACTTTTTCCAGGATATGCATTGAGGTAGACCTCAGTGAGGGACTACCAGAAAGCATAAACTTGAATTTCAATAATACACAGTGGACACAACCACTAGACTACGAAAATACAGCCTTCCAATGTCGTGGATGTCTACAAATAGGACACCTCCACAGTGCCTGTCCTAAAGAAAAACAAACTCCCAAATGGAACAAGAAGCAACAAAAATAGGCAAAAGGATGGCAATATACAGCCCCCTTGGAGGAAGAAGTAGAAAAAGAAGAAACAATAGCATACAAAGTAGAAACGGAGGACCAAAAGGACCAGAACAACACACAAAAGGAGGAGGAAGTCTCCAGCAATCCTACACAGCTCCAAGCATCTCAACTAACATGAATGGAAATAACTGGCATCAAGCAAACCCATGGATCAGAAGGATCCGATTCTGACAAAGACACTCCCACTCATACAAGTGAAAATCAGCTTTCCATTGTATCGGCCACTCCCAACACTGGAGGTTGGCGAAAGGTGGAAAAAAAGAAAGGGAGAAAAGAACAGTAGTTATATTTTTTATTTTTTATTTTTGTCTGCTTTGTTTCTTGTGAAAATAGGAACAGGCCATATGCATATGCTCTTCAACATCTACAATATGTAATTTTGTCTTATGAATAAAATTATGAATTTTCCAAATGAAAAAAATATAGATATATGCCTTGAGATAAATAGAAACACCCTCGTAAGAAATGTTAGCTATTAATTTTCTACTTCAAGATAAAACAAATATGCACTAATAAAAAAGTTCATTTTTAAAACTAGAGTACTTATATAAGAGGCTTAAATTATTCCCCCTCATGAATAAGGTAAAGTGAATCACATATTTCATTAGAGGGGGATTAGTATAAACAGACTAGTATAAACATGGGGAGATTAGTTGAATACCAAATTATCCATCAGGAAAGGTAGTTAGGGGGAAAACTTCTGCATGAAAGGAGAAGGTATTTAAGCTTGGTAAACAATTATATTATGCTTGTATGCTATAAGTTCTAAGAATGAAACACAAGTTCTAAGAATGAAACACAAGGAAATTTTGAAACCTATACAGGAAGGAAATAATCCAGCAGAGAAAATTCTTGATATAAATCATTGGAGGTCAACCCATTAAAAAATAAAGAATTTCTATCGAATTAGAAAATTATAAAATCGTGCTTCTACATGTGCAGTACTGTAATCTAGTGGGAAAAGGTATAGAGTGGAGAAGGAAAAAAATATTCGTTGTTGCGATATATATATATATATATATATATATATATATATATATATAAGGTATTAGTTATAAGGAAAATCAACTGGAAAAATATCCATGATAATCATCAACCACTCTTCATAAACATAGAAAATAATGCATGCCATGAACACCAGAACAAGAGGTTTGACGAGAGTAAATTTCTAGAGTTATTCGGTCATTAATCGATACAAGTAACTAAAATTATGACTACAATACCAAAAATTAATGGTTTAGCCACGACGATACTGAGGAATTACAACAAAATGAGTAAATGATGATATAAGAAATAACAAGCTGTTGGGACCAGTTAAACAAACATTTTCCAATTGGACGCTTAATGGGGAGAAGCCGCTACATTTGCTTTACAAAAATTTACAGAAACTTTAAATACTGGAAATACTATTCACCATGCTCACATCATGAATTAATTCTGGAGAATGAAATAACACTTTGTAGATTTTAGTTAAAAAATGAAATATAACCTCAAAAGGTTTCCAATTCAAGGAACATATTGATAACAATTCAATCGATATTGGGCTTTGATACTCCACCACAGAGTTATATATCTAAAGACATGGCTATTAAATCCACCGATATAGGGTACACACCAATAGGGAGGTAACTTCTTATAAATCTAATATTCCTAGGAGTAATACTGAGATTAAAAGAAATTGGAGATAGACTTTGAAAAATTTAATCGTCCACCGCACCAGAACCAGGAATAACCCATGAAGAATATGGTGATAACCAACCTTTAGGAATAGTGGATAGAGTTTAGCCTTGAAATATTGACTCGATTATTATGAAGCCAAACATACACCGTATCATTATACATGCGGCCATGAAAAATGAGCGGAAGGGTAAGTCCTGGAAATTTCTAGATATAATAGTTGAACATAGCTTGAGAAACAAAACCCTTATAAAATAACATGTTAATGTAAATTGGGGAACCTTGCTGTTCTGTTACTGCGAAATTCATATGGTGCCAACAATAAACCTTGGTATTTTGTTACTATGAAATTCACATGGCGCCATCAGTACTGGGGAGAAGAAAAAATACAGTGTTGTAAAGGAAAATAATCACCCACGTAGCCATAAGGGAAATAAAGAAGGAAAATGAACTCAGTCTGCAAGGGTTAACACCCTTGAGACAAATTCAAAGGAAAAAATATGGGTCGAGCTTGTTAGGGCTTCATAATCCTGTGAGAAGTAAAATGATGGGAACCCCCAAATAAATTACCTGTAGTCACTATGAGGGTAAGGACCAATTCAGAAATCCAAGTAAATCCTGCATGAAAAATAAATGGCCCCAGGAGTCAATAATCCTGAGAGGGAGAAAGTCGGATAACCTGTAGGCAATGCAGTTAAAAGAGACAAGATTTCGAGCAGGGAACTTCAAAAAAAAAAAAAAAAAAAAGGACCCCTGTTACAAGTAAGGAAATTTCGCACTACAAATTCTCAAATGGGTTGAACGGACACTGGCGCCGCATACCTCACACTAGAAACCTGGTTGAAATCGATAAGTGAAAGCAGAGTGTGTTAAATCCTTCCAAATGGGTAATGCAACGCATACCTCACACTAGAAACCTGGTTGAAATCGATAAGTGAAAGCAGAGTGTGTTAAATCCTTCCAAATGGGTAATGCAACGCATACCTCACACTAGAAGCCTGGTTGAAATCGATAAGTGAAACCAGAGTGTGTTAAATCCTTCCAAATGGGTAATGCAACAGTGATTCAATCAAAGAATCTTACCACTTATATGTGGAATATTAAACCAAGTCTGAATAGCAAGTTTGCTTGACACAAACCTTGATGGGAATCACAACTGTGAGTCTACTATCGGAGATCATGGTGGTGCCCTTCCGGAAGGACACCACAATAGTGCAGCCCAAAGAACCAATGATAAAGATAGAGACTCTCATCATAGGGTTAGTGTTTTAAGGTAAAATATATACTGTTAGATCATTGAAACAGATCACCACCATCTATACTACCCTAGTACTAACGATCACATGGGTATCACATGAATCATCACGACATGGGTGCTTCTGATTTGATCTAAAAAACTCATGGATGATGCCTTCAAACCCATAAGTCCCATGTGTATTTCAACATAGAGGAAGACCGATACGAAAAATTAAAATGAATCACATAAAACACCAAGGATCAAGTAATGTCAATTCTAGAGCATTCGTATACCAATCATTAATGCATAGTAGTATAGTGATGTAGTAGACCCATCATTAATGTATAGTATAGTTATGCAATATATCTAGGGGATATTATGGGGTATAGAAGAAGATATTCGAGGGAATAATGTAATAATGTGATGGGCCATCTTTAATAAATAAAGTGGTTAATCCACAATATGTAAGGCACCACAAGTAGTAAGGAAATAATGTGATAAGTCCATGGTATTGGATGTATGGTATATAGAGATCCATGGTATTGAATGTATGAAGCCTATATAGAGGCTAGAGACTCTCCATTGAGGATGTGAATGATTATTTTATTGACAAGAATATGACTTGTGGAGTGTTCTCATTTTGTAAGGAGCTCAAGGGTTTTGATATTAATAAAGATATAAAGTTCTATCATATATTGTGTTATTTTTTGAGAATATTCTATATTTTTTTATATTTGCAGGTCAGATTTACTACAAGTGGTATCAAACTTCTGATACCACTTATAGTTGATCTGGCCTGAAAATATATAACAAATGAAAATATACCCAAGAAATAAACAATTGATAATAAAATTCCAAATATTTATTAATATCAAAACCCTTGAGGTAGGGAAACAACATACAAGTACTCCATAAAGAAGGATATCACTCCACAAGCCATATGCTTGTCAATACAAAACAATATTTGACATCCTCAATTGGGAATCTCTAGCCTCTATATAGGCTTCATACATACAATACCATGGGTCATTACCACGGGTCTCTAAATACCATACATCTAATACCATGAGATTATCACATTATTTCCTAACTACTTTTGGTCCCTTACATAATGTGGGTTAACCACTTTATTGATTAAATATGGATGATCACATTATTACATTATTCCCTTGGGTGCCTCCTTCTGTACTCCATAATATCCCCTAGGTATACTACAAATTATCATTCAATACAAAATTTAAATAATAGTTGAATTTACAGTCCAAGCACTATTACATAGTAATGGATATTTATAAGTCAAGGCTAAAGAGTATATAGTTTAAGTGACACTTTAATAATACTATAGGTCATGGCAATTTTATTTCTTACGTTGGAAGTTAACCTAGTTGAAGTTGAATTCTAACTAGGAGTACCCTTTTATAGGGGATATGTCTCCCTAAGTAGATTTAATATACAACGCCATGGGTAATTTGAATGCACCATCCCTACGTAGGAGAAAAATTAAAAATTATAAGGTCCAAGCATGAGACGAAAGGCATATATGCCATTATTCTAATGGATAATTAGAACACATCGCTGATTCAATGTTACATGGATTCAAATATTTAAAGTAATTAAAGTGAAAGGAGGTTAAATGGGTGGCATCGCATAAGGTGCAAGACATATCTATATAAATGGTGAGAAGAAAAATGCAATAAATTTATATATCGTTATATTAGATATAATAATATGATATTAAATTTTGATAATGGGTAGCGCACAGTTAAAAAAAAGAATATAAGCATTAATTACCTTTGGAAATGATGTTTGGAAGGATAAATCAAGTATTCTAAGTACTCGAAGACATAAATTTAATCTTGGGGCATAAAAGGAAGGCTTACTAATACAAGCTAAGATTGATGGAAGTAATTGATGGAAAAAGAGCAGGGATCATGTACAAAATAGTAGTAACAGGAGTTGATAAAATGGTACCACGTGGGTTATGATTCAAAGTGAGAGGTTGTATTATGAGTTGTGATAGAAGACAAAAAATTAATAGGAAGAATAGTGGGACCACTTTTTGTGATTTTCTAGAAACATCAAAACTAACTATACAATTCTATATGTAGAGGAATACAGAGTAGTTTATTAGAGTCATTGATGAATCCATAGTGGAATAAACTAAGTAATCGTAGGATTTAATTACATGAATGATACTAAATAACAATTATAGAAACAAGAAAAAAATTGTGTATGAAAATCGGGTATGTTACAAAAGGTATGGTCTTGGATATGCTTGGTGATTGGAGTGATTGATTGAGGTGTTTTAGAGATAGAGGTATGTTGCAAAGGTGATGATGACAGAGTTGCAGAGATACCTTAGGAAGTTGTGATGCAAGAGAATGAAAGTTAATTTTGTGATACAAGAGGATGAAAATTAATTCTTTAGATTTTGTATTCATTAAAGGTGGCTTGTTTTAATATTCAAATGTTGAAATTTCTTGGCAATGAATGAGTAGAATGCAAAGAGACAAGATTTTTCACTTCATATTCCTGTGTAGAATACTAACAGCCAAGATGATTTTCTTATAAAATATGGGCTTTTGGAGGGTTGAGGTGTCAGAGAGTTGATTGAGCTGTGATGAGACATAGTTCATGAGTTACTTTGTACAAAGAGAAAGAGGAAGAGACACAGATGTGATGCAAAAATAAGGAGAAGGAGTCAAATATAAGAAGTTATGAAGAGGAAAAAAAGAATTTCAAAACAAAGACAATTCATGTAGAAAAACACATTGTTTATTTTATGTATGAGGGGATTACGATCTCCTTTCAGGTTGTATCCTGAAGAAAATTGATTTAAGTGGGATTAGGAGCTTCCCAGCAAGTTGTAGTTTGCAAAATAGAAGAGACGTCGGATCCTTCAAGAACTAATGTAATAGAGGAAGTAAGAACTTGCCTTTGCATCACAACAACAACAAATTCTTTGGTTTCTCCCTTTGTGGATTTTCACTTATATCTGGTGTCCACATATGTTGCTTATGTGCACTCATTTTTATGTTATAATTAAATGTTGTTTATGTGTGCTAAGTTTTATGTTATACTTGAATATGATTTTTAAACAAAAATATAGAAAATAAAATGACCTACCTTCTCCACACTTCATTATACTTTTACTTTTTGAGAGATACTAATATGTATACATAGATATGGAACAACATCATATAACACATTTACCCATGAAATCACATAACAAGAAAATGAAACCACACATACCCATAAACCTATAACAAGAAAAGGAAAGAACACATTCCCATTAAACCTATAGCAATAAATGAAACCATATAACTAGAAAATTAAACCACACATATCCTTGAAACCATACCCATAAACCTATAACAAGAAAATGAAAGCACACATTCCCATTAAACCTATAGCAAGAAAATGAAACCATACATACACATGAAACCATATAACCAGAAAATTAAACCACACATATCCATGAAACCAGATACGAAGAAATGAAACCACACTTACCCTACTTCCTATTCATATCCTTCTGCTTACATGGCCATTTTTATTTCCTCCTTAAATCAACTAGGCTCATCTCACCTCGCCCTTCAATCCAGAGCCATAACATTAATCTATACCATTTTTACATATACATGTAAAACAAAATTATATACCATACATACCCATAATACCATACACCATTCCCAACCAACCTAGGATTATGATTTGTCTATGAAAGTTTGAATGAAAGAAATCAAACCAAAACACAGTGTGTTTCTAAATGTTCTATTTATTCAAATAAAAATATTAGAGCATGAAGCTACAATGCCCTACTATCAATGAAAGATGAGATACTAGTTATACCATCTTGCAACCTATTAATTCCTATGTTTGTGTCAATTGAAGCTATTGGAATTACTACTAAACAAACAGATTATTGACAGGGAGAGTGCCAACAAATAATCTAAATTGTTGGTAAAAAACAAATGTTAACATATCCAAATCTTTACACTAATTGTAATTGCGCTGATAGGAATGCCTATTTTGAAATAAGGCTTCTATAATTTTAATTTAATCATCAACAAGTATTAATGAGATAATAGAGATTTTAACCTCCATGAAATTTTTCCAATATTTTTTTATACAAGTCACATATAAAAAAATAGATTATGTACTTTCAATTATATTGATAAATTAAAAAAAATATAACATGGCCATTAAATTTATGTCTCCACACTAATTCATTTAAGAAAAAAAAAAAATGGTAAAAAAATTATTTATAGACCCGTCCTTCAAGAAAAATAAAATTAATATGAATATGAAAAAGATAAAATGTTGATAGATCGAAATTTTCCCACTAATTGTAATTGATATAAAAAGGTAAAACTTACATTAATTATAACTAAGGATAAAAAATTAAACTAAGCATCTGCATAAACTCATTTCTTCCCATCATTATTAAAAATATAAAAACAAAATTCTTATTTTCAAATGCCTTTGATAATTCCAATTTTAAACTGTCAAACTAATCATAAATGAAAATTAACTATTATAATATAATTTAAAACATGTGTAATATGCCACTTCGTAATTACCTCTTATAAAAATTAGAGTAATTGATAGATAAATTAATTTAGAAACAGTAATATGGAAATCCTTCTTTCAATAAAATTATTATTGAAATATCATAATTTAATAATCCAAATTGTATTTTTTTTATACTAGTCACATATTAAAGGTAAATTATGCTCTTTCAATTAAATTGTGTATTTTTTATAATAATCACATATTAAAGTTAGATTATTATTTTTAATTAAAATGAATAATAAAAAAAATATATCATAACTATTTAATTTGTATCTTAACAAATTCATTTAAGAAAAAAAAAATTAATAGTAAAAAAAGATGCTAATAGACCACTGAGAAAAATAAAATTAATATGAAAAGGAAAAGATAATAAAATTAATATGAAAAAGAAAAAGATAATAAAATTAATATGAAAAGGAAAAAGCTAAAATATTGATAGATCCAAACTTTCTAACTAATTATAATTGATATAAGAAAGGTAAAAGTTACATTAATTATAACTAATAATAAAAATATTAAAAGGTAAAAGTTACATTAATTATAACTAATAATAAAAATATTAAAATAAAATATTTGTATAAATTTGTTTTAGATTTATCATTATTAAAAAAATAAAGATAAAAATGATGTGAGAGAATTAAAATTGGATTTGAATCATGATAAGTTTTAAGCTATCTATTTTTGAATGAAGTAATATAATGATTAATTTATATAATTTTATATGTTCAACTTTTGCTATCTAAATTATTCATTTTAATTTTATTGTATTTATATGAAAGTATAGTGAAATAGTTTTATTTATGATTTCAAAATTTTAATAAACTTTATAGAATCTCTTTAAAAATTTCAAAATTAATTCAAAATGAATTATTTTTTACCAAAATAAAAAACTATATAACCTTGTTAGGGTAGGTATAAAAATGAGAACCTTTATGGGGTGAAAGTGATCATATAACTTAGTTATATTATTAAGTGCATGATTTAAGCACCACAACATTGGTGGACGGAGATTCAAATTGCTAATAATCTATCGATACATGCTAACATAATTTTATGAAAAAAGTGTCAACAAAAATTAAATAATTAAACTATCAAATAAATATTATGGTTAATAAAATATATTAATGGAAGAAAGTGAAAAAACAATGTTATTAGAAAAAAACATTGTCATTATAAAGATTACAACCATTAATAGAAAACAAGCAATGAGTGATTATAAGTTAATAAATATTTATTGTTAAAAATAAGTATGATAATGAATGAAAAGAAAATAGTAACTATGGAATAGAAAATAGTTATTTCCAAAATTAAAACTAATATGAGGATATTTGGAAATTAGATGTTTTTTTTTAACGTAAGGAGTAATTATAGGTTAATAAATATTTGTTGTTAAAAATATGTATCATAATGAATAGAAAGAAAATATCAATTATGAAAAAACTCTTTTACATAATTAACTATAAAATAAAATTAAAATAAAGCATAAGTATTTCCAAAATTAAAACATATATGAGGGCACCTGGCAATTAGTAGGTTTTTTTTTTTTTAACAATTTTTAATTCTAACAAATTGATCTTAAATGACATACAATTAGACATCCACCATTAAAAAAAATAAAAAATATTTAAACATATTTTTCAATTCCTAAACACATAAACTTAATATTTAAATTTATGAAAACTTTAATAATTTTTGCAAATAACTTTTAACAATTTACAAAATAATTTTGCAAATAATTTTTAAAAATTTGCAAATTAATAAAGAGTTAAAGCTTTTAGACCCAAACTAATTATAATATACCTTGCCTTTCGTAGGTGTAATACTAGCACAACCACATTAATAATTATTAGGTGTATCTTGTGAAAGGCTAACTATTTTTTATTATTAAATAATAACAACCATATTATTATATATTTATATTTATGGTTATTATATTAAGATAATATTATGTAATATCATTAGAGAAAAATATAGTTTTTAAAAATAAATTAACGAGTTAGATATTCATACATAGAGTTGTGTGTAACATATTTTATATCTTATTGATAGGAGGAGCCGCACACAGCGACCGCATTTGCTAGGTTTTGCAATCGGAGAGGAGCCACAGCCGCTGCCATGAGTGCGCCTGGGGGTGGGGAGCCTTCTCCCACGTCGCCAATCTCATCTGAGGAAGAATTTCGAAGATTGCTAACGCAGAAAGGGAAGAAACATTTGGCCCTCGAAGTCCCGAAATTTATCAAAAAATTGGGGGAAATTCCTGAGATCGCCCTACCAGAAGACCAACCGATAAAAATTGCCCTAGCCCTGGCTAACAGAGGATTGGTAGGATAATTTATGGAACGCTGGCCCTCTACAAAAACAACAGATGACTGGATCCAACGCAACTGGAGACCTCAGCTGAAAAAGAATGTGATCTGCTATGCTGTCGGAAGAGGGTATTTCACTTTCGAGTTCACCTCCAAAGAAGATCGAGATCTGGTATTCAGAAACGGTCCGTATTTCATAGGAAATTAGGGTTTGTACCTTAATAAATGGACCCCCGACTTTGATCCCTCAGTCGATGCCCCTAAATAGGTCCCAGTCTGGGTCCGGCTCCCCAATCTACCAATCCATTGCTGGAGCTACCACACCTTGCAGATGATTGGAAATGGTATAGGCTATTTCATTGACAAAGCAGATAACAAGGGCCAATATACATGTGCAATAATCTGTGTGGAAGTTGATCTGGAAGCTGGACTACCCGAAGCGGTAAAACCTACAGTCGGATAATGGCATCAGTATCAAAAATTGCAATATGAGTAGTTGTCTTTCAAATGTAGAACTTGTCACGAACATGGACACTTCCAACGAAATTGCCCAAAGGCTCCAACCAGGGACAAAGTGGAGGAAGAAGGATGGAAAGAGATAAAAAAGGGCAAGGCAATCCAAAAACCAACTGAGAAGAAAAATTCAGGGCCATTGGTGAAGCCCCAGCCTAAACCAAAAGCCAAAGAAGTTCCAAAAGAAGGTTTTTCCTCTGGGAAAGGAAAAATGCCATTGAGATCCAAGAGGAACTAGAAGACCCGTCGAAGAAAGTGCAAGAAGCCGAGGCAAAGTCAAATCTTCCTACATCAGAAGATGATCAAGGGGAAAAAAAAAGAAAACGAGGAGAACGTCAGTCTGGGCTCCGATTCTGAGGGAGATTCAGAAGATGGAGTCTCCAAATCAGACAACTCGCAAGTCACTCCTATCAAGTCGGCCAGGGGTCGAAAGTCCAAGAAGAAACAGAGAGAGGAAAAAACTTATCTGGATGTACTCCAAGGCTCTCAGAAAACTCTCAAAGGAATGATGAATACCAGATCCAGGCGCAAGCATCGTCAGGCTCCAAGAGGAGCCACAACCTCCCAAGCCAGTAAATAATGAAATATGTCTCTTGGAATTGCATAGGGTTAGGCAGCAGGTTGAAAGAAGAAGCTCTGAAAGATATTGTGAGGATGTACTCACCAGAAATCCTTCTCATCCAGGAGACAAAGTTGGAGGACCTTCTACTCCTCCAAGCAAGCAAAGCATTCTGGCATAAAGGCCAAGGGAGAGCAGTCAGTGCTAGAGGTGCCTCTTGAGGGATTGCCTCCTTTTGGGATAGCTCCAAATATGATCTGATTTACGAAGAATGTTGCCCCTATTGGCTATTCAATAAGCTCCTCCACAAAGAATCTGGACATCCATTAAGTATGTTCAATCTATATGCTTCGGTCTTACCATCTGAGAAAAAAATTGTTGGGACTCACTCCAGTCCTATCCTTTCTTGCACAATCCAGAAAATATTATTATTGCAGGTGATCTGAATGTTACACTAGCTGCAGAAGAGAAAAAGGGGGGCTCGTTGGTCAGGGATCCAGCTTGAGAATGGGTTGAAGACCTCATATTAGGATGGGAATTGGAGGATATCAAGCCCACATCTGGGAAATTCACCTGGTCCAACAAAAGGATAGGCCCCGGCCACATTGTTGCTCGCTTGGACAAATTTGTAGTCCAATCCTCCTTCTTGACATGTGGTCTAATGGCCACCTCTAAAATCCTGTCGAACTACACCTCTGACCATAAACCCATTCTGCTTGAGCTCTCCATGGATGGAAATCTTGGCCCTATTCCCCTTAGATTCAGTTCCTTATGGATTCATCAAGAAGGTTTCCAGGAGGTGGTATCCGAGGCCTAGAGCCGACAAGTTCCAGGATCCCCCTTCTTTGTGTGGGAGGAAAAATTGAGGCGACTTAAAAGAGAGCTCAAGAAGTGGGCTAAAAGGTTGAAAACGCCCACCACCAAAAGAAAGGAGATGCATGACAGTTTATCAGTCCATCAATTAACAATGGAGAATTCCGATGTAACTCAAATCCTTCTTCAAAAAGAAGTAGAGCTGCAAAAAGATCTTCATAGAGCAAGTAGGGATGAAGAAGAGTTCTGGAGATAGAAGTCTAGAAATCTTTGGTTACAAGCCAGAGACAAAAATACAAGCTACTTCCATAAACAAGCTGAAGCACGCAAGCACTTCAAAACAGTAAATGAAATTCACTTTCAAAACACTGTGGTTAAATATTTTGAAGGCATAAAGCGAGTAGCCCACTCCTTCTTCAAAGATCTTTACTCGGCCCTGGAAGACCCTCCTATTGATTCTCAAGCCCACCCGTTTGATCTAATTCGTCATTGTGTTCAAGATTATGACAATTTATATGTTGACTGATCTGATCAGTATGAATGAGAGTAAAAAATCTTTGGATTGCATGGAACCGGATAAAGCTCCAGGTCCTGATGGGTTCACAACAAGGTTCTACCTGACTTGCTAACCTACAATTAAAAAATATCTTTTCAGAATGGTCCGGAAATTACAGACATGTACCAAGATTGGAGGCAGTACCAACTCGATGTTCCTTGCCTTGATTCCGAAAGATAAAAGCGTCACCTACTTCAACAGATTCCACCCCATCTCTTTGTGTAATACAAGTTATAAGCTGGTTACAAAAATAATAGCCAACTGTCTTAAGAAAATTCTGCTGGTCATCATCCCTGAAAACCAAGGAGGATTCATCAAAGGGAGAAAGATTCTTGACAATATTGTGCTGGTGCAAGAAGCAATTCACTCAAGCTGTCATCGAAAAGAGAAAGGCATGGTGATTAAGCTAGATTTGGCAAATGCCTTTGATAGGGTGAGACATGATTTCCTGTTTTCTGTGATGGAGAAATTTGGCTTCTCAAAAGCTCTCATAACATGGGTGAAAGCCTGCATAGCTTCCCCTTGGATAGTGCCTTTGGTTAATGGTCGATCAACGGAATTCTTCCAGGCCTCGAGGGGGCTAAGACAAGGTTTCCCTTTGTCCCCGCTTCTTTACGCCATTCAAGCTTCGGTGCTCAGCTTCCAGCTAGACTACTGTCAACAGATCCAAACTCTGCCAGGCCTGAGGATGGCTCACAATGTTAAAGACATAAATCATGCCCAGTTTGCTGATGATACATTATTGCTTGGAGGAGCTAGCATAAATTCTTCCAGGACCTTCAAGGAGGAGCTATATGTTTATAGGGAGGTTTCGGGCAGCAAGATCAACTATCTAAAATGCACAATCTATGGCTGGAATTGCTCGATCAAGGAATTGACAGACATAGCAAGGCTGTTAGAAATGTAAGGAACCCTAACCTAGGAGTATTTTAAGTATCTTGGGATCCCAATCTTCAAATCAAATCCTGAGTTATCTCATTGGATGCCCCTGCTAGACAAGCTAAAACTCAGAATGCAAGCTTGGGGAGCCTCATGATTGAATAATGTTGGGAAGGTAATCCTAATGAAATATGTTCTCATAAGTCTTCCGTTATATCAGAATTCCATTCTTCTAGCACCTAAAACCTTTATTAGTAAAGTGGATGGTCTCCTGAGAAGATTTATGTGGGAGGGAGGGAAAAATAATGAAAGAAGGCTCCACTTAGTAAACTGGGACACTCTTAAGAAGCCTTTCTTGGAAGGAGGTCTCCAAATGCGGGATCTGGTAGCCCAAAATCTTGCTCTCGGCTCCAAGCTCCTTTGGAACATTGTTTCTAGGAATCCTATTTGGAGCAAGAGAGTTCTGTCGAAAAAATATTTTCATGGATAACGCTTGAGGTGTTTGGGCTAGCCTCCAAGAATAACCAAAGGATCTTCGGTTTTCAAACTTTGTCTCATAGTTATGAAACATTTCAGTCACAAGTTATACTGGATCCCAGGGAATGGGAAAAAGATAAGAATTTGGGAAGATTTGATCCTTGGAGAGAAGCTGTTATGAAACCAGCTCAAGAAAATATAGAAAAGATAGATCAACGCCTTAGAATTCAGCCTCTTCGAGGGGGAAATCTCCTTTACATTACATAAATGAACAATTCTTCGATGATACAAATCAAAAGACCTCCTTTTTATGTATAGGAGTATAAGGGGTCATAACATAATCAGAGCCGGCATAACAATAATAACGTAAGGGCACAATAATAACAATAATGGGCTTCTATGGGGCACAATAGTAACAACATGGGCAATGCATGGGTACATCAATATAATAAGTGGGTTGTACTAATAACAATAAGGGGTTACACTAGTGGTATAGGGGCCTAACATGCCCCTCTCCTTCAAAAAGCATTGTCCTCAACGCTTGAGTATTTCTTGATGCTTCTGTATAAAATTCTTGTCCTCCCATGTAGAATCTTCAGCAAGTAAGTTCTTCCACTTGATGAGATACTCTGAAATTGATCGATTTCGTAGCTGTCGGGTTCTTGTTTCTGTGACTGCTCCAAGTTCCAATATGATTTTTCCTTCCTCTTCAATTTCTGGCAATATTGTTTGAATTGGGATCTTTTGCAACTTTTGAATAATTGGCCATACTTCTTCGTCCTTCTTCCATTCATCCCTTGCTTCATTTATCCAATCTGGTTGGATAATAGAAATAGCACAAAACAATGCTTCTACATCCTCAACCCTGAAGAGTCTTCCCATTCGGTAAGGTCGCCATTTTTTAAGTGCATGTAGTATTGCCAACATTTCCTTCTCATAAATAGCTTGCTTGAGATGTAGCAGTAAAAATACCCAATCACCTACATCAAAAAATTTCTCACTACGATGTTGATCTACCTGTTGTTTCATTTGATTTTGCACTGAAGTGGCATTATCCTTTAAAAGTTGGAGAACTTGTTGTTGATGATCAATGTGATCTTTCACTGCTTGAACCTTTTTCTTCTTGATATGTCCTTCTATCTCTAGAGTTTGAGGAGTGGTAATTTCTTCCAATCCTTTACAAGATATGGTCGGATTCATTTCTTGATGTTCGATGTGATCTTTCACTTCTTCAACATTTTTCTTCTTGATATGTCCTTCTATCTTGATAGTTTGAGGAGTGGTAATTTCGACCAATGAATTACAAGATATGGTTGGATTCATTTCTTCTTTCTCGATGTGATCTTTCACTTCTTGCACCTTTTTCTTCTTGATATGTCCTTCTATCTTGAGAGTTTGAGGAGTGGTAATTCTTGCCAATGTTTTACAAGATATGGTTTGATTCATTTCTTCTTTCTCTGGGGTGGGGTCCTAGGGTATATTGTCTTATTTTGATGTTTCTTGATCATTTTCTTCCTCCTCTTCATATTCTATGTAAAATAATTTCTTCTCAGCACACTTATGACCTTTAGTGCATTTTCTATCATAATTGTAACAAATCCCTTTTTCTCTTTTTTCTTCCAATTGTTGTGGTGTAACCCTTGTAGGTTGTGGAAGGCTATGAGAAACAACACTTCCATATTTATAGTTGTGAGGGGTATGCTTCCTGGTTTCCATAATTTTTCTTTCCACTATGTCACAAATCCCTTCTACTCTTTCCAATTGTTTTGGTGTTGCTTTAAAGAAGGTGTTGCTCTTTGTATCCTCATAATGTGCTATCATTTCCTCCGTGAAAAAAGAACACGTAATAAGTTGTTTACGAGAACAAAGCCCTTCATACCATAAAAATTGATCTGGTTCTAAATATGAAGATGCAATACATACCTTTTGTAACAGTTGTACACCATGTAGATCAAAATATTGCTCCATCTGAAGTATCCAATTTACCAGATCCTTGCCATCAAACTTCCTCATCTTGCTTTTTCTTGATTTTAGGAGCTCGACCTTGAAATGACTGTAACTCTGTACTTTCAGATCTTTAAGTTTTGAAATTGTGACCTATAGTAGCCCTATGTGTCCTCTTTCCAATGCCACCAGTCTGATCCAAATTGGATTCCCTAAGAAAGAGTTATGCACAATCTCCCAAGATGACCTGATTATAGACCTTTCCAGAAGAGTGAAATTGTATGAAGTGACACGTGTCACTGTTTCGACCTTTGGATCTGAAAAATGCATACAAGAAACTACAGTCCGTCCTCTTTTTGTACCTTCTTACAAAATTTCAATCCGATCCCCAGAGAGAAAGTTATGACGATTTTCCCCAGGTCACTTGTTTGGAATGTAATTCAGGAGTCTGCAAAAAGAATAACTTCCTCAGATCATATCTCCGCAAATATAGCGCAAAAAGATCTGAAATTTGTATCCGAGGTTCAACGCGATTTCTTCTCAAATGGGTTTTTTTTAACTTCTGAAACATCACAGAAAAAAGTTATAGAGAAAATGCCACGATGACCTGTTTGGAGCAGCGAAATCCTAGAATCCAAAGCTCTGATACTAAATGTTATGAAACCAATTCAAGAAAAGATAGAAAAGATAGAAAAGATAGATCAACGCCTTAGAATTCAGCCTCCTTGAGGGGGAAACCTCCTTTACATTACATAAATGAACAATTCTTCGATGATACAAATGAAAAGACCTCCTTTCTATGTATAGGAGTATAAGGGGTCATAACATAATCAGAGCCGACATAACAATAATAATGTAAGGGCACAATAATAACAATAATGGGCTTCTATGGGGCACAATAGTAACAATATGGGCAATGCATGGGTACATCAATATAATAAGTGGGTTTTACTAATAACAGTAAGGGGTTACACTAGTGGTATAGGGGCCTAACAACAGCCCTTGAATTAGATGGCAGAAGTTGTAAATATCATAGTTTAGCTTCAAGCCAGAAATCTGGAAATCCCCTGGGACATCTCCAATCGGAAAGATGATGCAGGAAGTCTTTGGGATGGTTGGAATCTGGGGGAGGTCCCTCATTGGCTGGATGGTGAAGCCTCTTTATTGTTGGATTTGCTCCAAGGAAAATCTCCCTTAAAGGCCTCTTCTAAGGACAAAAGAGGGTGGGGCTCTCTTTCAGGCTCATACTCAGCAGCAGAAGGTTACAAAAGTATGATGGCTATCCCAAACGTTTCCCCAGAGAAAACTCAATGGAAATTTATTTGGTCTTTTCCTGCTCTCACCAAAATTAACTTCTTTTGTTGGACATTAGCGCATAAAAGTATCGTCACTAGAGATAATCTGAGAAGGCATGGAATGGAAGGTCCCTCCAGGTGTCCTCTTTGTGTTTCAGATGAAGAAACGGCTAATCACTTGTTGTTATTGTGCCCCTTTGCTCAAGAAGTCTGGAGGGGTGTCCTGATGTTAGGACCTGACAAAATAGAGCTTCCTGGAAATATTCTAGACCTGCTAAGAAAGTGGGCCAAGTTATCCCCGTTTTGTCTCTCCAAAAAAACCCTTCTCAAGACTGGCTGGATGTGGATTCCCAAATTCACATGCTGGAAATTGTGGCTGGAGAGGAACAACATAATTTTTAGGGAGGAGAGTTTTAATCCGGTCAGAATTATCACTAAGATCAAAGCTCTGTTGGGTGAGGCCTTAGAAGCCAAACCTGCCATAAGAAATGGTATGATCCTGGACAATGAGGAAGATCAATGGCTAAAAGAACTAGTTCCAAACCATCAGAATAGACCCATTCCCCCTGCAAAGACCCCTTCTCATTGGGAAATTCGTCTAGAAGAACAGGAATTCATCAAATGGAGATCAGCTTTGGAAGATCACTGCCTTTTCTTCGATGGGGCCTCTAAAGGTAACCCAGGAGTGGCGGGTGGCGGTGGAGTTATCTTGCGTCCTGGTGGCTCAACTGAGTTGCGCTTTGCATGGGGTCTGGGGCATGAAACAAACAATAGAGCAGAGGCTCTTGCTCTGTGGCAGGGTCTAAATATGGCTATCAAGAGGAATCTCCTCTCCATCTCAGTCTTTGGAGACTCTAGTCTAATTATCTAGGCTATGAACTCTCAAAAGAACCCTTCTCAGGTACATTTAGCCTCCACACTCAAAAAAATCAGACTTCTTTTGCCCAAGTTTCACAAAATCTCCTTCTATCATATTCTGAGGAAGTTAAACTCTCAGGCGGACTTGGCAGCCAATCTAGGCTCTATCCGGAGCAGGAGATCTCTGTTAGTAAATGATATTGAATTGGACTGCAGCATTCCTTAATTCTGGAGAAGACTGGGCCTTTGTTCCTATGAGCAATCCACTGGTTCAGATTTCTCTCCATCCCCCAGAGCTTCGGGACTGAACCAAATTTAGCTGGCAGCTGTTAGGAGACTCGAACCCATCCAAAAGGAAAAACTCAGAATGCAACCGCGTCATTTTCGATCTCTGCTCTACGTTGGAATTCACTGCTGCGTCACTCTGCAATCCGTTGGGTAGGTGCTGGGGGGTTCACGAGGGCTTCATCAAGGCTTGTTTAGATAGCAGTAAGGCCTCTGCTACGTTCTATGATGAAACGGCAAGCATTGCCGGCAATGTTGACACCTTACTGGGCAATCTTGAGCACAAAGTAACAATCCACCAGACAAATCAAAAGAAAACAAGCAATGAGCCTTTGGATGACCCGACAATGAAAGTCCGGTGCGTTGGGTCTCCTCTCTGCAAGCTAGGAAGCAGAGCTAAGTCACGGCAAGCAAAAGCAGTGGAAATTCAAGACGCCACTCTGAAACCAGATCAAGCGCATATTCAAGCTACTATCTGCAATCACAGAGTAATTCCTTCAGCGTACTTATCAAAATCTAAATGTACTCTCCTCGCCTCCTATCAAAACGAAAGCAAAATCTGTAACAAGGAAACTCAGAGTAGCCCTGTTAAAGCCCTCGACAACTGTCTTGCCGAATCTTAATTAAAATCTAGCCGTTATTGTAAAAAAGAAGAAGATAATATTATGTTATATTTTTTGTTAAGCTTCGTAGGAACATTCCATTTTCTATTAAAAATAAAAAATTTTACACCACACAGATTAACCAGGTGGCCTCAACTTGCCCTAGAGGGTAACCAAGTCTATTGGCCACCAGTCGGCATTGTAAGCCATCCAAAAACAATATTGTCTTAATCTTTTCTGCCATGCTAGATATGTCTCTGTTTCATGTCCATACACTACATAACTATATAAGCTGATAATTGTAGCATAGAAATTCAAATCTATTCACATAAGACAAAATTATGCATGGTAAGAGTTTAATCCTTTCATTCCTCTGAGGCAGATGCAGCAGGTGTTGGATCCTTGGCAGATGCTCCTGACATACCATTCAGCTCCAGTATGCAAGTGATATGGCTGTCGATTCTATCTAGCCTAATATCTTGTTTATGCAGCTGAAAGAGGATTTTCTCCATATCCTTCTTGTAGTTCAGCATTCCCTGTAGTGTCACCACCATTCCCACTGAGATCTGCTCCATTGCCTTGCCTAGTAAACTCTTCATTAGCTAGTACAAGTACAGAGTTTGCTTGAACTGTGTGATTCTTCCACGGGTGTTGCTCGGATTCGGGACTAAGGTCCTCCAGTTATCCATCTCTTCCTCTATCTCGTTGCCTTGTTTTACTTCCTCTTCCCATTCTTCTAGCAATTTCTGAATGCTAGCATTTGTCCCCTCTCGGTAAGCCTCCACTTCCTTAGTTAAGAGATGTTCTACTGATTTCTTGCCCTTTTGTGGCTCTGACGTGCTCGACCCCTTATATTTCTTAGGTTTCGGGCCTCTCATACCACACCCATGAGCTTGCGTAGCATGAACCATGACCTGCTTTCCAGAACACCTATGACATCCACAATATGTTAGATTAAAACATAGAATTGCACTTATGCACCACCTCACCCATTCATTGTTTCTTGCAGTGAAATACATCTTTCCTTTCTTTTCCTCTCGACCAATTCTCCCCATATTCATGCTAGGGTGGAACGAAGCCCACAGCCCACAATGGGGAAGGTCATGACCCATGCCCCTTGATGTTCTCTTTTCCCCTCTCCGCTCCTCTCATTTGTATACAGGTCAGCCAACTCATTCCCAAGCCGTGCTTGCAGACGCCCCTTGCTTCTTTCTATATGCCTACTGTAGTTTAGGAACCTTTCCCCCTCTGCCTCAGGCTTAGTGCTTTTGCCTCTTGGTTCCCCCCAACTGGGTTTCCACCCAGACATTCTAGCCTTGCCATCACTCTAATATGGGTTCTAGGTAGCCCATCGCTTTCTTTGCGAGCTACGGGAATGACTGTGCCCCAAGCCTCCCACCAGTTGCTTCCCCTTGCTCCCTTCTATTATCATCTGCCTCTCATACATTTCATTGCGACAGTCAAGCTTCTCCCTAACCTTGTTTACTGAGCACGAAGCCGAATTACATACCAGAAGTCCGCAAGTGTTTGTCGACGGGCTTGGATCTTCGCATTCCAATGTCCTCCCTCAGCCCTGTGATAGCACCCTTCTCTCCAAGCTATCTCTGTAAGACTGCATGTCGAGTTGCCTCGCCTACTATTATACCCTACCTTACCTCCAGTCCCGGCACCTTACCCACCTTTTTAGCATGCATTCATGCCAAGGGTCACCACAGCCCTTGCCTTGAGAATGTGGGGGATGGCGGTATTAAGTGCCTAGGTACCATTCATGACTACACCCAAGTTGTCCCAGCTGTTGGCCTGCATCCTGATCGAGACCAAGATAATATGTTGTTATTATATTACATTATACTAATATATTAATAACTATATTTTAAACTATAATACAATCAACATATTATTATGAATAATAACATTTAGTTATTATTAATATTACTTATTCATCTCTCACCATTATGTTATGGTCAATAATTATTATATACTTAATAATATAATTATCAATATCTTATATATACACATATGTACACACATATATTTTTTTTTTTTTTTTAAGTAAGAGAAGTTCTATTATATTAAGATGTGGTAATTACAATCA
Organism: Pinus tabuliformis; assembly: GCA_031772625.1. NCBI lineage: Eukaryota > Viridiplantae > Streptophyta > Pinopsida > Pinales > Pinaceae > Pinus > Pinus tabuliformis. Next base: position 476,548,532 of record CM062815.1, read on the forward strand.
GTGTGGTGCATGAATGGTTTGAAAGAGCCATGCCTCGACCATGGGTAGAAAAAAAGTCTTTTGAGCTTCCTGCTCTTACAAAATTTACAAAGATTTTGCTTCTTGTCCTTACAAAATTTACAAAAATTTCCCTTCAACCTGGTCTGAGTGGTTTGACAAAATCTGTGTTCATCCAAGTGATTTTTGGTATGATTGTTTACAAAATTTGCAGCCTTGACATCAACTTGGGGATTAACAATAGTGTCACATTTTACACATGTGACGTATATCTGATACAAACAATATGAAGAGAGTATCAAAAACATAGAGTAAGAACAATTCATTAAACTTGATTAGCCGAGGGTTCCTCTTCCAAACTTAACAACTTCTCAGTGGTGTTGCTAATTGGGGCGTCCTCGGAGGCCTGGTGACTGGTGGAAGCTCCACCCGTTTCTCATTTAATTCTTGGTGAACCTCCTCTTATTGCCTGCATAGTGGCCATATGATGCTTCAACAATGAGTAGCAAGGTGAATCCTTGGTTACAAAGCAGCGATGATGAATAGTATCAATTTAAATGGTGAATTTGTCATTCAACATATCTATCTTGGCCTCCAGAGTCTTAGTGTTCTCGCTTTTCTCCTAGAGAGCTAAAAAAAGCATGGTCTTAAAATTGTAAGATACATCAATAGTTCAATCGTATAGGTTATTCGTGGCCCTCGTGAGGCCTAGGTTCGGGATCCATTCAAATTGAGCACCAATCTCCTCAGTGTTAATGTGGTGTCTGATGTTTCTATCATGGAGATCCAACTTTTGAATATGCTCTTGGGTGTATGGAGCGACTAAAACATAGAAGTTGAGTGTAGCTCTCATGACCGATCATTCTGAGTGGGCCCTTGGCTGCATGTTTGGATTGTTCCAGCACTCATTGGTTCTACCTCTTCCTCAGCAGGGGGCAAGGCTCGAGCCGCGTCGAGGGGCCATGATCAGGGAGGGGGAGACGGGGTAATGCCAAGTAGGATTCAATGTGGAGGATGGGAAAAAGAGGGCAGAAAAGGCTCGAGGGCAAAGATAATGATGAAGAGGAGTCAAGGGGTTCAGGGTATTCATAGGAAGTGTGGGAAGAAGAGAGGAAAGGGAGGAAATCGACTAATAATAATTGCGCCATTGAATATAGATAGAACTAGTTACAAAGAAATCATAGGTGAGCAAAGGATTTTAGTAGGAAATGGGTCAGGGAGGCGACAATCTGTTAAAAAAATTACAATTGAGATTTTCATTCTCTCCTGCAAATAATTGGAATTGATTCCTACGATAGATTTCATGATACCAAATTAGGGTAACGGTATATGTTTGGTCTGAGAGATATGACAAGATCCCACAAAACTAAGATTGTCCCATACTCTCTTATCCTTGAAATTTATAGCCTCACACTCCTGGCGAAGAGGACCTTCCTCCAAGTCCTTCCATGAAAGGGAGCGCAACCTGATGTCGCCAATAGTACCCTCGTTGGCTAGTGTTGAGGCAAATTAATTACCTATCATTTAATTGTCAACCAGAGGGTTTCGTAAAACTTGCAAAGCGTGCGTGCACTGTATATGCTAGAAATTAACTTTCAGTTTAGATCAATCTAACTACGAAACCAAATAATGACAAACCAAATTCACCTATTCTAATTCAACACTCAATTCAAAATAAATTATAGTACAATGCGCGGAATTGAAATCTTAATCTTTCAATCTTGCAGGAACTGAAAAGCACACCTCTTTCAAAAATGAAAGGAAAACAATCATTCTTAACCTCTCACACATGAAAAGATATAAAAGAAAATAAAAACAAATGATCTTAACTTCTAGGTAGAAAGCAAATAAAAACAATCACTCTTAACCTCTCACATAGGAAAAGATATGAAAGAAAATAAAAACAAATGCTCTTAACTTCTAGGTAGAAAGAAAATAAAGACAATCACTCTTAACCTCTCACACAGGAAAATATATGAAAGAAATAAATCTTAATCTATGAAAGTAATAAATCTTAATCTATGAAAAACAATAAATCTCACACATTGTTGGTGGCCAATCCAAAAGCATGAGAGATGGCAAGTTGAGAGGCTCCAAATGAAAGCATAACCAAATCAAGGTGAACATCACTCATGAGCATGGTGCCAAATCCAAATTCTATATCCAAAACATGAGCATTTCCCCAACTTTACACATGCATTTGAAAGGAGAAGGCTCTCATATTTATACAAAAACATAAGAAGCTACCTCATTAATGGTGGTCCATTATTCTCTCCCTAGATCCCTAGAAAATCTCATAGAGTTACAACTTAAATAGGTAATGATGAGACACATATCCTCTTTGACCTTTATCCAAATCTTCTTCCATACCTTGAAGAGAATTCAAATTTTAGCATTGGAGGCCACATAATGGTGCCTTGGAAGCTTCCAAATGACCTACACATGTCATGAAACTCAAGCCACTTTTAAGTATTAGCAAGTATATGTCATTTTTCTAAGTTTTACCATTTAATTCACTTATAATACTAGAAATCATTAACTTTTGGAAAACACAAATGGAACCCATATAATTATGAAAATGGAGACTAGTGAAAGATTATATCGCTATGGAGTTGTGACATGTGAGTGAAATGGTGGCGATAAAGGTGAAAGTGGATGATATTTTGAATACATTTTGGAGGCTCTACCACTAGCATGTCAACCAATATTTTGGCCTTCCGTCTCACAACTAAGTTCATTAACGTTTTGGATTATACAATGGAGAATTTTGATCAACCTCCAATTCTCTGTGACCTTGATCATTGTGGTACCTTGTTGGAGCTCGCGGCCAGCCATAGTAGCTAATGTCGAGTCACCTTCGATGACCAGGGGCTAGAATCCCTGTTCTTTGGCTATGGCAAGATGATGCTCCTATGCCTCAAGCTCAGCAACATTGTTAGTGGCAGTGCCAAGGCTCCTAGTGTAGACCTATATGATTTACCCATCCATGTTTCTAAAAGAACCACTGAAACCCGCAACCCTGGGGTTTCCTTTTGTAGCCCCATCATAATTCATCTTCACCATACCTTTCTCAAGGGGGAACCAATGACTAGGAGCATCAATATTAATATTCCCTGGGCTATCATTGCTAGGAGATGGAAAATGCAAGTCTTTAAGGAGAAGAATTCATTGATCAATAGGTCGGGTGGGGGGGGTATGGGGGGACCATCAAATCTGGGAATTTTGGAGATGGCTACAGTTTCATGGACCACCTTCTTGATGAAGGTAAGGAGGCTTTGTGCCAATATTTTATCATTCTTAAAATTTCTAGTGTTGTGCTCTTTTCATACAGTATAGAAAATGGTTTCGAGTATAATGTTCCAAGCTCGATTTACCACAATATGGGGGGAAATGGTAGATCACCATTTTCCAAAGTGATATAAATGGAAGCTCTATCCCTGTCTAAGGTTCAGAAAAATTCAGAAGCCCACTCCCATATCTTGTTGGTGTAGTCGCATGTATTCAAAATATGGTTATGGTTTCCTCGTGTGACTCACAAAGAGGGAATATCGATGGAGCGGTAAAACCTCTTCTCCACAAATTGTCCCAGGTCATAATTTTCACCTGCGTGACAAGCCAGATAAACAAAGCGATTTTGTGCCACAACTCTCTTTCCCATAAAAATTTTCATTTTTGATGTTGTTGAAGTTGATCATGATTGGCTATATAGCCAAAGGCCTCTTTGAGATTGAAGATATCAGTTGAGTTCTTACCCCATATTAGCTTATCCTCCCCATGATCGAACTAAATTTTCCTTTCTTGAATGGTTCAGGCAAAGGCATTTCCAATCGATACTGTCGAGCAGGGGCTCCTTGTCTTGGGCATCTAGCTAATCTCTCCACCTATCATTCTGAGTGTTAGGCTTCCAATAGTGACCTACCTGAAGATTCCCTCTTGCTTGGATGGACATCTAGAGAGAGGCGTATTGATCCATTTCCAAGACTGGTAATTGTTACTAGGAATACTCCCAGAGGAGGCCCTTTTCCCCATTGAATATTTCGCAGAAGCTATGCTTTTGAATTATTTCTTTGTTCTTTTATGCTTGGTTCCACATTTTAGAGCCATAATGTTGCTTGCAAGCCTGATAAGATCTCCATTTGAGTAGTTAGGCACTTATTTCTCCTTCCAAATAAGACCCCAAAGTGTGCGTGGGTTTTCCATCCATCTCCACTAGGTTTTAGCCCCTAGGGCTTTCGATAACATTTCTGGGTCTCTTAGACCTAACTCGCGAGCATTCTTGGGCTTGAAAACTTGTTCCCAAGGTACAAAGGCCCATTTTTTCTTGATATCTAAACCTCTCCATAATAAATTATGTTGGATGCTTCTCATGGTGTTGGTTACTGGCTTAGGGGAAGCCAGATCTAATAATAGGTACAAGGGCATGCCTTGCAGGACCGATTTTACAAGGACCAATCTACCTGTTAGATTGAGAGAGTGAAAAGTCTAGTTGGAGAGTCTTTTGCATAGCCAGTTGAGGAGGTCCTTGGAATTGGATATCCTATAGGATTTATCAGTGAGAGGAACACCCAGGTATTTGGAGGGAAGATAGCACCTTTAGAAGTGAATAATTCTGGTGATGTTTCATTGAATGGAAAGGTGGGTATTGAAGAAGAATATTTTAGATTTATCAAGGTTTATGGAAGTAACAAAGGCTTCCGAGAAACAATTGAGAATGCACTTGAAGGCATCTTATTCGTTAATCATGGGAAGGAACATCAAGAGATTTTTATGAACAAATTGTTGATGAGTTGAGGTATGGGCAGGGGTATGGAGCTTGAGGGCAGTGAGCATGTTACTGATACTAGTAGCCCTAAGGGTTCTATTGAAGCCTTCAGACATAATGAAAAACAGGAATGGGGACAAAGGGTCTCCCTTTCCGATTCCTCTCGAGTGGCAGAAAGGCTTGGAGGGCGAACCATTGACTAGGATAGAAAAGAAGGATCCTTAAGCTAGATCCATAATCTAGTTAATGCAGTCCCTGTAAAAACCAAAGGCAACTAAGACTTCATGCCTATAGTTCTAGCTGAGTTTGTCGAAGGATTTCAACATATCTAATTGCATCATCATGTTAGGTTTTTTTTTTGGTTTTTAGAGAGTGAATCATTTCATGTGATAAGATATTGTTGTCCAGTATCTATCTACCCTTGACATACCTTGCTTGGTTGGATGAGATAAGGAGGTGGAGAACAATATCGATTCTATTGGCCAAAACCTTGAAGATGATTATGTAGATAAAATTACATAGGGAAATAGTTTAGAAATGATCCATAGAATCAACTCCTTCCTCCTTCGGTATGAGAGTGAGGAAGGTGACATTTAAAGCTTTCAAAATAGTTTTGTTGATCCTAGAGTCCTCCATCAGGGCATGAACTTCATATTTTGTGAAAGGCCAAGAGGTTTTGAAAAAAAAATGGTGAAGCCATCAGGACTAGGAGCTTTCCCATTGGTTATAAATATTATTGCCTCCACCAGTTCCTATATTGAGACCTTTCTAAGGAGTAGTTTTTTGTAGTCCTGGTTGAGGATGGATGGAATGTTGCTAGTGATTTCCTTGATTTCTTGGGATTTGTCCTCCCTAGGCTCCTCCTAGTTTGCTGTAAAAATCATTTAGCTTGGTCGAAATGTGCGCATGGTTGTTAATAGTTCTCCCATCTCTATATTTTAGATTGAGGATTTTGTTATTCCTCCTGTGCTAAATCATAGAGTGATGAAAGAAGGAGGAGTTTCGTTCTCCACACTCGAGCCAATGGATTTGAGACTTCTTCTTCCATAGTTTTTCCTCCTACTAGGCTCTGTATTCCAATTTGTTGTGAATGCTCATTTTCTCCTCTTTCATTAGTTATGTAATGCCATTATGCATGATTATTTGTTGAATTTATTCCATGCTTTTCTCCAGATCCTTCTTATCCTTGAAAATGTTACCAAAGAATTCTTTGTTCCAGATTTTGATTTTAATTTTCAGCTGCCTTAATTTTTCCTGGAATTGATACATTTTGGTGTTATATTGAGGTCAAGAGCCCTCCCACCAATTCTTCATGTTTCCAAGTAAATCTGGTTTCTCTAGAAAAAAAGCCTCAAATCAAAAGAGTCGATTTTTGGGGGTAGAGGTGATATTCACGCTTAGAGCTATTGGCCAGTAATCCGAGCCTGTTTGGGGTAGAATACAAACTTCAATTTCCTAGGAGGTCAAATACATGGCCTCTGAGATCAGAAAATGATCAAGCCTTGAGGCTATCTATCTGTCCCTACCTCTTTATTGTTTCAAGTGTAAGTGCCATTCACAATCAAAATATCAATTAGTCCCCCATTCTTTCAATGGTGTCTTGGAAGATTTCTGAGTCTCCGTTGAGCCTCCAAAGCCCTCCTTTCTTTTCTAACAGATTTAGGACCATGTTAAAGTCCCCTCCTATAATTTTGAAGGGATGAGGTATGTTTTCAAGGATTCTCATAACCGTAGATAACATTTGAATGCTCTCGTCCACCTTGTGAGGTGCGTAGATGGTACTTACACAAATGGTTTCAATGGCACATGTGATGTTTAAGACCGCTATGATGGAACTTCAAATTGCAGCAGAGTAAGTTAACTCATATATGGAGCTCTTCCAAAGAATCAGTTGCCCACCTACATAGCCAAGAGCTACATTGGCTAGGTAGTTATAGCTCTTGAAGCAATCCTTTTGTAATGTCAGTAGGTTCTCCATGGCAAGCTTGGTCTCCTAGGGGAGTACCATGTCTAGTTTGTTTACTGTGAGTTTGTGTTTTAAGAGCCTTGTTTTTCCCAAGCCATTTAATCCTCTAATGTTCCAAGAGACACAATTCATTGAGAAAGGTGGGGGATTAGAGTGAGAGCTCTTACCTTTCCCTCATTGAGTAATCTTTCTCCTAGCTCTTGGAGGAGCTAGACTGTGGTTTTCCTTCCTCTCTTCTGACTGGGACCTTTGGGCTTATACTGATTCAATGTGATGTTTAGCAAGATTCCTTTAAGAGCCAAATCCTCTAGGGGTTTCTCGATCATAACCTATTTGAGTTCCTGCTGTAATAGATAATCACCTTCTATTTTTTGTATGTGCTCCTTAGGTATGGCAACCAAGCCACCTTTTTCCCATACCTCACCTATTGAGTTGAGGTCCACTCCTTCGAGGGCTTCTTCTATGGCATGGTATTCAGCTAATTTTTCTGACATCGCAAGTTCCATTTCAATGTCTTCTAGTGTCTAGCCTCCTCATCATAGTAGTGCTCATAGTTCTCCCCTAGAAATTGGTTCCAAGCTGTTGATTTTTGGATTTGCCTTTTGTTTCCTTCGCTAACATGATCATCTGAGGTTGGTTCCTCCTTCTATTATTGTAACGATTCAAACTTGTTTTGGTTGGTTACTTGTTGTGATCCTTGTTTGCCTTAAGTCTTCCTGTTGTGCTTGTTTTTGGGTCCAACCTTGGTGTACCCTTGTTCATCTCACTTCTTTTTCACTTGAGTGTTGTTTTGTTACTCTTTGCTATGGGGGACGTCTGTGAGTAAGCGCTTGTTCTCATATAATTTCCTACATTGGAATGGTATATTCTCATAGTCTATATTTTGGAACCAAACTTCAACCTGGAAGACTAACTTGATGGTCTCTGGTAGCTCCCCTGAGACATCCATGTAAGCACAAATTATTGTGTAAGAAACATAATAACCATCTATGGGATCTTTGACATTTTAATATATTCCGCCACCTCATCTCCTATTCCTTTTAACACTGATGGTGACCAGTAGTCCATGGGTAGTGAGTAGATTCTTACCCAAACAAAAACTCTGGTGAATTCCTTTTCAGGAGTTAAATTTTCCTTCCAGTACCACTTGTAAAGACCATCAAAATTAAATAAATATGGACCTCCTACAAAGATACGATCCCTGTCCTCCACGAGGTCAAATATAACAATGAAGAATTCTTTAGATCCTAACTACAACTGAATCTCTCCCTTTTAGCACCATTTATTATGAATCCACCAGTTAAGTTCTTTTCCATGGGCCATCTCCAAATGAACTTACAGATAACGACATGTTCCTACACAAAATCTCTATAAGCAGCAACATCCTTCCAGGAGGTCAAATATAACAATGAACAATTATTTAGATCCTAAGTACATCTGAATCTCTCCCTTTTGGCGCCATTTATTCTGAATCCACCAGTTAAGTTCTTTTCCATGAGCCATCTCTAGATGAACTTACAGATAACGACATGTTCCTGCACAAAATCTGTATAAGCAGCATCATCCAAGTCCTGAATCTCCAGCACTGTTTTTTCTTTCCTTAGGTTTGCAATTGTTGTTGGTTTTTGTCTGAGGCTTATGAGTTTCTTCTACATTAACTTGGTTAGCTCTTGCCTCAGCTCCTTCTAGCAAAGTTGAGGCTCTCTTTGATGTGTTTCCATTTTCATTTTTGTCTGCGCCTACATCTTTGGTTTTCCTTGAGGAGTTGAAGGCATTGTATGTCATGAGCCTTGTGAAGAATGATGTTTTAGGTTCCCTTCCCTTGCCCGTAACAGTGTCCTGAAAGGAGAGGGCCTCAGATCCCCCCTACTTTTGTCATGACATAACCAAGCCAAAAGCTCAAAAACCTTAGCGGCATAGAGAAAGAACCACTCTCAGTGCAAGTCACATGTACACACATATATTTGGAGTATACTAATGACATTAATTATGTATATTATATATTAAATTAAAATATAATATAATATTACTTTATTTATATTAAATTAAAAGATAATATAATATTGATTTTCTTCAAAGTTCAAGTGAGGCTACATAATGGTCATGTCCAAGAATAATGCCTAGATAAGACATGGCTTAATATCTAGGGATGCCTTAACAACACACTTGATCATTATCTATCAAATACTGAGTAGACATAATATAATATTACTTATAAACAGTCAAAAATATTTATTAAAAATTATATATAATATATGTGTGAATATTAATTATATTAATATATAAACATATATATTAAAATATAAACTCAATATTATTAAAATAAATTAACTTTATGGTTATTATCAATCCAAGGAATTAAAATTATGAACTCAATAGATTAATAAACCCATATGATTAAAATTATGAAGCCAAGGGATTATTAATATTATAAGTCAAGATTATTAATATTATAAACTTAAATAATTAATAAACACAAGGGATATTATAAACCCAAGACATTAATATTAAAAACCCATGTGATTAATATTATAAACTCTTGTTATTAGCATTATAAATCCAAGGGATTAATAAAACCAAGAGAATTATATTAACACTATAAACCTAAGAAATTAGTATTATAAACACAAAAAATTAATAATATCATAAACCTAAAGATTTATTAATATTATAAACTCCAAAAAAATAGTTTTGGATTTATAAACAAATAAATTTAATACGTAATTTTAGAAAAATTTTAATAAACTTAGCAAATTATTTTCTGAAATTTTGTAAATTAATTAAGAATCAAACCTTTTAACCCAAACTAATTATAATATACCATAATAAAATATTAATATATATGAATTCTACCAATGGCATTATGAACCATAAGTTAGCAAGGATTTTACTATCTTGAACCTTGACAAACCCAAATGCTTATTCTATTTATAATGAAATAATAATATGTTATAATTGGTTTAAAGAGAAGGAAAATAAAATATCATATAAATTCATGGTAATTTAATTATTATTGACTGCTAATATAAAGTATAAATATCCATAATATTAAATAGTTAAAATTGAAAAAATAATAAAAATTAATTAAATCATAATATTATTTAGAATAATTAGTTTATTATTTAAGATAAAAACCATTAATATATAATTTAAACATATATAAATTTAAAAAAATATTTAATTATGGAAATTTTATAAATAGATTTTGTTTTGTAAATATTTTATTCCTAAAAAACGTATAACTCAGTGGTTCATATAAAATATTTTTAATTAATGAATTTAATTAAATAAATAAAAAACATAACTATTTTGAAAATAAATATATATTTTCAATTTCCCTATAATATTTTAAAATATTTTGTAGAGTTTAAATTCTCATTGCCTATCTAGTAATTATTAATAATTAAGTTAAAATTCTAAAAACAGGAGTTCAAAATCAACATAAATACAAGTAAAGGTTGGCATTAGTGACATGTGGACTTAAGTTGAATATATGGACATGCCAAAGAAGTGAACTCTCACCCATTACTTCTGTACCATCCATTACAGAATATGATATCATAGTAATTGTTCAGCACTACCAACAACACAATTCTTCTCTACCATTGGTGCAATGTTTTCCCTTCCCAGTGGGCAACCTCTCTCCAAATTTGCACCAATGAATTAGCAGGTGGAAAAAAACATCCGCATACAGAAAATCATGTTTCTCATTCCACACCAACAACAAAATTCAAATGTAATCATCTAGAGATTATAGTAACTGTTACGGACTTATACACTATCATCAGACATTCTTTTCCCTTACCTCTCGGCCACCTCTCTACAAAATTGCACCAACGAATTACCAAGATAAAGAAAAAATTCTCAGAATAAAAACCTAATCGACTTAACCAATTAAATATCTGAAAGAATCTGAGTATGTCGAAATATTAGGGTTCCTATCTCTGCAAGAATACTGCTATCATTAAGGCTGTTAGAAAACTAGGGAAATGGCTTGACACACTAGTAGTAGGGCCTGCAAATATAGTAGATTAGTATTTAAAAGAATAAGGGTGCGGATTGAACATCAATTAAAAAGAAATAAATAAGCGATTCACCTCTATAACTGCAACTGCATCTGTGTTTCCCTCTCTCCTTGCCCTGCCTTGTCATTTTTTCTGACTTCTTCCTTCTGCCACAGGGAACATATTAATACAACAGGGTAAAAAATATAAATAAAAAAATATATATAGGAAAAAACATAGATACCTTTTTCTCTATAATCACTCACGCTTCCCCATTGATTAATCCCTCCCTTCCCCATAATCCCTCCCTCTCCAACAATAGACTAGACATAACATGGAAAATAAGCCTATAAATAAAACACAAATCAAAAGAAAAGAAAATTATATGAAACTGAGGAAACACAAAGACAAAGCATGGCTATGCTTGACAAAAAAACAAAGCCATCAAACCACAGAGTAGAAAAACAAAAAATGTAACACTAATATACAGAAAGATCTAACCCCAAAATCGATGCTCTGTAGCGGCTCTCTCCTCTCTCTCCCTGCCAAATGAATTTTCTCTTCGCTTTATAGCCAATATAATAGTCACACGCATTGGTAATATATTTCTTTTAGTTTATTTGTTTTCAATTCCGTGTTCTCTAAGTTGTCAGTTTTACCGTTACACTATTCCTTTTTTTTTTTAACTTTGAATGTCTCATTAGTGATATTGTAACTTGTATTGTTACAGTTAAATATGGACTTAATCAATCATAAAAGTCTATATTAGCAATTGTACTATATGTTGCAAAAGAAATACCTTAAGACAATAGTATATAACACTAATTAATGCTCTTTGTCAACTGTTGAAAGACATAAATATCAACAAAAGACAAAGACATGGTACAATGAAATCTTACTACAATACGGCTTCCTCCAGTATTACAAATCACGAGGCATGTGTTGAAGTTAAGACCTGGTCTCATTATGCCAACATTAATGCCTCTTAAATAAGGAAACAGATAGTAATTTACAATTCCTCCATATTTATTCTTGATCACTTCCTCCTATAGACAACCTTAATCGGTACAATTTTTATTTTTATTTATTTTTTATTTTTTATTTTTTTTTTATGATTTGAAACATGTGCCTAGAAAAGGACTATAACAATTTTCTAAATAAATTTTGAATTTCTACGTGAATTAAGATATACCCTTGAATAAAAATGAAAATATCTCCAATCTTGAAATTGAACACAAGAATAGCATGAACTACACCTTTTCCCGAGAAAAAATTTTGTGTTTCTCTTTTGAATGTTGACTCACCTCTATATTATTTATTTCATGATCCTTGAAACTATTCAAAATATCACATTTATCTTTATCATTAATATCATTGGTGTCTTCCATGTTCTTGTTTTAATCCAACAGATTCAAGTTAAGTATATCTAACCCATATCATGGAGTTGAAAATAACGTAGAGATTATTCAAAAATATTTAAACCATTTTATCTTGAGAATCAAGCAAGTGTGGTCCACAAGCACCACAATGAAACTAGTAATTTTTTACATAAAAAAACGATACCTCACCTTGGTTTTAAAATAATGGCCCCAAACTTTATATAACCTGCTAGTCTATCTAATTGGTAAAAAAATAAAAGAGATTGTGAATTTACATTTTTGACAAGAAACATAGAGATAAATTTGACAAAGAATGTTGGATGAAGAAAAAACATGCATGTGGAAATTGCACATACTCACCTTTGTGGTCCCATGAGAATTTAGTCATTAGAAAGTCCAAATTATTTTAAGACATACATTGACCATGCTAGAATGAAATCTTACTGCAATACTTCTTCCTTGAGCCTTATAGATCATGAGGCCTATTTTCAAGTTAAATACCTTGCCTGATAATGCCAACATGAATGCCTCATAAATAAAGAAATAGATTCTGATTTTCTACCTTTGAAATCAAAGGTTGTTTTGGTACATTTCCTTCATATTCACTCTTGATCACTTCCTCTTGCTATAGAGAACCTTAATAAGTACAAAGAAAATATTTTATAGTTTTAAACATGTGTATACGAAAGACTATAACAAATTTTTAAATGAATTTTGAATCTCTATGTGAATTAAGATCCACCCTTTAATAAAAGGGCACATATATGCAATCTCAAAATTGAACCCAAGAATATCATCAACTAAAACTCTTCTTGAGAAAATTGATTGTGTTTCTCTCTTGGCTGTTGAGTCATCGTTGTATTATTTCCTTCATTATCCTTGAAACTATTCAAAAGATCACATTTCTCTTTACCACTAATCTCCTTGGTGTCTATCATGTTCTTGTTTTAATCTGGTTACCACTCAAACTAGTAGGGGTCCTAAAAGGGGATCTTAGAGGGGCAACTAAGGTTAAGGGAAACAACGGACCAATATCCCATTGTCACCTCAGTAAATCTCCATACTCTTTACGGACTTTCATCGATGGGAGGAGTCCCATCGATGAAAGTCTTGAAATTTGGAGGGCCTCTAGAAAAACTCCAGAGAAGTTGTGGACCAAAATTGAGGTATTGGGATGGCTAGATTGTGAGAAAAGTGATGCCCTAGGAGACCTACTAGGCTAGGCCTAGAAAAGCATAGGTGGGGGAAGAAAATATGTTTAAAGTGATCACCTTATGGTGGACCACTGTCTAATACTTTAGGGATATTTGGAGTCAAGAGTAATTATGAATATGGAAATTGAATTTTCTATGTTAAGGAGGCCTCAAAGACAACATTGCATAACATTAGGGCAACACCAAAAGTAGCTTCAAGAACATTATACTTTGTTTTGAAAAATTTATGCCTTATATAGATTAATTTCACTGAAGAAACATCTCTAGGAACATTCATTCATAATACATAGCCCATACATGAAGCATCACTATTTAGAAACCGAATTTCCACAACTTCACATAAATGGATGCAGTAAATTAGCCCAAGTACAGTGAAATCCCAACAAAATTGTATGCAACAAAATAGAAAGAGAAAATAGCATTAAATTGTACTTACATGTATTAAGTGTATATCCAACCATAAATAATTTTCCAATCGAGAAGCTCCAAGACAAGATAAAATAATCCAAACATTAAAATTCATGCCATGCTCCAAAATTCAGCCTCCAAGAAGCATAGCGAAATTATAAAGAGAGATACAAGTCCAATCCAAGTGATGTTGTTAAAATTAATTCATATCACTTGCATTTATAAACTAATTAAGAGTTCAAATTAATCTCTTAGGCCTACATAAGCCCCAAAAATAAAATAATGTGCTAATAACCTATCTTTTGGTGACAAGCCCACCAAACTACCTCATGAATGACATAATAGGCCTATCAATAGGTAAAATGATAAGCAATACATGTCGTAGGGCCCTCCAAGAGGCCTTATGAGGTTCATAGGTGCCATAATGAAGGATAGGACCCTCAAAAATGATGTACAAGGGGTTGGCACTTTGTTCTCAAAACAATAAACCTATGGTGCTCTCAGTGGGTGTGAGGGCACGATAATAACCTCATGGGTCTCCAAATGAGTCAAATATTCCTATAAACTATCTATAAGGGCTTAGATGATGGTGTACATGATGCCACATCATCCTACAAGTCCTGGGTCAGCTGCCAAGTGCATGTTACGTTTGTGGGGATGGCTGGGCAAAGGTAAACTAGGTGCATCTTCCTCATCCAATAGGTGGATCTCAAGCCAATCTTTGAATATCTCTAGCGATCCATGGAGTGTTTTATACTATTGTGGAGGCCCATGGCTCTCAACAAACACACTACATGCGCCAATATAGCCCTCTAGAGGGTTGGTATCCCGTATAGGGAGACCAAACCCAAGATGGAGACCACCTCCAATACTACAGAATATTCAATGCATCCCCTAGCCTTCCAGTACAACAAGTCATCAAATAAATCGAGTAAAAAAGCTTAAAAACTATGGACCATAGGTGGGGACTTCATAATGGCCTGCCCTTCCATAATGGGCTTTAGCACTTGCTAATGTCTCTAAACTCTAAATGGGGTTAACAAAGTATCCCATTAGGTGTTTTCTACCTTTAAAGGGCATAATATGTCCAAGGTACATCCTTTAAAAAGTGGTGGCATGTCATAGATTGGTGAATGGAATAGGGAATGATAAAGGGAAACCTTGGACCACATGCTAGGATACAAGGGTAGTTAATAAAAGGGAAGGCCACACTTGGGTATATAATGTATAGGAGGGAGAAATCACGGTACATGCAACGCCCTCACCTTGATTTTTCCACCCTTATTTATATACCTTTTTCCTTTTTATGATTTTCCTTTAATTAATTGATTGTGGCTCAAGGGGTAAGAGCATGATATGTGATATATAGCAGTCGATACCCTCTTTTTAGGTAGGATGGTTCATTGCCCACGAGGCGTTGGGACACTCATGGGTTCGTATATAATAAAGGGGGCTCATAGAGCCTGTAGGAACCAAGGTGATGCCGATGATGATGGAGTAAAGCTCATGTATTAGCTTTTCCCCAAGTGCTAAATGTGTTTTTCAGGCCATATTTTTCATTTTGTGGTACGTTTTCCTGTTGAATGTGGCCAATTGTGCTTTTACTTTTCTTTTAAGATGTATCAACCTCTGGCGCATCATTCCAAGCCTAACCCAAGGTGTGGACAAGGGGAAGGGGAGAGCTAGCCCTACGTGGAACCAATGGAGTAATGTGGACCCAATTGGGAGAAATGACAAATGGGTTAATCATGAGTGGAAATGGGGTAATATGTGTGGATGAAGGAGTGGGACCAAACAACCAAAATTAGGGTTTCCCATGAGATATTAGCCCTCAAGCCAAATGGTCGGTAAAAGAGATCCCACATGACTAGAATCCAAGGTTAATATCCAAAAGGGGGTCTAGGTGACAAGGATGAATACTTAGCTCATTATTTGTATTGAATCCCCCCATTAATCCATCCCCAAAAGTGTCCATGATAAGAAAACTGCAATACTCAATTACCAAATGACAAGGCTTACCTTTTAGGTTCGGAAGGCCCACCTTCAATCATACAATCATGATAGATGGGTGAGGGACCACATGGTTGGCTCAGGTGGCAGAGAAGTGGCACAATGAGATAGTTGGTGGGTAAAAGGGGCTGATGATTGCCAAACTGAGGACCATTTTTGGGAAAACAATTCTTCTATGGATATCAACCATAAAATGGTGGGTAACATTTGGTTCCAACTAGGATGTGATATCTCAAAGAAGTTGACAAAGCTACTCCAAATATGAGGTCACAAGAACTCCAACAATCTCTTGGTTACTGTAGACCTGTTACCTGCACATATAATAGAAGAAGAATATGGGGAAGAATGATTATGTGACATCTCATGTTCGTACATGCTTAATGTTAGGCCATAAAATCAACAAAAAAAAATTAAAATATGCAAATTTTACTTTAAGTGCATCTAATATACCATGATAAATATCATATGATGATAGTTCTAATGTGAAAATTATCATGCAATGGATCCTACCCAAACATGCATATAGTAAGGCCAATACTAAGTGTAATCATAAAGCCAGTGCAACCAACATATCATCATATCACTGTACATACGCCTACGAGTATGATTATTCATGAAACATAACCCAAAGTTAATGTAGACATAACCATATGGAGGGTGAAGGGGGTGGTAGGTGGGAAAACATGATCTCAATTTGATATAAAAGGAAGCCCTAAGAGAAGGGGGATAGGAAAATCTAGAAGTGAGGGGCTTTCCCTATAAGTACACATTGATGGAATGAAATATCACTCACCAGAACTCCTTGTCACAATCATTTCTTGTAATATCATGCTTTGTAAATGCCGTAAGGTCATGATGAGAGGGGAACGAAGGGTGAGGACAAAAATGAGTGCAGGAAATAGGCGACTCACGGCGATGGTTACATTGGAGAGGGGAGGTTGCGAAGTGATTATAGTATTGAGGATGATTCAGAGGAGATAAAGTACATTAAATGAAGGGTTCTTCCTTGACACCATATTCAGAAGGGGGAAGGGCTCATGGTCATTTGAGATCATATGAAAAGGGGCAAGGGACTCGCTTGAGGAAGACTCGATATGATGAGAAAGAGGGGAAGGAAAAGGGAAGGTTAAAGTGTCATATTCAATGGGATTTCCTTCCTCAAAATCATAATCTAAAGGCTCGAGTGGTTTGAGTGTATAATCATAAGGAGCATAGGTAGGAGCCTTATTTCTTTCATCATTATAAGCATAAAAGATTAGGTTTTCCTTAAAATTATAATCAATTACTTCCAACTGTCCCTCTTCATGTAAGGGAAAACAACAATTCTCCTTCCAAAGGGCATCGATGGATATTTCATCGCAAGTAACGCCTGGGATAAAGGGAAAACCAATCTCAACCCCATCCTCTTTTTCAATGTCAAAAATGGGAGCACAATAAAATTGAGGCCCAAAAAATTTCCTATTTCTCCTTTTCAATGTGGAAGTAATCTGCAACATCATCTTCCAAGGGGATAATGGGAATAACTTCCTCAATATTCTCAGAAGGAGAGTCATTGGGAGTAATATCCTTGAGAAAGGTAAGGTTGGTCTTAGTTTCAGTTTCCATAAAGTCATGCTTCCCAACACCTATGTTTTTGAAGTCATCTTGTTCATTATGTGGACCTAATGAGGACTCGTCTTCATGCTCATCGCTAAGACCCTAAAGGTTATCTCCAACTTCTTCATCTTGACTAATTAGGCCTTCCCTTAGGAGGGATTCCTTTAGGATTTCACAGAAAGCTTCATTAGATTGGAATTTGGGTCCCTTATACTCTATAAATTTGTTGAGCAACTTGATAAACAATGAAACAATTTTGGGCTCACATCATTCTAGCCAACCTCGGTGCTTGTATTCAATAGAAGCAATAAATAATTCCATGAGGCTGTCTAGATGAACCACATTCACTTCGAAGGCATGCTTCATAAGTTTTGTTATGTGGTCTATTGTTTTGGATGGATCACCCTTGAATTGTGGCATATTTTGCATAAACTTCCAATCCAACCCATTTGGGTGTCCCATAAACCATGTGATATCCAAAGCAGGAAACCACTCATGAATCTATTTAGAAGCCATTGATCTTTATCTATTGATATCATGGTAGTTGCCACGGTGAGCTAAGATTTCCTTTGTTATAGACATTTTTGTGCCTAACAGCATGGAGCATGAAATGTCAATAATTTGAGGGATCCAAAGTCCCTAAACATGTTGTTCTTACCCTTAGAGGAACAAGGTCTGCAAACCACAGCACTGAGAATCAGTTCTCCACTCAAAAACACTCAAAAACAGGCTATTTCTGGATCATGTCAGCTGCTCCACTGAGCATCTGCGCTGAATGTCAACTGCTCCTTCTTGTACCTGCACTGAAGGTCAAAACCAATGAAGGCTACCTGCGCTGGGCGAGATTGGCCAAGTGGCACAGTCATTCTGCAAGGTGTCAACTGCCCAGGAAGCTTCCAAACTGACACTTGGGTCAAGGAATTCGCCTAGTGATGAGTAAGAGGGTCTTGATCTCCAAGTGGAAGCAAGATTCTCCAAGTGGACTCAAGAACTGAAGATTAACTAAAGTGGGAGAGGGCACAAGTCAGCTTCAGGCCAGTCTCAAGATGACTCATCCTTTCTCCAAAAACCTATATATAGAGCTCTCTCATGAGGTCTAAGGAGGCTGGAATTTTGTGCAAGTAAGGAAGTGCTGTTGGTTTGTGATTAGAGCTATTGGGTGTGTGCTTGAAGGAGGTGAAGAGGAGATTTCTTTCAGCTGGGAGGTGTTGTTGGATTGGGCCCATTGTGGTTGTAACTCTCTCAGAACTTTACTTCTATTATCAATAAAGTATTCGAGGTTCTTCTATGTGCATGTGTCTTTATGATGAATAGATGTTTGTACATTTGATTTATGCTAATCCTATAATCGATTATGGATGTATGCTTCTTGTAGTTTCCTTTTCTTGTGCTTTTACAGGAACTGTGTGTAGCTGGGCCGGTGAAAGGGCAAGGAGCTAGGAGCAAGCAGTAAGGAGTGAAGACTGGATCGACTATAAGTGCAAGATAACGGTTAGTAGATCATCCTTTTCTTCCCTCTCTCATCTCATAAAGAAGAAACTTTGAATAGCTTTGCATTCAGTTGTTGCTGGAGTACTATCACCTTCAGAGTAGGGATAGAGGCATTCTGCATTAGATACTTTTCCCCCCAACAAAATGGCGACTCCACTGGGGAGCGTATCTTGTTAGTTTGTTGTGTTTCTTGCTATTCATTGCATAAACAAGGAGAGTACCGAATCGAACTGTGTTTGAATCTATCAAACACAAAGTAGAGGGCAGCTACTCTGGCTCAGTTTCTGAGCAAGTTTATGATTTGAAGAGCTGATCCACAAGGACTCTAATAAGCTCTTAGTGATAGCTTTTCATCCTCCTTTACACCCCTTAGTGTGTCCTTAACTGATAGCTTCTGATTTGAGCAAAAACTGTGAATTTTTGAGCAATCTGTGACCCGGAAACCAAGACGGACGAAAGTCTCGTTCTTCATTGCAGGCTGTACACTAGCAGTCTGCATTTCAGCGCAGTTCCCGAAGGGGCTACCTGCGCTGAAGGTCAAACAGGCAGTGTTACACCTGCGCTGGACCAGTCTTGGCTTGAGTTCCTAGAGTTTCCTGCTGTGTCTTGATTTGTTTTCACTGTTGTTTTTGCTGTTTGCTGCCAGTCAGTAGGCCTATCTGAAACCATCTTCCTTTGTCATTATTCCGCCTCAGTTGTATAAAGAAACTGTATTTGTTCTTTTGTATTTCTTATGTCATTTACAGTTTCCCATGACAAAAGTGAACCAGTCTTGCATTGACCTCTTAGATCTAGACCTGTGGTTAAGTGTCGTTTCTGATCTTAAGAGTTAGCTTATTTGCTGTTCATAGCTAATTGAGTTTGTCGCTTTCGTTATATGGTTTGAATTTATGTATTTCTAAGTGTTGAAACAAGTAGATTGTAAGGTGTCTTTCGATTTTGGACAAACTTGTTTTCTTTCGCTTGAAATTAAATTCAAAGTTATACAACAGCTTTCTTTTTGCATTTCATCAAACATTAAGAAAGAGAAAAGAAATACTTGCATTGTGCATGTACATTATGACAGTTTGCATGTTGATTTAGGAAAGTGCATTAGTGTGTGCTCTATGATCTGTGTGAAAAGGTGTTATCTTCCTTCTCCCTCAGTAGTTAAGGTTTTCAAAGTTGAAAGATTGAAAAGCTTGCTTATCATCTTAGATTGCATTCAGGAGTGTTTCTATACATCTCGTGGTGATCCATAAAGGCAAACTGCTAAACAAGATCAACCTTAAAATAAATTGAATTTACATAACAACGCATTGAAACATAACGCAAACATCTAGAGGTCTAAGCTAGAGACGTGTTCCGGCGTTGTTAAACGTGATATATTAGCGTTGAGTGGTTGGGTGATTCCTCCACGGTGAAGCGATAAGTATCAATATGGACTTGTGCTCCCACGTACCGTCGCGTATATATTGGGAGACCCCTATAGGATGAAAGCCTTTATCTATAGGAAACCGTGTCGGCCACCCTACTGATCGCAATGCAGTGAACACAGCATTCACGAAGATCGACCACTCGTACCGTAAAACGTATTCTGTGGTTTTGCGAAAGGTTCGGCACACCCTCCACCTAGAACTCCAGAGCAGTTTCTTTTGGCCTTCTTCAAACTCTATAACTGAAAAAGTCCATCCGAGCATTTGTCACTTCGGGCTCGTTAAAACATCGAAGGAGACTAGAGTCATCTTTAGCTTTTTCTCGACTCTTAAAAAGTGAAAAAGCAAGTTGTGTCTAAGCGTCGTTATAAAATTTATTTTAAACGGAACATAATCACCTCCTATTCCCGCATTGATCTTAAAGTTGAGAACATGGAACACCCCAACCAAGGAACTCCACATGATGGAAGTCCTAGTCCATTCTCCTCTTGGGGAGAAGTTGGTGCGCCTCACATGGCCACATTGTCGCTTCCAGGACTGAGAATTGGCCTGCCTGTTTGGCTATTCTGAACTAGTGTAGTTCAGAACACCATGGTTCCTGAGCAGTCGAGTCAATAGTTAGATGAGTCTAGAGCATCCCACCAGCCTTCTACTTCTTCTAACCCTTCCTCCGATCCTTCATCTTCAAAAGGTAGGGCTGGCAAAAGCCAAGCTCCCATGGAGAAGAAGGAAAAGAAGAAGAAAGAGAAGAAGAAGAAGGAGCCTAAGGCAACTGGGGGCAAGCAAAAGACATCTGACAAAAACCCACACACAGCACAGACCGGGCCTAAATCGCCATGTGTCATATGTAGAGGAGACCACTTCCATAGAGATTGTCCCTATATTCCCCGGATACTAAGGGACTGGTCACCTCGTCTGCACAATTCGGGAGCATCAACCTATGATAGCCATGTTGATTGCTTGCCGTCAACCAGCGAAAGTGAAGGTTCAAGACAAAGAGGGGGAGCAAGATCCCCCTGCAGACTGTGTGAAGGCGGTCATGCCATCCACCGTTGTCCCTTCTTAGACGAAGCGAAGAGAGTTTTGGAAGATCATCCGGTTTCTCCGGTAATACTTCCTCCTGGATACAAAAAACTCGTGCCAAGTCCTTCGTTGGTTGAAAATACAGCTGTCCCGCTCAAGTGGTCAGCTGAAGTGTCAGTCATTGAAAATGAACCCACTGAATCTAGACCAGACGAAAGTCTAAAGGTCGATACGGCAGTTGACCCGGTTCTTCCTTCAGAGGTTTCATCCTCAAATGACACCGTCACTGAAGATTCATCTTCAAGTGACACCCTCACGGAAGAGAATCAGGATGACACCATCCAGGTTCTTTTCGTCAACACAGATTCTGATGCACATCAGGGCAATGCGCCCATTCCTTTATCGCAGGAAGGAACATCGTCAGGATCGTATCCGGCCGTGTATTCGGTCCCACCACCAAGCAACCTGGTTGTGTCCTTTGATTGGAACCAACTGGGCAGACCCCGGTTACCAGCCAGTATACCATTCAGAATCATAGTCCAAATTTATAGAATGGTGATGGCTGGAACTATCATTGATGAAGGGGCATCTGTGAGTATCCTTTCCTCTGTTTCTTGGAAAGCACTGGGTTCCCCGGCGCTTTTGCCTGAGATGAGAAATCTCTCGGGCTTTGATAAAGGAACCAGTCAACCATTAGGGATCCTCCCCAATGTGCCTGTTACATTGAAAGGGAAGACCGTTAATTTGAACGTGATGGTCGTTCAAGGACCCTTGGATTATAACCTACTCCTTGGACGTGACTATATATATTGCATGGGAGCTATAGTCTCCTCACTCTTTAGAGTAATGTGTTTTCCACACGAAGGAAGGGTGGTCAAGCTCGTAGACCAACTTTCATTTCCGGGATCACGCATCGCAGATAGTCAAATACCAATCCTCAATGGTCTATTCACCCAAGAAATGTCTCCACCTCCAGTCCTCCTTCCCGATGAATGCGAGTGATTCAGAAAGATAGAACTGGGACCCAGGGGGCATGCATCCTGGTCTGCTTCGGGCAGAGGAAACCTTGAGTATAAAGTAGAATTTCCGCGAAAGAATATGACTAGTCCGTACCCCGTCCGTGGATGGAAGAGGGGTTGTTCTAGAATAGGATTCTTTTGATAAGGTTACTTGTTTGACAAAGGTCATTCATCTCTGTCTAAACAGGTAGGCTACCAAGGAAAGAGATTCTATTGCGGCAGCAAATGGAAACCATCTTTGGATAAAAGGCAAGCCTCACCCATTAAAACTAATGTTTTAGAGGATAAGTAGGGGCAGCCTCCAAAGAAGGGGATCCCTTTGCTGCAACAAGTAGTAACCATCTTTGAGTAACCTAATGATAGACGTCGCCAAAGAAAGAGTTTCATTTGCGGCAGCAAATAAAACCATTCTTTGGGTAACCAGAAAGAGGCAAGCCTCCCTCAATAACATCAATGTTTTGTCTTTGAGTAGTGTTCTTCTCTTGTCGCAAGTAGCTGCTCTCTTGTCGCAAGTAGTTGTTCTCTTGCGATCTTGCAAAAGATCTGTTAAAACTGGGCCGACGGGAAGACAAGTACCGCATAAGACCCGTTAAAATAACGAGAAGACAAGTATCGTTAACATTAGACTAGCAGGACGACAAGTAGCTGTGAACACCCAAAGAAAAACAAAGGTGAGGAAGAGGAGGGGCAGCCTTGAAATTGTATTTTATACCTGGGGGCATGCAAAGATGTGGGGCAAAGGTCAAAATTTGCCAAATTTAGAGCATAGCTTATGTGAGGCGCAAGCTCTATAAAAAATGGGATCTTTCAGGAGACATTCTTATCTTATGACTGGTATATACGAGCAGTTTTAGCATAAAGTTCATGCTTGTTAAAAAATAAACGCAAGATCTGAGCAGTTTTAGCGTCATAGTTCATGATCGTGAAAAAATAAACATAAGCTTTTGAGCAGTGTTTTGGTGTATTCAAGCTCTTTAAAAAATGAACCCAGTACCGGTAAATAACCATTGTGATCGTAAATTTATTAGCCATAAAAGCCTTGGTCGTGTTTTGCACCTGCCACCTCCATTCCGTTTGGCCTATCGTTCACCTCCATATGATTGTTTACCCATTTTGAGGAACAGCTGCGAAGAGTGATTCCACTTAGCCATCCTTGTGACACTGCCGTGATTGGAAAATTCCAACCTGTACCTGGAATCTGCTGCTATCCCTGTTTATCACTCGTTCCTCAAAAGACGAGTTTTTTTTAAGCTCTTTTCAACTGACTCGTAAAATATGAAAAGATTGCCAAGTTTTGGCCTTCCAGCTCGTTAAAAGGACCGGAAGAGCTATCCCTCCTCTAGATTTTAATCTTTGGACCTGAGGGATTATTGCACAAAAAGGTCGAGCGCTTGTTTTATTCGGCTCGTTAAAGTTATCGAAGATTCATCCCTTTTGTATTGTTTTATACTTTTTTGGACTTAAGGGATTACATGACGAAAAAGGAATTTTGGAGTTAACTTTCTGTACCTTTTCAGACTCTCTAAAAATGAAAAGGACCGAGTTGTCTTTGTCGCTAGACTCGTTAAAATGATTAAATAGCGACAAACTTGTCTTTAGACGAGAACGAGTCTCCCTATCACTAGGCTCGTTAAAACATAGCGATGGGCTTGCCCGAAGGGCAGGTTATAGAACAAGCATATGTTATCCTCCTCAAGCTTGACAAAAATAAAGAGGTACTGGTCAGAAATGACTGGGGAAAAATTGGGAGAACCTCGAAGCTTTGATGGTAGCAAGTCACTCTTGAACATGACACTTTGTCCTCCGTACCACATCGGGTTGGGTTGTTTCATTCACCGGTCTCATCACCATGGTCCTTGCCAAACCATCCGTATCTAGGGTAATGCTACCGATCCATCACATTAGTGTCGTTATATGTTCAAGAGATGTGTTCAGAAAGAGTCAACCGTGTCCCATCCACTGCCATACATTATCCTTCATCCACCCATGATCGCCACCCTGAATCATATCTCACAGTTTATTTTCACCTCCACTAAAGTCATTAGCTCCGTTCCGTGTCACTGATGTGGGATTCATTAAGGCCCTCCTTTGACGGGTCGCTTCTTGTCGACTTCAGCTCATTATCCAAGAAGTTGATCTAGGAACACCCCCCCAGTACTTTGAAGCTTGCATGCCTCAATGGCAAGTTTCTCACTTCCGGTGACAGGTATACATCAATGACCTTCGACCAGAAGATTTTGCTTGCTGTTCGACGCCAAGTCCTTTATTCACACCACGTGAATTTTACTGTAGTACCTTGAGGGTCATTGTCATTATTGGTGATTCCTCTCGCGCTTGTTAACGGTTTACATTATTGACCGGTAATCAAGCGATGTCTTTCCATGTTCGACTTCAACGCAATTCTCACATGGATCGACTTGTACTTAGAGTGAAGATCGAACGAGATTGAAGACCCCGGATCTAGTTTCATCCATCCGGGCTGCGATATATATTCAGGATATAAAGACATTTGATATGTACATCATTACAGCAGATGATCATCCTACTCAAAGGATGATAATTTCAGCAGAGAATTATCAGTCTATCATCAGACGGTCGTCTGTTATATGTACCAAAATGAATTTATAAAGCTGAGCATGGGAATGCCCGCCTCAGCTAGATCATGAAAGCAGAATGAAAAATAATGTATTGTATTGTATTTTATTGCAGGGCACCTCTCAGCCGATTGAATGAACTTCGGATCCTCCTAATAAAGCATTTCACCCGATAAACGACCTCATACTTTAGGGGGCAACTGTTATATACATTTTTGTGTCTAACAGCATGGAGCATGAAATTTCAATAATCTGAGGGATCCAAAGTCCCTAAACATGTTGTTCTTACCCTTAGAGGAACAAGGTCTGCAAACCACAACACTGAGAATCAGTTCTCCACTCAAAAACACTCAAAAACAGGCTATTTCTGGATCATGTCAGCTGCTCCACTGAGCATCTGCGCTGAATGTCAACTGCTCCTCCTTGTACCTGCGCTGAAGGTCAAAACCAATGAAGGCTACCTGCGCTGGGCGAGATTAGCCAAGTGGCACAGTCATTCTGCAAGGTGTCAACTGCCCAGGAAGCTTCCAAACTGACACTTGGGTCAAGGAATTCGCCTAGTGATGAGTAAGAGGGTCTTGATCTCCAAGTGGAAGCAAGATTCTCCAAGTGGACTCAAGACTTGAAGATTAACTAAAGTGGGAGAGGACACAAGTCAGCTTCAGGCCAGTCTCAAGATGACTCATCCTTTCTCCAAAAACCTATATATAGAGCTCTCTCATGAGGTCTAAGGAGGCTGGAATTTTGTGCAAGTAAGGAAGTGTTGTTGGTTTGTGATTAGAGCTATTGGGTGTGTGCTTGAAGGAGGTGAAGAGGAGATTTCTTTCAGCTGGGAGGTGTTGCTGGATTGGGCCCATTGTGGTTGTAACTCTCTCAGAACTTTACTTCTATTATCAATAAAGTATTCGAGGTTCTTCTATGTGCATGTGTCTTTATGATGAATAGATGTTTGTACATTTGATTTATGCTAATCCTATAATCGATTATGGATGTATGCTTCTTGTAGTTTCCTTTTCTTGTGCTTTTACAGGAACTGTGTGTAGCTGGGCCGGTGAAAGGGCAAGGAGCTAGGAGCAAGCAGTAAGGAGTGAAGACTGGATCAACTATAAGCGCAAGATAACGGTTAGTAGATCATCCTTTTCTTCCCTCTCTCATCTCATAAAGAAGAAACTTTGAATAGCTTTGCATTCAGTTGTTGCTGGAGTACTATCACCTTCAGAGTAGGGATAGAGGCATTCTGCATTAGATACTTTTCCCCCCAACATCCTTGACAAATGCTTGCTTCACCCTACAAGCCTTGAATTTGAATTTAAATGAAGAACCAGGATTTCCTTCTTCCAACGAAGTCTCTAATAATGGTATTTTCAATGTGTCGTATTGGGAAAAAGACACACGTTTCGTGTCCTAGGCAATGATGCCAAAATGTTACCTCTCAAACTAGCAAGGGTCCTAAAACGGGATCCTAGAGGGGTAATTGTTAGGTCAAGGGAAACAATGGAGCAATATCTCACTGTCACCTCAGCTAAAGCTCCCTACTCTTTATGGAATTTAACCGATGGGAAGAGACCCAGTATGAAGGGAATCACCTAGATGAATTGGTCAATAAAGGGAAAAGAGTGATTCCTAAAGAGGCTTATTCACAAGAGACACTCAATATATGGCTGATTGTTGGCTTAAGGGTCCCTGACCCAGGTTCAACGTTAATTATCCAAACAAATCCCTACACTACTGGCCCTTTCAACGTCAGCCCGCGGAGCGCAGACTGAAGTCTCACCCAAAGCAGTATCGGGGGAGGCTGGAACTAAGTTTCCGCACCGTGAGATGGTTGTGATGTCGGTTAATTTCCTCTATCCCTGCCTTCAAGTAGGTCACTTAGCTCTAGGGCTTGCCAGAATAGCCCCTTATCTTGCCCTTTAATACCTCCATGAAAGGGGTCGATCGACCTTCGCGCAACCCTACCCTGCTGCTTAGGTTCTTTTACGCTGCTACGGCAGCGTACCGTGCAGATTCCCCAATCAGTCTAAGTGACTTGCTTATCTTAGACAATTATAGTTAACACCATGTAAACAAATATCCTTGATTGCATTTAGTTTTCCAATGTAATTACATTTATTCATGCATCATATAGGAAAAATAAAGGAATTTCGTACATAAAACGATAAGATGCATTAATAAAACAATGAAACAGAAATTGTTGAATATTTCTCTTTATTGATATCTTCCAAGTGATTACAGACTTTATTCACCTTGCGCACACAACTGCAGGGGTCCACGCACTCAGCTGTAGACTTCTACCCTAGGCCTCTATGCACTCAGCTGTAGAGCCTCTACCTACGCTATGACCCAAGACTTAGACTTCTTACGTCAGAGTTACGACTCTCTTACCTTATTGGTTGATCGAACTACTTAGAGCTTAGCTCTTTTTATACAATTCCATGGTCTATAGACCATGGGTATATCTCTTACAACCGAATTTAATTTACAAAACTAAGGGCGAACTACCCTTTATGACACATGAAACCTTCGCGCTCCACAACCACAAATTTTGGATTCTTTACAATTTTGTTACAAAATTTGATTCAAACATGGGCTTTTAGCCCCAAAACTACCCTTGGGGGATCCTGCTCCCAATAGGCCCCCAACACAAACATTGTGACTCGCCCTCGAGTCACTTAGTAGGCATAGAGTTGCATTGTCATCTGTGGATTCAAAGGCATCTCATCCCTCCGCGATGGCTTGCCACTCCTTTGACACACATCACACGCCTTGCAATACGATTTTGAGTCCTAATGGACAATTGGCCACCACAACCCTACGCATAGAATCTTCTATGCGGTTTTTGTTGCTGCATAATGTCCTCCCGCAGTGCGCCCATGAGCGTCTATGAGGATTCTGCTTCTTTTGAACTTAGGTACATATCATCGCAATATCTCATCAGACCCCATCTTGTACAGATGCCCGACAATGACAGAGAAATATGTCGCGTGCGCCACTAATTCCTTCTTTTGCTAGATAATGTATCCTCCCGGAGTAGTTCTTGTCATGAGGAAGTGTATTATATCCTCGAAATGACCATCCGCGACAAATACTGCAAATAATTTCATGTCAGGAAATCCCTCCTCCAAATTAGTGGGCTCTTCCCCTGTTTCGATGTGTGACAGATGGTCTGGTCCCGCGTTCAGTGGTCCAAGCTTCACAATAACTTCAAAATCATATTCCTAGAACAATAGGAGCCACCTGTAGATTCTTCCCCCCAACATAGGATTATTAACCAGGTACTTCAGCGCGGATTGGTCTGTATACATCTTAAAATGGCCACCCAACAAGTAGTGCCTAAACTTCTGGGGCGCATACACCATAGGTAACCCTTTATGCTTGGTGGTGGAATAGTTCTTCTCTACTGTGGATAATATTCAGCTTGGGAATGTGATAAGATGGTCCAAGCCTTCTCCACTAGCCTATGTCAGTACTGCTCCCAATGCTATACATGATGCATCGACATGTACATGAAATTCCTTCTTCCAATCTGAGAAGACTAGAATTGGCGCGGTGACAATCTTTTCTTTCAATATATCCAAACTCTTCTTACAATCCTCATTCCAGCAGTATGTGACATCCTTCTTCAACAATTTTTCCATAGGTGTGGTGATACGGGCATAGCCTTTGATAAACCTTCTGTAATATCCCATATGTCCCATCGTAGCACGCAACTGCTTCACACTCCTTGGTGCTTCCAAGTTCAATATCACCTCTATCATTACAGGATCTACCATCAGTCCCTGTCTGCAAACCACATGCACCAATAGGGTCCCAAAAGGAAAACAAAACAAACACTTCTTTAGATTGAGCACAATTTTGTATCTTCGATAGGTATCCAGCATCAGGCGCAAGATTTCTACATGGAATTTTACCAGCCCAAACACAGTCCAATCATCAAAATATACCTTCAAGAACTTATGAATAAATTCCTTGAACGCAGCAACAACTACGCGTGAAAATATCACAAGCACATTCTTCAATATTAATGGCATTAGAGTGTACTGAAAACAACCCCACTCAGTCGTGAAGGTTGTCTTGCTCCTTTCCTCTGGCGCGATTTTGATCTGGTAGTACCTAGAGAATCCATCAGTGAAGGAATATGCTTCCTGGCCACCTACATTGTCCAACACTTCATCAGTGAATGGATTCGGAAAAGGATCATGTACACAAGCATCATTCAACTTCCTGAGATCCACGCATATCCTTATTTCATCCTTCTATTTCTTTTCCTATACCACCGTTGGTCTTACCCACTCAAATTCTTCCACAGGCTCAATGATGCCTGCCGTGAGCATCTTGTCTAACTCTAGGTGGACATTCTCCTTATACTTTGAATTCAGACAGTAGGGTCTTTGCTTAATCAGCTTCGTGTCGAGCTTCAATATAATCTTCATCATACCTAGGTTCCCGATTATCCCCTTGATATCTGTAAACTTGGTAGGGAATAAATCCTGGTATTCTCGAAGCAATTCAACAACTTTATCCACTATCGTGTCATCCCAATCGTCTACAATCTTCACAAATTTGGGTTCTTCCTCCGTACCAATGTTTACTTGCTTCGTTTTCAATGGCACAGTTATATCAGGGTTCTCAACCTACAGTCCTTTAACCTCGCAGTGACCTTCTGTTTCCAGAATGTTAATATTTCGTGGATCCTCATCTTCTTCTTCAGCAGTCACATCATAGCATTCTAGCGCATGGCTTAGTTGAGTAGCCCACTCAGGCTGAAGCAAGTCCAAAGGATCCTGTGGTACCCGAAAGATAACTGCTTTCACTTCTTGTAGCACCTCATCAATATAGTCAAACCCATCTTCAAAACTGAATGTTATTATAAAGCCCTCGCGCAAAATATCCCATTCACTTGTACCATGGTGGAGCTTTGTTTCTATGTACAAATTCATTGGGACAACATCCAGGGTGTGACAGAACAAGTGCACCCATACAGGTTGGGGATTTTGTCCATAAGCCTGGGCCCATTTGGCCAAATGCACGCGTGGGTCATCCTGTCCATTATACTTGTTTTTCATTCGCATCTTAGGCTTCTCAAATCGTGTTCTCATCATCCTTCTACATTCGCGCCAATGATCAAATATTCCCTTATGAATATCCCACCATCTTGTGGGCGTAGTGCGCAGTGCCTAGTCCAACACTTGGAAGCACAGCTTTGCTGGTACCTTCCTTTCAAATGCATCCAAAAAGATATCTCCCTCACTCAGGCCAGCATAAGTAGGCAGATTTCTTACCTCTGAGGACACATGATCTAAGTGGATGTTGGTGGCCACCCACCTATCCCATTTGAACCTCCACAACTGTCTCTTTCAGTTTTTTAGTTTTCGTAATTTTAGCAAAATTTACTATTTTTAGCAATTTTTCGGGTCCTAAACTTCCAGAGCCGTTTTGAGGCCCTAAACGACGTTTTTTCGGGAAATCTAGGAGAAACATGGGTCCATGGACTGACTTTTCTCTTCCCAAAGTTGTAGTGCTTAGATAGATATTTCTAACGAGCTCTTGTACGCATCAGACGAAGATCGTATGCCAAAGTTACGACCCCGGGAAGTTGATGTACCAATTTACCCAAATGGGGCCCACAGTTTGGCATTTCATCTTCTAGGGTTAGGTTTTTGGATGTTTAGGGTTTTCCATTGTTTCTCAACAATAAATAGGCCTTCAAGCCTCATCGTAACATAGTTCAGAGGCATGTAGCCACCACATCTCTTCTCGGAGGTAAGCTAACATTGCCCTAGCTGGTTTATTTCCATTTATGTTTGTAAGCATATTTCAATATTTTACATTAATGAAATGAAGTATTATTTCCACTGCATATATGTATTTATGGTTATCTCTGTAATTTGTTGCGTTCTTGTTTAAATTTGGATCAACACGCAATATAACGACCGGGTCATCATGTTGCAATTCAGCGTAGTCACTTCATGTAACTGATTCTTCCAGTGTTATAACTCTTCGTCGGAGTCCAAAGCGCAAGAACTCTCATGATCCCAGGCAATTCATCCATCTGCGGTGGGATTCACCCAATGTTTATCTCACGTTGTTATCTTATAGATACAGTCCAAATCATCATCACTCTCATAATCATAGATTGGTTCAGTATAACGCGATAACTCAATAGGATCTAGGGCTACTATTACGCTTGTGATTTCTTCTCAAAGATATCTTCCGCTTTTTTAGGTTGATTACCCTGTTCATATCATTGGCCCCATCAATTCCCAAGAGCACAGGATAGGGATTATTGTCATCCACTATCTCTATTACTTCCAAGTTAGCCAGCATGCTCGCTCACACCTTCAATATCCATAGTCACCCCTTGCAGTCGCCCCCATTGGGATAACCTTTTGTTGATTTTCCATCCTTAGATGAATCAGAGACCATTGCAGTGTGGGTCTCCCCATCCGCTCCCAAGTCTGCTTTGGTAGGACATTCGCATCTGACCCTAGGTCCAAAATCACCTGATCCATTTCATACTCTCCTATCTACGTGGTCAGTCTCATCTCCCATCCCGTTCTTGTTTTATGCTTGCCAATCTTTTGTACCACGCGCGTCTCACCCAGTGTGGTTCCAGCACATCTATTGATGGGTTCTTGTAACCCTTGCACAGCCTTACTATCACGTAGTAACTTCATGTAGGTATCCGGGAAGGTCGTGAGCATAGAAGGGTCCATCTCCTAATCAGGCTTATCCTTGCTCCCTGAGGTGGAGGCCTCAGTGAAGCTCTTCTTAGCTTCCATGAAGGTTTCACGTGCGTGCTCGAAATCGAACTCAGCCTCCTTCACCGGAGCTTTGTGAACCCATGTTTTGTCTTCTGGCTGTTTCCCCTTGTCATCTCTTGTTGCGATTCCACTTCTGAGCACTATATTTTCTTTTGGATCCTCTTCGCATGGCTCAGACCTCATCATCTGCATGTTTTGAGTCGGTGAAGGTGGTAGTGCCCCTTTGTCACGTATCCTTGCTATTAATGTAGCACAGTCTTCCATTTCATGATCAAACAACGTGCAATACTTGCATGACGGACGTGTCCGATTAGTGCAATCGTCGGCACAGTTTCCTGATCCTCCACAGTTATAGTACATCAACCATCCCCAGCCTCTGCCAGGTCCTCCTCCACCTTTGCCTCATCTGCGCCCCTAAAATGCTATCCGATCCATCCTTGTGCTTTGGTCAGGGGGTCACATTTCTACCTGAACCCTATAGGCGGGAGTCCTATCCATCATCAATTCATAACTCTTGCAATTACACTCATCATGCCCTACCGACCTACAAAAGTTATAGAATAGCTGTTGCAGTGTCTGTACAAACTTCTACAGCAAATGACAGTTATTTGTGGCATGCTTTCCTGCTACCCCACATCGAGCGTACCATATTGCAGGCCCTGCGCTTGGTCCTACTTGAACTTCTGACCTCAAAGGCATCGATCCTACTCCTGCAATGTAGTTTGCAAAGACCAGGCAATGGTCCATGTCATGTCCCCGGCTCTTGTATTTAAAGCACCATACCTCCTCGTGCACCTCTGGTCGAACCATCCTATCCTACCTCAAACTTTGCATCTCAAGGCATAGATTCTTCAACTATGCATGGATCTGCTGAACCCCCAGGTTTGGGTCTTGCATCGGTCTTTCATGTAGTCTCATTGCAATATCCAAGGCCTCTGCCTAAGTTGTTATATTCTATTGTGATAATGCAACCCTTAAGTGTGGCAGTAGTGAAGCCACAAACCACTCGCGATGTTGTTCGTCTGTCAAATTCATGTTGGCTTTGCGGATTGTACACTTCAACCTTTGATCTAGTTCCTAAGGCATCTCGCCTAGTTGCATTGCGATCTCCTTGAATCCCACAGTTGATTATGCCTTTGATTTAGGCCTACTAAACTCTTTATTCATTGTTATCTGGATCTCTACCACTCCAGCATTCGGGTTATCATTAGAGTACTTGATATACCAGGTTAGCATGCGATCTTGCAGAGCACTAACCAATTTCACATTCTTTATATGATCATTTTTAACAACTTGAGCTTCCCATACATCTTTCACAACAAACCAGAATTGGTCTGGGTCCTCATTTCCCAAGCCTTTTAACAAAGGTAGCTTCACTGAATTTGCCATACTAAACTGCGGTGGAGGTGGAGGTGGTACGGGTGAAGTCGTAGGTAACGGTGGTGAAGTTGGAGGTGGTGTGGGTGGAGGTGGTATTCACAGTAATCCTTGTCTTATTAACTGAATAGCACTTCGCGGAGAAACCTTCGCTATCCCTTCATCGTCACCTCACAGAGGTGAAATCAATGGACTATACTTCAGACCCTTTTTTCCTTTGTTTCTATAATGCGTAATTTTAAACATCAAGGTAGATTCATAACCCATTTTTATCACATTAGCATTTTAATCCACGTATTCAAAGATTTCACGTACTTACCTCGCGGTCCTTTGAAAAAACGTCGCTCCACCTCACTATAGCTGACTGAGGTGTCGACTGCGAATTCAGTCACAAATCTTCCTATGATGTGATCGATCCAATGATCGACAATGTGGGTGATCTTTTCCTCCGATGCTTCTAATATTTGTATTAGCTCTGGGGTCCAGAAAATAGGACTATCAAGTTTCCACCTTCCTTGGCTATCTGCTAGCTTCACGATCCACTCGTATAGCTCAATTGAGAAGGAAAAAAATAAGATATCGTGGATCTCTATATAGAGGTATCTATCCAACCACTGTTCCTTTGTCAGTCGCGTGTTTCTGTTCTCCTGCACCTCAAACTTGTGGATCTTCCTATCCAACCAGTCTCCAATCTCCTTCTTAGTTGGATTATAGTGATATGACATCACACATCTCTTATGCATATTCTCGTCTCGGCAACGGAACCATTTTTTGGTTTGAGGGGGCCTGACCCAAGTTCAGCGTTAATTAGCCAAACAAATCCCTACACTACTGGCCCTTTCGGCATCATCCCGCAGAGCGCCGATCGAGGTCTCCCCCAAAGCAGTATGGGGGGATGCTGGAGCCATGTTTCCGCACCCTAAGAGGGTTGTGATGTTGGTTAATTCCCTCTATCCCTACCTTCCTGCAGGTTACTTAGCTCTAGGGCTTGCCATACTAGCCCCTTATCCCGCCCTTTAATACCTTCGCGAAAGGGGTCGATCAACCTTCGCCAAGCCCTACCCTGTTGCTTAGGTTCTTTCGCGCTGCTACGGTAGCATACTGTGTAGATTCCCCAATCAATCTAAGTGAATTTATTATCTTAAAATATTATAGTTAACACCGCGTAAAAAAATATCCTTGATTGCATTCAGTTTTCCAAAGTAATTACTTTAATTCACGCATCATATAAGCAAAATAAAGGAATTTCATACATAAAATGATAAGATGCATTAATAGAACAATGACACAAAAATTGCTGAATATTTCTCTTTATTGATATCTTCCAAGTGATTACAAACTTTATTCACCTTGCTCACACAGCTGTAGGGGTCCACGCACTCAGCTGCAGACTTCTACTCTATGACTCTGCGCACTCAGCGGCAGAGACTCTACATATGCTACAACCCAAGACTTAGACTTCTTACTTCAGAGTTATGACTCTCTTACCTTCTTGGTTGTTCTAACTACTTAGAGCTCAGCTCTTTTTATACAATCCCATGGTCCGGTAGATCTCTTACAGCTGACTTTACTTTACAAAACTAAGGGAAGACTACCCTTTATGACACATGACACCTTCGTGCTTTGCGACCACAAATTGTAGAGTCTTTATAATTTTATTACAAAATTTAACTCAAATATGGGTTTTTATCCCCAAAACTGCCCTTGGGGGGATCCTGCTCCCAACACTTACTTATCCAAGAGGCAAGATGAAAGGTTCTCTAAGAAGGGAAAAGAGAGTCTCAGGGGCTAGGTTTAGGGAATGAGACTTCTTGAAGGGGGACCTAGTCCTAAAAACCCTTATGAAGACTTGGCTTCCAAATGGCCTTTTACCTTACAGACGTTATGGGACCACATGAGATCAAGTGGACCCAAGGTTAGGTCAAGGGGATAGAATTGAGAAACCAATGATGTATTTGACCTATGTAGGGAGGAGAAGGGGATCAAATAAATAATTTTCAATGAAAGGTAATGCAATGATCCAAATGAGGTCATTAGCCAAGAGAAACCTAGGGCAAGAAATAGTCCTTGAGCTAGCGCATGAAATATCTCGAGATCCCACTATCGAATTTGCATGAAATTTGGAAGGCCTCTACAGAAAAATCTAGAGCAATTGTGGACCAAAAATTGAGGTATTTCAATGGCTAGACTGTGAGATAAGTGATTCCCTAGGATACCTATTGGGCTAGGCCTAGAAAAGAAGAGGTGGGGAAAGAAAATAGGTTTAAAGCGATCACCTTATGGTGGACTAGTGCCTAATCCTTTTGGTAGATTTGGGTTCAAGAGTAATTATGACCATGGACATTGAATTTTCTATGTCAAGGAGGCCTCAAAGGAAACTTTTCATAGCATTAGGGAAACAGTAAGAGCAACTTCAAGAACTTTATACTTCATTTTGAAAAATTGATGGCTTATCAAGATGAATTTCACTGAAGTTGCATCTCTAGGAACATTCATTCATAATACATGTCCCATACATGAAGCATCACTATCTAGAAACTGAATTTCCACAGCTTCACATAAATGGATACAATAAATTAGCCCTAGTATAGCCAAATCCCAATAACAATGTATGTGACAAAATAGAAAGATAAAATTGCATTAAGTTGTACTTACGTGTATTAAGAGTATATCAAACCATCAAGAATTTTCCAATCAAGAAGCTCCAAGACAAGAGAAAATAATCCAAACATCAAAATTCATTCCATGCTCCAAAATTTGTCCTCCAAGATGGATAGTGAAATTCCCAGGAGAGACACAAGTCCATTCCAAGTGATGATTCTAAAATTAATTTACATCACTTATAATTGTACACTAATTAGGAGTTTTAATTACTCTCTTAGGCCTACATAAGCCCCAAAAATAAAATAATGTTCTAATAACCTAAGTTTTGGTGACAAGCCCACAAACTAGGTCATCAATGAAATAATAAGCCACTCAAGAGGTACAATGATAAACAATACCTAGCGTAGGGACCTCCAAGAGGCCTGATGGGTTCCATAGGTTCCATAATGAAGGATAGGACCCTAAAAAATGATGGATAAGGAGGTGTCCCCTTGTTCTCCAAACAATAAACCTATGGTGCTCCCAGTGGGTGTGGGGGCATGATAATAACCTCATGGGTCTTCAGATAGTCAAAAATGCTTGTAGACTATATATAAGGGCTCATATGATGGTGTAAGTGATGCCACATGATCCTACAAGTCCTGGGTTAGCTACCAAGTGCATGGTAAATTTATGGGGCTAGATGGGCAAAGGTAAACTAGGTGCATATTCCTCATCCAATAGGTAGATCTCAAGCCAATCTATGAACATATTTGGTTATCCATGGAGTGTTTACTAATGCTGTGAAGGCCCATGGCTCTCAAAACACACCCTACATGTGTCAATGTAGCCCTCTGGAGGGTTAGGACCATGTATAGGGAGACCAAACCCAAGATGAAGATGACCTACAATCCTACATAAGATCCAATGCATCCCCTAACCTTTGAGTAAAACAGGTCATCAAATAAATTGCATAAAATATCTTATAAACCTTGGAACATAGGTGGGGACTTCATAATGGCTTGCCCTTCCACAATGGGCTTTGGCATGTGCTAATTTCTCCAAACTCCAAATGGGGTTAACTAAGTATCCCATTAGGTGGTTTCTACTTTTAAAGGGGATAATATGTCCAAGGTACATCCTTTAAAATGTGGTGACATGTGATAAAGAGGTGAATGGAATATGGAATGAGAAGGGGAAGCCTTGCACCACATGCTGGGGTACAAGGGTAGCTAATAAAAGGGAAACCCACACTTGGGTATATAATGTATAGTAGGGAGGAATTGTGGTACATGAGGTGCCCCAACCTCAATTTTTCCACCCTTGTTTATATAATTTTTTCCTTTTTATGATTTTTCCTTAACTAATTGCTGGGGGCTCAAGGGGTAAGAGCATGATGTGTGAGCTATAGAAGTGGATACCCCCTTTTAAGGTAGGGTGGTTCATCGCCCACTAGGGGTTGGGACACTCATGGGTTCTTATATGATGAAGGGGGCTCATAGAGCCTATAGGAACTAGGGTGATGGCCATGATGATGGGGTAGAGCTCATGTATTGGATTTTTCCCACGTGCTATATTTTTTTGTCTCGGCCATCTTTCGAATTTTGTGGTACTTTTTTCCCACTGAATGTGGCCAATTGTGTTTTTAATTTTCTTTTAAGTTGCATCAACCTCTGGGGAATCATTCCAGGCTTGACCCAAGGTGTGGGAATGGGGAAGGGGAGAGCTAGCCCTATGTGGACCCAAGTGGGAGAAATGATTAATGGAGTAATAATGAGTGGAAAGGGGGTAATATGCGAGGATGAGAGAGTAAAACCACTCAACCAAAATTAGGGTTTCCCATGAGATATCATCCCTGAAGCCAAATGTCTAGTAAAAGAGATCCCATGGGACTAGAATCCAAGTTTAATATCCAAAAGGTTGTCTAGGGGACAAGAGAAAATACTTAGACCATTCATTACGTTGAATCCCCCCATTAATCCATGCACATAAGTGTCCATGATAAGCAAACTAAAATACTCATCTACCAAATGACAAGGCATACCTTTAGGTTTGGGAGTCCCACCTTCAAACATACTATCGTGATAGATGGATGAGGGACCACATGGTTCGCTCAGGTGGCAGAGAAGTGGCACAATGAGCTAGTTGGTGGTTACTAGGGCTACTAGCTACCAGTTGAGGACCATTTTGAAGAAAAAAAAATTCCTAGGGATATCACCCATAAAATGGTGGGTAACAAATCCAACCGATTTTTGACTAGGAAAATCTATCCCATGTCATGCATTAAAAAATAATATAGAGACCATTCAACAAAATTTAAACCATTTTATCTTGAAAATCAAGAAAGTGTGGTCCATAAGAGCGACAATGAAAATAGTTTTTTTTTACATCAAAAGACCACACCTCACCTTGACTTTAAAATAATTGCCCGAAAATTTATATAACCTACTCGTCTACCTAAATGGTAAAAACATGAAGGAGTTATTGTGAATTTCTCATTTTAGACAAGAAACATAGTGATAAATTTGACAAAAAAAGTTGGATGAAGAAAAAACATGCATGTGAAAATTTCATATAGTGAGCTTTGCGGTCCCATGAGAATTTAGTGATTCGCAAGTCCAGAATATTTTATGACATCCATCGATGCCCTTCTAAGAAAAAATTGGTTGTTCTTTCTCAAGTATAAGTCATTAGATCTGAATTCAACCCCATATTATTATACATCATAAAATCAAGGAAATATTATCTCAAAGCATGCATAATATCCAAACCATTCTCAAATCATTTTGAAACTAAACAAAATCTACAATCTCACAGTTTATAGTCAATGAATAAGTTGTCCCATGTGAACCCATACAAATGTACATTGGTAGTCACATCATCAATATGGAATGTGGTATATTCTTTGTATATACAACATAATTTGGTGCATTTTAGGGCTCACAAGACATTTAGAGTGAATATCTAGTCCAACACACTTAATCTAAATCATAATATATAAAAGATATATCCAGATATTCACATTCATTACTAACTGAGAAGACACTCTAAATGCACAAAATATCAAGAGAAGCTCAAATATTATCACCTTTGTCAATCAACCTAAACAGGGATTTACCTTTCTGAAATAAAAAGGACAAAATGTCGACATTTAAAGAAATTTCTGCAAAGAAAGATGAACGAATATAAATCTCCAAAGCAAAAGAGAATTGACTTCCTACCAATTTAAAGAGATCGATCACTTTTTATGTGCCCCTTAGTTAAATGAACTTGTGGCAACAATCTTTGATTCCTTTTTGATACAGAATTGGGTTTCCCATTAGGAGTTGTTGGAAGAGAATGTCTCCATATTATAGGAGTTCCCTTCTCTTGAACATCTGGACTCCACCTTGGAGAATGACGATGAATCTTTTATTTTTCCAACTCAGTAGAAATCATGTAACTTGGAATTGATGGAATGCCTTGAGACTCATGCTAAGTATGCTTAGTTTTAACAGATCCAAATGAACTGCGTGTTTTAGGTTCTTTCTTTTATAAAATAATTTCGCATATCTTTCTAACTTAATAGTAATTTATGCCTAATAATAGAAGCATTGTGATTTGTATCAAAAAAATAATCTAAATTCCATTACCATTTAAAAATTTTCCTCAATTCTTGGGCCACACACCTTGACATCCACTCTAGACATCCTAGGTTATTCTTAATTGATCAAGAGTATAGAATTTTTAGGTTGGTGTTCTATGTGTCCTATGTATGGGGGTTCATTCTAACCTTGGATATGTTCTTTGAGTTGATGTGATGTTTTACTTATGGCTACAACTTGGAATTCCTTGAGAAGCATGTTTAGTATGCTCATTTTTAATAGATCCGAATGAACTGTGTCTTCTGGGTTCTTGCTTCTATAACGTTATTTCACCTATCTTCATGCCTTAATAGTAATTTATGTATAATTATAGTAGCATTGTGAGTTATACCAAAAAAAGAATCTAAATTCACTTACCATTTAAAAAAATCCTCAATTCTTGTACCACCCACCTCAACATCCAATCTAGACATCCTAGGTTATTCTTAATTAATCAAGAATATAGAAATTTTAGGGTGGTGTTCTATGTGCAATATGTATGAGGATTCATTCTAGCTTTGGATATATTCTGTGAGTTGATGTGATGTTTTAATTATGGCTACAACTTATTTTTGTTTTTCACCTAGTTATCATGATTAAAAAATCAGTCATCATCTCAGATCATTGCAACATTGGATATACCTGTGAGATAATGTGATGTTTTTTTGTCACAATGATTCAAAACTGAGTTATTA
The DNA here is from genome assembly GCA_031772625.1 of Pinus tabuliformis. Taxonomy (NCBI): domain Eukaryota; kingdom Viridiplantae; phylum Streptophyta; class Pinopsida; order Pinales; family Pinaceae; genus Pinus; species Pinus tabuliformis. The sequence goes on from CM062815.1 coordinate 476,588,452, forward strand.
TATCTCAATATTTACTTTATCGTTGTATGTTCTGTATATGAACCCTTTAAAAAAAGCATAAACACATATTTCATTAAAATTGGAAATATTTTGTTACAAGGACATCACTAGAAATGAGCTTTTTGGTTATTTTGAAAGTCTAGATCCACTATTTACTTCCAAATTTAATGAAATATGTGTTCATAGGAATATTTGATTTTACACTGTGATCTCCCCAACGTGCATGGGGGTTTTAGAAATTGGAGAGCAACTTGAGTGGTTATTGATAGAAATTTTTTTATAATATGGGAAATTTGGTTGGTCTATAGGCAATATGGATGCCATAGCATATATGTATTTTGAATTTTCAAAGTTAATATAGATGCCAAAATTACAAAGTTAATCAACTTTGTGGTTGATACTCCAATAGGAGGAATTAAAGATGTCATTGTATGATAAAAAATAAGGATACAGATCTTATATATTACTATGAATAGATTTGTGTGACTTGAAAATTATAAAATGTAATCCCTTTCAAAGTTTTATTGATTGTCTTCTTATGTTTATGATTTATTGTAGTCCATACTGTTGGTTATTGGTGAAGGAAACTTGCAGTCAATATGGAATCAAAATATGTTCACTACTTCAAATAATGTTGTTTAATTTTTTAGAATAATTTATAAGCATATAAAGTTACTAATTAATTCTTTGTATGGTTGAATATTTTAGAAAAAGGTAAAAAAAAAAACTAAAATATTTAAAAAAATATTGTCTCATAAAAATATGATTTTTTTGTTAAAACTGTAAAAAAATAATAATTAAAGTATAATAGCTATAATTAATAAAGTAAAATACTTAGGCAATCATCTTACACCAAAGTTTATCCATAGACTCTTTGTATACATTCATTTTTTGGAAAAAATAAATTAAGAAGAAAGAAATTACTTGATATTGATCATTTGATATAAGTGTCATTCCTTGAGCAAATCCTATTGTGTAACCCTCAAAAATCAACATCGGCAATAACCAAATTAGCTTGACTTTTATAGATCATATGTAGATTGCGATATTGTTAGCAATTTTAATGCTAAATAATCAAAATCGAATCAACTTTGTGATAAAAAATAAGGATGTCAATATATGATAAAAAATAAAGATTTTATTTATTACTATGAATAGATTTTCAAAATATAAAATTACTAATTGATTCTTTGTATGGTTTAATATTTTAAAAAATGGTGAAAAAAAAAGCTAAACTATTCAATAAAGTATTGTTCATAACAATAAATTGCAAAAAAAATAAATAAAATATAATATCTATAATTGATAAAATAAAATACTTAAGCAAATCATCTTAGACCAAACTTCATCCATATACTCTTTATATGTATTCCTCTTTTGAAAAGGAAATTAAGAACATAGAAATTTTATGAGAGATTTTTCGGTGTAAATCACTTGATATTTCATTTGTCAATGCATTTCGAACCAACCAGTATGGTTCATCGTTAGGACAAGTTGAAGAATCAGATATATATTGCATGTTAAATAAGCAGAGCAGAACCTCAAATGGCTATAATTTTTTACCATTGCCTGGTCAAAAATTATAGCCGTTGGAGGTTCTGCTCTGCTTATTTAACATGCAATCTAGATCTGATTCTTCAACTTGTCCTGACGATGAACCACACTAGCTGGTTCAAAATGTGTCGAAAAATGAAATATCATGTGATTTACGCCGAAAATCCACTCATAAACTTGATATGGATCACAGAAGCCTCAATTCAACAATTGAATCCCTGCACGAAAAATCCATTACAACCAAGGTTCATCAATTTGAATGGGCACACTTTCAGGTTTCGAAGTTGAAGTCAGATCTGGCATTTCTTGAAAGATGCAGAGACTCCTCCATCATCTCAGTCTTCACCCAGATTAATCATTTCCTTCACACTCCCCAGAACCATCAGGTATACCTTAAGACTAGTCTAGCTTTATTAAGATTTGAAATCAACAAAGTCAGAAGATCCCTAAATCTACTCTCTCGTAATCTTATGGGATTGCATCTGGATCTTGTGAACTTGTTTTCCGCCTCCCTTTGGGCCATGATAGATGCTTGTTCAACTTTGAAATCCATGTGGTTGGAAGAGATGGAAGCAAAAACAGACTTCAAAGTTTCAAAAATTAGCCCATAAAACTACGTTTTCTGTTAGCTTCTTGGGAATAGTTTCCCACAACCTTAACTGAGCTGATCAAAAATCAGTGCTCAAGGACTAGTTATCTTATGGCTCTTCGGGGGTTTCTGATTTTCTCCGACCATCGAAGGCTAATGAAAACCCAACGATCGCAAGCAAGGAGGCCAGCTCTTCTTCTGGTCCCCTCATTCCGCTCTGATCTTCTTTAGATCCTTATCCTCTTGATTTTCGTTCTGACTAGGATGAGATCAGTGAGCAGTCCATTCTTTTCCCTATGGGTGATCTTACTTCCTTCGAGCTTAGACTAAGGGTTGGGTCCTCTTTAAACTCCGTTGTACCAGTGCACATTGATAGACTCGATACAAGTCAGTCGGTTCTGGTTGATGGATTGTAGGACATCGTCGCCTCAGTTTGCAACTCGGTTTCATTACGTGGAGGTGTTTTGCCAGTGTCTAGAGTTGGTTTGTGTTGTCCACACCTGGATTCTTCCCTTAGCGGTTCTGGTCTAGATGGTTTGTCTAAACAAACGATTGACCAGATATCAGTCGCATAGGTAAGGGACTGTGGCTTCGTTCCAAACGCAGGTATGACAGGCCCAATCTTCGTCGATGGTGATGCTGCAAACCTCCTCCAGTGTTTTTTTCTGAATGATATTGATTTTAGGTTTGTATGTAATAATAATAATAATAATAGCAGTAGTAATAGTAATATTAGTCATAATAATAATAATAATAATAGTACTAAAAATAATAATAATAGCATTGATAATAATAATATTAATGATGACGATGATGAATTATTTAGTAATAATACGAACAATTATAGTTCTAGTAGTAGTAATAATGTATTTATTGATCATAATAAGAATAATAATAATAATAATAATAATAATAAGTTAATGGTTCTTAACATGCATATAAATAACTTTGATATAAACCATAATTTCATGTTCAAGAAGAATCGTGATATCAATAATAATATTAATCTTCCCTCTCCTGCTCATATTAATAATAAGGTTATTAATTTATCTAGTTTCTCCTTCCCCCTTCAGTTTTTAAGCTTTTGAGTAAAGGTTTAAATTTTGCCTTGGCCCTTAAGAAGATCTCGGTAGATGACATCATTTGTGACAAAGAGTTTGGGATTAGAGGCTTAAATGATAGTATTAAGAACACTATTAGGTAGTATTGTGCCATTGTCCTGAGAAAGGAAAAGCCCCTGAAGAGAAACCTTAGTAGGGAAGAATTTATAGCCCTCAGATCATTAAACCAGAACAAAGACATCATTGTTCTGAAATCCGACAAAGGTGGGGCTGCTTTCATTCTTAACAAAGTATATTACTGCAATAATATGTTGGATCATCTTCATAATAGCAAAAGCCATAAGAAGCTTCCCAAAAACCTGTTAAAGAAGATTTCTAGGACTGTGGCTCTTGCCATTAAATCCAGTAGCTCAGTGGGTTCCCTGCACCATAAACTCATTGAGAGCAATCCCATCACCCCTAGGATATATGGGCTCCCTAAGATTCACAAGGAAGGAGCTCCCCTTAGGCCCATTGTCAACACCATTGGAGGTTCTACCTACCTTCTTGCTAAATTCCTTGCCTTAAAGCTTAAACCCTTAGTTGGTCGTACAGAGTCCTTTGTCAAAGACTTTGCTTCCTTTGTTAAGCAGCTCAAGGACATTAAGATTGACCCTGGGGACATTCTGGTTAGTTTTGACGTAGTTTCCCCGTACACTTGCATCCCTATAAATGAGGCCATGGAGTTGATTAACTGCCTAACGGATCTTGATATCGCTCGATTGGTTGAGATCTGCCTCACTTCCACCTTTTTCAGTTTTGAAGGGGAGTTCTTTGAGCAAACCTATGGGGTTACCATGGGCTCACCCCTATCCCATGTCGTTGCAAATCTTTTTATGGAAGATTTTGAATCCAAGGCTCTAAACTCAGCCTGCCTCCTGCCTAAGCTTTGGAAGAGATATGTAGATGACACTAATGTCATTTGGTCTCATGGCCAAGAGGAGTTAGATCTCTTCTTCGATCATCTCAACAGTCAATCCTCAGCCATTAAGTTCACCATGGAATAGGAAGTCGATGGTTGCCTCCATTTCCTTGATATTATTATTTCAAATAATAGTGACGATTCCCTCTCCCACCAGGTGTTTCGTAAGAAAACACATACGGAGCAATATCTTCATGCTAGTTCCCACCATTTCCCAGCTCAGAAGTTGGGTGTTCTCAACACCCTCACTACTCGTGCCCTAAGGATCTCTGATGAAAAGAGCTTCGAGAAAGAGAAATCCCATCTCCTTAATGTCTTTGTTGAAAATGATTATAGTAGATACCTGGGTCAGAAAGCTTTCCTCAAAGCTGCCAAAAATTTGTTAGCTAAAAGAGAATCGTAATAACGGGTCCCAGGTGTCCATCTCGCATTTGTGTAGGGGACCACTGATAAGATTGCAAGGATTCTTAAGAAACATAATGTTCCATCAACCTTTAGATCCCTTAACACCATTCGTAAGTCCCTCAGATTAGTGAAGGATCCCATCGACCCTAAGGACATGAAGGGGGTTTATATTATTCCGTGTTCCTGTGGGACCCCCTATATTGGGGAAACTGGATGCTCCATTAATCAAAGGATTAGTGAGCATGCAGCTGACCTTAAACATAGGAGAACTAAGTCTTCCGCTCTAGTTGAGCATGCAGGGAAAACCAAGCATCATGTTTGTATAGACGAGGCCAGTGTTATTGCTAGGATTTCGCAGTTCCATCATCATAAATTTAAGGAAGCCCTTGAAATTGAAAAAAGGCCAAGCAATCTCAATAGGGAGGATGGCTAGAAAATCAGTAGTTGCTGGATACCAACCCTCACTTCCTAATCAGCTAGTTCTAGTTTCCTCATAAGTTAGTTTTCCCTTCGTTATCCCCTCTCTCTTTTGCCTTTGTTTTTTGGATGTGTGGTTTTATTAACATTTAGTTTATGCTGATAATGGTAACTTAATTAATAAAAGAGAAATAAATTAATTACCTTAGTATTTAAATCAATCTATGATAATTTGTTTTTGTTAATTTATAATTAAAAATAATTAAACATTTTAAAAAATTAAATATAATTATAATTTACAATTACTAATTTATTTTAATATATATATATATATATATATATGTGTGTGTGTGTGTGTATAAAATAATATAAATATAGAATACCTTTTGTGTATGTTCATATGTCCCATTTACTTTTAATTTAATAATAGTATAACTAACTATTAATTTAATAATTATTTAAATCCTAACTTTAACTTATTTCAACTCTTATTTTTTATTAAATATAGTTTTGCCCCCTTTTTTCCCCGGGTTCAGTCCTTCTAGCCGTTTCCTAGTCAAATTTAGCCATTAGTTAGTCATTATAATCGTTGCCTGGTAAAAAATTATAGTCGTTGGAGGTTCTGCCCTGCTTATTTAACATGCAATCTAGATTTGATTCTTCAACTTGTCCTGATTATGAACCACACAGGTTGGTTCAAAATGCGTCGACAAATGAAATATCATGTGATTTACGCTGAAAAATCTCTCATAAACTTGATATGGATCACAGAAGCCTCAATTCAACAACATAAAAGTTACTTGATATCCAATTATTGTTAACGAAACCTAATCATAGAAGGTAGAGAAGGTGAGTCAATACTTCATCTATAGAAACTAATATCGAATATCATATTAAGTGAGAACCATATTACCATACTCCTAACCACTTCCAATGCTAGAGTTGGAATGTAGATTCCTTCATATGATTCTTTGGTAATATAGAATGGATAACTCTAGATATTATTCAAACCACTACTTGAACATAAACGAAATGAGCTTTCTTTCCATGTCAAAACCAACTGGAAGATATTTTCATTGGTAAAAAATGACATCGTGTCTGCATAATTACCAAATATATTTCCACATCTTTACTATATAATTTTGGATTACTAATTTTTATTTTTTTTCAATCAGAAAACTCCAATCATTGCTAATCATATTAAGTGCCTCCAATACCAGTGAATTTGGAAACAATAGTACAGTTTCTTTTCAAGGAAAAGATGGATACCTTCAAAATAAAATTGTGTGTATAATAAGTTGCCTACATATCACTAGTGTCATAATCGCTAACCTTTTCAAAATATGAATAACCAACTCCACATGGGGAATCCAGATAGATACTATCTGATACCGAATTTCCAAGTAATAATATGATCATAATAATTTGATTTCTAAATGGATTGACAAAGAAATATAGCCATTTCATTGTTACATAAGCTCTAGAACTCTTCGCCATTGAATTTATGGTAGAGCTTAATCAATATAAAAAAGAGTAAGTTTAATGAGTGGTTAGATTCAATGAATTCTTCCTAACATTTCTCCTCTTTGATCATGAAATTGTCCTCAAAAGTTTCCACATATCAAAACATTGATCAAAATTTTTAAAACGAATGAATCAATTAAAAATAAATTTACTAGAAAAATTGAGTTATAGAGTTATTAACTTAATCCATATAAAAATATCACTGAAAACAACATTTGACCAAGAGCATGGATTTTCACAACATTTAACCAAGACTATGGATTAACTGGTAGGCTAGGAAAACATCCATTCTCTCTAGCTTCAAAGTTGAAGGGACTTGCACTTGCACAATATTACTGTTAAAACTGAGACATTTTAAATTAGGATTTGCGCCATTTTTCCTATAAAAATGTTATTGTTTCATTCATTGTGAAGATATTTGATCCCTCCCGATGCTTGGTAGATCTAAAGTTAATATGGATATAGGCTGGTTTAATTTCCTCTTTTAAATAGGCTATATTCTACATGAATACCATAGGTCAATACCATGGGTTCTTAATAGCATGTGTTAATACCATAGGCCATTTTTATTTTTATTTTTATTTTATTTTTATTTTTATGTTTAATTTTTCTTTTATTTTCACGAAATTAAAATGTTTACATTACATTGCATTAATATTTTTATTTAATCTATTTTTTTATTTTAATTTTTATCTAATGGTAATTTGATTTAGTCAAAATGTTAAACATTATATTACAACATCTCTAGAACATGACGATAAACTAAAAAAACTTATATACTGTAATTATAACCGATTAAATTAACTATAACATTAAAAATTATACAAACTAATCAATATACAAATGGAGAATAAATTAAAACTATTGAGTAAATAAATCTACAATAAATTAATTAAAAACTTTCAACCCTACACAACTCCACAACTCCAGAATCACAATGAATATAAGAGAGATCCTATACATAATAACAGAAAATCAATATCATCCTTTACTCTACATTTTGGATTTTGTCGAAATAAATTGGACATACCATTTTTAAAACATCCAAAAACTTAAGAGCATGATCAGCAAAAGACTTACATATTCTAATAAAAAAATTGTTGCTACAGCCATTTATATTATCTATAACATTAAAAGTTATCCGTAAATAAAAAGACAACAACTTGAAAACACTAATATCTGCAAGCTAAGAAAAAAAGTTCGACTCCGCACAAATCCAAAATCAATTCAAATAGATTTTCGGGCATGTTTCTCAAACATGCACAATTAAATAAGGAACTTGGAAGTATTGGAGGTAGTTGTCTTGCTGGAGTTCGGCATATAATTAATTGGTTGTATGGTAGAAATATTGGTAGTAACGATCTGTATACTAAATCACGTCAGCCAAAACCAAAAAATAAGAAAGAAAATTGCATTCAAAGGGAATATTTTCTCAAACAATCACTAGAAGGTAATACAACCTCGCACTTTGAGAATATATTCTCCGTTAACTATGGAAACACCTTTACTTTCCATGGAAAATTCTTAGGTTGAGGGTTCCACTTTCACTTTTAAGAAAAAGGATTAGATTTTCAGAATCTAAATATTTGTGATCATCTAAGGGGGCGAATTTCAATAAAAGGGAATTCGTTCACTGAAATCCTTTTACTTGTTTGGCACAAGGATGGGTTTGTAGTAAGACACAGAAATTATGATCTCATGTCATACGTGGTGAATGATACAACGAGATTATATGAGCAATAAGATATGGCAAAGTAAAAAGCCCTACCGCATACCAGGTTTCAGACCGGAGAACGACATTAGTCATGTGCTTAGATCAACTTCTCATCTAATGATTTTAAATGTTAAAATGTAAAGAAGAAAGATCAAACAATAACATATGGTAGCCAAATCATTTGGGAATATTTAAATACTTCTAAATGCAATGGCATCGATGACAAGTAGACCTATTTTAAAAACAAGGCCTTCTTGGCTTGAACAGTCGTTTCGAATTTGGAAATCAATTATCACAAACACAAATATAATATATCACACTTTTTACTTCACCTAGTCTCACAAACAAATTCTTCTTCGCCATGAAACCAATTCTACTTCGCCTCACCAGATTATATTTATCTTCATGTTAGATAAATAATAAACATAGACTCCAAAATAACTTAATTTTAGCTCAAAGGAATAAGCTTAAGTACAATAATCTCATGTATCATAAGCTTAGCTGACAGATGAACTCGAGTTTAATAATTTTCTCCTAATGCTCGTAAATATTTCAATTCTTTAAAGCCTTGAAGAAGCGATGATAATAGACATTAAACCTCTTGATTTGGAGTACTCTTCATGTTAAAGGATTGTTGGTTGAAAGCTTACCTCTGAATTCAAACTTTCGAGGCAAGCTTAGCTGAATCTTGAAATTCTAATATAGATTTTTCAAATCTAGTTGACGTATGGGTGAATTATGTGTGCTAAAAATGTTTTTCGGGTACATAAAGAAAGTTTGTTGGATGAGACACGCAAAGAGCCTGGCGAATGATTTATTTATTCGAAAGTAATTGATCAAGGTTTAAATTGCACACAAAATCGAGCATGATAAGCAACTTCTGATATTATTTGGCTTTCTCAAGAGGTCATTGATGCAGTGCACAAGCACGTTTCTGAAGGATTGACTTATCTTTACACCAAAGTAATCATTAAATAAACAAGACAAAAATTTATTGGACGAATATAGGAAATACTGCTTCAAAATGGCCGAGATTGAGATTGAGTCTTCAACAAAATAAATTGTTGGGAAAACATGAGGTCATTTGAAGGCCATATTCCAGATTACTTAAATATTAAGTTGACTGCTAATCCACTCAGCTTGGGTTTGAACCAGGGATCATCGTGGGTTGTGGCCACAACAAGATAATCAAGGGAAAGGAAATTATTTTTATGCTTGCAGCTTCGGTTCTTGGGCACTTCCGCATAGGATTTGTTATTGATCATTGACACGGTCATATGGTACCTCCAATATGTTCATGATTATAATAAATATCAGCAAGTTGAATGGTTGCATAAATCAAGATTCAATTGAAAATTAAAGTAGTGAGATTTAATGATAGAAGAATTTTTAATCATCTAATATTGAATCTGACGGTACAAAAGAGTGCAAAGTAACAACTAGGGAAGTTCTTCCAAGAGTGAATGTCGATACAGTGTAATTAATGACCAAACCAAACAACACTCACCCTTTAATAATAATCACCAATTTGTAACGCACATAAAAACTATTGATAATAAAACAACATTCAATGCTAATATCCTCTCTCTCTCACACACACATATATATAATCACATGTTTGTGGTGTAACTAAATTTACACTTTGACATTGAATATATGCACAAAGTAAAACTACCTTCTCCTCAACCTTTTATACTTATTCGAGTGAGATTAATTTTATTATATAAGTACAACACAAAATCATATATACCACACATTTCCACAAAATCATATATACCACACATTACCATAAAACCATATAACAAAAAAATGAAATAACATACACATAAAATCCACAATAAGAAAATTAAGACACACATAACCATGATACCTATAACCATGATACGTATAACCATAATACCTATAACAAGAAAATGGAACCACACATACCCTTTAAACCATATCATAAGAAAATTGAACCACACATACCATGAAACCATATGAAAAGAAAATCACACGCTACATACGATACTTCCTCTTCATCTCACTCTACCTATTTCAGCCAATTTTTATTTCCATCTCAAATAACTCAGCTTCTTTAGTCCATAGCCATACAATTGTTCTTTATCATTTTTACATATACATGTATATATGTAGATAATTTTTACATATACATGTATATATGTAGATACATGTAGAACAACATCGTATACCATAGATACCCATAGAACTATACACCAATCCCAACCAACCCAGCATTATGATATGTCTATAAAAGTTTAAATGAAAGTTAAAAATTTCCTAAAAATAAATAAAGTAAAGTATTAAACAGTGAAACTCAAACCAAAACACATTGTAGAACCCCCTAATATCAATGGAAGATGAGATAATACTTATACCATCTTGCAACGAAGATGAGATAACACTTACACCATCTTGCAACCTATTAATTCCAAGGTTGGTTTCAATTGAAGCTTTGGGAATAACAGGAATTACTACTAAACAAAAGGTTAAATGAGAGAAAGAGTGTTGATAAATAATATAAAATGTTTAAAGAAAAAAAAATTAATAGATCCAAATATTTACACCAATTGTAATTAATCTGATAGGAATACATATTTTGAAATTCTAATTTATTTTATAGGAATGTCTACCTTGAAATGAGGTTTTTATAATTCAAAATTAATTCTTTAGAGATGGTAGAAATATAACTTCTATAGAATATTCTTTATACCAGTGATATATCGAAGATAGATTTATTATTTAATTTATATATCTATGTTCTTCATTTAAGTAAAAGAAAACTAATGTTAAAATGAAAAAAAATAATGTTCATAAACGAGAAAAGTAAAATTGATATTAAAATTAAAAAAAAATAAAAATATAAAAAATAATATTGATAGACCCAAACTCTAATTGATATAAAAAAGGTAAAAATAGAATTTACATTTGTTATAAATAATAATAAAAACTTAAAATAAAATATTTGTATAAATTCATTTTAGCCCATCTTTACTAAAACTATAAAACAATAATTTTATTTTTTAATCAAACCATCACATTAATGTTAAACTAAATTTAACTATGGAAGAAAAATAATATTAACATATATGAATTTTACTTGTGGCATTGTAAATCATATGTTGGCAAGGGTTTATCGTCATGGACCTTGATATACCCAAAATCCCTAAACTAATTGTGATGGGAATAATAACTTGTAAATCTCATTGTTTAGAGAGGAAGAAAATAAAAGGTGGTTTTAAGAGATGGAAAATAAAATATTATATAAATTGATGATAATTTTATTAATACTATAATAAATATATAAATTAAATGATTGGGAAATGTTGATAGGGTATAAATATATATAAAAATATCAAAAATTTATTTTATTGTATGTCTAAAATTGCTAGAAATTAAAAAACCAGAAAAGATAGCTAAATTATAACTTTATTAAAATACTTTTGTTATCGTTAATAATAAAAAGAATTAATATATAAGTTAGACATATGTAAATTGGAAAAAAAAATATGTAACAAGATTGTTAATCATGGAAATCTCTAAATACCATGGATTATCAATACCACATGTCCAAATATCCATAATTAAAAGGATAAAACATAAATAGTTACTTTGAAAATAAATCTCAACTTTTAAATTGATACAATACTAATAATATTTTGATGTATTTTGTAGAGTTTAAATCCATATCATCCACCTAATAATTATTAATAATTGAACTAAAATTAGGAAATATTATTTTAAAATAAACATGCCTACATATATAAAGAGTTTTTGATTTAGATTTAAAGTTATATAAATAATGAATTTTACCATCATAGATGAGAGCTAGGGCCTTCCTAAGGGATCAGGTAAAGCCTTTACCATTTGCCTTAAGGGCCAACCCATTCTATTATATTCCCTTCGATGACCGTCACTTCATCATTAATAACTATCCCAGACATTTTTTGAGTCACTAATAAATAATGCGGTGGGAAAGAGAATAATAATTGTAGGTGTTGACTTAGCTCTCCCCTTGGTCTAGTGATTTCTTTCCTCCTTCTTAGAGGCATCATCAGATGCAAGAGGATGATCTCCCACCATATTGTTTGGGAATAGATCTCTACAAAGTAGGGATCGAGGTGATGTAGACTTTAACTAAGTGATTCACAGGAACTAGTATAGGTCATTCTAACCAATTAAATCCCCATGTCACCCTTTTACAGAATAAGAAGACTCATGTAGAAACTAAAGTGGAAGGAATTCCTACCAAGAAATTGTAAGGGAAAGGAATTAGCAATACCATAATATTTAGGAATGTCACTCATTTCATAAAATAAACCTATATTAAATGATCCATTATGAGGGTGTAAGTAGACAGTAGGTTATATGTTCATCGTAGTCCTTAGAAGTGAAGACGAGGTTTATTACTTTGAGTAAAGCCCTTTAAATGTTTCAGAATTTAGCCCAACATCTTCAACAATTGATTCCTTTCAAAAATAGGCATAAGTATATCCAGATATGGGTACATATATAGTTTCAAAACGTTTCAAAGAAGTAAATATAGTTCCATGTGGAAGCCCCCTTGTCTGTTTAGATAACATTTCAAGCTTTCTCTATTTTACTAGTGCCCAACCCATAGTATGGGTTCCATGCACCTCATATTCTCTTGTGCTAGATTTGATCTCTAGTAATCCTACAACTTGAACAAGCTCTCACGATGACCATAAAACACTACAACATCGAGTAACAACACTAAAGCCCTGAGTCAATACACAACTTGATTACAATATTTTCCTTGTATGTAGTTATATGTATGCCATTCTAATCAAATTATTGATATTGAAGTTCATGAAAATGAATCCAAGCCAGGAGAAGCCTATGCACTCTAGTTTTTTACTCAAAGACTTACACAATTCAGGGATGGGGACTACTTTTTCTTTTATCTCTGGATTTCTATTGAATGATGCGGGAAACCTTGTTCATGATATATTTTTCCAAGCTATAAATTTTGGGAATTCAGTACCATGCAAGGAATAAAGTCAACTTCCATCCAGGGAAAATTTTAGGGGCTAATATTCGTAGATGGGCTAATTTTCCATGCTTTTTCCAAAAAAATGATTCGCCAATTCCCATTTTTTCCTAAAAATGATTTGCCCAAATTTTATAATAAAAAATTATTTTACCTTAAAAATCGCCAAAATTTTATAGAGACTATATAAAATCATTAGAAGTTTGAATATTTTTACTAAAATACCACCAATCATTTTATATTTTGCATATTATGGATTAGTAAGATTCGCCAAGGTTTCTAATATTTAAGATAAATTTTCATCCTTAAAATTTTTCCTGCTTCCATCACGACCTAAAGGAAAGAGTTCTTCTAGTGGGCTTGGCCTGAAGGCAAGAGAGGTTGCTGGTACTAGGCCAGACCTTGGTATATTTATTTGTTTCAAAGAAACAAGTATTCATTGCATTATAAAAAGCTTGGTTTTAAGGTTAGGACCTTATACAACATATTCTAGGCAGTTTTCTATGTCTATCCAAAAGTGACAGTAAATTGATATAATTTACAACAGAGTAAAAAATTACTTGTATGAACTGATTCAATAAATAAATTCTCCAAAAGACACCAAAAAAGAATTCACATCTACATAACATAACAAAAAAATAAAGGCTTGATGAAACTAAAGTTCCTCCATGATAAGAGCGACCTCAACTCCAACTATTTCCACTTAAAGTTGATTTGGTATGACTTCTTGATTAGCTACACCTTCAATATTATCCTCCTCCATTTGTTCGGCAAGATTGAGATACTTCAAGTCATCTTTATTTTCTTGGTTGTGTGCCTCAACACCATTTCCTTTCACAACCCTCACTAGATTTTCAGCTCAAAACTCATGCATTTTGTTCACCAGTTGAAGACGATCTAACTTCAGCTCTGGGAGAGTAATCCATTATTTTCCCTAGATTCTTCCATTATCATCTCAGTGTGGTTGGATATTAGATTAATTATGAACTCCTTATCCCCAACCATCCTAGTAGGTAATAAGCCAAGCTCCTTCTCTGCAACCCCTAGATTGTGCTCCATAGATTTGAGATTACACTAGAATTGACTAAAAAATTGACAAATTATAGTTCTTATGCCAATTTTGCTACTTCCAAACTCACACTGATATTCCATAAGTATTATTGAACCAGTTCTGCTTGAAATATTCCCATACCATGCACCATTAATGACTACTCTAATCACCAATACTGAATGTCTAGGAATCATTATAGACACAATAAATTTCAATGCAATGTACTGTTGAGCCCCAAACTTGCATCTTTCCTATACACCTTTCTAGACTTTTTTCCATTTACCTGGACCTCCTAAGTTGTCAACATCATTGCATATTAGTTTAAAAGAGCATATACAGTGGTTTCCTAACTATGTTTTGTGTCTGCTATTTGAATTAGATTTTTGCTCATTGAGCTATGGAATCTTGTCACTTTCCGCAGCCAATTCAACTTTCCGCAGCCTTTTTGTTAAAGTCTATATTGTAGGTGTCTTTAGGCAAATCGAGCCACATGGGCAAGTTGGGAATGACGTGGACATGGACCGAGTCCTATTGTCTCCGTCAAATTCACCAAAGAAGGCCGTGGTCAAAGGTAGTCAAGCAGTGGTCAACATACCTACAGTGACAGAACTCTCTTTCTAAGCACGTGAAGACTTGCACGGTCGTTCCTAGATTTCTAGGGACATATCAACACCTGTGGACTGCTCCATAAGGTAAATCCAATAGCCACCCTCAATAGATTTAATCAACATGGCAACCATGATGCTAGATCCCTGGACGTCGTTGTTCACGTGTCCTCTGTCAGCGCAGATTTTAGGAAATTAGTTATGTCATCTTCTGTTATAAATAATGTGTTCTCATACGCATAATAGTTAGCCTTTGTAATGTATTGTTGACTGTTAACGAGCCCACTGTGCCGTGACTTTATTTCTTTGTTATGACTGCATTTTGAATACATGAGAAGACTCTGTTCATAAGCATAATTCGTGGTTGATAGCTGTTGCCCGAGGTTGTGTAGAGGGCCCCTGCACACGCCGAGGTTTTGTTTATTACTGTATAGTTTCATGCTTTATTTCCTTACGTTCCTTATGCCATAAATATTCACTTGTATATATTGCCTTCCTTATGGTATTAACGCTTCATTTCTGTCCATAATTTTTCATGCTTTATAATGCTGTTAACTGATCAGTGTCTTTGTTTCAGATTACAGTAGGCAGCCCAGGCATTTGCACATAGTTTTACAATGACTAATGACATGGAATCCTTCTTGTCCTTCTGCTGATTTATTTTTCTTAGTTTTAATTCCAGCACTGTTTTATTTATTTCAGTTTTGTTCATTTGCTTTATTAGTTAGATTAGATATTAAATTACTCATGTCATTATCAGTTACCTCCGAAAGCCATAGCGAGACTAATGGTGAGGGATTGAAGTATGAGTGTGTAGTTTGATATTAGTTTATTTTTCTCTAGGTTAGTTATTGAATTGCTCATGTCATTTTCAATTACCTCTGAAAGCCATAGCGAGACTAATGGTGAGGGATTGAAGTATGAGTGTGTAGTTTGATATTAGTTTATTTTTCTGCATGTTAGTTATTGAGTTTCTTATGTCATTTTCAGTTACCTCCGAAAGCCATAGTGAGACTAATGGTGAGGGATTGAAGTATGAGTGTGTAGTTTGATATTAGTTTATTTTTCTGCAAGTTAGTTATTGAATTGCTCATGTCATTTTCAGTTACCTCCGAAAGCCATAGCGAGACTAATGGTGAGGGATTGAAGTATGAGTGTGTAGTTTGATATTAGTTTATTTTTCTGCAAATTAGATATCAAATCGCTCAAGTTGTTTATGACTACCTCCGAAAGCCATAGCAAGACTAATGGTGAGGGGTCAGAATATGAGTTGATGTAATTTGACTTTACTTTGCTTGCAATTTTTGGATTTCCTGAGTTCAGTTTCTTTTGTGTTTAGACAGCAACAAGGATAATGGTTTCATGATCAATAATTCATTGTTTGTTTAATTAGAATAGTGGCACATTTTCATTCCCTTTTAGGAATTAATTTCATCACTGCATGTTTTAAAACCTTTTTGAAAAGTTTGAAGTTTTGGAAATCATTTTAAAGGACATCATTGCCTTGAAAATTTAGATCCATACTTGTCTTTTAGAATTTCCATCGCACATTAGGAAATCAACGAAGATAAACCCAAAAACAAAATAAAAAACCAAAAACGACAAAAAGTAAGAAATAGGTTATCTTGCACATATAGTGCGCCGCACTTCAACAGTTTACGACTCCCGGATTGACAATTAATATAGCAATTTAGGACACTCTAAATTGACCAAACATTTTGGCGCCATTGCCTGGGAAATGTAACTAGGTAACCAATTTCTTAAAAAAAAAGAGGAAAATTTTCAAGGAAGGTAAAAAAATTGATAACTGCTCAAAGTATGCTCTCATCTTGCACCTAGTGTGATATGGAGGATCAGAAAAGAGAGTTATTGGTTTAATAATTTATTGAGTATGCTCTCTTTTTGCACCTAGAGTGATCTGGAAGATCAGAAAGAGAATTATCAGCCCGACTTGAAGATAAAAAATAAGAAATGACATGCATAGAGCAAGAGATTCTAGGGGAAGGTTTATAGCTAGGGCCAAGAGTTTGATTTTTACAACTCCATCTACTTCAAGGCATAGACAAGATACACCTCCATCATCTCCAACTCACACTCCTAGCCTTAGGATTCCTGGAATTCAAGGGGCAGCAGCTGAATTAGGAGACTCTCCCACACTATCCACCAAATCTGACTTAGGAAAAGAACCTTTCTTCACTTCTACAGGAGAACATATTGTAATCAAAGAAGTAGAATCACCTGAAGAAGAAGAGGGAGAAATTCCTCCTCGTTTGCAATTAGTAGAAGAACCAGAGGACTCTGAAATATCTTAGGAAACTATCATGACAGAGGAAGTAGTAAACGGGTTTTGAGGAGGAGGTAGAGGTAGAGGTAGAGGAGGAGGAAACAATGGAGGAGGTAGAGGTAACAATGGGGGAAATAGGGATGGAGATAACTCGTTTGGATTTCCTATAGTTGATGAGGAATCTCATACAACAATGAAAAACATCTCACCATCTGTCCTCCCAAATTTTTATGGGTTACGAAGTGAGGATCCTGAAACATTTCTATTTGAGTTTGAAGTCGTGTGCCGAACTTATGACTATATGGAAGACTCTCAAAAACTCAAATTGTTTCCTTCAACATTGAAGGGAGTTGCTTTGAAATGGTTCATGGGATTAGTCACTCAATCTATTAGGACTTGGAATGATATGAAACAAACATTTTTGGATAGATACCTGGACTATTGCATGCCCACCAACCATAAGGATGAGGTATTCAAAATGGTGCAAAAAGAAGATGAAAACTTGGAGGATTTACTTGAAAGATTTCAATACAACCTAAAAAGAGAGAAAATGAGTAACTTAGATGAGGAGACCTTGAAATCCCTTCTATTAAAATCCATTAGAGATGAATGGATAGATATTTTAAACATGATGGGAAAGGGAAATATTTCTCAACTTCCACTTCATGACATAGCAGAACTATGTGTCCATCTCTCGAGGGGAAAATCTAAAACTGGAAAAGGGCCTAGAGATCCTTCTCTCATTAGAGCAAACAAATTGGCAACAGTATCAGTAAGTAGGGCTGAGATTGGCAATATGCTTAATGAGTTCAAAACCGATATTTTAGGGAGCCTTAGTGAACAACTAGACACCCTTAAAATACAAAACAAGCAGAAAGCAGAAGCTGAAGCTTTGGCCATCTTTTGTCCAAAATGTAGGAAGAAACATGCTCTAAGAGAATGCCCCTTGAATGAAAAAGTTGTAGAAACATGTATGATTTGCTTAGAAAGCCATGAGACCAAGGATTGTCCTTCAATTCCTGGGCTCAAAGCTGTCTTTCAAGAAGATCCAAATTCAGTAGAGTCTCTCTGTTTTGTTTCAAGGAGACCTTGGCAGGGGTAACAAAATCAAGGGTTTAACAACCCCATGAACTTTCAACCCCCACCAAATTGGAATTCTTGACAACAACCTTGGTCCCAACCTCAAAATCCATTTCAATCATGGATACAAGGTATGCAAAATCCTTATGGGAGATTTGCTCAATTTTATCAATATCCTCCATCTTTTCAAAATCAACAAGCTCCACAACTTCCAAATCAAAATCCACAACTTTTATTTCCATTTCCACAACAACGACCTTCTCAACAAAATCCAAATTCTCAACTCTTGCTTCCATTCCAACAAAAGACAAATCAACTACCATCCCAGCCATTGCCAAATCCCAATAATAAAAATCCTCAGAATGCTTACATGATAGAAGGACAACAATTTCCTACCTATATGATTGTTCCTCTCAATGATGTACAACTCAGATCTGGTAGAGTCCTAGAAAAATCTTCTATAGATGCTCAAAAGCAAAGTATTTCTGAGGAAGATTCTCTTAAAGCCATAGCGAGACTAATGGCGAGGGATTGAAGTATGAGTGTGTAGTTTGATATTAGTTTATTTTTCTGCAAGTTAGTTATTGAATTGCTCATGTCATTTTCAGTTACCTCCGAAAGCCATAGCGAGACTAATGATGAGGGATTGAAGTATGAGTGTGTAGTTTGATATTAGTTTATTTTTCTGCAAATTAGATATCAGATTGCTCAAGTTGTTTATGATTACCTCCGAAAGCCATAGCGAGAGTAATGGTGAGGGGTCAGAATATGAGTTGATGTATTTGATTTTAACTTTACTTTGCTTGCCATTTTTGGATTTCCTTGAGTTTAGTTTCTTTTGTATTTAGACAGCAGCAAGGATAATGGTTTCATGATCAATAATTCACTATTTGTTTAATTAGAATAGTGGCACATTTTCATTCTCTTTTAGGAATTAATTTCATCATTGCATGTTTTAAAACCTTTTTGAAAAGTTTGAAGTTTTGGAAATCATTTTAAATGACATCATTTCCTTGAACATTTAGATCCATACTTGTCTTTTAGAATTTCCATCGCACATTAGGAAATCAACGAAGATAAACCCAAAAACAAAATAAAAAACTAAAAACGACAAAAAGTAAGAAATAGGTTATCTTGCACATATAGTGCACCGCACTTCAACAGTTTACGACTCCTGGATTGACAATTAATATAGCAATTTAGGACACTCTAAATTGACCAAACATGTACACCAAAAAATGAAATTTAAATTGTAGAGAATGGAATTTTAAACATCCTAGCTGCTCTAAAATTCAAATCGTCCATGCTCCAACTGTCTAGTGTCCATCTCAACATGACGACAATGATCCAAGTGGCCATAATGGAAACTTTTCCAAATGAAGTAGATGCCACTGTGATCACATATTTAATAAGGTTCAATTGTAATACGAGGTTGGATTAAATGTTATGACTTGACTCTTTATCCTATGCTTAATTCTCCTTGGTAATAAAGTCATATATAAATTATTTCATTTCATCAAGGGATTACCTTTGTTGATATATCTCCACCATCGATCCTTAGTGATCCTTGTTCTAATTGCACTCCTTGATTAGCCAAGGAGTTAACCTACATGTTGATATTTCTCCTAATATGATAGAATTCAATCAAGTCAAACTAGTCCACTATTACCTTCGTTTGATGCAGAATAGAGAGAAGGAATTGCTCATCATTTCCTCGACATTTAATAATCTATTGGATCAAAATATTAGAATCTCTAAATACCACCAGTTGGTGAAGACCTCTAGAGAAAGCCAATTCCAATTCTTATCATAATGATATATAGTCATTTTGATAATTTGTAAAAACTCCTAATCCCTAGAGATATGGGATCTCTCTTTCTTCATCATGGTGAAAAATAACCCCCCACGCTATTGCCTCCCTATAGCCCTTGGTATAGATTGAATTAAGAACACAACATAATTACTCTATTCGAGACCATCAACATACCTTCAGAGAGAGGTTACTGGTACTAGGCTAGCCCTTAGTATAGATTGACTTAAGAACATAACATAATTACTATATTCCACAAGGTCTATATAATTTTATGAGACTTGAACTTGGTTGGGAAGTATAACAACTATTCAACCCAACCACCCAAGATAATCTCATTGAAATATATATATCTATATATCTTAGAAAACATGTTTTAATATATATTGAATTCCTATATGCTTATTAATTAAATTTTAATATGAAGTTAAATATAATGGTTGTCAGTATTTCAATTTATATGTTAGATACGAATTTATAAGTATTATTTATATTAATTATATATATTTCACATTTCTTTTTCCCGTAAGAAAAATCGTAATTTTATTAAGAATAACAAAATTACATTTTGTAGACACTAAATAGCATATGCAAATGCAGAGCAAAACACTGCTGTCAGGAGAAAAGCCAGCAAAAAAATGAGCAATTGGGGGAAAAATTATGTTTTCCACTCTTTTTTCTTCTCAACCTTTCGCCACTCCCCTTGTGTTGGTGATGGCGATATAAGAGCTAGAGAAGTGTCCTCCATAGGGTGAGGATTGTCTTTGCTTGAATCAGAATGGTCTGGAGAATGATGTCGTTTGGCTCCACTGGTGTCCGTTATGTCTGGTATCTTCCCCAGCAGAGAGTCCATTAGATCCTGTACTGCAGATTCCATAGTTTTTGTGGGAATGATTTCCGTAGCTACCTCCTCAAAAAGCCATCATCAGGAGCTGGTGGAGGGATAGTTGCCTCCTCATCCTTTGCTGCTTCAGCTAGATTCTCTGTGCATTGCCAGCATCTTGGTTTTTGTGTTTGTTTCTTGTTCCTTCTGGTATCTTTTTTTTCTTGCAGGAAATTACTGAGAAGGTGACCGGTTTGTTGACAGCCACGACACCTAAATGTTGTATTCTCATAATCTAATGGTTGTTTCCACTGTGTGTTGTTATGGATCAGAATTATGCTGTCGGGTAAGCCTTGACTAAGGTATACCTCTACACAAATTCTCGGAAAAGTATGTATGCCTCTTGAAACACTTTCCACATCAATCTTGAGGTATTTCCCAATCGCATTCCCCATTGCTTCAAAGACTTTGGGTAGCCAAAAATGTAGCGGGAGGTTGTGCAGTCTGAACCATACTGGAATTTTGGAAACCACCATAGTAGTGGTGTCAAAGCTTGGGAACCAGGGAGTCGTAAAGAGCCCTGCATTGCCCCAAAACCATGGGCCCTCATTGAGGACATAGTCCCTTTCCCTGACCGTGTCGAAACTAACAATAAAAAAACCTTTGGAGCATAAATGGAGATCACAATTTGTTTTCCATGTGGAGAATATCCACTGTTCTAATGCATCTGTTTTGGTCCATAAACCATTGAATCTACATATGACAGCCTTCGTGTAAAAATCAGTGTAAAAGTTATTTACCTCAGGTAGATTGATTGTCAGTACTGGAGTCTGCGCTTTTTGTTCCACTATATAGGGACCAGGTAGTTCTTGTGGTGGAGGTTTGCTGATGGCTTCCCCATTCCCTTTGACGACATCCTTGAAAGAACCTGTTCCTTTTGAGATAGTTCCAAAGCTGCCTCCTCTCAACCTTGTGTTTAGGATGATAGTTGAGTCTGTCTCAATTCCATGGTCCTGTACTGTGTATTGGTCCTGTAAGATTTGTCCTACATATATCAGGCTTTGCATGTTTGCTGGTATGCATGTATATGCTTGTATTTCATACTTTATTTCTTCTATCAGCGTCCCCTTCCCAAATCGCTTGCAAAACGATCTTCTTGACAGGGTTCTGACAAATATTTGTATCAGCTCTTTGCAGACTGTGTTCCCTTTCGTAGATTTGATAAATAGTGATCTTTGTTTATCCTCGGGTATTTCAGGATCTGATCCCTCCATATCTGTCTTGATAGATGCGAGTCCCTGGGTGAGATCAATGCTCTGGGGCTGTGATCCAGTGCGAGCATGCCTCCAGGTCAGAACTTTGCATGGGCTGATCTGTCTGGTTAGCACCAGATCTATTAGGTCATTTGTAGTTCTGTGATTAATCCAATCTTCCATGATAAGGGAGATCGATCCAGGGCCATCAAGCGACCCAAGATCCGTGATCACAGCTCGGTGCTCCTAGAAAATCTGTACTTTTCTCACCTTCAACATCGTGGCTAACCTCTGGTCCGCTGCATGCTCCGAACCAACAGTCAAAGCCCTACCAGGCCTCACCAGATATATGATGGTTGTCCCTTTATCCCATTGTAGATTCTTCTCAGTCAGTTCCGCATCTTTCCCCTTGGTCAGATCCAAGTAGGACAAAACAGCCACAGATCTGCAGAATAGGCTTTAGGTCCAGATCCCTTCTGTCTTGGGCTCAGTTTTCTTTTTTGCCACTCATTTTCCTATCTCCGGGCATTTGTACTGGGTTATGGCCACCTTCGGCCCTCCTTCGAACCCTGCTTTGTTGCAAACAGGTTCTATTTTGTTCACAGTTTGGAGATCATGGAATGGCCAAAAACTGAGAACCCTGACCACACCAATCCTGTGGAAAAAAAGGTCCGCGTTAAAGATGCCATTTCTTATACCAAGTGTAGTCCATAGCTCTAGCCACGGGTCAAGATTGGCTCGCCCTCCTGCATGATGACCTCGTTCTGGATCCAGGAACCTCCCCTCCTTGGATTGCAGAGCGTCGGCGGCACAAAAACCATTTCCTGAAACCGTTTGCCTTGTTGCCATCACCGTTCCAACTTGTAACATCAGATTTCATATATTTCACATTTCTATATTTAAAGTTATCTTCATTTTTAACTATGCATTTAATAATTAAATTTATTAAGTTTTCATAGGTTTATTAATTATATGTGCTCTAGTAGCCCACGTGGCATAGGGAAGACATTGATGGAGTGCTTTGTTAAGGCACTTTATGGTGAAAATCTCATCAACTCAAACCTCCATGGGAAAAAATCCACCCATGTTAGTGGCTAGTGTGGGTGAGGTCGAGTGCAATCCCTAGTTGAGTTTGATGGATTAGACACCCTTGGGTTGCAACTACTCAATCCACAAGTTAGGAGTGATAGTCATCTCAATACTCAAATTAGCTAGAAAACAAAAGAAAAAGTATATGTTCTCACATTACCTAGCAAACAAAAGAAAATTATGTGTTCTCCACTATCCTCGTTATTATTTAAATTTATTTTAATGTGATCTACATATTATGATTTTTCCCTGAAAAAATGATTTGTAATTTTATCAATAAAAGTAAAGTGAATTGAAATAATTTATCTTTTTCAAATATTACTTTTAATTATTTATTATTATTATTTTGGATGCAATGCTTCATTTAATGGACCCTGCAACATCTCTCTTATTAAGCTACCATTTTAATGTTTAAACTGATTTATGGACACTAAGCAAGTGAGTCACGAAAAAGTAAATTCCTCGTCGAATAACAATGACTAAATACCTCATTGAATAGGTGGGAAAACCATGAAATAAATTAAGGCCTAATTAAATAACAATGAGTGCAAAAGACACTTGTTTTCTAGTAAATATTATCTATATTAAAATTCATTTTCAATTCTAAAGTAAGATTTAAAACTATTTTTGAGTGGCTAAGAGCTTATCTTTCTTACAGAAGTAAATTTAAGGTAACAAGTGACCAAATATATGGAGGCATAGGATAAGAATTAGAGTCTAACCCCTTAAAAACAACTAATAATTTTCCTCACTATCGATGAGTTACGATAATATTTTCCACCTTTTGAGAAAGTTAAAAATAGTGCACACACACACACACACAAGCAATTATTCAGTTATGTTATAAATTTAATTTTTATTGTTTTCTAAAACTTTAAGTACTACAAAACTAAATTCTAAAAATATTTTTCTCATTTTAATATTTTAATACTTTAATCATGGTCTAAGTGTAAGCTCTAATGGTGTGGCTTCATTTTAATATTGTTGTATAGTTTCTAGCCATGGGCATCGTCTAATCATGATCCAAGTGGGAGCTTTGAGGTTGTCATGTATTTATGATGTCATGGCATATTATTTTATTAATGGTTCAAAACCTCGTAGAGTGTATATTTGATATATAATGTGGTATCCAACAAATTCTTACCATAATCCCTCTCTCACTCACTCAAAATTTGATACTCATGCCCTCTCCCTCCCTTCCTCTCTTGCCACCTTTAACCCTCTCCCTCTATCTCACTCTCCCGCTCTATCCCTTACCACCCCCACTAATTCTCTCTCTCTCTCTCTCTCTCTCTCTCTCTCTCTCTCTCTCTCTCTCTCTCTCTCTCTCTTAATTCATCCTCTCTCTCTCTCTCTCTCTCTCTCTCTCTCTCTCTCTCTCTCTCTCTCTCTCTCTCTCTCTCTCTCTCTCTCTCTCTCTCTCTCTCTCTCTCTCTCTCTCTCTCTCTCTCTCTTAATTCATCCTCTCTCTCTCTCTCTCTCTCTCTCTCTCTCTCTCTCTCTTAATTCATCCTCTCTCTCTCTCTCTCTCTCTCTCTCTCTCTCTCTCTCTCTCTCTCTCTCTTAATTCATCCATATCACACTGCCACTACCCCTCCTACTCTTTCCTACCCCACCTCCCTCTCCCTCACACATTTACCTCAATCACTAACATTCTCTCTAACTAATTCAATATATCTCTCTCTCTCTCTCTCTCTCTCTCTCTCTCTCTCTCTCTCTCTCTCTCTCTCAATTCATCCATATCACACCCCCACAACCCCTCTTACTCTTTCCTACCCCACCTCCCTCTCCCTCACACATTTACCTCAATCACTAACATTCTCTCTAACTAATTCGATATCTCCACATCTCCCTCTCTCTCTCTTTCTCACTTTCATAATCCCACTTCCATATCTCTCTCTCCCTCCCCCAAACCACCTCTATTTCTCTCACCCCCCTGTATATCTCTCCTCCATCACTCTCCCTCCTCCTTCTCTCTCTACGATACCCATATAGCTAGCACTATCAATTTAGGACTCACCCTCTCTCTCCTCTATGATTCCCTCTCTTCCCCTCTATCCCTCCCAATCAATTCTTCCCTCTGTGTGTATATCCATCTCCATATCTCCCTCTCTCCCACTCTCCCTCCCTCCTCTCTCTCTCTCTCTCTCTCTCTCTCTCACAAACACACACACACTCACAATCACTTTCTCCCCCTCTCCCCCCCTCTCTCTCTCCCATTCCCCCCTCCCTCTCTCTCCCCAACCCTCTCTCTTTCTTCGACCATCTCGCTCACTCCCTCTCCCTCTCCCTCTCACTCTCTCTCTCGCTCTCCCTTCCTCTCTCTACCTTTGTCTTACTCCCTCATTCTCCATTTCTCTCTCCCTCTCTCTTTGTCTCTTCCTCTTTCGTTCCCTCCCTCCCTCTCTCTTTGTCTCTTCCTCTTTCGTTCCCTCCCTCCCTCTCTTACTCTGTCGCTCCCCCCGCTTTCTGAATGCCTCCCTTTCTTCCGCCCTCACTCCCTCTCTCTCTCCCCCTCCCTCCCTATCTCTTTTCTATTCCTCTCCTCTTCCCTCCCTCCCTATAACCATCCTACCATTCCTCACTCACTTGCTCTCTCTCCCTCTCTCTCTCTCTCCCCCTTCCCCTCTACCTCCCTCCTTCCCTCTCACTCCCTCACTCTCTCACTCTCTCTCTCTCTCTCCCTCATCCTCTCTTTCTCTCACTGCCTATTTTTGTCTCACTTTCACTCCCTCTTACTCCATATCTCTCTCTCTCTCACTCCCTACCTCTTTCACTCACTCTCTTCCAGCCTTTCCCCCACTTTCTCTTTCTCTCGCACTCTCCCTACCTCTTTCACTCACTCTCTTCTAGCCTTTCCGCCACTTTCTCTTTCTCTCGCACTATCCCTATATCTCTTTCTCCCTCTCTTACTCTCCCCCCTCTCTCACTCTCCCTCTCCCTCTGTATCTCCATGTCTTCCATTTTCCTTCTACCTCCCCCTCTCTCTCCATCACTCCCCCACTCCCCATACCTTTATCGCTCTCTCTCTTCCCCCTCCCTTCCTTCTACCTCCCACTCTCTCTCCCTCACTCCCCCACTCTCCATACCTCTATCGCTCTCTCTCTTCCCCTCCCTCCCTCTCTGCACCCTCCCTGCCTCCCTCCCTCTCTCTCACACCCTCTCCCTCTCCCTCTCTCTCCCACTCTCCCTCCATATCTCTCCATTCCTACTTCCATCTCTCTCTCAACCTCTTCCTATATCCCTCTTATTATTCCCTCACTCTATATCCTCCTCTCCCCCATGTGTTTTCTCTATTTACCTCTCTCAAACATTGACACTCACCCTCCCTACTCCTCTCTCCCTCTCTATCTCAGTATTCCCCTCTATCCCTCACCAACCCCGTGAATCTCTCTTTTTCTCTCCCATCACTATCCTTTCTCCTAATCCATTCTTCCCTACCTCTAGCCGCCCCTCCTTTCTTTATCTTCATTCCTCCCTCCCTCTCTCTCTTAATTCCTCCTCTCTTCCCCACTACCCCTATTACTATCTCCTATCCCACCTGTCTCTCCCCCCTACCCCCTTATCTCAATCATCCCCATTCCAATATCGCTAAGTCAATCTCCCCCTCACCTCTCTCTCACTCACTCAATCCTACCCCATCTCTCTCCACTCACTGAATCCCACCTCCACTTATCTCTCTCTCTCCCCCAAACCCCCTCTATTACTCTCTCCCTCCTCCCGTATATCTCTCCCCATCACTCTCACACCTTCCCATCTCTCTCTACCCTAACCATACCCTTATAAAACTCACCCTCTCGCTGTCTCATCCTTCCCTCTCTCCCACTGTCTTTTCAATTTTATTTTGAAAAATGAAAATATATAATTTATATAATTTAAAATGGGGTGCTTTAAATTTTATTTTAAACACCAACTATAATATATAAAACTAAAAGAATGAATCTAATATATAAAAATAAAACAAGAAATACTTTATAATTTATATTAGAGATCTATGCTTAGAAAATTATGTCGAGGGTCATAGATATGCCATTAAAAAATATAAAACCTTGTATATCCAAGATTTTGAAATCCATCATTTTCTCCAACTTAATATCTAACACATAGTTAAAAAAACCTTCACTTATTCTAGATTTATACAACACCCTCCTAAACAACCCAAAGAGGCAAAGAAATTTACATTTTAGGGAAGTTAATTCTAACTCGTCAAGCCAAAGATAACTTAAATCGGTGATCTTTTACTTGTCGATGTTTCCCATTTGTTGTCATAAATGTCCAATTTCATCTTAACCTTATCCAATAATGTCTTCTATTCTGTAAATATCTCCATAATGATAGACAATCAAAGTATAATTGATTATAACTGATTTAAAAAGTAAATTTCATACAACGACAAAAGGGACTGCTAGATTCTTCAGGAAGACAAGAAACACCATGAAGATGTTTTGGGAAAAGATAATCCTTCCCCAAAAATATAGTAATTTTATTAACATATGGTAATATATATTATCCATATCAAAATCAATATCGCTCTCCCTATTTAATAAATAAATAAAAGAATTTTATTGTAATAAATAATATTAGAATAAAAAAATGTTTTTAAAATAATAATTAAATTAAACATTGATAACATTGCGTTTTAAAATCAATCCAATAAATAATTAACTTTTGAATAAATAATTGATTTGTGAGAACTATATCTGCCATTTTCCGTCGAATGAGTAAAAGTAAGAGGTTCATAGGATTAAAATTGAATTAGTTAAGGATAATCACTATCAAAGCAACAATCTTGCTAAAAGAAAATTTAAATACTCGTACAATTTTTAGAAATGAATTAGTTATGCAATAGTCACGAACAAAGTGCCATTCCATTCCTTTCTAAAGTAGAATACTCCTGCACTTTCGAGATATCCACATCTCTACTACTTTTGTTAAATATCCACAAACACGTCTAGGTTTAGACAAAATCTTAATTATTGACTATAAATTTGGTGATGTGTTGATACAAAAGCTTTGCAAAGGATCATATGGATTTAATCAAGAGTAAAAGCTTCTATACATGGTCAAAGCAAACAACATCATATACCATACAACATCATATACCATACATACCGGTATGAAGCCTATCGCAAGAAAAATAAAACCATACATACCCATGAAATCTATAACAAAAAAATGAAACCATACAATGCTATGAAACCATATAAAAAGAAAATGAAAGCACACATACCCATGAAACCATATAACAAGAAAATGAAACCGTACTTCCACTTTATCTCATTCTTCCTGCCCAAGCTCTGCTTGTTCTTCTATCCATAACCATATCATCATTCTACATTCCTTCTACATTAAATGTAGAACGACATCATATACCATACATAACCATAAAACTATACACCATTCCCGACCAACCCGACATTATGATCTGTCTACGAGAATTGAAATGAAAGGTAAGAATTTCCTAACCATTAAAAAACTCATATATTAAACGAAAGAAACTCAAACCAAAATACCTATTTCTAAATGTTCTCCTTATTATAAAAAATAGTATCATAGGAACCTAAAATTCCCTATTCCCTAGTGCCATTGAAAGATGAGATAACACTCATAACATCTTGCAACCAATTAATTCCTAGGTTTATTTCAATAGGTGCTATGGGAATTATTAATAAACAAAAGGGTCACTAAGAGAAGAGTACAACCAAATAATTTAAAATAATTGTGAAAAAAAATGTTAATAAATTATAGGTATGTTTATCTTGGAATATAATTTCCAAGAATTTAATTTACCATAAATAAAATAATTATATTTTAATAATTGTAAAAAAAAATGTTAATAAATTATAGGTATGTTTATCTTGGAATATAATTTCCAAGAATTTAATTTACCATAAATAAAATAATTATATTTTATCCCCTATTAGGGGATGTTAGAGAATTAATTTTCACAGCTTTTTGTTTTCTATGTAATAATTTATTGTTTTCGACATGGTTTGTATTTTATTCCGGATTGTATGGATAAGGAAGCCCCATTAGACTGTGAGGACATTATTAAAAAAAATACTTTTGGATGATGTAATTAATAGATTTATCATGAATAAATAGAAATTTTAGAAATCATTCGGAAATTGGGAGCACGAGCATAGAAGTTTTTCGTGTTTTCCAACTAATTTATGATTCATATAAATTGAATCTTCCTTATAAATCTCCTTAAAATCCTTAGGAGGTCCTTAGAAGAAATATTAAAATCCTTAGGAGGTCTTTAGAGGAAATATTAGAAAAAGTAATAAATCCCTTAGTCAGAGAAAGATAAGGGATGTTTGGTAAAGCAAACCCGTTCGGGAGAAAAATGAAGGCTTTAAAGAAAAAAGAAGAAAGCTTTTTCTTTCCGGAAAAACAAGAAGACTAAGTAAGTTTACATGGCAAACCTATAAAGCGTGACGCTGGTAAGTTTACATGGCAGACCTATAAAGCGTGATGCTGCTAAAATCTACCAAGAAGAAAGCTTATAAAATAAAATAACCCAAATCTACCAGGAAGAAAACTTATAAAAGAAAATAACCCAAAAAATCAAAGAAAATAACCCAAAAAAATCAATGGGGTTGTTGATTCTGGGGGAGAAAGAAAGATTATCTACCGCGAAGAAAACTTATAAAAGAAAATAACCCAAAAATCAATGGGGTTGTTGACTCTTGGGAGAAGGAAAGATTAGCTCGGGGGAACTTGGCAATCAGTTCATTGTCGGGAGGAGTGAGAACCATTCCTGAGTGATTTTGTCAGGTTAACAAACTTGGTTAGAATTAAGATTATTTTCTCTTCATGTAATAAGTTTTATATACTAATTTTCTTTGAGTATGATGGAGAGTTTTATATACTAATTTTCTTTGAGTATGATGGTTTAGGAATAAAATTAATTTTCAAGGAAATCGCTGAGTTACAATAAATTACAGACAATAGAATTTCCTTACCAATTACAATGGGAATTTCAAATTTGAGGCATCTAGTAGATAGATTTATTACTTTGTGGATGAGATAGACTTCCATGCTAAAATATGAGTTTATCTTTGGGTCTGTACATGGTAATAAAATATGGTATGCACATGTATGCAACTCTAATAACTTAGTAGATAGTAAGTAGTAACAATAAGAAGAACTAAGTGCTTATACGTACACGTTGTATTAAAGTTGTTGTGAATAATAGTCATGAGTATTATTCATCTTCATTCGAATCAATAGAGTTCATTAAGAACACATAAAAATGAGTGACCACTACGGTAACCAACGAGGGTTATGAGGAGCTTTGTTAGGAGGAACGAGTTTCCAGGAAGTGTAAGAAACCTCTACAGACATCAATCATAGTATGGAAAATAAATATGACACGAGTAGAGTATTATTTGGTACTAAAGTGTCGTAATATATATATATCTATATATATATATATATATATATACTTTTTTATCTAGATTACCCAACAACCACCTATATTTAGAGATAACATATATATTTTACCTATCTAAGGTAATTTTTTGAAAGGAATCATCATGTGGTGACCCTAGGTCCCTAATTATCAAGGGTAGGGCCAAGGAGAATGATGGTATGGGCGTCTTGAGACATCTGCACACTCTCGTATCCACGTCTTTCGCAGAGGAAGAGGAAGAGTGTGCATATCAAATGTGCTAGCCAAAAAAATAAATAAATATGGGATGAAATAAAAACTAAAATCTGTGTCTGTCAGGAACATTCAGTTACAGTCGATAGTATATTTTACAGCTAGACCGAATATTTTCTGATGAATTACAAACTAGATAAACATATAAAGAAATTTATATCCGAGGAAAGTAAAGACAGGTAATTTCCATTCGCATAGAGTGAATTCACACTTAAGAATACTACAGTATTAAAACCTATAAATAATATAACCATGGGTGACAAATATAAAAACGTAGACCCAAATAGAAAATATATCTTCTAGGAAAAAGGGAAATTACTCTCCAATATTAAATGGTCCATAGCTCTATTATAATTCTTGGAAGACAAACATTGCACTTATTTTATAACTGTTAACAGAAAGCACATACTATGAGGGAAGACACGAATTGAACAAAAAAAATAGCCATTATTGTAATTATGAGTAGTAATATTGACCAACCAAGCCAAGAGAACTTTACAATATAGAAATTCTCAAACCTAGATGGTTCAGTAGTTGACGTAAGCCTGACTATCTAGAGGTTCCAGATTCAGAGTTCTTTCGGAAGTTATGACATATCAACAGTTACAATTAAACAATAGAAGGACCATAATTTAGATAAAATGTGAATAGAATTGAAAAGAAAGAGATGTAGCTCTCAGGTGTGGCCTTCACCTGGAGACTACACTCATCAAACTTGAGAGATCACTCTCGTCCACTCTATTCATCAATCAATCAAAGATTACATCAATAAATACAATACTAGGAAATAGGAAGTTGCACCCAAACCCCATAACTATAGGAACTAATCCTAAACTAGGGAGAAAGTTACAACAACGTAACTATTTTCTCCATTAGTAACAAAATAATATTAATTATTCTCAACTCCCCCCGTTAATGGAGAAAGGGTTCTCCTGGACTCCTAGCATCTTTCTAAACAATTCAAATTTCACTCGTGCAAGAGGCTTTGTGAAAATATCAGCCACATTGTCACAAGTTTTACAATATTCGACAGCAATTTCTTTTGACTGTATTTTTTCTCTAACAAAGTGAAACTGGGTGTCTATGTGTTTGGTGTTTTTATGAAACACTGGATTGTATGCTAATTTAATGGTGCTATGGTTGTCGCTTTTGATAGAAGTGGGTTGCTTCTGTTCCTTCCCCGCATCTTTGAGAAGTCTCCTCAACCAGATTGCTTCACATGTTGTTGCACACAATGCTTGATACTCAGCTTCACATGATGACAAAGCTACAGTACTTTGTTTCTTGCTGCTCCATGCAATTACCCCGGAACCTATGTTAAATGCATAACCTGTGATGGACCTCCGATCATCCAGGTTACCTGCCAAGTCTGAGTCTGAAAAACCTGCTAGAGTAACATCAGATACATCAGTGTATAAAATACCAAAATGAACAGTACCACAAAGATACCTCAACACGCTTTTTGCTGCTGTCCACTGACTTTCACGCGGTTTTGACATGAATTGGCTTAATACACTAACTGAGTATGCCAAGTCGGGTCTGGTTGTTGTAAGATATATCAGGCTGCCAACCAGTTGTCTGTACATTGTGGCATCTACCTCCTCAGTGCCATCGTCACTGCTCAATTTCAGATTTTGCTGCAAAGGTGTCGTTGCTGATCTACACCGATCCATTCCAAACTTTTCCAACAGATTTCTAGCATACTTCCCTTGGGTAAGAAAAGTTTGCCCAGTATCTCTGAATACTTCTAATCCTAGACAATAGTTAAGGCTTCCGAGATTTTTCATCTCAAAAACTTGTGCCATGAGCCTTTTGATTCCTTTGATTAAGTCATCTGCATTTCCTGTTAGAATCATATCATCCACATATAGAGAAATCAAAATAATCTGCCCCTGATTATTGTACTTGGTATACAAATTTGGGTCATTTAAGCTTCTATGGAAACCATACTCTATAAAGAAAGAATCAACCTTTTCGTACCAAGACCTGGGTGCTTGCTTTAAACCATATAAAGCCTTTTTCAATCTGCAAACAAGATGCTCCTGCCCCTGCTTTACATATCCTTCTGGCTGTACTAAGTAAATTTCTTCTTTTAAATCACCATTTAAAAATGCAGATTTAACATCAAGCTGGTGTAATTCCCAATTACATTTAGTAGCTAAAGCAATAAGCATTCTAATTGTATTTAGCTTTGCTACAAGTACAAAAGTATCATCAAAATCTATACCTTCCTTCTGTGAATATCCTTTTGCAACCAACCTAGCTTTTAACTTATCTATACTTCCGTCTGCATTCATTTTTGGTTTAAACAACCACTTGCATCCTATGGGTGTTTTATTTTTAGGCAGCTCTACTAATTCCCAAGTATTATTTCTAAGAATTGATTCCATCTCCTCATTCATTGCAGCTCTCCATTCCTCAAATTGACTAGCTTCTTTATAATTAGAGGGCTCTATAATGTTCAAAAACTTTGACATCAACGCATAGTTTCTCAACTTCAATGGTAACTGAGTCTTCCTACCTGACCTTCTTGGTAGGGGACTTACCTCAAATTTGTTTTCTTCTGCAATAATTGGGCCTGCTCTTTCACCTTCTTGCTGTTCTTCTTCATTCTCTTCTTTCTGCTCCTGTTCCTACTCCCTTTCATCCTCACTGCTTTCCTCCAACAGCAATGGAATGTGCCAATCATCTCCAACATCAGCTTTCCTTTCCTGTACCTGTTCATGAAAGACTACATCTCTACTTGCAAATGTCTTATGAGACTCAGGATTGAACAGTTTGTATGCTTTAAACTTTGTGCCATAACCAACAAAGATGCATTTGACTGCCTTAGGGTCTAGTTTCTTTCTATCAACTTTGGGTACATGTGCAAATGCCTTTGACCCAAAGACTCTTAAGTGATTTACTGCTGGTTTAAATCCATACAAGGCTTCAAAAGGAGTTTTGAAGCCAAGAAACCTAGTAGGACTTCTATTTTTCAAATATACAGCAGTGTTTATCGCTTCTGCCCAAAAAGTATTAGATAGACCTTTACCTTGCAGCATGCTCCTTGCGCACTCTACTAGGGTTCTGTTTTTACGCTTTGCAACACCGTTTTGCTGTGGTGTGTGCGGCACTGTATACTGCTGAACAATCCCGTGAAATTTGCAGTATTTCATGAATTCCTTTGATTTGTATTCTCCTCCTTGATCAGATCGGAGAATTTTAATACTTTTTCCAAACTGTCTTTCCACCAGGGTTTTGAAATCTATAAAACATTGGAAAGTCTGACTTTTCTTGTTTAAAAAATAAACCCATGAATACCTAGTGCAATCATCAGTAAACAACAAAAAATAGTATGCTCCCCCTACGACCTTGTCTGCATGGGACCACATACATCAGTGTGCACTAGTTCTAAGATTTTTGTTTGCCTCCTCCTATCATGCACAAGGAACTGTTCTCTGTGCATCTTTCCTAAGGCACAACCTTCACAATTTAACTGAATGTTACGAAAGATGGGGAGACCTTCGACCATACCTTTCTTCTGTAACAACATGAGATCTTGCAGATTCAGATGACCAAACCTCTGATGCCAGAGTTGTTCAGCTGTCGACTCTCCTGCAACCATGGCTTGCTTTGATATACTTTTTGCATCCAATCTCTATAGGCTTCCAACTCGCATGCCTGTTGCAACAATTTCATTCCTGCAATCCTTTATCACACAGTGAGTCTTGAAGAATTCGACATGCATATCTTGATCAGCCATCATGGATACAGATATCAGGTTTTTCTTTATTCCAGGTACATACAAAACATTTGAAAGGTGACTAATTTTTCCATTTGGTAACTTAACTGAAATCACCCCATGACCTTTAATCTGATATCCATTATCATCCCCTAGATATATTTTTGATCCATTTATAATTTCTTCAGGACTGTCAAAAAATTCTTTATTACCTGTCATGTGAGAGGATGCTCCGGAATCGACATACCAGATGTCATCTTCATTTGATGCAGAAAGGGCACAGTCGACTGTGAACAGTCAAAATTCATGACTGAAGTCTTCTTCTTCAACAAAATATCCTCTGTGTTTTGGATTTACCTGTCTCCTCCTTGCCTCATCAGCCTGCTTCTTATAATAACAATCTCTCTGTATATGACCCTTCTTTCCACAATAAAAGCATTTCTTTTCAGAATGATTTGCAAGCATACCTTTATGACAGTGATTTTTATGTGTTGTTCCTCCTTTTTGGACTGATTGCTGCTGTGACTGCTTCCCTTTAGATAGTCGTCGTTTTGCCACCAGTGCAAGATCGTCACTTTGGGGGTTCAGATTCAGATTCTGCCGTCGCTCTTCCTCTTGCTGCAAGATCGCTGTGAGATCATCAAACGTGGGTGTTTTCTCCCTTGCCGAGACTCCAGTAATGAAGGTTTGGAAATCATCACGCATCCCATTCATTGTAATTGCAACAAGATCTTCATCAGCCACCGCCATTCCAATGGCCACCAATCCATCTTTAACATCCTTAATTCACGCGACAAATGCAATAGCAGACTCCCTTTCGTCCATCCTCATTGAAAATAGCTTGCTTCTCAGAGCCAAAACTCTGTTTGTATTCTGGGTCTCATACAGATTCTTGATTTTTGTCCAAATCTCTGCGGACGTTTTACAATCTCTGATGTGTGCAATGAAATTGTCTTTTACAGACATCTTGAGCAGGACCTTGGCCTTGTTTTCTCGTTTTTCCCAGTCTTCCTTCTGCGTGCTCGCAGTCGGCTTCTGCTCATCGCCTGTCACTATAGTCCAAGCGTTCGCACCTTCGAGCAGGGTCTGCATCTTAAACTTCCAATTCGTGAAGTTAGACCCGTTGAGTTTACCAGACTCGTTAAGGTAAGATTCCATCGTATTACTCATTGTGAATCTTCTTAACAGCAACAACAAAAAAAAAAAAAACAATACCTGTCAGATCGATCTGTCACCTCCGCCACCGATCTGCAGTGTCTGGCACTCCCGCTCCAATGAGCAAATTCGGCATTTCCAACACAGCCGAAACAATGATCTGATCACTATTGATCCAATCCACCTCTCCCGGATTGATCTGCCACTTCGCCGATCCTGCTCTCCCTGCAGATTGCCAAACGAAGTCGAGGTTTCCCGCAGATCTCCTCTGGCGCTTTCCCGATCTGTCTCTCCTGGACGGATCTACAACTCCACCGATCTGCACCGTTTGCAGACCGCCAAACGAAGTTTACGCTATTCACAGATCCCCTTGGCGCTACTCCAAGCGAAAAATCCGCGCTAACTGAAAATCGCTTAGAGTATTTCAATTGGCGCGACTTTCCTGGTAAAATCCCGCTCTAATCGGGCTTTTTGGCGCTCTGGCGTAGTTTATTCCTCAATAACCACGCTAATTCCTCTTCTGGCGCGACTGTCAGTGCAAAATCCTCGCCAATCCGTGAAAAAATCCGCGCAAAAACTTTCGAGTCCGAGCCAGGTGTTCTGCAGTCAACCTGCTCAATCGAGCACACACCTCTCGTGTACACACAACCACAAAGGCACTTCAAGCCACACAGGCTATTCCAGTCACACAGACAAGCTAGCTACTACAGGCACTTCAGCCTCACAGGTGACAAAAGATTAGGCTCACTCACTCTGAGCTCTGATACCAAGATAAAATGTGAACAGAATTGAAAAGAAAGAGATGTAGCTCTCAGGTGTGGCCTTCACCTGGAGACTACACTCATCAAACTTGAGAGATCACTCTCGTCCACTCTATTCATCAATCAATCAAAGATTACATCAATAAATACAATACTAGGAAATAGGAAGTTGCACCCAAACCCCATAACTATAGGAACTAATCCTAAACTAGGGAGAAAGTTACAACAACGTAACTATTTTCTCCATTAATAACAAAATAATATTAATTATTCTCAACTAATTTGACTTTAACAAAATGAAGGAATTAAAACATCATGACAATAACGTGATAGAATATCATAGCTCAACCCTAGTCTAGAAGGAGGCAGAGTCTCCCTAACCCTATGCAACATTAGCAACAAGTAGCCAAAGGTCACATAATGAGAACCGGCATGTGGGCAGAAACCATATGTTAGGGATGCGAACCAATTTTTGTTCCCAACTTGGAATCAACACCCAAGCTAAAGAGATAATTCGTACATGCCTCGTAGGTAACCAGGGAAACAATTTATAGCTTACTATGTTATCTCAGACATTGAAAGGAAGAAACTCAACATTTTACCCGAGGCGTGTAAATTACTTGTCACCAGTGAGGACAAGGTCCATTTCCTATACACATTATATATACAATTTTTTTTAACGACAGAGCGAAAATGGGAAGAAATAAAATATGCGCATATCGTAAGGGGAATGGTAACTCAAAAAAATAATAACGCCAATCAGGTAATTAGAGTTGCTCAAATCGATAATATCAAGACTGGAGAATAAAATTTACAGAAATTAAACAAAGTGGATAAACCGACTTCTAGAGAAATTAGTTCCATTCTATGCCTAGTAGAGAAGAATGAATCATCTCACAAGTACCCCCTAAGGGTTAGAACCTAAGAGATAAACAATGTTACAAAGAGGTTGTGGTGAAAAAATGTGTACTCAGTCCGTAACGACAATACTTAACTTATAGTGAACAAATTTAACAATGAACATGAACCCAAGATTCACCTAAAGAGGGATCTCATTGTGGAATGTCTAAGGAAATGAAGACACCAAACATACCATGAGAATTTGACCACGAGAAAGAAATTTCATTCCTGGAGGCCTGAAGCAAAGAAAAACTAACCCTAGCTGGACCCAAACACCAAAGAATCTACCGAACTTGTTCATCAAATACTCTCATTGTTTCACTTTATCCATAGCTATTATAATGCCATCGAGATGCAAAAGAAAGAATAATATAGACACCATCAGGGTTTGATAACAGTCACCAGGTGTCGGCATATCTATCTTCCCCGAAGCAGCGCCCCGAGCGCAAGACACCATACAACCAAATGAAACTACAGAAGCGGACATATGTCATTCCAAATCAAATTCTAAGGTTTCTAAAGCTAATTTTCAACCCTTATATCTCACGAAAAGAACTCGACCATCCATTGGACAATGCATGGTCGTCACATGAACATCACATGGTGCTGAGGTGCATGGCAATGTCCAATTCGATAAACACATTTCCATAACTCATCACCATTTTCCTTGGACACCATACTTTAAACTCCTTGGAAATCGAATAGTGGATTGAAAAGAATAGTCATATTATCGTAATCGACCCAACCATTGTTACAATGCACGTGTATAACAATTAAAACCCTTACCAAGGCCCTTAACGCACCAATGCATTATTGAAAACTCCACTTCATAATTCAAATGTAAAATCTTGGCAACATTATTAAACAAGATAAGCTGCGAGGCAGCAAGTCCTTCATTAAGTGGGGTAGTTATGGACTTGGAGCGAGCAGTTTAATGTCCAGTAAGAGAGCAAGTTTGTGTTTGAGATAGATACATGTTTTCAACAGATCCATGTAAAATCGAAATTGACTGCAAGTGAGTGTTTCAGCAAATATGTTTGCTGTAAGTCGAATTGTTGGATATGAAGAAAAGAAGGAAAAGCTAGGTGGCACTTTAACTAATTGCTCTTTAGTCCTTGATGAGCTACCCTCCCTTGTCAAAATGGCATCCACCTCCTCGTAGCTTTCTTTGTTTGCCAGCTTCTTGAGGATCAGGTACTTTTAGTCCAAGGAGAATCCAAAGGAAGATCTAGAATTTTGAGTAGTTCTAGGGCTTCTTTACTACCTACTTGTTTTTCATCCACTACTTCCCTTTAGGGACAACTGTATTCAACAGATCCATGTAAAATTGAAATTGACTGCAGGTGAATGTTTCAGCAAATGTGTTTGTTGTAAGTCGAATTGTTGGATACGAAGAAAAGAAGGAAACCAATATATTCGAATAAATATATTTACTGTATGATTGTAATTTGTATACCCTAATTGTATTATTAGACTGCTCAGTACAATTCTAATTATAACAGCTATGAATTTTTTGAAGGATCCATGGATGTTGTTCTCTTTTAGTACGCGATGTCACAAGAAACATGGTGAAGCCTGACTATGCTTGTGAAAGTAAAAACTATGCTTGGATCACCCAGACCATTTATTGTGCAATACCTAGACCATTTATTGTGTAAAAACTATGATTGGGAAAGCATACAGATAGAAGGAAAAGTATAAACAATTGAATGAGCACATTTTTTGCAAAAAATTGAAACATCGGCATCAGAGCCTCGGAGAACCTACAATGAATCTTCAAAACTTTTATTACCAATCTTTGCCTGCATGTGTATGAGCATAAAGAATGAGACCTTACTAATAATGGATCATAGTAAATCAGTGACAAGGGCACCAACAGAAAGTGTCATATCATTTCAGTGTACATGCTTGAATGTGCTATTAACTCACCAGCCATCTTGGTGATTCTGGGATAAAGAAGAGTCCAAGCACCAAAAGGGCACAAGGAATTATGCCTGCCCAACTAAAGATGTCATTATATGGCTATTATTTGGAAAATGATAAAGGATCTCCATAAACTATCCCCAACAAAAATGAATTCAAGGTATACCTATAATTGCAAGAGGCCTCCAGGAAACGAATAGCCCAAACAAGTATGCCAGCATAATACCAACTGCCACTGAGAGCTGTTAAAAAAATCAATAGTTATTATCAAACATATTATTCGTATGGATTTTTAGTAAATCACCATTAGTGATTCTGAATATTTAAATTTATGCACAATCATATTTACTCTGGCACTTCAGAAGATAGTAACAAGACTAAATGTTACTAAAATTACTAATACAACAAAATCTCACCTAATTTACTGCCCCAAGACCTCCTCGAAGGTGCCTTGGTGCTATCTCAGATATGTATACAGGTACCTAAAAGAACCATATCAAATACTGTATGTTAGAATCATACTTGTCCATTTGTAGTTTTGTATACACAATCTTCATTCACATATTCTACACCTAAATATAGAAAACATTTAAAATACTACTAGCCCTTTCCCAACCTTGTGAGAAAGGTCTTACTTACAGCAAATCAGATGACCCCAACTCCAAACCCTGTGAACAATCTTCCCCAGTATAAAAATAAAGAATCCTACAACCATAGCAGGATCAAATAAAGAATTGGCTTCCAATTTAGAATCCAAATGAACCAAAAACTTTCCAATTTTTAGTGAAGACCCTTCTCTAAG
Source organism: Pinus tabuliformis (assembly GCA_031772625.1). Classification (NCBI taxonomy): domain Eukaryota; kingdom Viridiplantae; phylum Streptophyta; class Pinopsida; order Pinales; family Pinaceae; genus Pinus; species Pinus tabuliformis. Next base: position 476,628,617 of record CM062815.1, read on the forward strand.
ATAGCTTAACTTGCCTTTGCAAAGAAAATGACAAGCCACCCAATAATATTTGGAATGGCAGCCACTAATAATGCCTGCATACAAACATAGAATATTAAAGGTACTTACACCTTTCCATCCAATATAATCAGCAACCTGTCCACTGACTATTGCACCCACCATGGCTCCTACATTTGATAAGGATCCAAATAAAGAGAACTGACATAGAATTCAACATGTTTTAGGTCACAATGGGCTTTTCTGTAGCCCCATTGGGAAAGATCAACCACTATAACTCAGTAGGCAACAATTGAAATCTTTTATGGGAGCATTCAGAACTTATGGACTGATTGTGTTGGACAATAGTAAATACACCTAAATAGATATTAAATAGGTCCATGAATTTCTGAGGAGATGTATGATTGTCTGTGTATTTTTCATAAAAGTCTAACTGAAAGGCATGCCCTTAAAAATCTTCTAAACCAAGATCATCAATAGGCCCTAAGGCAACAATAGATGTACAAAGTATTGCAACAAGAGAATTCCCTTGGAGGGCTTGAAAATCTGCACTTTTAGCCCCTTTACCACTAGGATGACTAGATTTTGATCTGCTACGCCGGCTACTTCTTTTTTCTAAAAGAGGCTTCTTTACATCTCTACTGTCAGCCCCATTTCCCGTCTCCAAATCATCTTTGTATGCCATCTAGTCCTCGAGGGTAAAAGTCCCAGAGACCAAATTTCTTGCAAATTTAATGCTACTTTACTAAACTCCTGCACAATTCAGCCCATGAAAACCTTTAACAGTAGCACATGATGATAGGCATCAATGCTAGTAAAGAAAAGGGCTTTGTTGTGTTTGATCACCCTGCAACATGATTGCAAAGATAGTCACCATAAAATATGGCACATAATAGAGACTTCACCAGTGATATTCGGCTTAATTATATGCATGTCTTCTTCTAAATGTCAAGACTACTACAAGAACAGAGTGGCCATGTGGGAGGTCAAGAATACTACAAGAACAGAGTGGCCATGTGGGAAAGACAAGTCTGTTAGCTTTTGAAGAATCTAAGCAACAATGAAGTTGATTAGGTTAGGTCACCAACACAATCTGTGGGGTGCAGTGTGATTGAAAGATCAAACATACAAGCTACCTGCCAATCTATCCTTTACAGGGCAAGTAGGATAAGACCCTACAGACCAAATGACTCAGCTTTAGCATAATCACTCTGCTATAGTTAGCCCTTTGGGATACATATTTCCCGAGATATTGCGTTACATAGGGGAGATATTGTTCTATTCTAAACAATTTGCTTCCTCCCCGCAAAAAACAATTGTCTTTGCATTTATAAAATATGATGAATAACTCATAATAAGATGGCGAAACCATAAATTAGTGAAGAGTTGTAAGTTAACTAGTGACAAAGGTAAATTAAACTTCACACATTGAAACAATTTGATAACTATATTTTTAAACTAGCTCTAAGCTTTCTATAGTGGCAATGTTCCTGCATTCTTTATTTTAAATAAACAAAAAGGGAAGTTGTTCTGCTAAAAACTAGAATTGATTTTTTTACCAAATGTAGAAAGCCTGTTTTTGCAACATGACACAAAGGGAAGATTATTTCACAGTAAATGTGGTAAAAGTAAGTTTCACCATCAATGACAAAACAAAATATCCAAATAAAGCAGAAAAATCATTCTGCATATAACAATAAAATTGGGAAAAGTAAAATTTTGGAACACTCTTTTATGGTAGTTAGGGTAAAAGTTAAGATTTTCAATTGAGCACAATTGCAAAAGAAAAAATTAGCAACAACTTGTTCATAAATGACTTACTGCTCATTGTGTGAATATGATATCAAATAAATGACTTACTACTCATTCACCGATTATTTAATTACATATTCCTTTCTCCTTTCCCCTTTTCCCAAAGGTCTTATTTTAACCAGCCAAATGGATAAATATATGATAAGAAACACAGATTCCTGTGTGAGCGAGCCTTAATTGTGGTATTGTATTTCACAGCTTAACAGCTTACAACCTCCACTGGAGTTTCTTTTATACTCCGTGAGGTGTCATTGAAGAAATCTGAGAACACCAAAGAACTTCGACAATATTCCAGAAACAAGTCTTGACCATATTTGTGTGCGAATTTTGAGGATAAAACAGTTAAACCGTGCCTGAATTTAGATTTATTCGTTTGCTGATACTGTAAAACTATGGCTGGATTTAGATTATAATTCGTATGCGGATAAGAACGGACGTCAACGCAACTTTAACTGAAGAATAAATGCCGAAAAATACAATTTAAAAAGAGAAAGGACCTTCACATTAATTGAGTGATGAAGCTCTAAAATTACAATTTAAAAGCTACTTTAATTAAATAATAAATGCTTACAAATACAATTTAAAAAAGAAATGACCGTCCAGATATCTTAAAGGCCAAAAAACATTCAGTTGAAATAAAGAAATGTCATACAGGGTCTATGTGAATACTATGGTGAACATTGTCGTAAATTGTCTTCGTGTGCCGCCTGCTGGGGAAAACAGGTTCTGCAGCCTGCCGAGACATAGTAAAGTGCTCCTCACAATGCGTCTCGGTCCGTTTCCCGAAAAATAGAAATGAAGTTGAGCCTTAACTCCTGTAAAAATGCCAAGGAAACTTCAAATCTCAGCCATTATAAATAACCGGGCTTTCTTCCCCTCAGTCTGTAATTGCTACGAAAATATTCAAATTCTCTACAAAGGAAGGACAAATTTAAGTTTAAAAGGTTTATTAGAACGTGAATTTATCTGTCAGTGCATGCAATTGAGTGAAATTCAGTCTTCAAAAGGTTTAAAACATAAAGAATTTCGAGCAGAGAAATTGCAGTCGCAAGAATTTTGAGAAGCATCATCTTTTGAAAATGTTCTCTGGTGAATTTTCATGCGAATTCTTTGGGAAAGAAAATACTGTTGCCATTACATTTGTGATAGAAAGCAGAATTCAGCAGCTCACCAGTTTTCAATCATGGTCGTTCGAAGTCCATAGTAGGCACCCAGAAGCACGTACGTAACCCCACTGAGCATGAAGACCACCAGAAGCAAGGCCATGCCCAACGAAGAAGCCATAAGAAACCCCCATGAAGATTGAACTAAGCCCTAAGATATGAGAATGTTAAAAAATAAAAATAATAAAGTGAATTAAATTAAATTAAAAAGAGACGTTGCCACGCCAAGAGCATGCTTCCCAGGTGTAGGAGGTATGGAGATCTTTGGCCTTCACGACCTGAACATACAAATACTACATATGCTCTACTAGATCATAAGTGTTGCCTGTCTTATCTCGAATCGTGGTTCCTACACCACCACCACCAAGCTGAGGATAAGTTTGCTTCAATGCAAACTCCATTGGCGAACCGTGCCCAAGTCCGGGAAAAAAACCCATACCAGGACTATGACTATTCATATGCATCACTATAGGCCTCACTTCCAATTTCTTCTCCTGCACAGACTTCGCCAGTGTCTGAGCCCAGATGGGTTGCTGTTGTTATTGCTGTAACCATTGCCATTGCCAGTGCCACCGACACTGACTCCATCTTTTTCATTGACAGTATAAACTATCAGCCTAATGTCCCCTTTTATGAGGGAGAAAAAACTCCTTTTCTTCAGCGGGAACCTTTGCAAACTCTCCTCGCTCGCTAACTCAATGCCTGATAGAAACCCCCTACGTGTATGACCAGTAATCAATTTGAGATGCAGTGGTTCAAGTCAACGATTCATTCCAAATGCCTTCCTTCCCTTCCTGGATGTTTAGATGATGAGTGGGCAACCATTAATGGAAGCCTAAGGAGATAAGAAGCAAATGTGGGTTCTTGTCCATATAAGTGGTTCCAGGTTGAAGGCAGAAGGTGAAAGGCTCCTGAGTAATGGCTTATTCCTTCCTTCTCCTTCTGTGGTGGGCTTTCCTTCACTATTGATGACTGAAGGTGGAATTGATAGGTTACAGGGTTATGGAAAAAGGTGAAATGCTAAAGAGGCCCAACATAACTGCAAGAGTTTCAGAGCCAACCCTGTACTAGTCAAAGCATTATTCTAGGGCTATAGGCTAGATAATACAACAATACTCTAAAAGCATTCAGTAGCTGAGCAGGGTTGCGTTCAGCAGTTGAGTAGGGTCAATCACAGAGTGCTCGCGATGCGTAGAAGCAGGAGGTCTATCTTTACTCTTAGGTAACTTCCGTATTTTTTCTTCATGAATCATTCCCTCATTCCCTTGTATGCCCTTCATGAATCATTCCCTCATTTCCTTGTATGCCGAGGGTAACTTCTATATTTTTTCTTCATGATTCATTTCCTTTTCTTCATGAATCATTCCCCCTGTATGGCGAGTTTCCAGTGCTGCCAGTCCTGCAATAAGATTTGTTACATAACAGGTGTTTTGTTACATAGGAGGTGTTTGTGCCTAGTTCGACGTGAACATTATTCATCCATTCAATGGACACCTGGTTACATGCAAACATAAGAGATGGCACCTAGAAGTTGTGGCAGGCAGGAGTGGTAGGCGTACAAGCGGTGATAAGTAGTGGTGGCAGGCATACCCTGGCGTACAAGCAGGGCTGATGGTTCCTCTATTATACCATGTAGTCCATGGAAATCCAAAATAGCGGAGCTAACATTTAGTGTCGTCGACTAATGCCAACATTAGATTAGGTAGTATTTTTACGAGTTTCAAAATATCAAGCAAACACAAAATTATAACTTATGCTTTAGCTTTAGATTAGCTTCGGTCCTCGGGAAGAGGCCAAATAACATGATTTATCAATATGTGTCTACAAACTTGGTTTATAGTTGATAAGTGAGGAGTAAAAGTAGCACTAATAATACTAAAGTGCTCATTTCCAATTACTATAGTCCATGCCAAGACGGCAGGGACTAATAAGACCATAGAAAGGGAATATATGTGTATAAACATGTATGGAACTTCACATTGACTAATTGAGTTTGGGGTTCCTATGGTATAAGCCCTAGTCGGGAAATAACTCAAGATGTAACCTCTTGGGAAAGGAACACTGTGGAAATAAAGATAGAATATATTTAAAAGTTGAAAGTATCTTATATGTTTTAGAAGGGAATAATATATATAACTATTTATACTATTTTAAAATAACAAGATAAAATATAAAATAAATAAATAAATATTAAAAAATATCCATAGATGGGTATGTGACATATGGTATCAGAGCACTAGTTTCAAAACTAGGCCTATGGGGAATCACCACATTGGATAATAGATATGAAGTGGATTTGTAAATTAAGTAAAATGGTTATATTAACATTGAACTGTGTTGAATTATAAGGTACTCCAAAGAATAAAACTTAGAGCATGAAATGGTAGAAGATATCAACCCACCTGTGATGAAGGGTGAGGGAATTTATGTGGAATTGGGAGGAGAAGCTACCCCACCAACCACTCATCTCATGGAAATTGTTAGAATTTTACAACAGGAGATGGTTAATCTTAGAACCAGTAATGATTGGTTGTTGAAAGAAAGTGAAGAACAAGAAAGAATGATCATAGAATTAACTGAGAATTGTAGTCATAGAGTGATAGAAACAATAGAGGATTGAGGAAATATAGAACCCAAAATAAGAAATAATATCAAGACTGAAACAAAGAAGTCTGAAAGTGGAAATGATTCATAAAAAACTTATCCAAAAAAAACAAAGCAGAAAGAATAAATTGGAGTTGCAAGGGGAGTTAAGAAAAATAAAACCCCATACATTTGATTGTGAAGAGGAGGATGTAGAAACGTGGCTCCTAAATGTGACCAAATATTTCCAAGTTTATGATTATGAGAGTAATTTGAAGGTTGTATTGGCCATTTATAAGTTAGAAGGGAATGTGACTCTTTGGTGGGAGGAAGTCAAAATTGTGCATACATTAGAGGAAAAGGTAATTTCCTAGGAGGAGTTCCAGAAACAATTCAAGTCTAGATACCTGAATGAATGATATTATGATGATCTAGCGAATGAGTTCCATGAGTTAGACTGGGACATTTAACTATGGACAATTTTGTGGCTAAATTCACCAATCTATTGTGATATTTCACTTATATTAAGGAAGAAAAAGCCAAGGTACAAATATTTTTAAACTTCTTATGAGTCTCTTGTAAAGAAACAATTTAGTTTGATAATCCTGAAACAATGGATGAAGAAGTAAGGAAGGAGAGATTATGTTATCAACAATTCAAGAATAGAGGGGAAGGTTCACAACCTTGGCAAGGTAAAGGCCAAAATAAATCTGCACGGGGAGTGAAAAGACAAAAACCTACATATATGAGAAATTTTGGAAAATATCATTAGCTGAGGAAATTTAACAAATGGAATTCAAGTCAGTTAGCTTAGTCTCAAATGGGGTCCAAGCCCATGGAGTTGAACAATAAAATGGTAGTAAGGGTTAGAGAGGGAGAACCTTTGAAATTCTAGGGTTGTGGGGAACCTCAATTGTTGAGGGATTGCCCGCATAATCCCAGGCCCATTCAAAATATTCAAGCCATACAAGAAGTAATGACAGTAAATGATATTGCAAGGAATATTACAAAGACTAGTGTGGCATTGGAGGATAGAATAGCAGAGTGTAAATCTACAATGATCAAGATCGAATGTACTATTTTGAACCATTCTATATCTGTCTGAATTGACCATGGGGCTAATTTTATATTAGTCCTCAAATTGTGGAAAATGTAAACTTAGAACTAATTTTTTTTAAAATGCATGACTGGTACAACTAGCTATAGACACGAAAAGGAAGGTAACTAGCCATGTAGGACTATGCTCCATAGCTTTAACTACTGCCCCCTGAAGTTAAGTTAAATGTACTCCCCTTAGGGTCCTATGACATACTAATAGGGATGGATTGGCTAGAAAGGCATAGAGTTGTGATAAAATGTTTACAAAAAATAGTGAGTTATGTAAGAAATGAAGGAAAACCTCAATTAATAAAAGCTATATTGAAACCAATATCCTTTAGATAGATTTTAGCTTTGCAACTGAAATGAGTGTTGGGAAAGGGCATCAGTTATTTGCAGTGCATGTTGAAGTGAATGACAACAACACAAAAAAAGGAAAATTAGAGTAACTGCCAATAATTACATTGATATCTATCTAAAAATTAGATGTGTTTCTAGAAGATATTCAGGCCTACCTCCCTACAGGGATATCTATCTTTACATTGATTTAGTACCACGAGCAACCACCATGTCGAGAGAACCTTATCGAATGAGTATTCCAAAATTACTAGAATTGAAGATGCATTTGCTAGAACTATTTGACAAAGGTTATATCAGACCCAACATTTCACCATGGGAGGCTCACGTGTTATTTGTAAAAAAGGAGGACATCATATTCAAGATGTGCATATATTACTGACAATTAAATACATTCACCATTAGAAATAATTTAAAAACCACTACCCTGTATTGATGATCTATTTCATCAAGTAAGAGAGGCAGCCATATTTTCAAGAATTGATTTAAGGACGGGGGATCCCCAATTGAGAATAAAGGATGAAGATATTCATAAAATAGCTCTTCACACTATACATCATCATTATGAATTTGTAGTGGTACCATTTGGCCTAATGCACTGGCAACATTTATGCTCTTAATGAACAAAATGATTAGTAAGTACCTTGATAAAATTGTATTGGTGTTTATAGATAAAATTTTGGTGTATTCTAAGAGTGAAGAAGAGCATAAAGAACATTTGAGTCTAGTGCTACAAACTTTAAGACAACATTGACTCTATGCAAAATTTAGCAAACAGGAGTTTTACAAGGACATAATACAGTATTTGGGCCATGTTATTTCAAAAGAAGGACTATCTGTTGATCCCAAAAGAATTAGGGACATTCTCTATTGGCTCATACCTAAGGATGTGTTAGATGTCTGATCGTTTATGGGAATTACAGGATATTACAGAATATTTGTTAAAGGGTTCTCTATGCTGGCCTATCCTATTACTTCCTTAGAAGAGAAAGGAACAAAATTTGAATGGAAAGCTAAGTGTTAATAATGTTTTGACATATTAAAGAATTTATTAATAGTATCACCCATTCTAAAAATTCCACATTCAGAAAAGGAATTCATTGTATGTATCAATGTTTGTTTGGAAGGTTTAAGAGGAGTTCTAATGCATGACAATTTAGTAGTGCCCTATGACTCTAGGAAACTAAACCCACATGAGAAGAACTATTTGGTTTATGATTTGGAATTAGTTGTGGTGATACATTCTTTAAAGATGTGGTGACACTACCTATTGGGAAAAAATTCACTCTGATAACATACCATATTCGCTTAAAATATTTTTTCAACTTACTAGATCTTAATGCTAGGAAAACTAGGTGGATGGATTTTCTCAGTGAATTTGAATTTGATATTAAACATATTAAGAGTAAAGAAAAAACCTAGCAGATTCTTTCAGTATACATGCAAATTCTATGATGAAAATTTATGTTAGCAATGTCGCTTTAGATTTTATTTTGTAGATCATAAATTCAACATAGGAAGATCACACTTATTAACAAATTCAACAGTAATTAAAATAAGTTGAAATTCCAAGTTATTATGAAAATTCAAAAAAGTTGTTAATATAAAAAATTAGACTACATGTTCCCAATGTAAGTGCCCTAAATAGATTATATTATATGAATATCATAAAAGACCATATGTTGGACACCCCGAATATCAAAACATGATAACATCACTAAGAAAGGAGCTTTACTGGTCTGACATGACAAAGGAATTAGAAAAATACTTATTTAAATGCTTGGAAAGTCAACAGGTGAAGGTAGAGAACCAACACCAAGTAGTACTGTTGAATCCACTTCCCATTCTCGAATGGAAATGGGAGATGATATCTTTGGACCTTATTACAGGACTACCAAAAACAAGACAAAAACATGATTCCATAATGGTGGTAGTCGACATACTAAGCAAGGTAGCACATTTTATACCTGTACAATCGATTTATGGAACAACTCATATTGCCAATATTTTCATGAAGGCAATTTTCCAACTGCATGGAATACCGAAAATGGTAGTATCTGACAAGGACGTGAGATTCACTTCTAAATTTTAGTACTTCCTTCCACCCCTAATCAAATGAGACACAAAGGTTTAACGCGGAAAACCTTCTAGGAAAAAACCACCAAATCTTGTTTTTGTTATTGATGCAAAAATGAGAGAACCTACTCTATTACATCAATCTATTTGTGAGCCACCACTCATAATAAGCACCATCTCCCTTTGATTTTTTCTTACCACCCACTAGCAGGAAGCACCAACTCCCTCATTATATAGACACCTGATCAACCTACCAGAAGCACCACCTAAAGCACCAACTTCATGGATTTTTTGCAAGCACCAACTTGCAGCTCCTTGGATTTATGCAAGTACTAACTTGTAGGAGGCACCAACCCCTAAGCCTTCTTAGAAACCCACTAGATATGGAACCACCAACTTCTTGTATGTAGGCTCCAACCCACACTCAAAAGAAAACTTACTAGTCACTCTAATCGGTAGCCTCTCCCTCTTCTCTCCTATGTTCTCCTCAGCAGTATTTTGGCCTACATAGGATTATTTCCTCTGCATACTCTACAACAATCCATTGTTTTACTTGATAGCCTAAACTAATATGCAACACTCTCTACATGCTTCCCACTCTACAACAACATAATCACACTAGATCTCTTCTCTTGGCCTTCTCTTTCTACTTTAGAAACACATGGCATCTTCCTAATAGTGCACTGACACTATGATTTATCAACACATCTCACACTCCATAGCAAATACTCTACTCTAAGACCTCTTCTATTCAATAGGCTCTCTTGGCCTCACACAGTAGCATCGATTCTCTCGGCATCTCGCATAATAACATAGTATCACTCTAGGTATCGTTCCTCTTCATAGGCACACTAAGCCTCTCTCTACAACACTGACAGACTTGGTATACCCTCAACAATTCACACACACCCACAGAGATCTCCACACATTTCACTAGCAACAATGCTACTTACCCCACTTTGCATAACTTCTCTCCACAGTTTTGTTCCTCTCCTGCATGATGATCAATGTTGCCTCTGTCAACCATCATTTCGCCATTCACACTGCTCGAGTGTACTTATACACTTAGAACTCATTCATGTTGTTATGTTTGATACATAAAAACTGCAGTCTCATTAACCACTGAGCATGGGCCCTGTTCTCTTACTCATTGTTGTTGCATTAAAATTAATCTGGAGAATGGTTCACTGTGTGATTCTCCATACTGAGAAATAAATATTAGACAGTATGTACTCCTAGGAGGTTCTTCCATGCTTAATAATTTCTCACAGAACTTGAAATGTACTTCATCATGGATTCTCTAAACTATGATCACACCTCTAGTCCCTAAGGCTCTGTTCTTCATTCAATTTCTCATAGCACAGAAGTAGGATTAGAGATGGATTGTCTCAATTCATGAAAAACTCCTTTAAATCACCTTGCACAATCATGGTCCTTGTTGCCTTGACTCAGTGGTCTCTGCAGTCACTGTTACTCATATGAAACCAACCTTACTATGCAAATTTACTTATCTTTCGACTCATTCATCTTTCATACACCTCTATGTTGCAATCTCGGAGCCCAATATTTCATAACTTTATTAAGGTGGATGTTATGATATTACAAGATCCTGAAATTTCAAGCCTAGCCATTTGCCCCTTCTTCTTCGCCTCTTATTTTTTTTCACCATAGGACTGGGTGTTGTGACCAGTGGCATAGCATATAGGTGCTAAGCCATTTAGAATCCTGTAGGGGACCTAAATCCTTGTGTTCTTTCTCTTCACCCTTGGTTCTTTGGGTTCCATGACTAGACACAAACAATCGTCAGAACTCCCTATATTAGAAGTTTCCTCAAAATGCAATTACATAGGAGTTACGATTTTTTTTTGATCTAAACTATAATTCCAACATGGCGTGTCCTCAACACTTAAGTTCTAAGCCCTTCTCTATGCCCTTGTCTCTTTGGGCTCCATAACTAGACGCCAAAAATCATTGGAACTCCCTGTATCGAAACTTTCTTCAAAATTAAATTATATAGGAGTTAGGGAAACTTCATCCCCCGACATGTACTTCTTACATGTCATCTCCACAACACTTAGCTAAACCTTTCTCTATGACCTTAGTTCTTTGGGCTCCACAACCAAACACCAATCAACATTGGAGCTCCCTCTATCAGAAATTTCTGAAAAAACAATTACAACGAAGTTACAAAATATCTAACCTTAAAAATACCCACATTGGGTATCCATAACACTTAAGTGTTAGGCCCTTCACTATGCCCTTAGTTATTTGGGCTACACAACCAAGTGCCAACAACATTAGAGCTCCTTGTATTTGAACTCTTTGAAAAAGAAATTATAGCATAGTTACAAAATATCCGACCTCTAAAATACCCATGTGGCATATCCATAGCACTTAGGTGCTAAGATCTTCGCTATGCCCTTGGTTCTTTGGGCTCCATGACCGAGTCCCATTCAACACAGGAGCCCCCTAGTATCATAACATTTCTCAAAGTGAAAATATAGAGGTGTTATGAAAACTATGACATCCAAAATATGCTTCTAAGGTGACATCATGCTTGTGTAATCAACCCCACGTGGCATCTCCTTAGCGGTGACACATGTCACACAAATTTTCCCCATTAGGCCACTCAATAATGATGAAACTCAATGCCATGTGTCCTCCGCATAGCCATGTCATTTTGATGTCATCTGCCACCATCAGCTACTGAGGGGAAATCAACTACTGCCACGTGTGTTGTCAAAGGAGAGAGAAAGGATCCCTTGATCCTTGGTTTTGCAAGTAATTTCCTTTGTAAATCCTTGCTCCCTACAACCCTCGGTGATTTCAAAATAATTTAATTAGTAAGAAGTTATGAGGTTTCAAGGTTCCAAAATTTGTCGTCCAAAATTCGGCTTGCTTTTGATTGATTGAGACTTCGACCCTCTAAAGTTTCAAGGTTTTGAAATTTAGGGATCTGATATTTAGCCTACCTCTGATTGACTGACACTCCAAACCTCCGAGACACCAACCCTCGGAGGTTCTAAGGTTCTAAAATTTGGGGATTCGATATTTAGCCTACTTCCAATATTCTAAGGTTTTGAAATTCAAGTTGCTTCCCAGTTCCCAAATTCAGCCTTCTTCTAAGGACTTCAATATCCTTGTTTCAGATATCAATAAATTTTGATCACAAGATCCATTTATGGACTTCCACATATCATTGGAAAATTATTTCATATCACTAACTAATTTCGCTAACTACAAGAGTATCTGAGTTGATTTCTTGATGAAAAAATTCCTCAAAAGTATGGGACTCCCAATGATCATAGCCACCATTTTATGCTTCTCCAATAAGTCTAAATGATAAACTTGAGACAACCAATTAATGACTAAGCTAAAAATGACTAAAAGTTTGTCGCATTATAAGATACTGTAAATTAGCTAGTATTGGTCACCAATTGAGAAATGGTCATTTATATGGAAATTTTAGTCTTTTTTTAGTAACTAATTAGCCATTTTTTACTAGTGTATTAAGTCAAATAGCATGAATGTAAAAAATATTAAAAATCAACACCCAAATTAAAGAGTGGTTCAACCAAGAGAAATTTATTTTCTTATCAAGGTGAAAATTATAGCTCATTTGAAATATTAGCCTATTTGTAACCCAAATTTAAAAATCAACCAAGTGATATAATGATCATTCCATCCTATCGGTCTGCAAACTTGTATCTCAGCCCTGTGGTGTAACAATGTCGTAATGGGCCTCAGTCTTGTTTTGTAATAATGCCTTAATGGGCCTCAATGTTATGGTGTAACAATGTCTTAATGGGCCTTAGTTATTGTGTATGATAATGACCTCTTTGGGCCTTCTTATTTTTGATATAAGAGAAGATTGTGAGAGAAATATGTAGGACATATGTTGAGCCCTATGATAGAGATGCCATGATAGGCATATGATAGAGATATCATGATAGACCTATGATTATTTAGATGCATTGTTTTTGCAAATTTTCTATGTACATAATTGGTTATGATGATATGGGGAGAATACAATGTTAACATGTTGAAATTAAAATGTAATTATCTGAAATAAGGACTTCTAGCCTTAAGAAAATCAACACTATTACTATTCTACATGTTAGTAAAGATATAACAATGTAAAAATGTTTAAAATAATAAAATAAACAATCTATAATTTGAATCAACCATATTGGCCAATAAATGAAGCATGGGCGTGCATTTTAGTGAAGCAAGGAAATTTTTGCATGCTTCACAAAAATGTACGCCCAACCTTCATTTCAGGTCCAGATTGAATGATTCAACTTGGAGAGTATTTCTTTACTCATGGGTAACATTAATAAAATTAAATATTTTTTATTTTTTCAAATATATATTACTTATTTTCAAGAATGCTCCAAATGGCATGGATTTCATAGGGTAAAAGGCAAAGTTTGTGTACTTCAATATTTCTGTCAAGATTGGATAATATACCATAAATTTTAATAATATAGTTAAAAAAAGATGGATGTATCATAAAATGCCATTATATAATTTTTTCCTAAGCTAAGTCAAAATTTTAGTCTCTGGTGTCCCTCGTCATCCATTATGTCCTCATTTGATATGACATGATCTGCTACCATGGCCTCATCTGCCTCCTATAATACACAACATAGTCAATAATTTTTAATACAACAATTATGTCAATTCAATGAATATGCTATTCAACACAAAGCTTCACTTTACTCATATATTTGACATATTGATACATGTTAATTTGTTGTAAAACAAAAATAATTTTATGAACCTAGGTATATACATCGAGCCAAAATTTTGATAATAAAAGTATCCAACATCCATATCCCACATGGGCACCCTAATTTTAAAACATTTCCCTTGATCATAGAATCACATTTAGTCACCATTCCTATGCATTTTCAACCAATAAGTTTGATCTAAAAGGCCTCATGGAAAAAAAATTGACTCTCTCCTGTATGTTGTAGTATTTGATAAATATTAAAGAGCTTCCTCATTTGGTTGAGGTTGCTTTGTCTTCTTAGCTATATTATATTTGCAGATTCCATTGTCATATCTTCATTGACCCACTTTCCTTTATATGATTTAGTAGTTCTACATCGTCAACATCATATGAACATGGTCTCCTCTACATCGTGTAATGCACAACAACGACAATATTTTTTAGTACACCAATCAAATCCAATTATTAGCAATGAAAATAATAAGTGTAGGGGTAGAATTATTGGTATACTATATTTTGAATAGAGTATAATTTGTCTTTACAACATAAAAATTTATTGAGATTACCATTTTTTCCACATGTAGCACACCTTACCACTAGTGTGTGTGACAATGTTGTTTCATTCCTCATTTATAACTTAGTTTATGCAATCATTTTAGAGCTAATTAAGTTACTCTATACAGTGAATTTAGTATATTATTGAAATTATGGTTATTCTACTGAATGTTTTCTATTAATTATATTTGATTTTATTTGAGAATAATATGATATCCCTATAACATTTCTATGTATAATTTTTTATGGAAAAAATAACTTGAGGGCACTAGAGTAGGTGCCATTTTTGCCGAATTTGACATCCCAACATGATCAAATTATTTTACCTGAGTTGAAACTAAAGTTGTTGTTTGGTGAATCAAAATATTCAACGATGGGAAAGTCAAAATTTTAAAATTCCCACGGGCCAAAAGTTCAAAATTAATTACCTTCCAACTATTGAACTAAGAAAAAAAGTCAGACTCTCTATTTCTCCCTTGAGAATTCTTTTCACTGTTGATAGGTGTGGAATTGGGATAGAAACGAATATGCTCCTCTACTAGCCTCGGTCTTGATATGGGATCTTTGAAGTCCACCCATTCTATTGTGGATGGATAGTTTCGATTCTTCCTTATTTTTCTCAAATTTGTGGCAGTAGTTCGAATACTGCAAAACAAATTGAGGAATTTTGATGATCTTCAATGGATTTTAAAGGATCTTAAGGATTTAGATGGCACTTACATAGGATCTTTATTTTTTTCCGTTTTTTGTCCAAAAATAGGAGTTGAAGAGTAAAATTACATTAGTAAAAAATGGCTAATTAGTTACTAAAAAAATGACTAAAATTTGCATATAAACGACTATTTTTCAATCAGTGACCAATAGTGGCTAATTTACAGTGTCTTATAACG
This sequence comes from Pinus tabuliformis, assembly GCA_031772625.1. NCBI lineage: Eukaryota > Viridiplantae > Streptophyta > Pinopsida > Pinales > Pinaceae > Pinus > Pinus tabuliformis. The sequence continues at coordinate 476,643,883 of CM062815.1, forward strand.
CGACCAAATTTTATTCGTACTTAGCTTAGTCATTAATTGGTTGTCTCAATTTTATTGTCTAGTAATATATTTAGTCATAAATTTGGTCATTAATTTAGTCGTTAATTTCCACAATTAATGACCAAATACATAAAAAAATATACTACTACATGATCACCCGAGAAAACCAATTAATGACCAAAGAAATATGACCAAAATGTTGGTCACGTTATAAGATACTATAAATTAGTTACTAATACTCATAAATATGCAAATTTTAGTCATCGTTTGAAACCAATTAATGACCAAAGAAATATAACTAAATTTTGGTCATGTTATAAGATACTATAAATTAACTACTAATAGTCGTATATATGCAAAATTTAGTCGTCATTTGTAATCACAAATTTATCATTTACTGTAGTAATTTGTTTTGGTAGTTTCATATTCAATATATAAATGACTGATTTAGCACTTTATATTGATTTCATTTACTTTCATTAATAATCATTATAAACGACTAATTTAGTTGTTGTATACTTATTTTATTTGGGTTCATCATCAATCAATATAAAGTACTAATTTAGTAGTTTTAGTTTTGGATTGATTTTATGTGTTCATTATTAATGAACATAAATTAATTAGTATAATTTTGTGAGTAAATCAAAAAAATGTCATAAAATGTGTATTTTCACCTAATATGAAAACACAAAGTTACATATGTTAATTAAAATACTAAGTAATACCAAATACAACTATAAATAACTTCAACCACATAAATTATATTATATGAAATAACAATTATTACAATGAGTTTCCAACTTAATATTGGTTGGCCTACATTTTACACATGACATATTGTTTTATCACTTCAAACCATTATCATTGTGTTGTTAAGGCATTGCAGGTGAAGTCACCAACTCTAAAGACTTCACTATCAGTATGCACAATATCAGCTTTAAAGACATCACTAGATTGGTGATCTTCTCTCTCTTTCTACATCTGCCACTCTAGTGTTATTGTTCTCCTCTTCCTTCAATTCCTGCTTCTTACCATTAATACTCAATTTCTCTTCTAAAAATGAAAGAAGATACAATGTAAAGTATAAGAAATGAAAGCTGATGAGAAGTGGGATACAAACTAAATTAGACTATAAAAGATTTATATGACATATACCTCAACATCAACAATGTCAACGTTATTTTTCACCCAAAAAGTAAGAAACTCAAACTAGTTTTCTTTAGTTGGGTGATAGTGGACACTATGTGGCCAGATGATGTGTATATACAAAGAAAATAAAATGTTGCCATAGAAAAGAATACATTACAAACATAATATTCAACCTTCAGGAAAAGCTTAGGCATAATCATGTCAACTAAGTTACATGCTAAAAAGCTAAAATTATAGATAACTTGTGAAGAACTTGTGGAGTTTTTTGTAGTTGACTTAGTGATACAATCTTTGAAATTGATTTTGATTGGATTTCTAGTTTTTGCAATGTAGGATTTTTCACAAATGTTATATACTTAAATATTTCGCAAGGTTTTAAAAAAATTGTAATATTCCTATTATAGATATTCTAAATATCATAATGAGTATACCATGGATATACAGAGTGGAAATTAGTGCTAGGAGTGGGGTAGTGGAACGTTCTTGATTTCAAATAGAGGGATAGGTGAAAGTCTTTGTCAATTTGAGGGATGGATTAACTATTGGTTATGGAGGAGTTATGGAGATGGTTTTTTCTCTCTTTTAAATCTTTAAATGACTTGAGTAATAAATACTTTATAATAGACTTTAGTTGGGTCGTAATGAGAATGATATATATACATATATATGAATTTATTATCAAAATAATTATAGACAAAAACATTCAAAAAAAAAAAACCAAACCCTTTTCATTATTTTGATTTATATTTTAATAGTAAAAAAATATCAATAAGTTCTGAGTGTAGCTCAATTGAAAAGTACCAACCCAACTTAATTTCCTATTTCCCTAAATACAAATATATATGTAGATATAAAATTAACATTTAAAAACTACTTAACTTAATTTTCGAAAAAATTAAATTTAAATTATTAAAATTTTTATATTTACAAACTGAGCATTCAATTCTTATGAATATAGGAAAGTAAAAAAAATAGTTTTTTTAATGAAAATACATGAATTTATATTAGGTGTCACAACCAACAAAAAAGAAATTGAGCGTTGAACATGATCTAGGACCTAGGTGGATCTTGAACTGCAATTGAATCTACTCATATTTGTTATGTCTAGTATTGTTTTGAGACTAGGATGGTCATGGATAGTAGTAGATCCCAACATGCTAAAACATTCAAATCTCTTAGATTCTTTTGAAGGGATATTCATTGCGTAGATTTCGGCATTCTGAATCCAACACAACTTGAATGGCTGAAATCTGACTTTGTATGAAGAAGTTATGTAAAGCCAAAGTTTAGGTCCAAGCTAGGCAAAAAGTCAAAAGTAAACTAGTCAAAGTCAAAGTCAATGCTCAAGGTTCCGATATTCAACAGTCAGCTCATGGTTTTGGTTGACCCATGGCACGTTCAAGTTTCACCAACTGTCTCATTCTGCTTGGTCAAATTTTTCATGGTTTATGATTGGTATGTTGATATTTGAGTTTGACAAATAATAGAGTGCTACGTGGGCCAATGGATGGCTACCATGTGGCCTCCGCATAGCATGTTAAAATTTGTTTATGAGCCTTCAAGGCCTCTGGGAGTTTCAAACCATGGACCTACCAAACAACATCATAGCACTTCACCGTTCCACCAACTATATTGCTTATTAACTATAGTCTTTGGAAACAATTTAAAATTTTGGCACATTCACATTTGGGGTTGGGCCAGGCATAAGCCCCAACCCTTGGTCATCACATCATTCGCCAGACCTTCGCGTAGGAGTGGTAGTGGATAGGATGGGGTGGTAGCCCAGGACCTAAGTTATATTGCAACCATAGGACCAGAACGAAAGGAATAGTAGAGGGGGTGGGGACCAACCCCAACCCTTGGTCACAGTACTTATCACCAGGTTGTAGTGCAGGGAGAAAGGAGCCACCAATGAGGAGCAAAGTTTTAGCTCTAGAACTTGTGTTATGGGTGCCATAAGACCAGGATACTAAGCTAGGAAAAGGATGCGAGAAGTTAACCCTGACCCTTGGTTCTCAGCAAACCATATGACCATACAACCGAGGAAGTGACACTTTTAGCAATTTTTTTGGAGTTTTCGTGGGATCAAATCTTTGACCTCTCGCCGGAAATACATGCACCTTACCATTAAGCCATCTATTAGTTATTACTATGTATGGTAAGGCAATTATATTTAAAGTGTATCGGCTAAGAGTTTGGGGGAACGATATGGTGGGAGCCCGCCATATCTGGCGACTCTGCAATATTCCTCGATATAGTTATCTTCATCGCCAATGTTAACGAACCCTACCAGCACATTGGATAATGTTTATGTGCGAGTCTTCAATGCCATTAGATAAAACTTAAGGTTATGGTTACGTACACAATTTGAGAGAGGCCTACGGGCCATGAAATTTAAATGATATGCATTGTATTATGTTGGTTGGTGGGGTGGTGCGTCCATTGACCCCGCCACCAAAACTATTTTAAAATTTTAATATTATCCTATCCCAAAGAATTTCCAAATAATCATTACAAAATCACATTGATCGTAGATTGAACCCTCAATCGAGGTCTTTTTAAGTAGCGCACTGAACCAATGAGCCACATCAAGTTGTGTTGTAACACTTGCATTGTCAAACCCATCTATATTTTGAGAAGAGATTGTTTTTTACTTTCCATAGTCATACGTAACCCTTTTTTAGAATTTAAAAAGCCTAGATAGGGGTTTTGAGGCGTTCTAGATGCAAAGGAAGAGTCATTTTCTTCAATGGAGAGATTGTTTTTTCAATGTGATATGGAGGAAGACAACCACAATACTTTTTTTTAAGCAGTAATATTATTACTTTTTTATCTTGAATTTGAGTACGAGGACCTTTTCTACATAGTTCTCTTTATTTTGGTGCAACAACCTCTTTCTAAAACTGAGTCAGATTATGAGTGAAATTTCTCTGTAGGAAGAAGTTTCTTGAAGGGAAATAGTGCCACTCCATCATCAACTTGACTCTAAAAGATGAGGAATTTTTATGTACTCACTTTGTAGCTAGGATCAATAAAGTCGCCTAGCCATTGGAGAACGGCCCAGAGACGTAGCCCACGAGGGATGAACTTTGTTAACAACTGGTTGTGTATTTTCCTTTATACCATTTTTGGGTTTTGAATGTTTTGTTTCATCTTTAAATTAATCTAAATTTGATTATTCATATTTGAATAAGCTATGAGCTAAAGACATAAGTTTTAGAGCTTGCAAAGTGTCAGAGAACGATCAACCCATTTTCTAGATCAATTGGTATCAGAGTAGCTTCTGACCAGATTACAAGTATGGGCATAAGCATGAAGTAAATGTGGTTACAAGATTTTGAAGAATTTAATCAAAAATATCGAAAGGAAAATGTTGAATTACAACGCATGGTGAAAGCATTGCAAGAAGATAAACAAAGAGTGCAAGCAAGGATCCAAGCCATGCAGGGAAGTCGAAAGAGTGGAAGTCTCTCAGATCAAAATCCATATATCATTGGAAACAATGAGTTATATTAGTAGTCGGATGAAGAAATTTTATATCCATCTCCTATTCCAAAAGAACAATCATTGGAAGAAGAGATTGGTATTGTTTCCTCATTTTCTGAGGAAATTTCTTATGTACCAACATCTGAGCAAGTTGATTCAGAAATAGAGAAGGAAGAGGCTTCAAGCCATCATGATATTGGAGCTTTCAAAAAATATACTAAAGGAATTTCTATGAAGTTGATGAACATAATGGGATTTAATCAAGGTCAAGGCCTTAGCAAGCATGCCCAAGGTAGACTCCTACCAATATCAGTTTAGGAAAGATCCCAATATGAAGGATTGGAATTTGACCAATCAACATGTGACTATTGTGGAAAGAAAGGTTACATAGTAGATTGATTTTGGTCATTACATCCTGAGCAAATGCAGAAAAAGATGTAGGATCACAAAGGTAAGTAAACGAGTCATTCTAGCAATGATTCAGAAAGAGGGTCATCTAATAAAAACTTTTTTATGGAGATTATTAAAAAGACATATCCATGTACTCTCTGTGAAAGTAGTGCCCATTATGTAGCGAGTGCTCGAAGCAGAAGGTTTACATTAAAAAGGTACATGCTACAAGGAGTATTCCGTGGAAGGATGAAGCAACACTACAAGTAAAGAAAAGCTTAAGAAAGACTTTGGTACAGTCAAGGAAAGACTCACCATACTCAAAACAAAGCTTGGGGAGATCGAACAAGAAGAGGACCATTATAGACTCAGGAGAGAGAGAGATTTCACAATGTAAGCTAAAAGGACATTCAAAAATCACATGTCCAATGCTACCACATGAATTGATAGCAGAACAATTAGAATGAGGGGAAGCAAAAGAAACTAGCAAGGAAGAATGTAAATCTCCAAAAAAATTGTTTACTTGGAACTGGGTAGATTTCATGCCTTATGTTTAATTGTCAATTATGTCTATGATTTTTCATCACATCGGTAAGTCTAGTTGAGTCTGTAATAGGGTCTAGACTATTTATGTATTGATTATTGATGTAATAAATTCGTTATTGTAATAAATTCATTATTGTAATAAATTTTTGGTGGACCAAAAGTATTTTAGTAGGAAGGTATGATGCAGGTGGATCTTGAACTGCAATTTCATCTAGTCATATTAGTTATGTCTAGTCATGTTTTGAGACTAGGATAGTCATGGATATCAGTAGATACCAACATGCTCAAAAATTCAAAGTTCTCAAATGCTTTTTAAACTAGCTTCATTGTGTAGATTTTGTTGTTCTGAATCCAACACAACTTAAATAGCTGAAATCCGACTTCGTAAGAAGAAGTTATGTAAAGTCAAAGTTCAAGTCCAAGATGGGAAAAAAGTTAAAGGTCAACTGGTCAAAGCCAAAATCAACACTCAAGGTTCTGAAAATCAATGGCAAACTCATGGTTCTGGCTGACACATGGCACGTTCAGGTTTTTCCAAGTGTCTCATTTTGGTTGGTCGAATTTTTCATGGTTTAATATTTGTTGGTTGATATTTGAGTTTGAAAAATAATGGAGGGCTACGTGGGACAAAGGATGGCTGCCACATGGCCTCCCCATAGCATGTTAAAAAAAAATTATGAGCTTGAAGTGCCTCTGGGAGGTTCAAACCATGGACCTACCAAACAACATCACAACACTCCACCGTTCCACCAAGTATGTTTCTTATTAACTATAGTCTCAAGCGGCAATTTTAATTTTTCCGCATACATATTTGGCATTGGGCCGGACATAAGTCTCGGCCCCTGGTCATCGCATCATTCACCTAACCTTGGCATAGGAGTGGTAGCGAAGAGGATAGGGTAGTAACCCAGGCCCCAAGTTCCATTGCAACCAAAGGACCATAACGAAAGGCATAGTAGAGGGGATGGTTACCAGCCCCAACCCCTTATCAGAATACTTATCACCGGACCGTGGCATATGTGGAAAGGAGCCACCAATGAGGGGTGAAGTTTCAGCTCTAGCCCTTGGTGCTATGGGTGCCACAAGACCAGGATACAGAGCTAGGCATAGGGCATGGGAAGTTAACCTCGACCATTGGTTCTCGGCACACCACATGACCATACAGTCGAGGAAGTGGAACTTTTTGCAAACATTTTGGAGTTTCCATGGGATCGAACCCGTGACCTCTTGCCAGAAATACATGTGCCTTACCACTAGGTAATCGGTTAGCTCTTACCATGTATGGCAGGGTGATTATATTTAAAGTGTATCGGTAGAGAGTTTGGTGGAAGGATATGGCAGGAGCCTGCCATATTTGGTTTCCCTGCCATATTCCCCGATATAGTTATCCACCTCGCTAATGTTAACAAACCCCTCGAGTGCATTGGATAAGGTTTATGCACAAGTTTTCAACACAATTGGATAAAACTTAAGGTTATGGTTATGTACATAGTTGGAGAGAATCCTATGGGCCTTGAAATTTAAATGACATACATTGTATTTGTTGGATAGTTAGCATTTTCTAGATGGCTAGTGGCCTAGTGAAGGCACCTTCAAGTGTGTTGGCATTGATGTCAATGGCCATGTTGAGGAGATGTGTTGGGAAGTTGGCATTGCCTAACTATTTGCAGATGTGTTGGCACTAATGTCAACCAGAATAGCCTGGATTCTTGTTGCAGCAGATGTTGATAGTGATGGCCCAGGAGGAATCTCGTGGTAGCTACAGCCTTCTTGTCGAGAATCATCATAGTAGCAGGCTTATTGGAGAAGCCATAAAATGACGATTACAATGATGGACCAGATGGAATCTCAAGGTAGCTATAGGCTTCATGTGGAGAATCATCACAATAGTAGGCTTATTGGAAAAGCCATCAAATGATGAACTAATGTGATGTTCAAGATGGAAGTCCATCATAGCTATTGGCTTCATGCAAAGGATCACCATTGCAGGTGTGATTTCAGTTGTCCAGAGAGTTAAGGAGAAGAAGAGTGGAAAAGAATTTGGAGGCATATTAGAGGTGGTAGATGGGCTCATGGACTACATCAGACCCCCTCCATTAGAAAGAGCTTTGGAATCACTTTCCAATGATATGTCAAAGTTAAAAAATGGACTCCTAGATCAAAAGTTATGCCCTGCTGAAGTTCAGGGACTTGGAGTCCTAAGAAGGTTTGGATATCGGAGATCAGAATATTGGAGGTTAGGAATATCAGCCCAGAAGGAGATTAGAACCCTGGAGATTAGTGTATCGATGCATCAATGATGGGAGGTTAGCATATCAAGCCATCTCGGTGATCACATTATCGACGCATCGCAATCGAAGGTCAACACTTGGTTATATCGACACAGTTGGCGATCATGCCATATTGGCAATCAGAGGAGATCAGAAACATGATGGAAGAGATCAGCACATGGTTATAGGCTAACTGGCAATTGTACATCAGAACTTTCCAAGGGTTAACCCTTTATAAAGGTACGATATGGGGAAAACGCCAATTGCATAAAAAAATGTCGTGAAGGCCAAAAGAGAAATTACAAAGGAATTCATTGTAAAACCAGGGTAGGAAAGGCCTTTTTCTCTCTCCTCAAGGAGGAAACATAGTGGCATCGGATTGGTCCCAATAAGGACACATCACAATAGATATGTCTTGAGCAGGACACATGGCAAGATGTGATTGGTTCCGTTAAGGTACAAGTGGTAGTTGATGTCAGCATGACATGGCGGTATGGGAGGACATGTGGCAGCTATTCTTTACCATATTGGGTGTTCTAATGGGCCATATCTGAGTGACACATGTCACCACTTAGGAAATGCCACGTGGTAGTGATGGCGATTGTGAAAGTATGAAATCGGAGGATGGTGATTTCTTGCATGTGGTAACACTTTCTTATGTTTCGATAAGGGGGCTCTGATGTGATAGCGCATGGTCATGAGAGTTAAAAGGACCAAAGATGTGGAGCTAGAGCCGAGCACTGAGATCTCTGAAGAAAATCAAAATTTGGCGATTAGGGGTTGGAGCTACTTGGCACTTGGTAAAATTTGAAAAAGGCTAATGAGTGGGAGTTCATTATATGTTAGCTCTTAGTTGAAGAACTAATAGAAAACCAAGGGCACAACACTTTAACAAAGGAAAATGGTCCCCGACAGAGTGTTGAAAGACTTAGCACCTTAAGGCTAAGCCCTTGGTCACTACACTCAGTCCTATGGTGAAGATTCGATCAGGGCCAATGTGAGAAGGGGCTTGTCATATCAGAGGTTAGCAATCGGCAGTTTTCAAACATAGCACCATTATGGAGTTGCGATGGAGGAGCTTCGATATAGAAATATGATGTATTTTCTTAGATAAGCATAGTACAAAGCATTGACGGGTATATGGGTTGCAATATGAAGAGTAAATGCAGAGGAAAAGGAGTTGGTCATTGGGAATAAATGAAAAATAGGAGATCCATGCTGAAGTAATGTGAGCCATGGGTACACATGCGGAGTCTCAGTGGAGTGTGGATCTGGAATAAGAGTAAATTATTAGCATGGAGAGTCTCAGTGATGGGATACCTGCAGACAGAGAGGATTGCACCTCGTTTGAGTGTGCAGTGGGCTGAGAATTTATTCTTAGTATGGAGGAAACTATCAATGTGTCCATTCCCATGGTTGATGCAGTGGCAGAGACCAAGACTAATGTAATAGTAGGATGGAGAGGCCATCCCAAGGTACAATGTGTTGTGCTGAAAGAGGATAGTGTGGTAGCATTGATCAAGGGGACAACAGAGGAAAAACCCTAGGAGATCGAATGAGCAATTTGGGGGAAGCAGCATAGTTGCTTAAGAGCCAAGAGTATATAGCTCTATGAGTGTGCGTTGCTGTGAAAGGCTCAAAGAGAGCCAGTTCTGCAAAAGAAGGCAAAGAGTACCTAAGCAGAGAAAAAGAGACCACGAGAGCAGTGCTCTGTGTGTAAGGATGTAGTTGCATGTGCACTATGTGAGAAAGGTCAAAGTTCCTCTGTGCTCTATGTGTTAGGTCGGCCTATGTGTTGTTTAAAAGGACAAGGTTGCATGTGTTGTGACAGAGGCCTAAAGTTCCTGTGTGCGGAGAAAGGAGGTCGAGAACAGTGAGTCTATGTTGTTAAAGAGAAGAAGGCCGAGAGCTCCATTCCAATGAAGAGTAGAAAACATAGAGCTTGCATGAATGGTGATAAATGACTGTTGTTGAGCATATTAGAGGAGTGTTGCAGAGTGCTCCAAAGTGAGAAATGTGAGCAAGAGATCAAATCTGTTATCAGGTAGAGTGGCTACAAAATTACAAAGTACATTTAGTTCCTATTTGAATGTGGGTTGGTTCCTGCATACTAGAAATTGGTGCTTCCATTCTCTAGTGGGTGCTTGAGAAGGCATGGGGGTTGGTGCCTCCTGCAATTTGGTGCTTGCAAAAATCCAAGGAGCTGTAAGTTGGTTCTTGCAGCAAATCCATGAGGTCAGGGCCTCACATGGTACTTCTGGTAAGCTAGACAGGTGTCTACAACAAGATGGATTTGGTGCTTCCTACTAGTCGGTGCTAGCAAACAATCAAAGGGGGTTGGTGCTTCTTGTGAGTGGCTGCTCACAAAAAAGATTGATTTAATAGAGTAGTTTCTCTTATTTACATCAATAACAACAACACGTTTTGTGGTTTTTTACTGAAAGGGTTTCCACGTGAAAACCTTGTGTCTCATGTCTATGATGCTCATGGTGTATGCTTGTATGTTGATATTATATTGTTGCTCATTTTATGATGGTTGCCAAGTTTAAATTAGGAAAGTAAATTGGCATAAAAAGTTTAAATTATCCTTAATATTGATTCATTTCCCTCTCAGTATTATCATTGTTTCCAATAGTATTATGTTGGTTGGTGGGGTGGCGAGTCTATTCACCCCACCACCAAAACTATTTTAAAACTTAAATATTATCCTATGCCAACTAATTTTTGAATAATCATAAAAAAATCACATTGATTGTCAATCAAACCCCTGAATGAGGTCTTTTTAAGCAGAGCGCTCAACTAATGAGCCACATCAAGTTGTGTTGTAATGTTAACAATGCCAAACCCATCTATGTTTTGAGTAGATATTGTCTTTGAATTTCTGAAGTCATACGGAAGCCTTTTTTAGCATTTCAAAAGCCTAGATAGGGGTTTTGAGTTTTTTTAAACACAAAGGTAGAGTCAATTTCTTCATTGGAGTAGCTATTTTTTTAGTATGATCTTGAGGAATACAACCACAACACTTCTGTTTTGAAACAATCATATTATTGCTTTTTGAACTCAAATTTGAGTATGAGGACCTTTGCTACATAGTCCTCTTTGTTTTGGTGCAACCACCTCTTTGTAAAACTGAGTTAGATTATGAGTGAGAGTTCTCGATGGTGAGACATTTTTTGAAGGGAAATATTGCCACTCCATCATCATCTTGAATCTAAAAGACGAAGAATATTTATGTACTCACTTTGCAGCCGAGATCAATAAAGTGGCCTAGCCTTTGGAGAAGGCCTGGAGATATAGCCCAGGAGGGGTGAACTCCCTTAACAACTCGTTTTCTTTTCCTTTATGTCATTTTTGCATTTTGAATTTTTTCTTCATCTTTAAGTTCATTTAAATTTAATTATTCATCTTTGAATAAGCTATGAACTAAATACATAATTTTTAAATATTGAAAAGTGTCAGAGGACGATCAACCCCTTTTCCAAATCAAAACATGATGAACGTAACTTCGTTAAAAATAATTGAGGAGAAACCCTCATAAGGTAGGCACTTAAATTTGTATGGAAAACTATTCACGAGCATAGTGGAGGTGATTGCCAACTAAGGATCGACCTCATTAAACAGTTGGTCAGCATGTGTGAAGTAGATATGCTTGCTCTCAAATTTATGTTTACAGTATCAATTGTGTGGTCTGCACTGAGTTCATCAAATATTTTTCTTGCACTCAGTTCCTCAACTAGTTTTCTTGCACCGAGTTCATCAACTAGTTTTCAAAAGTGAAATGAATCCTCACGCGATTGAATTAAAAGAGAGTAAAAAGGGAGTAAAGGACAATTACTATTAGACCATGAATTGGGAGTATACAATCAGTGGCAACACTGCCCTATTTTCACAGTTCATTGCAATCCCCCAAAGACAATCTTTATTTTTTTAATTCTTTCAACATCACTTATTTCATAGCATATGTAATGCCTGACGTATGTAAAACATGCTACCTTATGTTCCTTACTAGCCATAAAATAGAACTCCATTACAGGCCTCAAGAAAATATCAAACTGCGCTCCCAGAGGCTCTCCATATACTCTAAATTTGGTGAAGAACCCTTCATAAAAGAGGTTATTTTGGTCTAAACAACTAGAAATCACATCCCTAATTGACAGGGGCTTATTCTAGTCTTGGATTCAATGTTAGACCTTATGAAGCAGATATAAAATCTAGGGCTTGAATATGAAATTTACCATATTTGGTTCATGCAATCCACATAACCTTGAAACAACAATTTTAAGTCAAACATAACAATTCTATTAAATTTTTATTATTTATATTCCTTTGAAAAGAAACAGTGTTATGAATGCTAACCATCCTACAAAGTCTGTTATACCATCCAAGGGAAGCACTTTTCATCCCAAAGAGAAACTCTAAAAGAAAAATTAACAATTTAAAGATAATAATAATAGCACAGATGTGGAGAACTTAAACCAAGGGATTCAAGTATAGGCCAAGAGAAAGAAAGGATAATTGAGTTAGAGCAAGACTAAAACTACCTCTAATAGGTGGAAAATGTGAAAGAATGTTTGACATCAAATGGGGCATCCTCAAAATAATGCATATTTTAAAAATCAAAATGAGAAAATAGGCCATGAATAATCCATTGACAACTTGGAAAACCAACTATCAAAGAGCCATTGAGATTCCATTTCATGATTAAATTTCATCTTTTACACTTTTCCACTATATTGTACTGACAAGGCCAATACTTAGCAGATAGAAGACCAAAATTGCTCTAGTGAAGTGGCTTAGTTATTTCCATCAAAGTTAAAAAAATTACACTCCAAAAGTGTTATTGTGTCCCTATGAATTCAACCCCATCTCAAAAACAATACAGAGTTTCTCTAATGAGCATCTGACTATTAGCAGATGGCTAAAACATTTTGACCTCCTAAGATATACAATTACTAGTTATAAATCAAATTTGAAGGAAAAACATTGACAAAGAAGTCTAGTTGTAAGTACCATATTTCTTGCTTCTAAAATTATTCTCCTTTCCTATGACTAATTGTAGATATGCACCTGAATGGTTTCCATTATAAATATGTTGGGACTCTTAATGTCCACCTAGAGTATACTTGGCATCATTGGCACTTGGCCTCTCTTATGAGGATACCATGATGATATTTTTTTCTTCAAGTCTAAATGGAATTTCAAAGGGTTAGCTTGAGAACCATGGGAAGGGAAGGTTGTGAAGGAAGTGATGTCTCTCCATGTTGAAAATAAAAAAGTTTTCACTATGTTTAAGAAGGCCCTGGACCTTAAAATTGATAAAATGAGTCAAGAAGAAATAATTTTTGTTCCTCCATTTGAAAGTGATGAAGAAGAAATTGAAGAAACATTTCCAAGTTTAATGGTAGGTAAAGAAGAATGCATTTTTGGTCCTCCATTTGAAAGTGATGAAGAAGCAATTGAGAAAGATTTTCCAAATTCAATGGAAGGTCAAATTTGGGTTCTAGGCATAGATCTTTAAATATTCTCAGGAACGGTAGATGTTTCACAACCTATGTCCATGGCTAGCTGCAATACAAACCCTCTTTTGTTTGGAGTAGACCCAAGCTTCAGTTTTCATAAAGGAATTGATTAATTTTGTGTTATGAAACCAGCTCAAGAAAAATATAGAAAAGATAGATCAACGCCTTAGAATTCAGCCTCTTCGAGGGGGCAACCTCCTTTACATTACATAAATGAACAATTCTTGGATGATACAAATTACAAAACCTCCTTTCTATATATAGGAGTCTAAGGAGTCACAATATAATCTAGCTGACCTAACAATAATAATATAAAGCCACAAAAATAACAATAGAGGGATTCTATGGGGCACATAAATAACAATATGGGGGTAATAGGGGCACAACAATATAAATAAGGGGTATAACTACAATAGTAATGGGGTAATCACTAGTATTATAGGGACCCAACATGCCCCTCTCCTTCAAAAAGGTGTTGTCTTCAACGCTTGAGTAGTTCTGGATACTTCTGCATAAAATTCTCATCCTCCCATGTGGAATATTCAATGGATAAGTTCTTCCACTTGATAAGATACTCTGAAATTGATCGATTTCGTAGCTATCGAGTTCTTGTTTCTGTGACTACTTCTGGTTCCAATATAATTTTTCCTTCCTCGTCAAAGTTCTGGCAATATTGTTCGAATTGGGAGCTTGTTTCCTATAACCTTCTTTAAACATGAAACATGGAAAACTGGGTTCAATCGAGAAGTTGCAGGAAGCTCCAATTTGTATGCCATAGTACCAATCTTTTGTAACACCTTGTACGGACCATAATACTTTGGTGATAATTTATTATCCTTCTTAGCTTGCTTTAGGGACATTTGCTTATATGGTTGTAGCCGTAGGAATACCCAATCACCTACATCAAAATTTCTTTCACTGCAATGTTGATCTGCTTATTGTTTCATTCTATTTTGTGCCAACACGAGGTTATCCTTTAAGAGTTGGAGGACTTGTTGTTGATGTTCGATGTGATGTTCCACTGCCTGAACCTTAGAATTTTCTCTTAAATATGATGTGATGGATGGTGGTTGATAGCCATAAAGTGCCATAAATGGGGTCATTTTTGTTGTTGTATGGAAGGAAGTGTTATACCACCATTTAGCCAGAGGCAACCATTTGACCCATTGTGTCTGTTTATCCGATACAAAGCAACGAAGATATCCTTCCAAACATTTGTTTGCTATCTCAGTTTGCCCATCAGATTGAGGATGATAAGATGAGCTATGAGCTAACTGAGTACCAAGACAAGAAAATAATTCTATCCAAAAATTTCCAGTGAAAATGGGATCCCTGTCACTTACAATAATCTTTCGGTTTCCATGTAGCTTTTGAACTGTCTCCATAAATGCAGTAGAAACTGTACAGGCTTTAAATGGATGTGAAAATGCACAAAAATGTGCATACTTGGTAAGTCTATCAACTACCACCATGATGACATTATTTCCCTCAGACTTGGGTAAACCTATGATAAAATCCATTGAAACCTCCTCCCAACGTTGGCTTGGAATGGATAAAGGTTGTAATAGACCCAGTGTCTTAATTGTTTCCACTTTATTTTGTTGGCAAACCAAACATTCCGACAAACTTTTGAATATCTGATTTAAGGCCATCCCAAAAAATTCCTTCTTAACCCTGTGGTATGTTTTTAAAAATCCTGAGTGCCCTCCTAAGGGAGAAGTGTGCAATTCCATAAGAATATTTTGTTTTAGCTGGGAATTCTTACAGAGGTATAAGCGATCTTTGTACCATAACGAATCATTTTTCCAACTAAATGTATCAGACGTACTGGAATCTTGTTGTAGCTTTTGAATAAGTGCCCACACTTCTTTCTCATTCTTCCATTCCTCCCTTGCTTCTTTTATCCAATCTAGTTGGATAATAGAAATGGCACACAACAATGCTTCCACATCCTCATCCTTTCTTGAGAGTGCATCTGCCACCACATTTTGCTTCCCTTTTTTGTAGATGATTTCAAAGTCATAACCCAACATCTTTGTGACCCACTTTTGTTGCTCTTCAGAGGATAATCTTTGTTCTAAAAAGTATTTAAGGCTATCATGATCCGTTTTTACCTTGAAGTGTCTTCCCATTAGATAAGGTCGCCATTTCTTAAGTGCATGGAGTATTGCCAACATTTCCTTCTCATAAATAGCTTTGCTTAAAAACTTTCCCTTGATTGGACGACTTTCAAAAGCAATGGGTCTTTCATCTTGCATTAGAACAGCACCAATTCAATTTCCTGAAGCATCACATTCCACAATAAAGGTTTTTGTGAAGTCCGGTGTAGCTAAGACCGGTGCCTGGCACATTGCCTCTTTAAGATGTTCAAAGGCCTTTGTTGCTTCCAGAGTCCATGAAAATGCATCTTTCTTCAATAATTTTGTTAGAGGTGCTGCTATTCTCCCATAATTCTTAACAAACTTGCGATAATACCCTGTCAACCCATGAAATCCTCGGAGATGCTTTATGGATGTGGGGATTTTTGTTGGCATTATGAGACAAGTATTGTCCTTGATGGCAAATCACACTGATAACAAATCATAGTGCAGAAGGATAGCAGCAAGGAATTGATGATCAGTCTACAAGTATGAAGAAAAATATATACACGCTGGTTCACTTTATACCAAGTTGCGTATACAAGCAGGTTCACTATATACCAAGTCGCGTATACGTAGGTTCGCTATATACCAAGTCGCGTGTACACGCTGGTTGGCTTCAGTAAAAGCGCGTGTATGTGGAAAACTTATCTTTGGTCCACGGCGGTTATTCCTTGGAAGTTGTGCCTATGGTTTTGGACCTTGGTGTCTCGACGGACGTGTTGATCCCTAGTTTTGAAGCTGATGGTATTGGATTTCTATGGTTTTGGCTCTTGGTATTGAACAAGGCCTAAGGCTATATAAGGAGAAGGAAATCATTAGGCAAGGGTATCTGAAAAAGTCTTGAATATTTGATGAAGTATTAGATCCAGTATGCAGGTTATTGGTTGATGATGTATTGCTTGATCTGAGCTAAGGAGAGATCTCATCGGTTGATGGAGAACAAGATCTAAGGAGAGATCGGGATCAAATGGTTTGAAATGAACTATCTTTATATGGTTGATTATGCATATTTCTAGATCTGCATACTGACGCAATGTTATGTTCTGGGTATAACTGAAATCTGGTACAGCTGCAAGTTATGAAAAATTATTTTTAGATCTGTACGCAGGTTGTCTTCGGTAAAACCGCGTGTATACGCGGGTTGCCTTCATTGTAGTAGCGTATATCTTTTGGAGCTTGATTTTTGGGGTTGCAGCTGGATTTGACTGTTATTGCAGAGTTCTGTAGTCTGCTCTGTGTTCTGGTGACTGGGTTTGACAGGGTTTCAGTGGTTCAGTGATTCAAAGATTGATGATGCTAGTATTGGTTTTCTTATGCTTCAATGATTCGTGAATGAATCATGGTCTTCAGATTGTAATGTTGTGCTTCAGGAGTATCCAGTCTCAAAATTGATGAAAAGTGGTACTTGAAGGAAATAAGATTGTAGGCCAGCACCTACGTACTAGTATCTCAGCTAGTACAAGAGCAAAGGGGGTTGGAGCTCCCTTCTAAGGAAGTTTGGAGAACGAGAGAAGGTTGAAGCCTTCTGCAGGTTGTAGCCTGCGTACTGGTATAAGGCTGCACCAGTACAAAAGATTGTAAACTGAAGTTCTTATTAAAGAAAGATAGAGACGACTTGCAGCAGGTGGTTTTCACCCACATTGGGTTTCCACCTTATATCATGGTGTTCATGTGTGTGGCTTTTGTGTGATGATCTGTTCTTCTATACTACATCTGTTTACTCTTAATATGATGAATAATGCCCTGATGCATTTAACTGAAGATAAACTAACTGAATTATAAGATTTATGGTTATACACTGGTTTCTTTAGACACAGTAGCGTGTACACGCTGGTTCACTTAACTGAAGTAGCATATATGTTTCTGAGCATTGGAAAAGTTTTATTGATCTGATAATACTGATTCACCCCCCCTCTCAGTATTATTTCCAACAATTGGTATTAGAGCAGGTCCTTCAGAGAAGCTTGATCGCTTGAAGGTAGATCGTTCATCATGAGCAACTACGAGAGAGAAGCATCAATCAGGCCACCGATTTTTGATGGGAAAAACTTCAATTATTGGAAGGTAAGAGTTACTGCCTACCTTCAATCTCTTGGTACAGAAGTTTGGGACATCATAGAGACAGGCTACACTTTTCCTTCAGCTACTCCTACAGATGCAACCGAGAAAAAGAAATATGAAACAAATGCGAAAGCAGTCAATACTCTATTGCGATGTATATCTCAATCAGAATTCATGAAGGTAATGCACTATAAATATGCAAAAGAAATATGGGACAAAATTGTCACGAGCTATGAAGGAGACGAACAGGTAAAGCGTGCTAAACTTCAAACTCTCAGGATTAAGTATGAGACTCTCAGAATGTATAATGATGAAAGTGTGGCTAACTATTTCCTTAGGGTAGATGAGATTGTTAATTGCATGAAAAACTTGGGTGAAGAAATAAAAGAGGCTATTGTGGTTGAAAAGGTTCTAAGATCTTTGTCCCCCAAGTTTGAATCTAAAGTGTCTGCCATAGAAGAAAAGGAAAATCTGCAAATTCTTACTATGTCTCAGCTTCACGGGATTCTAACCGCTTATGAAATGAGAAAGGGAGGTCCATCAGACAGAAGAGAAGCTGCCTTCAAGGCTTCAGGCAAAGAAGAGTATTATGAAGCAAGTCACGTGCCAGAAGATGAAGAAGAGGAATCAAATTTTGTCAGAAATCTTCAAAGGGGTTCTGGAAGGTTCAGAGGTAAGTTACCTTTTAAATGCTTTACTTGTGGAAGAGTAGGTCATTATGCTGCCAGATGTCCTCACAAAAATAAGAATGACAAGGGAAAGGAACCTGTTAAATGGAACAAGAAACAAAATGAAAAGAAGAAAAGCTATTACACTCATGAAGATAGTGATGGTCTTTCAAATAGTGATGAAGATGAACAAGGTAATAGATATAAACTTTTAATGGCTTTTGAAGATGATGACTATATGGATGCTATAGATGTCGAAGGTTTTTGTGAAGAAATGAAAGATCTCAAAGTTTGCTTAGAAGAGAAGAGTGCTATTATTGATTCTCTACAATGTCAACTAGCTGAAAAAGAAAAACATCTTGAAAAATTGGAATGTGAGATTGTTTGTCTTAGAAAGGAGATTGAGAAAACAAAAGCGATTAATCTTAAATTTGTTAAAGGATCTGAAACCTTGGATGAGATTATCAATGTGCAGCGATCTCCTCTGATCAAGACAGGTCTTGGATATAATGGAGAAACATCTCAAGAATCTACCTCTAAAAGCTATCTTGATGCAGCAAGGAGAAGCGAGCAAAGGCCAAATAAAAGTCATCAGGTGAATCAGGGACAGTTTACCTCAAGAACAAATAAAGACCATCAAGAAATTTGGGGACAAACTGCCTTAAGGACAAACAAAAGCTACAATCAGCCTCAGGTAAAATCTTCCCAATTTGCTCCAAGAATGAATGTGAATAGAAGCTACAATCGGTTGGATGATAGATCTGATTATCGCAGAAGTTTCTTTAATGGCCAATGCTTTTCTTGCCATAACTTCGGTCACAAAGCAGCTCAATGTGTTGCCTACAAGACAATCATGACTAGAGAAGCTCAAAAGCAAGGAAGAATGACTGGAACCATGAAAAGGACTTATAACAACGTTTCGGTTCTTGAAAATGAAGTTGAATGCTCTATTTGTAATAACTTTGGTCATGAAGACTCTGAATTCAGGAGCAGGTTCTGGAAGACAACTCAGAAGGAACAAACCTCAAATGTCAGAACATGGAGAATAAAGGAACCGCAACCAGAAAGATGTGGGATAGCCTTTTATGTAGAAGGTTAAGAAAGTCTATGGTACATTGACAGCGGATGTTCGAAGCATATGACAGGGGACAAAGAAAAGCTTGAGTCATATACCGCATTAGAAAAGGGGAAGAAAGTTTCTTTTGGAAACGATATCTCTGCAGCCATAAAAGGAAAAGGTGTTGCTCCATTAAAAGAGAAGGTCAAAGCTGGAAATGTTTTGTATGTTGATGGATTGAAGCATAATCTTCTGAGCATCAGTCAGATGTGCGATCAAGGAACAGAGGTAATATTTAGATCAAATGGATGTTGTGTTCGTGATCTTGATACAGGTAAAACAGTGATCAAAGGAAGAAGGACTCCAAATAATCTATACATATTTGAAGAAGGACCACAACAATGCTATTTGAGCAAGGATGATGAACACTGGCTATGGCATCGGAGGTTGGGGCATCTAAGCTTTTCACAAATAAGGAAAGCATGCAAATATCAGGCAGTTCGTGGTCTTCCAGATATCAAAATTCCAGACAACACTATATGCAAATCTTGTCAGTTTGGAAAGCAAACCAGAACTAACTTTCCAGAGAAGGAAGGATCAGCCAACATACCTCTTGAGCTAGTCCATACAGATGTATGTGGTCCATTTAGGAAAAGGACACCTCGAGGAGAAGAATATTTGATATTATTCATTGATGATTTCTCCAGGTTTGTCTGGTTAGGGCTTATGAAACACAAAGATGAAGCATTCGAAAAATTCAAATCCTTCAAAGCTTTGGTTGAAAATGAATTAGGACATAAAATTAAGTGCCTCAGATCTGACAGAGGTGGGGAGCTTACCTCAAACGAATTTCTCGATTTCTGTGAAGAACATGGGATAAGAAGAGAATACTCTACAGCTAGAACTCCTCAGCAAAATGGGGTTGTGGAAAGAATGAACAGAACAATCCAACAAATGGCTCGTGCTATGCTTGATGAATCAGGTACTCCCGCAACTTTCTGGGGTGAGGCTGCACATGCTGCGGTTATTATTCTTAACAAAACAAATGTCCGAGTAAACAGCACTCAAACACCTCATGAGCTCTGGAGTGGTGAGACTCCTTCGGTGAAGCATTTCAAAATCTTTGGGAGCAAATGTTATATTAAGAATACTGATGAGCAACTTGGAAAACTTGAACCAAGAGCAGATGAAGGCATTCTTCTTAGTTATTCTCCACATAGCAAAGCATACAAGTGCTACAAAAAAAGACTTGGCAGAATTGTTGACAGCATTGATGTAGTGGTTGATGAGAAGGGATATATTCCTAGGCAAGTTCATCATGAAGACATTGAAGAAGATGAAGGCTACCCTCAAAGGCAGAATGATGAAGAAGAAGAACCTCAAGAAGAACCTCAAGAAGAAGAAGAACCTCAAGGAGAACTAGAGGAGCAGACAAGAATAGAAGAGAAGACTCCATCCAGATATGTTCAAAAGAATCATCCAGAATCTCAGATTGTGGGGCAGAAAGAAGCAGGAATACAAACAAGAAGAAGAATTGCAGAAACTTCAAGCTATTTGGCATTACTCTCTTCCACTGAACCACAAAATGTGAAAGAGGCATGCAAAAATGAATGTTGGGTCAAAGCAATGGATGAAGAACTTGAGCAGATCGAAAAGAACAATACTTTGGAATTGGTTCCTAGACCAAAGGATAAAAATGTCATAGGGACTAAATGGGTCTTCAAAAATAAATTGAATGAAAATGGAGAAGTAATCAGAAACAAGGCCAGACTTGTTTGTAAAGGGTATGCGCAGCAAGAAGGAATAGATTTTGAAGAGACCTTTGCTCCTGTTGCAAGACTTGAGGCCATCTGAATGTTCCTTTCTCTCTCAAGCTTTCAAAACTTCAAGGTATTCCAAATGGACGTGAAATCAGCCTTTCTGAATGGAGACTTAGAAGAAGAAGTATATATTGAGCAGCCAGATGGTTTCATTCTTGGGAATGATCCAAACCTCGTATGCAGATTGAAAAAGGCTCTCTATGGTCTCAAACAAGCTCCAAGGGCTTGGTACTATCGCTTGGACAAATATCTTCACAAACAAGGTTTTTCAAAAGGATCAACAGATAGCAATCTCTATATGAAAGTTGAAAATAACAAATTGCTAATACTTGTTGTGTATGTAGATGATATTATCTTTGGTAGCAATGAAGAGGCTATGAGTCAGAACTTTGCCTTGGTTATGCAGAAAGAATTTGAAATGTCATTACTTGGAGAATTGACATACTTTCTTGGATTGCAAATCCAACAAAATGAAGGAGGTATTTTCTTGTCTCAAACCAAGTACCTCAAGCAGATCTTGAAGAAGTATGGCATGGAAGATTCAAGCCAGTTTGTACCCCCATGGTTACAGGATGCAACCTCAGTGCAAATGACGAATCAGCAGCAGTTCACCAACCCACTTATAGATCCATGATTGGGAGTTTGCTTTATTTGACAGGTACCCGACCAGATATTATGCATGCAGTAGGAATTGTTGGAAGATTTCAAGCCAACCCAAAGGAAACTCATCTTCAGGCAGTCAAAAGAATCTTCAAGTATCTTCAAGGGACCCAAAACTATGGCTTATGGTATCCTAGAGATACAGATCTCACTCTTCATGCTTACACAGATGCAGATTGGGCCGGAAGTGTGGATGATAGGAAAAGCACAAGTGGTGGTGCTTTCTTCATGGGTTCCAGATTAGTATCTTGGTTCAGCAAGAAACAGAGTTCGATTGCCTTATCTACAACTGAAGCAGAATATGTGGCTGCGGCATCTTGTTGCACACAACTTCTTTGGATGATGCAGACCTTGCAGGATTTTCAAATCACTTGCACTCCACCAGTCTCTATCTTATGTGATAATACCAGTGCAATCATCATTTCAAAGAATCCAGTCATGCACTCAAAGACCAAGCACATACCAATCAAGTACCATTTTCTTCGGGAACAAGTGCTTGAGCAGAAGGTCAAGTTGGAGTATGTTCCTTCTAAGGAACAAGTTGCTGACATTCTCACAAAACCACTGCCCAGGGAAACTTTTGAATATCTCAGACAAAAGCTGGGAGTAGTTGATGCTTCATCCTGCTGTTGAAGCTTGTCTGTTCTACAGAAAAGTTGGTATACGCAAGTTACGTAAGGGATATCCGCGTATATACGCCGATCTATGCTGGGAAAGTCGCGTGTATGGTGTACGCGTGTTGCAGAAAGCATATCCGTGTGCATACGCTATTTTATGCAGGAGAAGTCGCGTATATGGAGTTCTAAACAGCAAGGGCAGACTCTGTTTGGAGAAGGTCTGAGATGGGTATGCCAGAATGCAGTAGGCACAGGTTCAGGGGGAGCATCTTAAAGTCTCATAAAGCATTGTTGGCATTTAGATGCTTTTGGTTCTAGTACACAACTGTTGTTGGTTTCAGGAGAAGGAGCTCAGAAGGAAATCTTGGTTGCTGATCTAAAAAGATGTTTATCAGATGCTGCTTGTGACCTTCATAAGTCTTGGTCTAGATCTGTTGTCTCTATGTCATGTATTTTTTTTGTGATATCTCTTTTATGGTGTCAAGGTCATGTAACGGCCTATGTTGGTTTCCCCACTATGCCTGGGATGAATGATGTAATATAATTGGTTGCTTCTGATGTATCCCCTCTTGGTTGGGAGTATGGATTGAGTATTTTGGTGATAGGAAGGTCCCTTATGGTGTATAAGTCTTGGTTCTTTTGAAGAACATCTTTTGCAAACCTTGCCTACAGTCAGGGGGAGCATGTTTCAGCATAGCCAAGCAAAGATATCAGCATGTACTCAGGGGGAGCACAACCCTTTGCCCTTGATGACAAAGGGGGAGAGTGATTTGATTTGGTGTTGTTGCCATCAAGTCCAAAGGGGGAGATTGTTGGCATTATGAGACAAGTATTTTCCTTGATGGCAAATCACACTGATAACAAATCATAGTGCAGAAGGATAGCAGCAAGGAATTGATGATCAGTCTACAAGTATGAAGAAAAATATATACACGTTGGTTCACTATATACCAAGTCGCGTATACAAGCAGGTTCACTATATACCAAGTCGCGTATACGTAGGTTCGCTATATACCAAGTCGTGTGTACATGCTGGTTGGCTTCAGTAAAAGCGCGTGTATGTGGAAAACTTATCTTTGGTCCACGACGGTTATTCCTTGGAAGTTGTGCCTATGGTTTTGGACCTTGGTGTCTCGACGGACGTGTTGATCCCTAGTTTTGAAGCTGATGGTATTGGATTTCTATGGTTTTGGCTCTTGGTATTGAACAAGGCCTAAGGCTATATAAGGAGAAGGAAATCATTAGGCAAGGGTATCTGAAAAAGTCTTGAATATTTGATGAAGTATTAGATCCAGTATGCAGGTTATTGGTTGATCTGAGCTAAGCTCCGATCTCATCGGTTGATGGAGAACAAGATCTAAGGAGAGATCGGGATCAAATGGTTTGAAATGAACTATATTTATATGGTTGATTATGCGTATTTCTAGATCTGCATACTGACGCAATGTTATGTTCTGGGTATAACTGAAATCTGGTACAGCTGCAAGTTATGAAAAATTATTTTTAGATCTGTA
Organism: Pinus tabuliformis; assembly: GCA_031772625.1. NCBI lineage: Eukaryota > Viridiplantae > Streptophyta > Pinopsida > Pinales > Pinaceae > Pinus > Pinus tabuliformis. The sequence continues at coordinate 476,667,781 of CM062815.1, forward strand.
CGCAGGTTGTCTTCGGTAAAACTGTGTGTATACGCGGGTTGCCTTCATTGTAGTAGCATATATCTTTTGGAGCTTGATTTTTGGGGTTGCAGCTGGATTTGACTGTTATTGCAGAGTTCTGTAGTCTGCTCTGTGTTCTGGTGACTGGGTTTGATAGGGTTTCAGTGGTTCAGTGATTCAAAGATTGATGATGCTAGTATTGGTTGTTTTATGCTTCAATGATTTGTGAATGAATCATGGTCTTCAGATTGTAATGTTGTGCTTCAGGAGTATCCAGTCTCAAAATTGATGAAAAGTGGTACCTTAAGGAAAGAAGATTGTAGGCCAGCACCTACGTACTAGTATCTTAGCTAGTACAAGAGCAAAGGGGGTTGGAGCTCCCTTCCAAGGAAGTTTGGAGAATGAGAGAAGGTTGAAGCCTTCTGCAGGTTGTAGCCTGCGTACTGGTATAAGGCTGCACCAGTACAAAAGATTGTAAACTGAAGTTCTTATTAAAGAGAGATAGAGACGACTTGCAGCAGGTGGTTTTCACCCACATTGGGTTTCCACCTTATATCATGGTGTTCATGTGTGTGGATTTTGTGTGATGATCTGTTCTGCTATACTGCATCTGTTTACTCTTAATATGATGAATAATGTCCTGATGCATTTAACTGAAGATAAACTAACTGAATTATAAGATTTATGGTTATACGCTGGTTTCTTTAGACACAGTAGCGTGTACACGCTGGTTCACTTAACTGAAGTAGCGTATATGTTTCTGAGCATTGAAAAAGTTTTATTGATCTGATAATACTGATTCACCCCCCCTCTCAGTATTATTTCCAACAATTTTCCATTCCTTAATGGATTTAATTTTGCTAGGGTCTACCTTAACTCCTTCATGAGATACAATATGACCCAAATATTCCACCTCCTGGACTCCAAAGAAACATTTGGATCTTTTTGCATATAATTGTTTCTCCTCCAATAGTTGTAGCACCCTGTCAACATGTTCAACATGATCCTTCCAAGACTTGCTGCAGATTAGTATATCATCAAAAAATACTAACACAAATTTTCTAAGGAATGGTTTGAAAATTGAATTCATCAAACCTTGAAATGTTGAAGGTGCATTGGTAAGGCCAAAAGGCATGACCAAAAATTCATAATGACCCTCATGAGTTCTAAATGCCGTTTTCAGAATGTCTTCAATCTTCATTTTGATTTGATGATATCCCAAACGAAGATCCAACTTGGTGAAGTAAATTGATCCATGCAATTCATCCAATAATTCATCAATGACAGGAATGGGGAACTTATCTTTAATAGTGAGCTTGTTGAGCTCCCTATAATCCGGACACATGCGCCATGATCCATCCTTCTTGTGCACCAATACTACTGGAGCAGAGAAAGAACTTTGACTCGGTTGAATTATACCAGCCTCTAACATTTCTGCAACCATACGTTCAATTTCACGTTTTTGGACATAGGGTTATCTGTACGGCCTGATGTTTGGAGGAACACTTCCTGGAATCAGATGAATAGCATGATCATGATCACGCATAGGTGGGAGACCTTTGGGAGTCTCAAATACCTTGGAATGATTGTCCAGGACTTTTTGGAGATCTGGAGAAATAGATGATTCCGATGTGGAAACATCTAGCGAACATAATTGTGCAATTACACCTCTTTGCTCCTTTTTTAGAAGCTTTGTCATACCATTAGAGCTGATTATCTTTGCTGGTTTCCCTGCAATACCCCTTAATTCAACTTCCTCTCCTTCCGTATAAAATTTGATGAAAAGTTCTTGAAAATTAAAAGCTATTGTACGCAAGGATTATAGCCATTGGACTCCTAGTACAACATCAGCACCTCCCATTGGAATGGAAAGCATTGGGCTAGTCAATACATATTCTCCCATGGATAGCTTGATATTATGGCACTTTCCAGACAATTTATTGTTCCTCCATTTGCAATCATCACTTGAAACTCTGGTGTTGGATATAGGAAGCAATTCAATTCCTTCGCTACCCTACAATGAATAAAATTGTGGGTGCTTCTTGAATCAATCAACACTATTACCTTTTTCTTCGTGATTTGTCCTTCTATCTTGATGGTTTGAGGAGTGGTAATTCCCGCCAATGTGTTACAAGATATGGTCGGATTTATTTGTTCTTCATCTAAGCTTTGTTCCTGGAGTATATCCTCTTCTTTTGACCTTTCTTGCTCCTTTTCTTATTCCTCTTCACAATCTATGTAGAATAATTTCTTCTCAGCACACTTATGACCTTTAGTGTATTTGCTATCACAACTGTAACAAAGCCCTTTTGCTCTTTTTTCTTCCAATTTTTGTGGTGTCAACCTTATAGGTTGTGGAAGACTAGGGGCAACAACACTTCCGTCTTTATAGTTGTGAGTGGTATGCTTCCTAGTTGCCATAATTTTGCTTTCCATTTTTCTTGCTAACCTGAATGCCTTCTCTAATGAATCAAGTTCCCAAAGGCGAACATCATGTTGGATATTATCCTTTAAAGACCCTATGAACACATCAATCCTATGTTCCTCTGGAATATCTTTTACCCTTATGTTCAATTTTTGGAACTCCTCAATGTGCTCCATTATTGAACCCTTTTGTTTGAGACTTATCAATTGGCTAAAAAAAGTGTTGCTTTTTGTATCTTCATAATGTGCTATCAATTCTTCCGTAAAAATTTCCCAAGTGATAAATTGTGTACGAGAGCAAAGCCATTGATACCATACAAACTGATTTGGTTCCAAATATACAGTTGCCATATATACCATTTTTGCGTTTTGCACATTATTGAGATCGAAGAATTGCTCCATCTGTAATATCCATGTGGCGGGATCCTTGCCATCAAACTTCCCCATATTGTTTTTTGGAATATGGTGAGTCTTCGATCCAACATTAGTGTCTATGGAATCATGATTAACATTTCTTTTGTTCTCATCGTGAGTTTCCTTTACTACCTTTTCACCATTAGTAAGTATTTCTTGTAGAAAATTTGTCAAATCTGTCTTCAAATCTGCCATGCCTGTCTTCAAATTTGTGTTCAAATCTATCTTCAAATTTTCCATCTTAGCTTCCATGCCATTCATCTTAGTTTCCACGCCATTTATCTTAGCTTCTGTTAACTTTTGTGAGCATGACATTTGTTGCACCTGTTCTTGTAATTTTGATATATCATGTAGCATTTCTTCCTCTTCTTCATGAGTCATGCTAGAGCTTTCAGGTTCCTTATTAGGTGTTTGCATTTTCTTTCCTCGGGGCATCAGTTACCGATAATAATTCTCTACTATTCCCTTTGAATTCCTTCAAAATAAATTTTCAAACCAAGCTTAAGCAAAAATTTAAAAAATCTACACACCTTTTTTCACTTTGTAGGAGCTCGATATTGCCTCTGATGTATCTCTATACTTTCAAATCATCTAGTTCTGAAATTGCTACTTGTAGTAGTCCTCTATGTCCTCTTTCCAATGCTGCAGGTCTGACCCAAATTGGATTCTCCGAGGAAGAGTTATGTGAAATCTCTCACAGTGACTTGATTATAGACTAGTTCAGTAGAGCGAACTTGTACGACATGCCACGAGTCTCTGTTTCAACCTTTGGATCTGAAAAACACTTATAAGAAACTAAAGTCTGTCCTTTTTCTATACCTTCTTACGAAATTTCAATCCGATCTCCAGAGAGAAAGTTATGACGATTTTCCCCAGGTCACCTGTTAGGAATGTAATTCAGGAGTCTGCAAAAACACCAACTTCCTCATATCATAACTCCGCAAATATAGCGCAAAAGGCTCTAAAATTCGAACCCAAGCTTCAGCACGATTTCTTCTCAAATGGGTTTTTTTTACGACTTCTGAAACGTCACAGAAAAAAGTTATAGTGAAAATGCCACGATGACCTGTTTGGAGCAGCGAAACCCTAGAACCCAAAGCTCTGATACCAAATGTTATGAAACCAGCTCAAGAAAAAGATAGAAAATATAGATCAACGCCTTAGAATTCAGCCTCTTCGAGGGGGAAACCTCCTTTACATTACATAAATGAACAATTCTTGGATGATACAAATGACAAAACCTCCTTTCTATATATAGGAGTCTAAGGAGTCACAATATAATCTAGCCGACCTAACAATAATAATATAAAGCCACAATAATAACAATAGAGGGATTCTATGGGGCACAGAAATAACAATATGGGGGTAATAGGGGCACAACAATATAAATAAGGGGTATAACTACAATAGTAATGGGGTAATCACTAGTATTATAGTGACCCAACATTTTGGTACATATTTGAGAATTTATGATAACATTTTGTCACATGATGGTTTTGGTACCTATTTGGTAATTTCCGATAAGAATCTGTCACATGAAGGTTTTTCCCCCTCTGAAAATCAATTTTGGTCCAGAAATAATAAAGAATGCAAGGTGAAACCTCCATGAGTATACTTGATCCTATTCAAGATGCATTATACGTTAACACAAAAACAAAATCATTCCTAGTAATGGATATGAAAGCAAACTGATTATTCAAGATGTGTTATACATAAACACAATAAACATGTCATCCCTCGTCATGGATATGAAAACAGACTAATTATTTTAATATTTTTTAAATGGGTGTAAAAGCTATCACATGTCATAAGGTGGATTTTTTTTTCTTGTTCCCTATATTTTGCAAATCATGAAATCAAGAATTTCTCACACATGCATTATCCTATGCCTTTCTCTTTGATGATATGTTAGTATTTGACACTAAGTGTGATAATGAACACAACATTAATTGAATTACAGTCATGTTCCAGGGTACTAGTGAAATATAGAAAAAAAAACTTTGTGGTAGATATTCACGTTAAGAACGAAATGGGTCTCTTTGAGGCAATCGATGAATATGTTGGTTTGGTGAATGAAGAAGAGAATGGTGAGAAATAATATTTTTTTTATAACATTTACTGATAGGGAACAAGAGAAATAATGCTTCCATGGTGGCATAAATTTTGAGGACATGATCTACCCTATGTGTCCCTACACTTGGTCCACATAAGAGAGAAAGGATGACCTCTAGCAAAGATGAGAGCACCTATTGTGAAGCCCCTCGAGAAGATATTAATCACGATGATGGTCTCAAAATGGGATTTGGAAGGGCATATAAATCAAATGCAGAGGGACCCACAAGCCAACCCAACGACCATACTCCTTTACTTGGTGGCAATTGAATGAGATCTCTGGGATATGGAAGATGGACAGATCGATTAGGTAACAACCTTAATCAATAGGCACATTGAAACAAAATTCTCCTCTTGTTTCACCAATGATACTTTCCAAATTTCAAACCTAAAAAAAACATGCCCTTGATCTGTGACTTCTAATCTCTATGATCTGGGGGATAACATTATGACTAATTTGATGCATATGAAAGGATCTAATTCCATGATGAATCACTACCCTAAGAAACAAATGGCCCTTGGTTTTAGAGAAATCAGAGGGGATGATTTTTGCATTAGTTTTCTTTACAACATGTACCTAGATGTAGAAAAAACAACGATTAGAGGAAGGGCTTTTTCTTGTATTTTCACTGAGGTGCATATATTCGATCATTTCATAATGTATTACCACATTAAATAAAGAAACATCATTCAGTTGGTGTCATAAACATCCAATGACAAATTTTGTGGAGGAATGTTGTTGATAGATATCTATGGGATATAAAATATGGAGAGATCGATCAGGTAACAACCTCAATTAGTAGGCATATTGAAGCATATGTGTCCTCTTGTTTCACCAATGACAAATTCTAGCTTTCAAACCTAGAAAATCCATGCCATTGATCTATGTCTTCTAATATCTTCAATCATGGTGATAACATTTTCACTAATTTGATGCATATGAAAGAATCTAATTCCATGATGAATCACTGCCCTGAGAAACCAATGGCCCCTATTTTTAAAGCAATCAGAGGGGGTGATGTTTTCTCTAGTTTTCTCGACCACATGTGGCTAGATGCAAAAAAACAATGATGATAGAAAGGGTTTGCTCTTGTATTTTCACTTAGGTGCATATCTTTGATCAGGCCATCATGTAGTATCACATTAATAAAGCAACATTGGTTGGATGGTGGAATAAGCATCTACTGGAAAATGTTGTGGAGGTAAACACAACCACCCATTTTTCTAACCAAACAAACCAACCAGGATCTTCCTCATCAAAATGGCCTCACATGTTTCCTCACTCTCAACCATGTACTCTACCTCTGATGAACTGAGTGCAACTGATCGGTTTTTCCTGATGTACCAAGAAACTACTACTGACCCAATACTGAATATCCCTCCTAATGTGCTCTTCCTCTCGGATGGACTTCCTACCCAATCTGCATCAGTGAAGCCTTGAAGCTTCACTCCCTCTGTCTGTCTGTACCATAATCCATACTTGGAAGTGCTCTTGAGGTATCTCAACACATTCTTTGTCATCTTCCAATACATTTTAATAAGCCTAACCATCGCTTGACTAAGATGGGTAATTTCATAGCACATATATGGTCGTGTGCTGACCAAGTAGATGAGTGAACCCACAAACTCCCTGTAAACATTAGCTTCCACTACTTACCGTAAAGTAGCATCCTCCTTCCTCTAGTTACTTGCTAGAATATTATCCATGGGTTTGCTTCTCTCCATGTAGAATCTCCTGAGTATCTCGTTGGCATACTTTCCCTAAGACACAAACAAATCCCTGTATCCCTGCCATACCTCCATGCCAAGAAAGTAATTCATGAGCCCCATGTCCTTCATCTCAAACTCTCTTGCAAGGTCCTCCTTGTAAGACTTGATCAATTGATCATCACCTATCAGTATGGGATCATCAACATAAAGTACAATGATCAACAATTTACCTTCCACCATGATGTGGTATAGGTTTGCATCCGCTTCACTCTTCATGAAGCCCAACCTAGTGAAGTAGCTATCTATCCTGGTGTACCAAGCATGATGTGCTTACTTTAGTCCATACAATGTTCACTTAAGCTGGCACGCATGAGAATTATGGTGGAAGGTATCAAAACCTTCAGGCTAGTCTATGTACCCCTCTTCCTCAATCATGCCATTAAGGAAGGTTGTCTTCACATCCATCTGATGTATCTTCCAACCCATATGTACTGATAGTGAAAATATAGATCTGATTGATAATAACCTTGCAAAATAAGCAAAGGCCTAATCATAGTCAATCCCCTCTACATGCGAAACGCCACGGCCCATAAATCTAGCCTTATGCTTCTCCACACTACCATATGAAGATTGATTTACCTTGTAAAACCAATGGGAGCTCACAATTGATTGGTACTCTAGTCTAAAGACCACATCCCAAACACTATTACAAACTATGGAGTCATACTCCTCCACCATGGCATCAACCCAAACCAGCTACTACACTACTTCCTTAAAGAAAGATGGCTCTATCACAACACATTCTCCCATAAGAGCCATGTATCTAGTGTAGCTCTCAGGTGACCTCGTCTGCCTTCATTGAGAAGTGGGTGCTCCCACATTCTCCTGTGCATCATCCAATAATCTGTCAACCTCTGTGGTGCACCTTCTTCCCTCTTTGGAAGACTCTGCCTGAGTGGATGTCTCCACTCCCAGATCCTTTGCATGTGGCTGCTCCACATCAATCTAAGGCTCCTCAACCTTAGGAGCTAAAATCTCCTCATTCACATGTAGTTCAATCTCCATCTCAACGTAAACTCGCATGGGCTTCTCCTCACCGAATCCCACATCCCTGCGAACCACTGTCATCTTGTTGGTCGACAAGTACACTCAATTGTTGTGAGGTGAATAAATGTACCCCACAAATATCCCCAACTTTATTTTAGGCTCAAGCTTCTTCCATGCATATTTGGTCACGTGGAAATATACCGATGACCCAAAAATCCTGAAGTGACCAACATCTAGACTCTTACCAGAATAAGCCTCCTATGGTGTCTTCATCTCAAGTATCCAAAGTGGGCTATGATTTTGAACATAAACTGTTATGTTTCATGCCTCAGCTAACAAGTTTAGTGGTAGGCCCTAATCATGCAACATCACCCTCACTACCCCTACTATTCTTTTGTTCTTCCTCTCGGCCACCCCATTCTACTAAGGGCTATGGGGTGTTGTCAACTCTTGTTTAATTCCTTCCGCTGCACAGAAGTTATTAAACTCATTTGGGACATACTCACCATTATTATCACTCCGTAGAGATTTAACCTTCTTGCCTGACTCTTTCTCCATCAATGCTTTAAACTCACAAAACTTTGTGAAGGTATGATCATTTTTCTGCATGAAAAATATCCAACATTTATGACAATAGTCATCAACAAATATAACATAATACCTTTTTTGGTCGTGGATATTGTTGAGAATGGTCCACACACATCTGAATGGACTTGCTCTAGAATAGACTATGCTTGACTGTCTATGTTGTGAAAGGAAGACTCGTTGTATTTTCCCAATGTACACCCCTTGCATGTATCAACTTTCTGAGGCGTACCTTTGGGAAGACTGGTAGAGATTTGTTGCAATATCTTCAAAGCTGCATGATGCAAGTGGCCCAATCATATGTGCCACAACTTGTCAATGTCTCAGCTCTGCACCCTTCTCTTTTATGCTCAAGGTAGCACATTCCTCTACCTCCGCTTATAGAGATTCTTCATCCGAACCCCTATCTTGTTTTCTTGACACATGGTTATGTGTAGAAGGAATGCCTTTCCTTTCAAGAAGATCACACCATAGCCTCTACCCTTGAGCATGGAAATAGATACCAAGTTCTTCTTCAGATCAGGCACATACATAACATCCTTCAAGGTGAGTGGAGCCCCATGCTTCCTCTGAAAAGTAATCGTGCCCAGTCGAGTAACACTATACTTCTCGTCGTCACCCATCTCGATATGCATTTGGAGATGTTTCTCCTCTAGGTCACTGAATAACTCTTTGTTTCTAGTCAGGTGGGATGAAGCTCCACTGTCTAAGTACCATACACTTCCCATCATTGATTACAACATGCATGCATGAAAAGTCCAATTTTAATTAAGACACCAAAGCCTCACCTGCCGCTCCTCCTAAGGACTTCTTCTTGGACTTCTTGAGTGGAAAATTTGTAGAAAAATGGGCCAGCCCATGACAATGAAAGAACTTAACTTTCATCATGTCTTTATTATTACCTCCATGATAAGAATCCAATTTGGAATGGGAATATTTCCCTTTCCATTTCTTTGCCTTAATCACTAAGGAACGGTTCTCTTCATCATCATTCTTTTATGAAGAGCCATCCCTAGTGTTCCTCCTGATATCCTCTTGCATCAAATCTGACCGTAGTCATTCCTAATCTCGCAACTCCTCTCGACCATTGACAGAGTCCTGATAACTATGCCACCTCTTTGGTAGTCCTAGAAGAGCAAGCCTCACCATATCATCCTTGGCAACCGTGATTCCAAAACTTCCAAGTTCATCATGACACTAAGTGAAATTGGTCAAGTATTTTGGAATAATCTCGCCTTTCTCCATTTTGATTTTTCGAAGTTGGTCCTTCAGTGCCAAATTCCTTTGGTCACTGCTATTCCGATACAAGTCCATCAATGTTTTCCACATAGCATAGGGAGTTTCCTTTCCATGGAGACTTGAGACAACGTGGTCTCGAACTCCCTTAAGGATTATCCCCTCACCTTCACCACACGCTTTTTCCATTCGACCAAATTCTGTGACTCTGATGCTACTGGCTTAGGAATTTCTTGATCAACGAATTCCTTCAAGCCATTATCCTCTAGCACAACCTCCATTCTCTCTCTCTAGGCTGTAAAATCCGAGTTGCCTTACAAGGAATACTTGAGCTGCAAACTATACAATGCCATCTACCGATCTCAAAGTATGTATTGCAAATTTGAATTTCACCTGTAACCCAAAACTCAAAACTTTGAAATCTCCTTTAGTATATTGTTCTCTGCTCCGATATCATGTAGAAAATCCTATATATTCACAAGCTCATGCAATGTACTAAATCACGAGACAAAAATATACTTCAACTTTCAACCAACGGGAGCCAATAGATTGATGAAAACAATATGAACAAGAAGAATATAAATCAATGGCACATAACACAATATGTATCTCAGGAAAGCCATTTCTTAAAACCATGTTATTTGTATTTCATATATCAGAAATATGATTGAAGATACAAAGAGTTTTCTCACTAGAACAATTCCACACAATTATGCTCAACTCTCTCAGATCACAAGCTAGCTCAAGCCAAATCCTTAGCCTATTTAGAAACTCTCCAAGCCCCTAATCTCTTGTGAAATTCCTAGGATGAATAGATCTTATTTAAAGGGAATTCATGCTCTCAAAACTACACAATCCAAACATAGGTCATTCTCTGATTGCATGCTTGATATTTACAACTCAGTAAATCACACAATTGATAGTACATTGTCCCAGACTCGAACGTGATGGAAAACCGCATTTACTTCTTTGAAAGAATTAACGTAACCTTCAAGTATATGAAGTTACTTATATAGTTGTAACATAGAAAGAATGTGCACAGAACAATCCCTAGATAAGATTGATTTCCCCTACTATCATGTATCTTGCATTCTCCTTTCAAATCCAGAAGAAGAAACAAACATGCTTATTAAGAACTTTAGTTCTTTGAAATATGTATTTGCATACATTTGGTAACCAAATCACAAATAAATGATGCTAAATCAATATCAATTACCATAACACTATAGAGTTCTAGAAAAATGATACAAATGGCAACATAACAACAAATTATATCAACATAGATTCATCTTAAACTTGGATCTGATAAGTACCTTGAAGAATCAAAGCATAAACCTATAAGTATTTAAAATATTGGAATAAGAGATCTTGGCACAGGTATATTTTATAATTATTATGATTGATACTTTTTATTTTTGTTCCAATTTAACTTCTTCGCATTACAAATTGAACACATCTACCTGGCCATTTGATGCTCCTTTCTACTCTCTATTGCAAAAGTTAAAACAAAATAATGATGTTGGTCTTTTTCAATTATGTGAGGTAGCTTCTAAGAGTGGAATTTTTGTGTTGCATTTGTAAGTGTTATAAAAATGTCATATTTATGGTGGCTCTCCTAATGTTTTGTTTGATTTCATAGAGATGGGATACATCTACCTTCTACATACTTGTACAAAGGCCAAGAAAGTACAAGTTGGAGTTTTGGTGGAGCCCCTAGAGCATTAGGAGTAAGCCCCTTATACTGCAAGTAAAGACCCCCCATCTCAACTACAACAAACTAGATGTGAAAGAGACCAACGCAAAGCAGGTAGGGTGGGTATGCAACCCACTATGTGATGATGAATGGATGACATCGTGCAAGAGATATACAACATGAAGGACATAAGTACAAAATTCATAAAATTGAGCCACCTGGAAATCCAAGAGATCGGTCGGGGTAGGTGGTGATCATAGACACATTTGGTGGCAAGGTGGGGTACTGAACCACCCAAAGTGGAAAATCCTCCACCAAGACAACTAGGCGTCTTTTAAAATACAACTTGTTGCCCTCAAGTGGGTTTAATTTTTTTAATAATATTGGACTTTTGGGCTTCGAAGTTATGCCTCAATTTTGTGTGATTTTATACTTTGGTTTTTAGGAGTGTCAATTTTTTTATGCATGTTGACCCTTCTAAATGGTGGTTTAGAATAGAGTATGTCACTTTCCTTTTTTTTTCTACATAGTGCAAAGGAACTTGGTGAAAGTCCATATGTTTGTAAGATGTTAATTACTCTGATTAATTAAAGCATCAATGTTGAGCAGGGAGAAATGATGTTAGTCCTTTGCTATTAAATCCATTAGCATTATAGAAACAAACACTTGCAAAAATTTAACAGATTTTCAACATTTCATTCAAGTAAAATGAGTTACCCAATCTATGTTTTAATACTTAAAAACCAATGAATGGGCCTGTTTGATCCCAATACTAGGCATTGATGAAAGAAAGTGACAACCTGTGAGGACACACATGCCAACAAGGAAGAAATTTAAGCCACTGTCATTCTGGGTGCCTTTCTATTTGCTAATTAACTTGCCTTGCTCAAGACCATGCAACTAATTGTATTCTCTATCATCAAGGCAAGAAACAATATTACAAAATGAGGGTAGATTAACCACCAAAACAGTATAAGTCATAATTTTGTCCCACATTAGTTCAACTTGGAGTTACAGACTATCATAAACCTAAACTTCAAAGAAAGTGCATTGGGGCTTAGCATGGCCAAATAAAGGGCAATGACGTTAAATGGTTGCAATATGCAGCTCAAAGAATTTAATACCAATCCTTACTAAAACAATGATATCTTAAGAAAATACCAATTGAGTTTATGGAGCTAGAAGTATAATGTGTGAATAATTCTTGAGTGAAACATCTAAATGAAAGTTCACGAGCAGGTGTAGTCAAACATTTGAAGAAATTTTCCATTATAACTTCTTCTCCACCTCCACACCAATCCATTTTGTAAATAACATATTTACAACACCTTCAAAAAGTATAATTACTAAATCCAACAGAACCAAACTTCCCTTGAAGAATAATCAGTTTAAAGAGTTATAAACGCTTTCAAATGTAAAGTTCTACATTATATCAAAAGAAAGTGGAAACATGAATGTAATATTTTATATAGGACTTTTAGGAACAAAACAAACCACATTGCAGCTATATGCCATTGAATCATTGTCCTCACTCGTAAAAGCTACTATTCCACCTTTCTCTAGCTCCAACCTAGAAAAGTAAAGCAGTTGAGCATCTGCTTCATAAGGTGAAACAATAAAATCAACTCCTTCTATATCAAGGATATGAATCAAGCAAGAGTTCAAAATTTCAATCAACACAAAGCTTCAAAGTGGAGACATCTCAAATAGAAACATATATGGTAGAAAAACGTGTGAACCTTTCTGGAAATATCAAAGCACTACTTGAATGAGGTCATTTTCCATAGATGGTGTAATATGTACTGCTCTCTATGAAAATAGATGAAGCAGAACATCAATAACTATAGGCAAGTATAACTTCAACACAAGAAAGTTGTCTTTTTCATAAACAATGACAATAAAATAATGAGGTTCACAGGCACTTCAGATCTAGAGTTATTATTATTATTATTATAATATTGATAAAAAATACCTAGAAGAGTTCAATAACATCTTTAACATTTACCTCTGCTAATTTGGTTCTATCTTGTTCCAGGAAAGCATCTCTCCTCCTAAGAAAGAGAGAACAACAACTAATTACAATGGATTTATATGGTAAGGAAATATCATCAGTTCAATCCACCAATAGCTAAATGAGATTAGATTTTAGTCACACCTACAGATGCACCCATATATCTATAAAGCAAGTACTTCATGTCAAAAAATGAAAAACTACATATTACAACACAAATTTTAGGTTAAAATGGCACTAAATTTTGACACCTGGCAAGTGGCTTAGGGACCAAAAGTAATTCACTAGTATGATCCCATAGAAAAACCCCAAAAATTGGCCAAAAAAAATTAACATATCCATAAAATATTCATCTAACAGGCATGGATGTGTACTTAATACCAGATTAGTTTCCTAATGAAGGAAGCGAAGCAAACTTGGCATTGATATTTTTCATAATTGGACATTAAGAAAACAAGTATTCACTACATGAATTTTATGAAACAAGATTAACAAATGGAAACTATAGCTATTGTGGGAAAATAAAAAGTATTGCCCATGCTTTATAGAGTTTTTTTATGCCACTCGAAATCTGTCCTCAAGGACCATTGGTTATACTACATATATGTTTGAAGTGTCTCGCAGATGATCAAGTTGGTCACTGTCCAATTCCTACAACATTTTTAAGATTTGTGAGGAGAAAGGGTAACTAAATAGATGAATTCTTAATGTTGGACCCTATAGTTATTCAATGTTTAGATTATTTTACTAAAAGCTAAAAGAAGGGGCTAGATTTTATACACTTGCCTTAGTTGCATGGATAGGTAGGAAGAGATTATTTTGATGTAAAATGGTTTAGCATATATTAGATGGCAATGGCACTAATATAAATGTTAGGTTTTCCCCAATGAAAATAACAACAAAACCTATTTTTATCAAATATGATATTGATAAGGGACCCGGAAGTTAACCCATTAGAAAAAAATGGTCGAGTAGTTTCCCCAGAGCATGTATACAACACGTACATTTCTAGTATGAGCTTCTCAATAATAACAAAAACCTTGAATAAACAGACCTCTGGAGTTCTTCATTTGTTGTCTCTTTTGATGGGAGATGACCACCATTGTACACAACAACTGGAGTCACACCATAGTACCAAAGCATGTTGATCCTATGCATGCAATACTACAAGTAGGGGAGCTTGGAGTTTCTGGTATTCAGAGCTTGCTGACAGATCTCCATACTGCATGAATAGGCTGATTTAGGAAAAGGTTAGCCTCATGCCCGCTAAAAATACACCCAAAAAATATAGATTTTTAACTTATGTGCAGAAATGGGCTTACCTCCCTTATGAAGCCATGAGTAAGCATCGATGCCCACCTGACAAAAAATACACAAGAAACGCCATTTAGGAATAAGTAAAAGTAACCATTTCAACTGATTGTAGGCATTGGGGATTGCAGAGAATATATTAAAATGGCATCATGCTTACTCATTTTCCTACATATTTTCTAATGTGGACAGCCTCAATGTAAGGCTTCATGACCTTGAGAAGCCCCTGTATACCCATGCTTTTCAATAGAAAATTTGCACAAAGGGAAATCAAGCTAGAGTGTAGTGGGAGTGGAGACAATATCCTTTGAAAATAGCCCAAGCACTGAGGGTCTAGATCATAGGAATTATAGGCATTGGAAGTCAAGAGTAGTGAGACTATTGTGTGTTCATGTGCAGGCATCCATTTTTCAAATTTTAGTGGGGAATTATGAGTTCCTCCTGCTAAAATTTTATAATAAAGAGCCAAATACATGATATATTGAGTAAAAATAATTGTCATGTACTAATGGAAGTTTTCATGAAAATTGGTTCATATATTGTAATGTGTACAAATACATCAACTGAAAATGAGTTGTTAGTGACCATTCATCCATGATCAAGTGGACTGTAGGGCTGTGACAAACCAACAAGCATACAATTAGGCTAATAATAATCCATGTCAGAACCCACCGACCACCTAGATTTTCATTGTGGAAATGAGCTCCTTCCCCTTTAAGCCATGTAGGTTTTTAGGTGGTTTCTCACAAAACATGAGCTAAAGGGCACATCCAAAATGAAATGGGCCTGCCCAAATGGCGATTTTTGTTTGGGACCCATTTCTACGCCATTTCTAATCCTGGACTAATATATCATTTTTTTCAAAGAAGTGTAAAAACTTTGGAAGCTGCTTTTTAACTTGCCTTCCTTCCTATGTGGTATATATGTTACTTCTTGCAAAGGCTCCTCTCCAATCTGTATGCAAAACTCGTCCTAGAAATCAAAAAACAAAAACATAAGTTTTTGGTATGAAAATTTTGAAAATAACATGGGTGAACTTTCCATTTCCATGGACATCTGTTGGACTCTGGAATGCCAACACCATGATAGAATGCAAATGATGAACCTATGGCATACAAAATCATCAATAAAGCTCATACAACTAAAATATTAGCAACTTTGAACTAAGTAAATGAGGGGTTTAGTCTCATTCAGTTTTAGATTCAAATCTCATGGGAGGGGTTGAGGGTGGAAGTCAATTGGACAGAATAAATAATCTAAAAAATACTCAAGATTACTTGACCAAAATAGAACCTCATAGAATCCTGGTGACAACATATTGCAATTCACAAATCATTTTTCCATAAAAGAATTGGAGGTTCCATAAAAATAAAAATAAAAATAAAAAATAAAATAAAATAAAAAAATAAAAAATAAAATAAAATAAAACTAACCCCAAAGTAAACTCAACTTATATCTAGGAAAAACTGTATAACATCATAATGTACCAAAAAAAATAAAAAAATAAAAAATAAAACCCAAAAATGTTGAACTTCTCAATTAGAAATTGCACAATAATATATCTACAAATAAAGGCATTCTAAAATGGAATTAGCTACACAATAATCATGGAGGTACTTACTTGAGTTTTCTCAGATAACAAGACAAATGGAATGATATATTCTCTGGCCTTTGATTCTCTTGATTGATTTTGTAAGATCGCTCTCTCATTTGCATAGACTTCTTGATGTTCTAGTGATGAAGATATTTGTGTCAATTCATCAAAATATTCCACTGTTATTGGATCCAATCATCCTTCAACAATGTCAATCACCATCGGAAGTGGAAATTCTCTAAATATCTGTTATGGAAAATTTTAAACATCCTCTACAATTGTGAAAAAATTCTACAGGATACCAGTAATTTGGGCCATCCAACATTTATGTAATGTGGATGAAAAGATTTATACATCATTAGAAAATAAGCTAAAAATGTATCGAAACCAAACTAAGGATACAGACCAAGGAAATCAAGATTGCCATCAAATGCCTGAGAGAATCCTTCTGGTAATGGCTTCAAAAATGAGAGGCATTTCATATCAACATCATACCTATCAAATAGAGACATAGATTTCATATTATGACACATTTATTTGTGCACCAAAGAAAAGAAAGATCACTTCAAATGGGGATTGATGTACCTCTAGAGAACTTACACTCGAGCATGATGGAAAACTACATTTGCTTCTTTGAAAGAATTAACATAACCTTTAGGTATATGATGTTTCTTATCTAGTTGTAACACAAAAAGAACCTACACAAACCAATCCCTAGATAAGATTGATTTCCCCTACTATCATGTATCTTGCATTTTCCTTTCAAATCCAGAAGAAGAAACAAACAAGCTTCTTAAGAACTTCAGTTCTTTGAAATCTGTATTTGCATACATTTAGTAACCAAATCACAAACAAATGATGCTAAATCAATATCAATTACCATCACACTCTAGAGTTCTGGAAAAATGATACAAATGCTAACTTAACAACAAATTATATCAACATAGATTCATCTTAAACTTGGATTTGATAAGTACCTTGAAGAATCAAAGCACAAACCTATAAGTATTTAAAATATTAGAATAAGATAGATTTGCACTGGTATATTTTATAATTATTATAAATATTATAATGGAGTCTTTTATGTTTTTCAATTTAACTTCCTAGCATTACAAGTTTGACACATCTACTTGGCCAGTTGATGCTCCTTGCTACTCTCTGCGAAGAACATCTGCTTGATATAAATTTACCCCTTGTACAGATCATGTGGACTATTTATGAAAAGGGTATTCTTTGACTAATCATAGTCAAAAGATTTATCTCCTACATTATTTTGCCCCTTTTCAGGCTTGAGAGACTAAATTTACGAAAAGAACATCTTGGAGTTTGCTTAAGTTTTTCTCCTAACTCCCTAAAATTGAAAAACATCAAGCTTAGCTTTCTTTGGGCTTGTTGAAATTATACTTTGAAAGAACTGATTGATTTTTCTTTTTGTGGCTCTTTCGAACTCTTTAAATATAAAAATGACATTGAGTTACTCCTCCACTAGACTCGTAAAACATAAACAGTGCAAGACTCATCCATCATGACAATTTCAAACCACTCCTTCCTAGGATTCGTTAAAAATAATTGAAAGGATTCATCCAAAGGATGAACTTAAAGGACAAGCATATGTTATCCTCTTCAATATTGGACAAAAATAAAGAGGTACTTACCAGTAACAGTGGGGGTAAATTTAGAAGAAATTTTTATTTTGCATTAAAAAATCCACTATGTCACTCTTGAAGATGACACTCTATTACCTTTTTGTCTTGTTAGAGAAATACATTTGTCTCTCAGTGTATCATAATTCATTTAAATTATCAGTTGGTTTTGGGTCTTATTTTTTAGTCAAATGCTTCCAAGTCAAAATGTCATGTCAGTCTTCGGGTCTTAGATAGACGATGATCTGGTGCTTTGTTAACGTACTCCTTGATGTGAAGTCATCGGTTCAATTCCCCACCTCGATTAGGGTGATATATTGGACATAATGAATATGTGGTCCTACCAAGCTTAAAAAAAATGTCATGCCACTGATATGTTCAAGAGAAGTCCAACCTCAGTCAAAATTACCTTGCAATTCAGGTCCCTTAATCTTGTGAGCCATCTCTGAGTTAGTCCTTAATTAATCCAAATTTTTTATTTAAAACTTTACATGAGTTTCATGTCGTAGGCCCTCCTATGATGAGTCACTTCCTATCAAATTCAACTCATTATCTAGGAAGTTGATCTAGAAATCTTCTTCAGTATCTTGGATCTTGCACTCCTTAATGAAAGGTTTCTTGCCTTCAACGATAGGTTCTCATCATTGACCTTTGATCGAATGATTCTATGAGCGTTCGACTTCAAGACCTATTTTCACACTTCATAGATTGTACTGGGGTACCTTGAGAACCATTTTCAATATTTGTGGTTTCTCTCATGCTTGTCAACAGTTCACATCATTGACCCGTAATTAGGTGGTTTCACACTTCTTCTAAATTTCTTCATGTGGGAGCTTACATTGGATATTTTTTGGAATGCAACTTTCAAATTTGAAAGCTTTGTATAATTAGGTTTTGCAACAAAACGTGTCTTTTTCAACTAAAGAAGTTGGAAGTCCCTATGCAAATAATTCACTATAGTAATTCCCTTTAGAATTGCAATCTTTTCATGTGTTGTATCTTCTCTGTTTTTAACAGCCACTAGTTCCTTTTCATATAGTTCTCAAGAAAGAAAATTTCCTTGCAGGTCCCAACAACTAGGTATAACATATCTACTCCTCTGATTAAATTTGAAATAAAAAAAAAAGATGTCGACTTGTGAACCTCCTTTAATATGTTCTCATCCTGAATACAAACTAGGTTTTTCTCATTAATTTTACTAATTTCCATAATTACTCCAACTCTCTCTCTTATATCTAATTCCCTTAGTTCAATTAAATATTTTCCATTTAAATACTTGATCATATTATTAGCCTTCATTGCTTCATTTTGTACATTTTTTTTGCATGCATCAATGCTTGATTGAGACCCATTCATCATAATCTTCTATTGAGAAATTATATGAGTAGACTCCCATTTAGATTGGACCTCGTGAATGATATCATCCCAACCAATTTTTCTAACTTCAATTAGAGAGATATTTCCTTTCAATTTGGTTTTTAACTACTTCATCTCATCTTGTGCTTCCTTGTTCTTATTGGTCAACTGATCATTGTTTTCTTTTGTTATATTTAGTTGCCTCTCCTTGATATCAAGTTGTTCCTTTACTTCAGTTAGGATGTCCTAAATTTTCTTGACTTCTACTTATGAAATTCTAGGTTCTTCCATAATTTTTGTAAGCTTCTATGAGGGGTCATTTGACTCACTTGGTACCAAAATAGTGCAAACATGGCTTTTGATTGATTGTTGTAAGCCCTGCACTTGTTTCTGCAAAATGAAAATTTCTTTATTTCTATCTGCTAACTCTCTCAACAACACTTCCTTCTCGTTCTCAACTTGAAATAGTTCAGTTGTTTGAGCATGCTCAGTCCCAGGAGTTTTCAACTTCTTCCTAAATGATGCATCTCATCTTTTTTGCTTTGCAGTAGGTTTTTGATAACTTCATTGTCTTCTGGATCTATTCCCAATTTAATAACTAGCTTCTTATATTCCTGATTTTGAATATGTAGTGCTCCAAAAAAATTATTTTCTTGCTTGAGTTGATTTCAAACTTTCTCCAAAATCGTTTATGCTTTACTTACTATCAAACAAATTTTTCGTAGGTCACTATAGAGAATTTCCCTTGCTTGTTTATGAAAATTAATCTTGTTATGCAATGGGATGTATGCTACATTTATGGACATATCTAATGTTTTAAAAGCAGGTCTTAAAGGAAGAGGCTAAACAAATGGATGCATGAAGGAAAATTTTAATTGGTTCCTTTATAAATCCATAGTAGAGAGTAGTCTTCTTTGATAAGTTGGAGTTCCTCGTGCTACTAATTGAGTTTCCATATTTCTTCTCACCTTATGACATCTTTCTTCAATCTATTGATATCTTCTCTATAACACTTCTATGGTGGAGGGAAGTTCTTCAATTGAGAATACTACCAATTTAGTGGAAACAGAGGAGGAGGCTTAGCACTCTGGGTTTCCCAACTTCATTTGAAAACTTGGTTGAATTGAGAGTCCCTCTATTAATTTAACTTGTACCTTTTCTTCTTCTTCTCTTTAAACCTTTACTCTATATTGCAATTCAGAGTATTTTATCTCAACATCAATTTGTTTAGCTATATTTCTCTTCAAGCTCTTCTCCCTTAATACATGGCTTTGAACATCTATTATTTATTGCATCTTATTTCCTGGCCATGCTTCTTGATTTTCCATTTCCTCAAGTTATAGCTTTCTTTCATGAGTATACAGTGCATAATTGATATCCCCTATTTTATTTGAACTTCTATGATGAGGGTCATATTTCCACTTCTCTCCTTCATCAAATCAAAACTCCTTCATCATTTCTTCAACATGCTAGAGGGCTTGTCTGTTATTCACAATGAATGGCCCAACAATTCTTTCTAATTTAAAAATATACCCTTTGTGTGTAGGAACAAAATGAACTTGGTCAACATTTAGACTTTTCCTTATAAATTCAAGATAAAATATCTTCATAGGAAAAAATATTGGCAAATTATATAGTGGTACTTTGGCCTTGTACATTCCTATCTCAGCGTAATCTTCAAAAATATACCAATCCCCCACTCTCGTGTCCTTACTAAGCTAGAACAACTATTTTTCTTCAAGAAAAATCCTTGGAGGTTGTTGATTGTTCAAGATAGTATATACAATGGCCATGAATGATTACAAGTAATAAGAAAAATACTCATTATTTTCCTTCTTCGTAACAACACTAGTCCATTCAATCACATATTTTATTTGATTCTTTGAATCCCACATATTCAAACAAAATGGCCAAAGTTATCAACATGTACATGTATGTTTTAACCCTGTACAAAAATTGCCTTCAAATGAATTCTTAAAAAATACAAAATACACAATGGCGATAAACACAAAACAAATACACAAAGATTTCCCCTTGATCCAAAAACCGGGACTACCAAATTGATTTTTCATTATGTTCACTTCAGTGTTACAATACATATATATACATGTTGCAGCATTCATCAACCCCAATCCATTAACCCTGGATTAGAACATAACCATAGTTACCATGACCGGATCTATAAAATACCATGGGCAGAAAACCATCATGCTAAAAACCATGTTCAAAACCCATGCACGAAACCATGGGTAGGTCCCCCCTCCTAAAATAGGGTCCATAAAGAAATTCCTGAGGCACTTCCCCCTTGAAACCCCCAAACAGGGTGGAGATGCAACCCCTTATGACCCCTGCTACGCTCAACACAATGAACAACAGGGGTTATTTCGTCCCTTTCACCCCCCCTGCACATGCGACTAGTTGTGGAAAGAATATAACACACTCCAAACAACCTCCCACTTGTTGTTTCTTTTCCACACAGGGGGTCAAAAGATATATTAGTCATTGGTCCAACCCTGCAATGCCCATTGTTTCTCTACACCAAGAAAACTTCTTAGTGATCACAAACTTCGTTAATGCATCTTGAGAATTCTTCAAAGTGTCCACCTTTAATAGCAACACCTTTTTGTCCTCAACCTTATCCATCACAAAGTGATACTGAACATCAATGTGCTTTGTCTTTGAATTATAAGCAGGGTTCTTTTCCAAGAAAATTTCACTTTTTTTTTCACAGTCTCTCCTTATAGCTCACTATACTAACCAATGCTTGAACATAATCACTGCAACTAAATTGCTTCATTGCTTGCATGAGTGGCTACCATGTGTTTTTCCTCTATAGTTGAAAGTGCCACTACAAAATATCTCTTGCTCATGCAACTGGCTACAACTCCAAATAGGTTAAACACATACCCACTTGTAGATCTTCTTTGATCCCTATCTCCAGCCTAGTCTGCATCAACAAAGCCACGAATGTCCAAAACTCTGTCCAATCCCAGTCTTCCTTGGTAGAATAGACCATAATCACTAGTGTCACACAAATACCTAAAAACTTGCTTCACTGTTGTCCAATGCTCCTTCCCTAGTTTTGACATAAACCTGCTCAATACTTCCACTCCATGTGCACTTTCTAGTCTAGTACCAACCATTTTATACATACGGCTACCAACTCCACTTGCATATGTAGCATGGTACATGTATTCTTCCTCTTCTTGTGTCTTGGGACATTGTTCAGTAGATAAATTTACACCTATGGGAATAGGTACCTTCACTGGTTTACTAACCTTCATATTAAACCTCTACAGTATTTTCTCGACATACTTCCTCTAGTTGAACTAGAGCTTCCTCTTTTCCCAATCTCATTTAATTTCCATGCCCAAAATATAGTTTGCAGCACCAATATCATTCATGTCGAATTTGGAGGACAATTGGGTCTTCAAATATTGGATAATTTATTTCTCATTTCCAATTAGCAACATATCATCCACATAAAAGACCAGATAAATAACGCAATCACCAATTAATTTAAAATACAAACAATGATTTTCTCTTCTTTTGGTGAAGCCAAGTCCCCATATAAATGTATCAAATTTATGATACCACATTCTTAATGATTGTTTTAACCCATAAAGAGAAATTTTTAAATTGCATATCAGCTCTTTCTTTCCCTTCAATGCAAAGCCTTCAAGTTGCTTAATGTATATCTCTTCTTCTTGATCCCCATGAATAAATGTTGCCTTCACATCCATCTTTTCTACCTCAAAATCAAAAGCAACAAAAATAGATAAAAGTAATCTAATAGAAGCTACCTTAGCAACAGGAGAAAAATATCACCAAAATCAATTCTTGGCACCCAGGAATAATCTTTTGCTATCAACCAAGAATTGTATTTCTACACCTTTCCTTCTGCATTCATCTTATTCTTAAACACCCATTTTCTTCCAATGGGTTTCCTTCCATCCGACAACTCCACCAGATCCCAAGCCTTATTTTTCTCCAAAGATGTCATTTCATCAACCATCACATCTTTCCATAGTTTTCCATCCTCTGAATCTAGTGCCTCCCTGATAGTTCTAGGATCATCATCAGTAATAGATAAAGAAAAATTTGAACAGAAAGTAGATGGACTATACCTTTATGGTTTCCTTCTTTCTCGAGCTGATATTCTCATAGCTGGAGTTTGTGGCACTTCATCTTCTGGTTCTTGTTCTACTGTAGGGTCTAATTTTTCCTCCTTTAGCTCAAACTCTATCTTCTCACGTTCCTTTGGTAGGAATTCATGCTTAATAACATATTTCACCTCTATAAACACCACATCTTGGTTGGACAAAACCCTCCTTATTTCTGGGTTCCAAATATTAAACCTTTTAAACCATCCTTATACCCAATAAAGATGCACCTTTTAGATTTACTATCCAACTTGGTTATTTTCTCCTTTGGAATATGTACATATGCATCATAGCCAAATACCCTTAGATGTGAAAGAGAGGGTTTCTTATGAGTCGATACCTCATTTGGCGTCTTATCCTCCAACATTAATGAAGGTGATATGTTGACCAAGTAACATCCAGTCTCCACCACCTCTGCCCATAATTCATGTCATAACATGCCACCATTGAGCATGCTTCTTTCCTTTTCCATCAATGTCTTGTTCATTCTTTCTGCAACTCCATTTTTACAAGGTGTGTATCAAGTACTCTTCTGTCATGCTATACCACACTTCTCACAGAACTCTTCAAATTCCTTCTTGCAGAACTCTCCACCATTATCTGTCCTCAACACCTTTATCTTCTTCTCAGTCAAGTTTTCCACTATAGCCTTAAATTCTTTAAACCAGTCAAAGACTTCAAATTACTTCATGAGGAAATATATCCATATATTCCTTGAGAAGTCATTTATTAAATATACATAGTATAGAGACTTACCCAGTGATGGAACTGACTGGGGTCCAAACACATCACTGTGCACAAGCTCTAAAATCCCTTTCACCCTCTTAGCACCAAAGGGAAAACTCACCCGATTATGCTTCACATATACACAATGTTCACAAAAATCGAAATCCAGATAGAAATTAGGCATACCTTCTACCATATCATTACCATGAAGTATTCGAAGGCGCTTCTCTCCAATATGTCCAAGCCTTTGATGCCATAACATGGTATTTTCTCCAAAGACCACTATATTAAATATATTTTTGTTAACATGTACACATATATAATATTTTTGCATCTAACTATTTTGTCATATTATTGATTTATGAAAAATATTATTATAAATATATTAAAAAATGAAATTATCATATATATAAAATAATATTAATAAATATAATTTTGTGTTAAAATATTATGTAATACCAATTATTAAATATATTTGTTTATATCATATAATAATATTATAAATATTTTAGAATATATTATATAATATTATGACAAATTATTTTTTAAAAATAAAAAGATGTTGGTAACATTTTCATTTTTTTTAACCAATGTTATTAGAAAAGTATATGGTATACCAATAATATTAGGTTAATGAATATACTATTATTAATAAACATGTATGTTAATTAGGGCATTTACCTTAGGTAAACTACATTCTAGGAATATTAATTTAACTAAAATACTATTTATTGTTTTTTAATATTATTAGAACTATAAATTATTAAGAAAATATAGATTAGTGGTTAGTACTTATTAATTTAATTTCGAATGGGCCTTTACAATTAAAAAATTTTAAATTAAAATGATTTTTTGGTTTAAACTTTTACCTATTATAACTTGATTCTAAAAACAATAGTAATTTATTACCATTTAGAGTTAAATAATTTGGGAATATTAATATAATTTATTAATGACCATTATAGGTAGTTTACCATTATGAATTTACCATAATTTATTAACTATTATATCTTTACCATTGGATCCTTAGGTATAAACAATTTTTAAATACCAATTACCATTGTAACTAAATTCTAAAGATTAATAGTATTTTAATACTATTTATTTGGAATTAATTAATTTAAGAATAATAATAAATATAGATTTTTAATAAATATAATGACCATTATATTTAAACATTATATTTATTATATTAAATTAACTAATAATAGTAGGTTTCGGTTAATAATAAAATTATTAGTTTGACTAAGTCAAAATTAGCCGTTGCAATATAACCGTTGGGATCTCTGCACACTCTATTTAATCAAGCTTAGCCAGATCAGTCCTTCAACTTGTCCTGACGATGAACCACACTGGTTGGTTAGAAACGCGTCGACAAAAGATTGATTATGTGATTTTGCCGAATATTTTCTAAACAATGTTATGGATCACAGAGGTCTAAATTCCTTAATAAATGTTATTAAAGCAGAGAATGAGTTTAAAAGGAAAGTTATGTATGCATTTTAGTTTATAGTGTTTAGTAATTTACATTTGTTTATAAACTATATGTTTATTTAGAAATTCACTTCCTATAATTTGTTATGATTATTTATGGTGATTAATTTCAGTAGCCACTTTTTAAAACTATTTACTCACTTTATTCTCAATGTATATGGTATATAAAGAGTTTAAGGTAGAGTAATTAGTGTTTGTGAGTGATTGTAGGCTGATATTAGTATTTGAGCTTGTTTGTAGGCTGATATTAGGCCTAACATGCCACGACATCTTGGCTACAGCTAGCAAGGTGGATCCATTTTCACACTCAGCGATAATGCAAGCTTAGTTTGCTGTAGCTCGAATACTATTTGTTATGTCAAATTCCTTGTAGAAATTAGCAATCTCGCTGACCGATAGATGAGCGAAATCTGGAGGCGATACTGGGGCAGTGTTCCTGCTGAGATGGTACTAGACAGTGCTGTAAGTGGGGAAGAGATTAGTTTCCTTCACATTAACAATACCTATGGGGCACAACGATAAATCTAGCTAATTCTTATTGAATGCTTCATGGCGAAGCTCTGTGAAATGCCTCGAAATGGTGGAATGGCTCGATATGGGTTGTGTTCAATCACTGTTTAAATGGGTGGCATTATGCTAAATGAGTTAAGTAATTAGTGCAGAAATCTCCCAGAAGAAGCGCGTCGAGACTATCGAGTCAGTCACTTCTGGTGGATTGTCTGGGTTCGAATTCAATTGTGGTCGTTGTTTGTGAAAATGGCCATGGCAATGAGTGAAAACACTATTTTTGAACGAGAGGACGAGCTTTCCTCAATGACGACAGAAGAGCTCACCAGAGGAGCCCGTATGCTGGATAGCGAAAATCGAGTTCTCAGGGATGAAGCGCAGAGGACAAATCGTTAGATACAACAAAGGAGAACCAAGAGAAAATCAAACTGAACAAACAACTTCCTTATTTGGTCGGCAATATCATCGATATCATGGAAATGAAGCCCAAGGAGGAAGCAGAAGAAGATGATGCAAATGCTGATTTGGACTCACAAAGGAAGGGAAAATGTGTAGTTTTGAAGCTGTGATATTGCGACCCGTCTTTAACAAACTCCCTCATAGGATTTCAAAGCAGTTCTATGACTTTCTCGTGGTCTCAAAAACTAGATACAACTAACGAAGTCCTGCGGGGCTTTGGTGGTTCAAGCTATCAAGCGATCATGGTGCGAATAGTAGTAAGAGACGAGACCCAGTTAAATTCCATGGAGACACAACTCTCCGAATCTGGAGCGCAATCAAACTCTTCCTTAATGCGCGAAGAAGCCAACCTTCACTACACAATAAAACTAAATATCTTACTCAATATTCGGTAAATACATATGTTATATTAAATTTTTTTAAATAAAGACTTAATAAAATAAAATAAATTATAAAAAATAAATATTTATTCTTATGTCATAGAAAATAAAGTGAAATAAAGAAGGGCCTTCCCTCAAAACATTACATCATCATTCAAAACGTTACATCATTCTTCAGTCATCTATGAACATAAACCTACATAAGCATCTTTGGTAATATCCATACAGTTATGCATAAATGATTATGACACAATCAAGTTAATATATTATAGTTATTCTTTTTCTTGAATATTTGGATGAAAATATTAAGGAGTTTATATGTGTTAGTAAGCACAATAGAGGTATTTAATAAAAATATGTTTTTATTTATTTATTTATTAGAAAGATATATTTGGAAGAGATTTCTCAAAAATATTTATTAATAAAATTAAAGATATCACTTAATATTACATAAATACATAAATTTGTATGTTATATTACAAATTCATAAAATAAAAACTTAATAAATTAAAATAAAAGATAAGAAATAAATATTTATTCTTATATCATAGAAAATAAGCTAAAATAGAGAAGCACCATCCCTAAAACATTACATCATTATTCAATGATCTACCAATATAAACCTACATAAGCATCTTTGGCTATATCCATCAAGTTATGCTCATATGATTATGGGGCAATCAAGCTAATATATTATAGGCATTTTTTTCTTGAAGATTTAGATGAAGATATTAAGGAGTTTATCTCCATTAGTAAGTATAATAGAAGTATTTAATACAAATATGTTTATATTTATTTATTTATTGGAAACATATATTTAGAAGAGATTCAATAGAATATTCTAAATAATATTTATTAATAAAATTAAAAGTGTTATTCAATATTCCATAAATACATACATTATATTACAAATTCATTAAATAAAAACTTAATAAATTAAAATAAAATATAAGAAATAAATATTTACACCGTAAGGCGTTCCCTCTTAAATGAACTCCCCTCCTTGCCCACCTTTCATCCTCGTACACCATAGGATCCTATGTTAGACAATTGCAAAAGTTTCAACCATTCGATCAGGATGGTTACAAAATGGTTACAAATTCGTTTGGGAAACGGTTTGCGCGATTACAGCGTGGTATCTCATTACTTTTGGCATCGCAGTGTCCGCAGAGCGCAGGAGGAGAGCAGTGGCCGCAGAGCGCAGGAGGAAAACTGGAGCTGTTACGCTCGATGAGTACAACGATGCAACTTTCTGGGTGTACATTTCGGACATCGGCATTTCTGTTTCTTCCAATGCGTTTCAAGCCAGAGCTCTGGTTAATTGTAGAGGAAGAATTTTTAACATGCGGTAAAAAGCTAGAGTTTGAATGAGATTTACAATTTATTTCTATAAATTATGTGCAGTATCATCCCATTGATTTAGTATGTATGATGAGTTGTTTACCATTTTCATTTGAAGTTGAGATCAAATGAATAAAAAACATTAAGAAACATCTAACATGGTCTGAGAGAATGTGAATATACTATAATGCCTTCAGGACATATGTATCTCTCGTACTGAAGCAAAGAGGCCAAAGCTTTGGGTAGCTTATACCTGTGGAATGGCAAGGCTGGTAATGGTAATGCGATAGATAATATCAGATTTGAAGAGACCAAAAGAATATGTGGGCAACCATTCGAGGATGGGTGTAAGGACCTGTAGTTCTGCCCGAAGTGTGACCGTGTTCAAAAGATGAGCAACCGGTTGGAATGATGAACGAACGATGGAAGTGCGAGCTTCGGGTTCATGTGCGATGGCGTTATGATATAATGCGCACAAGGGAAAGGAGAGTGACGAGTTTATAAGGCATGGGGAGAATGAACGCTCAACCCACAGCCAACCTACAAACGTGGGCAAGCCAACATGTGTTTTGGATGAGATTGCAATGGATTTTGGGCATTGGGCAAGTCGGCTGGGCAGCCAAGACTTCGCCCTGACTTTGGTATATATTAGTGATGCGTTGAGTCATTTGGAGCATGAAACTTCGCTCAACAAACAAAGAGAAGTGTGCATATTAGAGGTGGATGCAGCAAGAAAGGCGCACAGCTTGGTGATGCGCCCGTTCTTGGGCAAGGCCGCACGGAGGTAGTGCACGACTTGGTTTTAGGTGAGACCTGTCACGGGTGTCTTGGTCATTCGGGTGAACGCCCACCCATTGTTCAAGGGTAAACGGTGGATACTTGGTGAGTCGACTGTCGATGCGACGTTGGAGAACGGTGGAACGTGGTGAAGCCGGGTGCACGGTGAAACAAGGTTCGCTTGAGAAGTGTGGAGGATAGCTCGTGTGAGGGTGCACCTACCCGCCTTGGGCAAGGAAATCTTGTTTGTTGCACGGACGTGTGACAAGATTGTAAATTTGGCTAAGTATGAAACTTGGAGTTTCCCAAGTATACTTGTAAAGCTTGTAACATTGAAGATTTTATAATATATTATTCGGGCAGACTCATTGCTCAGGGTGTTTCCCCTCCCTTTATATTGTGCAATTGTGTTCTCGTTTATAATTGCTGATGTTAATGAATGTGTATGGGTGTTCATTGGTCTAAAGGAAACATTAATAATACTTGGTTGAGAAACACAAACTAAGTAGGAAAAGTGAAGTAGGTGTAGTCCACGAACATAAGTATTGGTGAAAATAAAGTGTTCGGTGGTGTTGCACCTCGCCAAGCATGGTTGAAAGACTACCGCCAGGTTGGGGGTATGACAGGTGGTATCAGAGCTAGGTTGGAGTTGGTGTTAGAGCAGGGTTACTCATGACGAAGTGCAGATATTGAAGCTGATTTAGGGTTGAAGAAGCTTGACAATTGGTGACAGTGAAGCAGGTACTTGCAAGTGAAGGAAGCTATTTCACATATAAGTGGAACAAGAGCTGGTTCAGGTTGCAGGCATCTTGGTGAAGCTGTTGAATGGTCAAAAGTAGATTGCAAAGAAGAAGGAAGCTTTTAGCAATGGCAGTTGAATCTCAGGTTGGGTCTAGTCATGGTGCGAAGGATGCTACTATGGCATTAATGGAAAAAGTGTTGGAAAAGATGGAGGACTGAGAAGCTTTATGGAATAAGAAGATGGACTTGATCGAGAGGGATCAAGAGGCCAATTGGAAGATGAGGGAAGAGCTCAAGGATCTCCGGACTCAACACGAGTACACTGATCTTTTGTGTACACAACTTGAAGTAACAGTCAAGGAGGTTGAAGAGGCAAGAGACCAAGGTCTTGCAGAGATCGTGGGCTTGCAAAAATCTCTTGATGAAGCCAAAGATGAGATCGGGGTGTTGAAGAAGGCCATGAGGCGTAACTCAGGTGGAGGAGAGCCTCATGTGAAAGTCAAGGAAACGGAATCTTACGATGGTACAAGGAGTCCAAAGACTATTGGCAACTTTCTATGGGACATGGAGCACTACTTTGAATGCCTGGGTCTATCCGATGATGAGACGAAGGTGAAAGTGGCTACTCAGTTCTTGACAAAGGATGCTAATGGTGAAGGAGGATGGATCAGATTGCCAATGGCAATGCTGGTGACATTACTTCGTGGGATGACATGAAGAAAGCTTTGTAGACCCATTTCAGTTCTCAAGATGAAACGTGGGAAGCAAGGATGAAAATTAAGTTCATAAAGCAGAGAGGGAACCTTCAGACATATCAGCAGGAGTTTGCAAGTGCGGTTCTGGAACTTCTTGACATTGTGGAGAGAGACAAGGTGTTCAATTTCATTATTGGGCTGAAGCCTTGGGCACGCAATGAAGTGAAGAGGCAGAGGATTAGAACACTTGAGAAAGCTTTTGCTACTGTTGACAGGTTGGTGGAGCATTATGATGAGACTTTTGATGATAGGAAGAAGAAGTCTGATAAGCCGAAAGAGAAGAAAAAGGATGATGCTTCAAGATCGGATGATAATTCGAAGATGAAGAAAGCCTTGAAGTGTTGGATATGTGCTGGACCACATACGGTGAAGAACTGTCCTTCTAAACCGAAAGTGGTTGCGATTGCACAATCTAATACGAAGAATGAAGAAGCTTATGTGGGGATGATGCAGATACTTGGTGCTGCTACTACTGCAGAGGTGATCTCTCGGAGGGATCCTAAGAGGAACAAGTTGGAGTATGTTTGGATGAAGGTTGGAGGTGCTGATATACTCATTATGGTGGATAGTCAGGTTTCTCACAACTTCATGGGAGAAGATATTGTGAGAAGAATTGGGCTAAAATTTGTACCGGTGAAGGCACAGATGAAGACAGTCAATTCTCCTCCTGACAATGTTCTTGGTGTAGCTGAAAAAGTGGACACAACACTAGGTGAGTGGATAGGGAAGGTCAACTTCACTATAGTGCAGATTGATGACTATGAGGTTGTGCTAGGAATGGAATTCATGAAACAATTCGATGCTATGATTGTTCCATATTTGAAGAAGTTGTACATTTACGATGGAAGGGAAGATGTACCCATTGGTGTTCCAACCATTGGAGTGACAAGGCCTGATTGTAAGTTGGCAGTGATGCAGATGGAGGATGAGAAGTGGAAGGAAGACATGAGTAAGCGATTGTCTACGGTTGAGGCAAATCTCACCGAACAATCATTGGTCATTAGGACACTTTCAGATAGCATCTTGGATTTGTCAAGAAGGC
This sequence comes from Pinus tabuliformis, assembly GCA_031772625.1. Lineage (NCBI taxonomy): Eukaryota > Viridiplantae > Streptophyta > Pinopsida > Pinales > Pinaceae > Pinus > Pinus tabuliformis. The sequence goes on from CM062815.1 coordinate 476,699,302, forward strand.
TAGAAGTGGTTGAGGATGATGATGATGATGATGAGGCATATGTGAGGCCGCATGTCTGGGAGGAGGATCGGGTCACTTATCTATAGAGGATGGAGATAGAAGATCCTGACAGATGGATTGAAATGATTAGTGAGGGTGAGCTTTCAGGCTCTACTCCCTCCACATCTTCTTAGATGATAAGAAGATGGGGCTCATTGTTAGCTACTCATGGAAGTGAGTCCTTAAAATAGGTTGAGCAAGTATGATAGATCGTGCAGGGATGGCTTGGCATCAAGCATCATGACATGTTGCAGATGGGATGGAGTTTCCATGGACCTGAACATGGGTGAGATTCTTGGTGAGTCCGAGATGTGGCAAAATCCGAGATAGACTGGTGAAGGCATAAGGATGTTTATTCTCATGGCTTGAGCATGACAGTTGGATTAGATACCCAAATGTTTCAGACATGGGGTCTAGAAGTGCACGAAGAGATGTTGGCATCAGGCAGACAGGAAGGATGACAGTTCACAGGATAAGGATGACACATGGTGGAGATGGAGTTCTACATATGTTGCTGGGATGTTTGCAGTATGTGGAGATGTTGACATCATGGACCAAGGATGAGACAGATATTGATGATGATCTTGGTGGATGACTACCAGGATGGTCTGTTGTCGAGGACGACAACGACTTTAGGTGGAGGAGGATGTAAGGACCTGCGGTTCCACCTGAGCTGTGACCGCGTTTAAACGATGAGCGACCGATTGGAACGATGAATGAAGGATGGAAGTGCGAGCTCCGGGTTCATGTGCGATGGCATTATGATATAATGCACACAAGGGAAAGGAGAGAGACGAGTTTATAAGGCGTGAGGAGCATGAACGCTCAACCCACGGCCGACCTACAAACATGGGAAAGCCGACATGTGTTTTGGATGAGATTGCGATAGATTGTCGGCGTTGGGCAAGTCGGCTGGGTAGCCAAGACTTTACCCTGACTTTGGTATATATTGGTGATGTGTTGAGTCATTTGGAGCATGAAACTTCGCTCAATAAACAAAGAGAAGTGCGCAGATTAGAGGTGGATGTAGCAAGAAAGGCGCACAGCTTGGCGATGCGCCTCTTCTTGGGCAAGGCTGCACAGAGGTAGCGCACAACTTGGTTTTGGGTCAGACTTGGCACAGGTGTCTTGGTCGTTCAGGTGAACGCCCACCCATTGTGCAAGGGTAAACGGTGGAGACTTGGTGAGTCGACCGCCGGTGCAAAGTTGGAGAACTGTGGAACGTGTTGAAGCCAAGTCCACGGTGAAACAAGGTTTGCTTGAGAAGTGTAAAGGACAGCTCGTGTGAGGGCGCGCCTACCCGCATTGGGCAAGGAAATCTTGGTTGTCGCACGGAGGTGTGACAAGATTGTAAATTTGGCTAAGTATGAAACTTGGAGTTTCCCAAGTATACTTGTAAGGCTTTTAACATTGAAGATTGTATAATAGATTATTCAGGCAGACTTATTACTCAAGGAGTTGCCCCTCCCTTTATATTGTGCAATTGTGTTCTCGTTTATAATTGCTGATGTTAATGAATGTGTATGGGTGTTCATTGGTGTAAAGGAAACATTAATAATACTTGGTTGCGAAACACAAACTAAGTAGGAAAAGTGAATTAGGCGTAGTCCATGAACATAAGTATTGGTGAAAAGAAAGTGTTCGGTGGTGCGGCACCTCACCAAGCGTGGTTGAAAGACTACTGCCAGGTTGGGGGTGTGACAATGGGGAATGCATATTGAAGACTAGTAATATATTTACGCATCCTTGATTGATTCCTATATCATCTAAACAGATTAGGGAATAGAAAATCCTTCACTATGTTCCTCAATCCACTAGTCTTGCTCTCATCAACAAGCCGATCATTCATTGTCACTTCATCAAACGCTGTTGGCTTCTCCAGATATTTAGTATTTGTTTTATGCTCACTTACTATTTCCATTACACTATAACAAGCTCTTCTAATGATAATAACTTGTGGGTGGAAACTCTACTCGACATCAGATATAACTATTTTATGAGCCACAACACTAGATTTAATTATTTCAGTTCCACTGCATTTTTAGATGCAACTGGAAAAACAAATTGTTTACTAAACTATTCAGATTCCTCGATAAAGTACTATTTTAGTTACAATATAAGTTTCCAGATATAACTGGAAAAACAAATTTTTCACTGAACCATTCAAATGCCTCACAAAATACTCGATATTCAGAATAACATGGAGAAAATAAAATTGTATATAAAAATTTATGTAAACAAGATATTATTAGAATTAGGCATATCTCAGGCATAAAGAAAGGGCAAAGATGAAACAAAAGCAGGTGTAATCATTATTAGTCCCTGCATTTTAGAACTGGATTATTTTATTGCAAGCTGACTGTTTCCATTATAAGTTTGATGAACTCTTGTTAAAAGTTTCAATTGTCATTAATTGGGACATACAAACACTAGCAGACTCAAGCCAATGGGTTCAAAGACAAATGGGGTTTTTTTAGTTACATTGCATTCATTTTTAATCGAAATGATTGTTTTCATAAATTTTTGGGATGCATGCATAACATTCTATAATTTTTTAGGTGCAACAAGGGGAAATTAATTGTTTCTCTATATTTTCATTAAAATAATTAATGATAGTTTTTAATAATGTATTAATGGTGATATAAAGTAAACTTCGTATTGGACTGTAATATATTTATATGTTAGAGTTACAGTGGATTTTGCTCAGATGCTCTTGGAATTTTCATTTCCTATCTTGTATTAATGGAAATACTGAAAAGTTAATCACAGAGTTTCCTTGCAAGTTGGAATAAGTCTTGCTTAAACAAATACAAACTTTGTTCCTGGCGAAACTTCAACAACATTCAAACCCTGGTAGGAGAACCCAATATGCCAAAAAGCTGAAATTACACCTCAGGCAAGAAGGATATGCCACCAAACTTAGGACAGGAGGGGAGCCTTACAAGCTTACCTGGATAAAACCCCAGAAGCGTAAGCCCCGTAAGCATGAGGTAGAAATCTTCAGGAGGCTTCTCCCTCAATGCTGTCAAGAGCCCTTGCCAAACTCGCGGAGCATAATTCCAAATATTAGCACACAAAAGAAAATTGAAATCAATTCCTGAGCTGACATTAACAGCAACGCTATTTAGAAAATGGGGTAACCTCAGCTGGGTAATTTCCCAAGAACTCCCTAACTTCGAAACCCTCATGCAGCTCGCAGAACAATCCAACCGCAATAGGAGACTTGCTCGTAGCATAAGCACCTCCGCCATGGACTGGAAGCAAATCCGGCACAAGGAGGAATGGGCAGAATGAGTTGCGTAGCCAGACCCAATAGAGGGTAAAACACTTAGAATATCCCAGAGTCATCAGATCAATGACCGGCAACCTCCACTGTAGATGAGACGGAGGATCCCGAGGTTCACTGACAACACCACTGCATGCATTAACACTGCTGGTCTAGAGAAGTGTATGACAACGGTAACCTGGTCGTGCCAAGATCGAGATAAGACCTGAAATCTGAGCTGGAGGGGTGGGGTAATAAATCAAAGAGAATAAGCATTTGTTCTCCGCTATACAGAAGATCAAACCATTTACAGATTATTAATGAATGAAACTCGAGTCTCATGTATTATGTGATTCACAACCGAGAGTTCAAGTTAAAAGCTAAGGTTTTGTTGCATAATTACAATGGTTAGTTGTAACACAGTAAATAAACCAAATGTATGTGTATTGTTGTGAATAATTAGAGGGTGAAATTTTATATTTAATTACCATATTTTTTTTTATCTCAGGTACATTGTATTATTCCTTGTATATAGGGGTGTGACAATGTTGTTGAGCGGCAACTTGATCGCTTGGATAGATTCACAAAAATGAAATCATTTCAAGAGTTTGATAATCAGATTCCACATCTTGAAGGGGGGATTCCTATACTAGATCAACATGTGGAATATTCTTCTGAAGAACAATCTCCCCTGCATGAAACTCCAACAACGGATGATGCTTTAAGTGATTTAATTGATAGAATTAGGAGACTCAATCTTGATTCAGTCCCAACTCAATCAACAGATCAGCCTAGACCATCTCAGAAAGGTCCCCCGAAGTGGCTGACAAAGACACTTGAAAGTGTTCATCCTGATGAAATTGGAAAAACAAGAACCAGAAACTCAAACCAACAAAATGGAGGTTATGTGGATGACGCTAATTCACCTGTTGATATGGATGTTACTTATGATTGTGAATTGAACTTGTCTACAGATTTTGAACCAACTTCCTTCAAAGAAGCTGCTTCTCATGATGAATGGAAAGAAGCGATGCAAAAGGAGTATGATGCCCTCATAAAGAACGGCACTTGGAAGCTGGTTGATCCTCCATTTGGAACCAAACCAATTGGCTGCAAGTGGGTCTACAAGAACAAGTACAAAGCTGATGGCTCACTTGACAAGCACAAAGCTAGGCTTGTGGCAAAAGGTTTTTCACAGAAGGAAGGGGTCGATTATGAGGAAACTTTTGCCCCCACAGCAAAATGGGCCACCATCCGGACACTCTTTGAACTAGCAGCTTATAACGGTTGGAAAGTCCATCAAATGGATGTAAAAACTGCATTCTTGAATGGAGATCTAAAAGAGAATGTTTTTATGTCCCAGCCTGAAGGATTTACTGTGAAAGGACATGAACATAAAGTATGCAAACTTGTGAAGTCCTTGTATGGCCTCAAACAAGCACCGCGAACCTGGTATGAAAAACTAACTGAGCATCTTCTGAAACTCAACTTCAATCATTTTGATCTTGATGATGCAACTTTATTTGTCAAGAAAGTTGGCAAAACAGTTGTGTATCTTGTGGTATATGTAGATGATCTTTTAATGACAGGGAACAATGAAAGCTACATTGCATCCATAAAGAAGGAATTGGGGAAAAGTTTTGAAATGATTGATTTGGGCTATGTTAATTACTATCTTGGCATTGAAGTAACCTAACATCCAAAAGCCACATTTCTTTCTCAAAAGAAATACATTGGAGATTTGTTAAACAGATTTGGCATGACAGAGTGCAATCCTCTTTCTACTCCAACGGAACAAAACTTAAAGCTCACATCTATTGAAGGAAAGGAATTTGAGGATGCAACAAAGTATAGATAGCTTGTAGGAAGTCTCATCTACCTCACTACTACCAGACCAGACATTTCATTTACTGTTGGAATCCTCTCCAGGTTCATGCAAAAGCCTTGTGAGGGACATTGGTCTGCTGCAAAAATAGTTCTAAGGTACTTGAAGGGAACTCAAGACCTTGGAATCAAGTATACACAAGTGGATGACTTCAGCTTGATTGGATACTCTGATTTAGACTTCGATGGAGACAAAGAAACTGGGGTATCTACTTCAAGATATGCTATGAGTCTTGGATCAGGAGCTGTCTCCTGGAGATCACGCAAACAATCAGTTCCAGCAGATTCTACAACAGAAGCAGAATACGTGGCAGCAGCTGAAGCAACAAAAGAAATTGTGTGGCTCAGGAAAATTCTTGAAGATTTGTAGGTAAAACAAGTACAATTAACTCCACTCATGATTGATAACACCTCTGCAATAAAGCTGGCCAAGAACCCAAAGTTCCATGATCGAACAAAGCATATCAATACTAAATATCATCTGATTCGACATCATGTTGAGGCCAAAACAATCCATCTGCGTCATTGTTCCACAAATGAGCAAATTGCAGACATCTTCACCAAAGCACTTGGAAAGGAAAAGCTTGAACAATTCAGAATGATGCTTGGACTCACCAACATCCCTTCAGATTAAGGGGGGGAATGTTGACACCTAATCTTCATGATTGGGGGAATTTGTAAATAAATAAATTAGGAATGTGAACAGTCATCGGGAGATGAACTGAACGATCACTCCTAATGTATATAACAATAACCTACCTATGGAATAATAGACGAATCAGTTTTACTGCCTTTGGAGAGTTACTGCCTGGCCTGACAGATTGTACATAAATTGATTATAGTTAGTAAATAGTTCTTTAAAATTATGAAAAATGAATATTTACATGCACTAATTATAGTTAAATTTATAGATCTAGAGTTTTAAATAAGCTGTAATAGTGTAAGAATTCATAGTTTTAATATATTATTATCAAATCATTTGTGGCAAACGGTTAGTGAAATAACGACGACAGTTTATAGATCTTTTGTGACGAACTATTATTGGAATATCCACGACGGTTTATGGATCAATTATTGTTCAAATTATTCATGGTTATCCTTCAAGCAGGCATTAGTGCTATTATTCATTTCATATTAAATGTAGTCTAACTCATATATTGTTGTGTAGTTGCATTAGTATCATACCCGATCTTTATCAAAACAATGTCATATCTCTACTCCTTGTTCTTATCAAACCCAAGATGTCTCAGTGTTGCAACTTGGCTCTAATACCACTTGTAATATCCCTTGATACACCTTATACTAGTATTACTAGTGGGTAATATTTCTGAATGAATTTTCCCATACTCCACTTCTAATCAAATGATATAATCATCATCATTAAGTGAAGTAACCTTAGAAAATAATAATCATTAATCCAAATTGTTAACATAATTCTTTCCATTGCAACTTTCCATCATTAACATTGTTCATTCAATCGGACTTATTAGAAACATAATGAATGATGTAATTTTTAAAATTATGCAAAGTGACCATATCATCAAGACGATAAAATAGGCAAGCACATAAATGAACACCGATATTACCTTGGAAACCCTGAAGGGAAAAAATAGCAAACATTTATTTTATTAAACATTTCATGAGGGAGTTCACCCCTTACTCAATGCAAACAAGATATTTTGTCCCTTATCTGTTGTTTAAATTTTACAAAAAGAAAACATAGTATTTAATTCAAGCATAATTTCCATTATATTAAACATGATGTCATGTTTCTCAAACACTTTAGCCCACGTTTCCTTAGGTGCAATGTCTTTGTGGCATGGTTGTTTACCGCGGTAAGTTACCCATTACAACTATGGTTGAAAATATTTGTTTACCCCGATAAGTTACCCATTGCAACTATGGTTGAAAATATTTTACTCTGCATATAACAATAGTGATACATAATGACCTCATCTCTAACAATAGTATTAGTTATAATTCATTTTTTGATTGCAGAAAGAGAGATTAATTTTGTAACTATCACTCTGTTTTTATGAAGGTGATGATTATTTCATGCAAACACTATTGTTAGCAATACTAACATCATGTTTATCTGAAATATCACATCAAAACCTAAAAGATTATGGATTTTTCATCAAATAAATAAAGTGAGAGAATTAAAACCTCTCTATCTCAAATATTTAGTACCTACCAATTATCATTTTAGAATCATTTATAAACTTCTATGAATTATACCTCTTGGCTTGGAAACACTTTCTTGCACATGCATAAATTAGTGTAAAAGACGTATCCATAGCTAATTTTTAAAATTTACATGCATCATTAAGTACTTAACTATAATTATTTAACACATGAAATACCTTAACTATTGTCAACAAAACCATACTTCTAATTCATTTAATACAAGTGAAATACCATAGGAATCAATTTGTGTAGCCATGGTATTACTTCTCAATAGTTTTTCTTGTCAGAAAATGATGGTTAATAATCTAATTGTTTCTTTAACTATAAAACCAGGGGCAAAAATATCCTTATTCCCTTCAATACAAAATCATGGGTGATGGTATACTTGTTCCTTCTAATACATAACCATTCTTGTATTTTAATGCAACATTGTAGGTTAGTACTATAAAATATGACAAAACTTGTTGTTTTTATTTCCAAAACATAATACAAAAGAATGTGGGTCTAACATCTCTTCCCTCAAGCACTTTCCTTTGCCTCTTCCCTTGTATTAAATTGGCATTGTGGTCACCTACCCTTTTTATCATCATGCCACTTCCACTATTCCTCAAGATAGTGTGTACTGGCCTATGTCACATAAATATAAATATCAATTAAAGCTCAACATAATATTACATGCATACAAATGAATATTATGTAAAAAATAGAGAATAAAAAACAAAAATATCTCTCACACACAAGCACACACATTTGACACAATATATTCTCTAGGAAACCCTTTTGGGAGAAAAACCTAGCTAGAAGATGAGGTTACTTTGAGCTCTTTCTCTATTTTGAAATTTGGATGAAGGTACAAAGAAGTATGGCCTGTGGCTTGTGGATTGCTACAGTGCACAAATACTCTCCGTATTCTCTACCTCCTTTTCCTCTTGGCTATCTTTGCTCATCTATGGAACAAATGCACTCAAAAGAATGGAATCCCTTTTCTTCCTAGTGGCCTAGTTATAACACATCCCGATAGCCTACTAGTGGTTAATTTTGACTACCTAAACTCTTAAATAGAGTTACAATATAGACTCTTCTAGAGTATTTTATATTATAATAACATATCTATCCCCCTTTCCACGAATAATGGGGGTTAACGTGGCATCCTCTCGAATTATGGTGGTGAAAATAAGATGGTCAACTTCTCAGTGGCATAATGTTTGCGTACAAACTCTGATTGACTTGATTATTGCACCATTGGAAAGGTATCTGTGTGTAGAATAACATGAAGATGTGCAGCGAAAAAAGTAAACAACCTTTAGCATTAAAAAGCATCAGTTTATGCCTCAAAATTCTCATGGAAGGTTTTAGACCTCGTTCTGCCAAACTATGTCCCGCTAGTAAAAAGTGTATTGTGAGTTGATTCCTAATATAACAGTGGGGTACTTCATGTCATTCTATAATTTAATTGGTTGAGCACCCAACATGTAGAGTTGAATATATCTTTCTCTTAGCCTATACCCCTTTGGTTAGGATGATGGGCCAATGGCTTCAAAAATTTTCCCTTGTCCTATGACATTAACCCGCTCTTGCATGCTCTCTGGTTGAAAAAAACAAATGGGTTCTTACTTCGTGGCTTTCTCTTTGGTTGCAAAAAATAAATGGGGTTCCTAGTTGGAATTTCTACAGCTACTCTTTAGATTTACTCATGATTCAACCTCCCAGCTCTTATTTGATGTTCTAACTCAATTTCCCTAATCTATGACTCCAAACATTTACATCCCTCTTGATCAAGATCACTCCCAGTTGTTCCCCTTTTAGTGTCAGCCTTGGAAAAGGCATGGTATTGATGTTTTCATAATCAAATATCTCACCATCTCCAATGCAATAAATGTGTGCATATGAATATGGGGCCTATCCTTCCAACCATCTTGTCACGGACCAATTCGAACGATTCTTTGGTCCTCAATTCTCTCAATTGTATTTTTATAATTAAGGAGGCCTACCTTCATACTTAACTAACTTTATTCTCCCACTATCCTAGCTAGCAATCATATTTATAGTTTTCACGTCATGCATAACTTGTGATTTTTTTTAATACTTAGTTATTGCATAATGACCCCCAAATTTGCATGATACTTTCCCTTGTGACAGATCTTGACAAAATACACTTTAAACCTTGTATTTTTCCCTTTCATTACATGACTAATTCCCTGTGCTAGTCCCTCTACTGTAGACTTGTTACACCCTTTCTCAACAATAGCTTCAGAGAGGACGTGGGTCTAACATCTCTAACATCTCTTCCCTTGTATTAAATTGGAATTATGGTCACCTACCCTTCTCATCATCATGCCACTTCCACTATTCCGTAGGGTAGTGCGTAGTCGCCTATGTCACATAAATAGAAAAATCAGTTAAAGCTCAACATAATAGTACATGCATGCAAATGAATATTATGTAGAAAATAGAGAATAACAAAGAAAAATCTCTCTCACACACAAACACACACATTTGACACAAGATATGCTCTAGTAAACCGTTTTGGAAGAAAAGCCTAGCTTGAAGGTGAGGTTGCTTCGCTCTCTTTCTCTATTTGCAAATTTGGATGAGGGTACAAAGAATTATGACCTGTGGCTTGTGGACTACCACAGTGCATAAATACTCTCCATGTTCTCTACCTCCTTTTCCTCTTGGCTATATTTCCTCATCTATGGAACAAATGCACTCAAAAGAATGGAATCCCTTTTCTTCCGAGTGGCCTGGTTATAACACAGCCCGATAGCCTACTAGTGGTTAATTTTGGCTACCTAAATTCTTAAATAGAGTTACAATATAGACTCTTCTAGAGTATTTTATGTAATAATAACATAGCTAGCCCATTTTCCATGAATAATGGGGGATAACGTGGCATCTTCTCAAATTATGGTGGTGAAAATAGGATTGTCAACTTCTGCCTGGCATAACGTTTGCATACAAACTCCGATTAATGTGGTTCTTGCACCATTGGAAAGGTATTTGTGTGTATAATAACGTGAAAATGTGCAGCAAAAAAAGTAAAAAAAAATTAGCCCTGAAAAGCATCATTTTATTCCTCGAAATACTCCTAGAAGGATTTAGACCTTGTTTTTCCAATCTAGGTCCCACTAGTAAAAATTGTATTGTGAGTTGATTCCTCCACTTTATCCACTTTGAATCCATCAATATGGATGACAAAAAATATAATGATCTAATCCATATCATTATTTTCATGTGGTATTCATCCAAAAATGTTGTGAAACATTACTCTTCATTTATGAAGTGGTTAAATTTTAAAAGATCCCTCGTTCAATGAGGATTAAGGATAATCATGTTAAGGAAGACAAATTTTCAAAATATTGGACCAGATCAAGAGTGTATGAATAGATTTATTGAGCTTTTTACTCTTTTGTAATTATTTATTTAATAACTATGGAAAATTATTTATTTAAGGGAATTCCTTATAGGAGAGGTTGGTTGCATGTATTGTGAGGTTGAGAAATCGTGTGAGAATACAAGAATGTGCAAGCTGTGAGGAATATTATGTAAAAAATATGAAGTGGTTTGTAGAAGTTTCATAAGGTAGAAAATAAATGTTTTAGGAAACACATTAATAAGAAAGTGAGGAGATGGAGTAAGGAATGAATGAAGATCATTTATTGTATTGTTGTTGTTGGTGTGTTCATCAAAATATTGTTTTGCATGCATAGTTTTTTCTTGGACAAATTTATTATATTACAGAGAGGAAAAACATGTTATTATTGAGTTATGAAGTTCCCCTTGGATCTTGATTTGAAAATGAATGAAAGCGTGGCTCTCAGACTTTGAGGAGGTTGGGACCTATGTTCAGTAGTGGTTGAATAAGAAACGAGTAGCTTCTCCTTACTGATGGTGTCCAATAAGATGATATTTAGGTAGTGGTAGCTCCATCCAGTTTTGGTTGGATCGTCCAGTGTTGGATAGGTGAGACTTATTGGGAGTGGTGGCTTCCAGCAGGTGATGGCTTGCATTTTCATGTGAGTAGAGACTTCCTATTTTGTGGTGGCCAATAACACTATTTAAAGGGGTAGTGGCTCGTAGCTGGTGGAGGCCAATAGCAATGTAATGACTTGATTTATTAATGATAAGAGAACAAGAAGAAACACAACAATAACTGGTGGTTTTTGTCACTTGAAGGTTTTCACCAAAAACCACTGTTGTCTTATCTGTGCGATTCTTTTAATTTTTATGTGTTATGTTATGATGTTACGATCTCTCTTTATACGTTTCAGATTGTAAATGTTTAAAGGATTAACTAATAGGTGAAAATGTAATAAGTTCCATCACTATTTATTTTCTCCCCCCGTGCTCACTAGTGATCTACATTTCCAACAAGTGGTATCACAGTCAACTCTCCTAGTGAAGCTTAATTTCTCAAGATTAAGTCATGGACCTATGATCAAGAACTAGAAGAAGTAGTCTTATAAAAGGAAGGGAAGAAAACAAGAGAGGAAAAATTTAGATCCATAAGAACCCATGTTTTTTCTGGTCAAGGATGGAGATGACAATCATGAAAATGGATCAACAGTTGCATTTTGTTTTAACTGTGTACATAATTTTAATTTTACTTTTGGTTTACCATTTCCTGATACATAAAGTGATGATGATTCTCTTGAAATTGACAAACTAGAGGATGATAATTACTCATTTAAAGTCAATCTTTCAAGTCCAAAGGGAGTTAATTCTTTTATGGAGAAATCATGTTGAGAAACTTCTAATGATTGAGAATAAAGAAGAAGATGAGATTAAAAGGATCATAACTAAAAACGAATATCAATAGAAATTACTGCAATTTTTTTATGAGAAGGAATGTGCATTAAAGGAAAACATTATTAGCTTAAAAACTTTGTTGGAAGAAGGGAGGCGAGTTGAAGAAGAAATGAGGAAACCATACAGAGAAAAGGAATATCAGTGTGAATGAATGGACATTGAAGTGGTTCCATTGAGAAGTGATCTAGAGAAGAAAATCACTTAGTTGAAATTGGAAAGGTGTGGCCAATTATCTACTTCAGTCAATTCACATCTAAGTCTGCACAAGGGGGAAACCAATTCAAAAGTAGAACTCAAAATCCCCATAGAAAAATATCGTAGAAAAAGAAGAAAGAAAGAAATCCAAAAGTCAAAGAAGGAGCTTAAGGTCACACTAAGAAAAATATTTTCATCAAGAATACCATTTGCAACCTTTGGAGATGTCATATGCTTTATTTGTCAGAAACATGGACATATTGCAGTAGATTGTAGAGGCATGCAACAAAATATGTAGCTGGATAGAAAGTTGTATCAACTAAACAATTAAGGAGGACTAATCTCATAATGAATATCATTAATAGTTAGGTATAATAGTCCCTTTTATGGTTACTGCTACTCATGAAATGATTTTTACCACAAGGTTGTTGAATGCTGATTTTATGTAGAGAGGAACAAGAGGTAGATCAATAAGAAATATGAGTCATTTCCCCCATTCTTCAGTCACATAATGTGTTATGTGTGTGACAACATTGGCCATAAGGACAAATATTGCAAGTTGTCCATGTGTTATAGGAAATTTAGTCAAAGGGAGAAATTCATGCAAGGCCAAACACATAAGAGGAGAGAAGGTGTTGTGTATGTTAAAGATCGACCTATAAAAGTTTGTAGCAGAAAGGAGTAGTAGGAGGCCTCAACCAAAATCTAATGCCTACATGGTCATAGGAGAAGTATATGGTTGCATCTTGATCTGCATGGAGACAATTGGAGGTGCATCCATATCATAGAGAATGTATGAACACAAAAATGTCTCTTAGGAAGGTGATGCATGGGCTCAAGGAGAGCTACATTATGTTTAAAGTATTGTTTTTATTTCCGATTTTATCCTTATTTTAGTTTTTCACCAGTTGGATTAGGCACATATATTTGTTGGTAGATTTGGAGAAGTTGCATGTTGATTCTTATGATATTTTTGAGGACATGAGAACCATGTATTTGAACTTATGCATATGTTCAAGGATCTCTTTTAGTATGAGCGTATGTGCCTCCACATGTTTGTTTGAACACAATTTATATTGTAGATCTTTTAATGATTGATATATGAAGCTAGAGATTGTGACGAGATTGTAGGATAATGTTTTAGTGTCATGGTTTATAAGAGTTTGGTTTGGTGAAGATCATTCCTTTTGTTTTTTATTATATGCTACTAATGGTGAATCTACTTAAATTTCTGTGATCAATATTTATAGCATGAAATCGAGAAGGATGTGAAGGAGTGAAGGAAGAGCACATATTGAATGGAAACACTTTTGCTTCCAATTGACTAACATATTGATGGTATTGTGGATGTTGTGGAGGAGATTGTTATGCATTTATTTGACATTGGTTTATTACATGAACATGTTGAGAAATTTTTTATTGTGGCTGCCTCATGGATATCCAGATGTGTTACTATCGTATAGGGAATCTTTGGTATCTTGCTAGTGTTCACATCACTAAATTACATGTATGTCATGTATTATCATGATTGTGTGGTTGATTTTCATATTAGTCGATGGTGTATTGAAGTTGGCACATCTAGAGTGTACATATTATTATTTATGCCTTATATATCTATATGTATGATGTATATTGTTACTGATGCATGGAGCGAGTATGATGTTGCATTAGTCTCATGGTAGTATATATGTTTCCTATGGGGTTTTGGTTTGAGAGATTGATATACTTCTGCTACTTGAGATTTTGATCTCATTGTACAAGGAGAGAGGGTGTTAACATTGATAGCATGAGGTCAAGGAGATGATGAGTTTATGAGTTGTTGATGGTGCTATATTCCAATATCTTATGTTGTTGTTGCTATTGCATAGATCAATTCTTTTTTACTGCTTCTTCAATGCATTATTTTCTTGGATATTGATATATGATGTTGGAGGGATTGTTGTTGTGTTATATTATTTGTTATCAATGATGTTTTGATGATTTCTAATTCATTTCCGGAAGCTAGAGTTAGTGCTACAGGAGTGTGCTTCTATTATTTTGAGCTTCATAGATGATATATTGTTTTATTAATGATGAGGATATATATGTTTGTTGAAAATGCAACAAGAAAATCCTAATTTAATTTTGTCCTTGAATTAAATTGGGAATTAAATTGTAATTCTAATTCTCATAGAAACTTGTAATAGTTAACTAAGTTAATTTGACGTAGTTGGCTCATGTAATTCGAGTTGGGAGTCTCTCTAGAGTCATGTAGAGTGTTTCCTAAATTTTAGGGGCTCAGGTTGAGTTTATTTTGAGTTATAATTATTTAATTCAATATAAATGAGTTATATTCAGTTAAACTACTTTCAACTAATGGAGGAATTAGTGGGAGATCTAGTAGGGGGTGCAACCAACACTGCTCAAAGAGTAAATTGAATATTCACTCATAATTAACTCATGCATGTCAGATCAAAGAAAGACCCAGTTGAGATTAGAGTTTAGGGATAGTGGACTATCAGTTGTATAATCATCTAAATTGTACAGGTGGTACATGCAAACAAAGGAAGGCCTATGAGGATTGCACTGTTAATTATTGAGGAATTCCCCAATTAAATATGGGTTAATTCCCCAGGAAATTGCTCAATGAAATATGAGCTTGTAAGGTAGCATATTTGGCTAAGTATTGGCTTGAGATGGTTTGGGGGGCAGTGAGATAGATTGAGATAGTGCAGAGGTTGCTCGGGCTTGAGAAAATCATTGTAGTCTTCTCATATTTTCTGATTAATGCAAAATAAATATAGCAAGGGTTTTCAGCTCTTGCTTTCCCTAGAAAAATATTTTGTTAAGTGTAACTGAATTTTGTCTCTTTTATGCTTCATGATTTCATCAATCATTTATTGTTTCGGGTGATGAGTAGAGTAGATTCAAGTAAATTGTTTTAGCATATTACTGTTTGTAGTTTGAATCTAAAAAGAATTTGTACATGGTTTCAAAGTTGAAATCACGATAAAAGATGAGAATAAGAGTTTTTCTTTTGTAGGAGAAATCGAATTTGCACTATCATACCTCAGAGCCAGTATGATGTCGTTCTACAAATTGAGACTTGAATATGCCCTGTAGGGTAGTTCAAACTATATTTCTTGGAAGTATAGGATGGAGACAGTGGTGGAAGACAATGAGCTTAAGGAATTCATAGACAAAGATATTCCTGAGCCAACTGATGCTCAAGATCTGGCAAAGTTGAGAAAATGTGTGGCAAAGGCGAAAAGGATTATCCTAGAAGGAGTTCAAGGTCATATTGTCTAGAATCTCCACAATAAGAGAAATCCATTTCCAATGTGGAAGGCATTGAAAGACATATTTCAAAATAACAGTGACCACAGGAAGCTTGCACTGAAGGACAAGCTCAGAAAAATCAAGATGGAGAATGGTGACACTATACCAAAGTACTTGACTAAGTTTGCCAAATATCGGGATGAGATTGGAAGTGTCGATGTTATAGTTTCTGAAGATGATTTAGTGAGCCTATCATTTCTAGGACTTCCAAAGAGGTGAAACAACTACCAAGACTCAGTTAATGGAAGGGAGAAGCTACCAGAGTGGGAGCAATTATGGTTTGACTTAGTACAAGAGGAGATTCGGCAGAACACCAGAGATGGATCCTCATCCAAGCATGATGATGAGGAGAACTGTACCTTCGTTGGAAAGGAAAATAAAGGGGAGGTGAATTTATCCCATTCCAAATCAGATTCTGGTTAGGGAGGAAAGACGAAGGACATGTCGAAGATTAAATGTTTTCACTGTCACGAGCTAGGAAAGTATGCCACAAAGTGTCTTCACAAGAAGGCCAGTAAGAAGCCCTAAAGAGGAGTGGTAAGTGAAGCTCTTTCTTCAGAATTTGAACTGGATTTTACCCTCATCACTTCAATGGTGACATCCGTGATGGGTAGTGTGTGGTACTTGCAGAGTGGAGCCTCATCCCGTATGACTGGAAACAAAGAGTTCTTTAGTGACTTGGAGGAGAAGGACCTCCATATTCACATCGATACGGAAGATCATGGGATGTATAGTGTGACTCATATCGATATTGTTACTTTTGAGAGGGAGTCTAATTCTCCTCTCAAATTAAAATATTTCATGTATGTTCCAAGTTTGAAGAAGAATTTGGTTTAAGTTTCCATGTTGGAGGACAGTCGTTATGATGTGATATTTAGCAAGGGAAAGTCTTTCCTTCATCACATAGCCTCAAGACAGGATAAGCAGATTAGGGTCCAGGTAAATAACCTCTACAAATTGGATGTAGAAGATTTCGCTTCTTTGAGCACTAAAGTAGAGAAGGTGCAGAGCTGAGACATTGGTGAATTGTCGCATAGAAGATTGGGTCACTTGCACCATGAAGCTTTGAAGATCATGCAACAAATTTCTACAGGACTCCCCAAAGGTACATTAGAGAAAAGAGACACATGGAAAGGTTTTACATTGGGGAAGTACACCAAGGCCTCCTTTTGTGATAAAGATAGTGGAGTGCAAGCGATCCTTGATAGAGTTCACTCAAATGTGTGTGGACTGTTCTCGACAACATCCATGACCAAGCATGTGTATTATGTAATATTTGTTGATGATTTTTCTTGTAAGTGCTGGATTTTGTTCATGCAAAAGAAACATTAGGCGTTCGCTAAATTTTGTGAATTTGAAGCACTTGTCAAGAAGGATAATGGCAGGAAATTTAAAGCTCTAAGAAGTGATAACAATGGAGAATATGCGTCGAATTAATTCAAGAACTTTTGTGAATAGAAGGCATTCGAAAAGAGTTAACAGAACCTCATAACCCACAACAAAATAGGGTGGTTGAAAGGAAGAAAAAATTTATTTTGGGAGTGGCACAGGCGATGTTACATGATCATGGCCTACCATTGAACTTGTGGGCTGAAACATGCAACACAACTATTTATTTGTAGAACATAAGCCCTTCTCTAATTCTCGGTATGAGTACACTAGAAAAATATTTTTCAGGTAAGAAACCAAATGTCGAACACTTCAAGATATTTGGTTCATCAGTCTACTGTCATGTTACGAAGGATGCATGGAAAAAGCTAAAGCCAACAAGTGAGTTTGGTAAATTTGTGGGGAACAATAATACACCTCACAACTATCATGTGTACCTTCCATCCAACAGGAGGACAATGGTTTGTAGAGATGTGAAGTTTCATGAAGATAAGTCCATGAGGTTTTCCCTTGACAGGTAGCTTCAACTACTTGCAGATGAGGAGCTTTTAGCTCCAAAGGAGGAACCTCAAGATGATGTGAAGCAGACACATGTAGAGGAGAAGACAATGGAAGCATCCACTCATACAGATAATTCAAGAGATGGAAGGAAGCACACCAGAGAGGCTAAAATATTGATGGATGATGCTAGAGAGAATGTGGAAGAACCCACATCACAACGTAGGTAGAGGAGGTCACCAGATCGGTACACTAGCTACATGGATCCGATGAGTGAGAGTGTAGAAGTTGAGCCATCCTCATTCAAGGAAGTAGTCTAGAAACGAGTATGGGTTGATGCCATGGTTAAGGAGTATGACTCCACTATAAAAAATAGTGTTTCGGAAGTGATCCCAAGACCACCAAACAAGTTAGTTGTGAGTTATAAATGGTTTTACAAGGTAAAGCAAGCAACAAATGGGATTGTGGAGAAACACAAGGCCATATTTTTGGCAAGAGGATTCTCTCAGGGAGAGGGACTTGATTATGATGAGACATTTTCTCCAGTAGCAAGGTACTCATCAATCATATCTATTCTAGCACTGTCAACACAGATGGGATGGAAGATACATCATATGGATGTGAAGACAACATTCCTCAACAATATTATTGAGGAAGAGGTGTGTATTGAGAATCTAGATGGACTTGATACCTTCAAAAGAGAGTTGCATGTGCGAAAAATCAATATAGTGTTGTATGGACTAAAACAAGCACTCTGTGCTTGGTACACCAGGATTGACAGTTATTTCACCGAGTTGGGATTCACCAAAAGTGAAGCAGATGCAAAGCTTTACCACATTGTGGTTGAAGGTAAATTGTTGAATATAGTATTATATGTTGATGACTTGATTCTAACAAGTGATGAGAAGATGATAAAATCTTGCGAGAGAATTCAAGATGAAGGAACTGGGACTCATGCATTAATTTATTGGTATGGAAGTATGGTAAGGAGATGAGGAACTATTTGTCTCTCAGGGAAACTATGCCAATGAGATATTGAAGAATTTCAACATGGAGAGAAGAAAAACCATGTAGAATCTTGTCGCAGGTAACTAGACAAAGGAATATGCTGCTTCAGGTGAAGTTGTGGAGCTACTATTTATAGACAACTTGTGGGTTCACTTATGTATTTCGTGAACACATGGCCAAACATATGTTTTGTAGTTAACCATCTTAGTGAATCCATGGTTAAGCCAACCAAACTTTATTGGAAGGAAGCTAAACATGTTTGAGATACCTCATAGGAAGCACTCAATTTGGTTTTTGGTATAGACAGATAGAGGGAGTGAAGCTTCAAGGCTTCACAGATGCATATTGGGAAGGCACTCCATCCAAACAAAAGATCACATTAAGGGGCATCTTCGATATTGGTTCAGTAGAAGTTTCTTAGTACAACACAAAGAAGAGATCAGTTGCACTCAGTTCAGTAGAAGTAGAGTACATGATTGCTAGTCAAGTAGCTTGTGAGGTCATCTGGATGAGGAAGATCCTCATTGGGTTATTTCGTCACTAGACCGATCCTATAGTGATTTACTGTGACAGTCAGAGTTGTATAAAACTCTCTAAGAATCCAGTTTTTCATTATCAGTCCAAGCACATCAACATACAGTGTCACTATCTATGAGATTGTGTGCAGAGGAGAATCATGTTATTGGAGTACATTCCCATAGAGGAGAAGGACGCAAATATTTTGACAAAGGCATTATCAAAATGTAAATTCGAGCTTCATGGAGGAAAGATCAGGGTAACAGATAATCCCTTTCTTGTTGAGAGGGAGTGTTGAAAATTCAACAAGAAAATCCTAACATAATTTTGTCCTTGAATTAAATAGGGAATTAAATTCTAATTCTAATTCTCATAACAACTTGTAATAGTTAACTAAGTTAATTTGACTTAGTTGGCTCAGGTATTTCAAATTGGGAGTCCATCTAGAGTCATGTAGAGTGATTCCTAAATTTTAGGGGGCCATGTTGAGTTTATTTTGAGTTGTAATTGTTTAATTCTGTCTAAATGAGTTAATTTCAGTTAAACTAGTTCCAATTGATGGAGAAATTAGTGGGATTTCTAGTAGTGGGATGTAACCTGCAGTAGTTCAGTGTAACCAACACTACTCAACCAATAAACTAAATATTCACTGATAATTAACTCATGCATTTGAGATCAGAGAAAGACCTAGTTGAGATTGGAATTCATGGACATTGTACTATCAATTGTATACTCATCCAAATTGTACAAGTGGTGCATGCAATTAGAGGAAGGCCTATGAGGATTGCATAGTTCATTATTGAGCAATTTCCTAATTAAATATGGGCGAATTCCCTAGGAAACTGCTCAAGGAAATAAGATCTTAGCAGGAAAAAAATTTAGCTTAATGGCTTGAGCTGGTTTGTGAAGCAGTGAGATAGATTGAGATAGTGCAGAGGTTGTTCAAGCTTGAGAAAATCATTGTAATATTCTCATATTTTCTGATTAATGAAATATACCCATAGTAGGGGGTTTTAGTTGTGTCTTTCCCCAGAAAATTATTGTGTTATGTGTGATTGAATTCTTTCTCTTGTATGCTTCATGATTTCGTCGATCGTTTATTGTTTGCACTAATGAGTAGAGTATATTCAAGTCAATTGTTTTAGCATATTACAATTTACAGTTTGAATCTAAAAGGAATTTCTACAATGTCATTTTCACAATGTTATGTTATTTAATTTCTTTCCATGTTTAATGGCTTGTGAATATTATAGATGTTATGAAAAGTATTCATTGAGATTAAATTTATATGTTATTGAGAGCTCCACATATGTTGCAGTTGATATCGTTTTTTATGGCTAAGGGGTTGAGAGTAGCCATGTGCTATCATATGTCATGTATTGTACTCTTATTTTTGTTTCTACATAGAGCACATACTATTGCTCATGGATGCCATGTATTTTCCGCTTATCTTTGTATCAAACATTCATAGAGGAGAGAAAACATGTGTGTGAATTTGAATAGCCATGCATCATCAATGTCTCATCTTTTGGTGTATGAGAGATGAAGAGACCAATGGTGTCTAACATGTATTGAAAAATTTGTCAAATTCAACTATGTATGGCCATTGGGTGTCAAAGTATTCCTATGCATGTCATTGACATAACTCTTGTTGCATTGGGAAGCTTGATTGAATTATGTAAGTTGGGTCCATAGAATCATTGGTCATTGATAGGCATGCTTATAGAATAGTCATATATTAGTTATATATACTTATCACAACCATGTATTTGCTCCACACACCATTGATTTATATTGCATATCATTGTATATAATTGGTGAAAGTTAGTTGAAGTCCTAGTTCATGAGGAGTAATCTCTTGCACTTGGCAAAGGAGGCTTAATACTTGGAAGCGAAAGTGTTGCTACAAAGACAAAGATAGTATTATTGCAGCTCTAGGGAGAATGACCAACATGAGAGGATGGATGTTGTTGGCAACAGATATGTTTGGCATATGAGTTCATTGCTTCACATGTTTATCATATAGGAGAGACATTCGTTCATGTCAACAGATCAAGTTGTATCATCTTTGTAGTCAGCATGGTGTTGATCATTCTACAGGGAGTACTTCTCTCAGCCCCCTACATAGTTAGCATTGTTGTTAAGTTTTGGTAGTTTCCTTTGCCATTGATGTCAAAAGGGGAGAGATTATGGAGATTAGCTTTAGAGGTCAGGTTAAGGAGCGAAGATTAGGTTCGAGTTGACATCAATGCCAAAGGGGGAGCATGTTTGCATTGATGTCAACAAGCACTTAACAATGTTAGACTTGTAATGATGTCTTATAGGATTTGTGTTGGATTTCATGTATGATATTCTATGGTTATAATAGTGTCTAAATCTACATGTAAATGTCCTGAAGCCAAGCTACGAATTTTGTGAAAGAAGGATACAAACTTCATGTGTTAAGGCATCTTCTCTAGGAGGTAGTTATGCACCAAGCAAAAGTAGAAACCTCATTGATGTGATACCCATATTATCCAAGTGACAATATTCTATGTGATTCCCATATTATCCCAACAACAAGAACAACAGGTGGAATTTTCAAATTGTGCGCGCACTCAACCGATTCCATTGATATTTTCTATTGTATTTTCACATTGTATTTTCACAAAATGGCCATGAAACATCGCTCTTCATCTAGAAAGTGGTTAAATTTGAAAGTATCCCTCATTCAATGAAGATTGAGAATCAAGTTAACGAGGAGAAATTTTCAAAATATCAGACCAATTCAAGAGTGTATGAACAAAGTTGTTGAGCTCTATATTCTTTTGTAGTTATTTCTTTAACACTTTGGAAAACTATTTATGTGAGGAAATTCTTTATAGAATAGGTTGGTTGTATGTATTGTGAGGTTAAGAAAGTGTGTGAGAAGAGAAGAGTGTGAAAGTTGTGAGGAATAATATGAAAAAAATATAAAGTGGGTCGCAATAGTGTGTTTCAACCAACATCTTATGCAAAAAAATGAGGAGATGGAGTAAGGAATGACTAAATATCTTGCCGTTGCTAATGCATTCATCATAATATTTTTTTGTATGCAAAGCCTGTTCTTGGACAAATTTATCATATCTTATAGAGTATTAACATGTTGTTGTTGAGTTGTGAATTTCTCCATTGAGCTTCGTTTGAAAATGAATGAAAGCATGACTTCAAGATTTTCAGTAGGGTGGGGCCTTTATTTAGTAGTGGTTAAACAAGAAAGGGCAGTTTCTCCTTTCTAGTGGCAGAAAACCAAATGATATTTAGGAAGTGGTAGCTCCATTCAGTGGTGGTTGGATAGTCTAGTGGTGGTTGGGTGAGGCTTATTGGGAGTGGTGGCTTCCAGCAGGTGGTGGCCTACAATGTCATGTGAGTAGAGACTTCCTAGCTTGTGGTGGCCAAAAATATTATTTAAAAGGGTATTGGCTCCTATTTGGTGGAGGCCAGGTGCAAATCTAATGATTTGAATTATAATGATAAGAGAATGAGAAGCAACACAAAAATAGTGGCTTGCTTTTGTCCCTTTGGGGTTTCCAATAAAACTCATTGGTGTCTTATGTGTGTGATTATTTTTTGTGTTTATGTTATGATGCTATGATCTCTCCTTATGTGTTTCAGATTGTAACTATTAAGGGATTGATTAATTCGTGAAAATTTAATAAGTTCCATCAATGTTGGTTCATGCCCCCTCTTTACATATTGATCTACATTTCTAACATGGGAGAGTTCAGGTATCACTTGAGGCACCTAACGGGGGACGCAAGAACTAGGTTTGTACAACTAAGATTGGGATGGGGGTTCAGACTACGCCATATTTCCTCCACACTTAGTCTCCAATTACACATTAAAAGTATTCATGGAAATTTGAGTTAATTACAACATATCATCGTCAAAGAAAAATTAAACAAATGGGTGTATGAGATGTTCATACAAAACCCTTAACTCATCCATCCATACATCTCGTAAGAAAATGTTTCTACTAAAAGAAATTGTTAGTCACATGTAATAACAATGGAGATATGCAAAACTTCACCATATATTTCCCACTATCAAGTAAAGGTGCCAAGCACAGTACACGAGTTTTCATCAAAGGTTCCTATGACTCACCAACCTATCTTTTTATTACATACTTACAAACTTACAAACTTCCAAACTTCCATAGGTACATAGTACCACTATCCCCCATGTCAAAACTAGAAAATGAACAAAGCCCCTATGTAAAGAGTCCACAAAAGAGCCCAAAGATGTCAACAAAAAACCTGAAAATCCCTAAGAACAAAAATCTATAAATCCCTCTATCTCAGTCATTTTCTACCAATTTATACAAAATTAAATTCATGCATTTACCATGGGCCATAACCAAGTAAATATCCCAATTATGGGTAGGTGAATTTGGTGTTACCAGAAATGGCTTTGACCCACAATCATGGTAGGAAGATATATATATATATATATATATTTTTATTTTTTTTTTTATTTTTTTTTTTTTTTTATTTTATTTTTATTTTTTTTTTATTTTTATTTATTTATTTTATTTTTATTTTATTTTTTTCTTTTCAGATTGGGAATTTTTTCACGTAGTTTCTCCTCCACATTCATAATATTTCTAACTTAACATTCATCATATTTCTAACTTAAGGATTCTCCACTTATGTACTATTTTTGTGCACTCTACCCTATCTAGACGAAGATCTAGTGAACTATTTTCTACCTCTTGTATCTGCATGTGGAACCAAATACATAAAATTGCCTCCAACACATATGATTTCCTTCAATTCAAGCCCAACCTTCCCTAATGGAAAAAAAAAGGTGATTTATTTTACAATGGGATTATTGATAAGGAATCACAACATTCGATTATTAGGAAAATGAGGAAGCAATGGTCCACCATGTACTTAGCTTGGGAGGAAAAATGTGGAGTAGCTATTACTAAATGGAAAGAAAAGGCCACACATAAAGAAAACCTCAAGAATACTGCATGTGATCTAGGGCTATAGGCTATCACCTGTTGAATACCTTCATGAGTATATATAACATTTTTACATAAATGATGGGTGACTTTCCAACTTAAGAAAATCTTGGTAGGTCAAACTTATTTAGTAAATCAACTGTTGGAATTCATGGCTATATAATTTAATGCTAAGAATGTGGACCAAAATCTCATGTCCACACATAAAGAAAACCTCAAGAATACTGCATGTGATCTAGGGCTATAGGCTATCACCTGTTGAATAGCTTCATGAGTCTATATAACATTTTTACATGAATTTTAGGTGACTTTCCAACTTAAGAAAATCTTGGTAGGTCAAACTTATTTAGTAAATCAACCACTGGAATTCATGGCTATATAATTTAATGCTAATAACATAGACCAAAATATTTTGTGAGAACTCTATCTTTTTTCTAGTCCATAATGATAGAAAATTCAAGATGGAACCCCAACCGTTATGTGGGGGATGTACATGTTAGGGCCCTAACTTCCTACATAACCAACCCGATACAATGGAGTAAATATACAAAATTCTATGCTAGAATGGAAATTGTAGCCAAATTGTTAGTAAGGGAGGAATACCCATTGACTATATCCGTCTTTGAAGATTTACATAGGCTCAAAGCAGACCTAGGGGATTTTATAACTATCCAAAATAACTAAAGGTATGCAGTTACAAAGTTCAGGGAGTTCATTAGGATTGAATCGTTCAGGTATATTATGATCATGCAAGAGATCTAGAGTGGGTTACCAAAATATATCTAGTACAACCATCCACTCAGATAACACTACTTTATTATCGATCTTTATCGAGACCCATCAACACCAATACTATATTGAAGTACGTGGCAAGATGGATCAACTTACTATTCCATTTCCCCCTCATTCAATGTGCCACAAAATTTTACTAGGCACCCATTTAGTGGGATGAGCATGAGGATATCATGTGCTGGCAAGAGCTAAGATGATGTATGCATTACTGTATGTAGGTAAATTTGGCCATCCAATACATGCATGGAGCAAAATACGTGCCAAGATTCCTAAACAGAAAGGCAATGTCACATGAGGATAGTAATACAGAGCTGATGGGTTATGAAATTGTGTTTTTCACTACAAAACTACCCTAATTTATTTTTGTCTGATCCACCTCTTTTCACCTTGAATCATTACTAAACCTTGTACATGCATTACATGAAGTTCTAGCTATGAATTGTGTATTTTATAGTTCTCTTACTACCATTTTTCGATTAGAACTAAGAATGTTTACGAGTTGCTTTAATATATTATTATGCATGGAATAAAATAGGTGCTAACTCAAGTAAGTGTAGAAGTGCATCCATTTACCACAACGTCTCATGTGATCAACAACATGTTGGCAACTTGAGGGAGGAATAAGTGGCATATTAAGAATTCACGTGCATGTCATAAAAGGAGAAATGAACCCAAATTAAGAATTTGTGAGGAATACAATACATATGGTTGTGGGAACTTGTATGTTGTTATCATAATGTTGTGCATAGAGATAATTCTGGCATGTCTATCATAGAGGATTCAATCCAATCCCATAGAAGGTGTTTCATTGTCTAATGATTTATTAAAATTGAAGTATGTTTGATATATCTCGACATGTAACAATGGCTACAATTCCAGGTACTGAATAGTTACCTTCAATATAATTGATTTGTTGTGCCCCGTCTCTATTTAGGAATTTGATGTTTCACATGAAAAATTGTTTAGATAGTGACCTCAAGTTGTGAATAGTCTCTTGAACCAGTGTTGGGTCATAGATTCCCTTCTATTTTTATAAATATATGTATTCTAATATATAGACTTACCGCGTAATTTGGATTTCTCTTAATATACATTTCTTGTTTGTGGATGTTTTGGCTTGCTCTCTAAAGTTGTGATGGTATATTTATAAGATGTTAGGTGCAGGTTGAACCCTATGTTGGGCATATGTGAGGTAAAACCTTCCATTGTATTCATGTTCTATTTTCTTTTTAGGATAACATAGTTTGTATTTTGTTTAATTAAAATAGAATGACCATGTTTAATATCTGTAAGTGTGTATGTGTTGATTTAATTTCTTGCATTGTGCTAAATTTTATTCTAAATAGTTTAATTAAATTTCCTTTCATGAATTTATTTGGGAAATGTTTTAATTTTGAGTCTGAAAGGTGATGATTTCATAGCAATGCTATGGAATCTAGTTGTTGTGAAATCAAGAATAGTAGTTATGAAATTGTAGCCGTGTGGAATTTCTCAAGCTTAGAAAGAATGGTGACACTAAGCTGAGTATTGAGATGAGATCTCAATAAGTGAGACACCACTTAGTTGAACCAAAGTATAGAGTTAGGCCCTTAAAGGACTTAGGTTCTATATCAACAATAAGTTTTTCCCCTTGAGTCTAATTTTTCACATATAAGAGTAGTAGAAACTCCTATTCTTGTGTATACAAAATTGAGAGCCTCAAAATTCAATGGACACTGGGTTGAAAAATTAAATGATCAGTGAATACCAATATTTAATTATATAAGAATCAAATATTCACATTGTCACTTTTTTCTTGTTTGATACCAATTCTAGCTTTTGTACTTCCGTGATCCCCATTACTAGTTATTTTATGACTCCATTCTTAGGAATACAATACTACTAGAGTCTTGTATTACTCACTATATTAGTAGTCAATCTCATATCCATATAAACTATATTGGTTTGGTTTACATTTATAAGTCTAAACTCTCATACCCCACTAGGTTTCATATGTTAAAGATTTTTGGGAGTCTCTAAAGATTCATAACTCAGCTAATAGTATATTTGTAAGAGAGAAACCTTCCTTTAAGAAGGTGATTAAATTCACCTTAATTTGGATCCATTGGATGCCTTACAAAAGGGGTCGACAACATGGGTGAATTGGGTAGATCAAAATCTCAATGCTACAGAAATGAGAGTCACTATTTTGTGGATTTTTTTCCATGGATTTCAAGTATTCTTAAAAATGTTGTGTTTACTATCCCTAGTTTAAGGATTTTATTCATGTTGATGCACACTTTTTAATTTTTTATTTGCAAAATATATGTATTCTACAATAGTGGAACAAGATGGACAACCATACACGTAATTCTGAGATGAAACCAATCTTGGAGTAGCAATTCATGAAACCTTATTATAAAAAAATTTAAATGATGGAGAAGGTGATCTACTACATGAAATTCCTTTTCTCTCTCCTGAACATAATAAGGTTATCATATTTTAGGAAGGACACACATCCATCTGTATATACTCTCATATAGAAGAACTACCTTTGGGTTTGATGAAATTCGCTAGAGAGGGAGGAAGCATGCGGAAAGAAATCTCCATAGTTGTGGAGAAGTCACCTATTTTATTATCTAATACAATGCATGTAGAAGAGAGAGGATAAGGATTCTTAAAGGGTAATTCATTATGGTCGTCATGAAAATTGCATTGTACTCACTATTGACAATGCAAAAATGATTGGTACAATGGTGTCTAACTTGGTTTCATAAAATAACTTATTCATTGAAATTTATGAGCTATATGGAATGATTGGTACAATGGTACTTAACTTGGTTTGAGCCACAACAAAAAAACAGATCTTTAGCAAAACTGTAATGACTCCAGAGAATTGTATTAGCCATATGGAAGGGTAAGGTTTAAACAATCTACAACTATCACTAAGGCTTTCATATTTAGGTCAAAAATATCATTGTCAAGTTCTTAATTGTATCCACAATAGTCATATGAAAATGCCACATTGTCATATATTTTAC
Organism: Pinus tabuliformis; assembly: GCA_031772625.1. Lineage (NCBI taxonomy): Eukaryota > Viridiplantae > Streptophyta > Pinopsida > Pinales > Pinaceae > Pinus > Pinus tabuliformis. Next base: position 476,727,206 of record CM062815.1, read on the forward strand.
CTTTAAATTTTATTGCAAACTGTATAGGCTCAATATGGCTTGTGTTGCATAAATGTTCCATAGTTTTCAAGATTTTTGAGCACATGTCATGAACAAACATTAATGTTTGATATGTTCTTCAAAAAATTGGCTGTGGAAGTAACTTTTTATGAGGCCATTGGTGTGGATAAAAGTATCATACTTTGAGTTCATTGGTGTGGAATGATTCCTTATTCAACTGTGTAAGTAACAATTATTTATATATTAGGGACGTGTAGAAATAGGTATATATAATTTTGACATGGAAACTCCATAAAAGAGAGGTGGCATTCTCAAAATTATATATCCCATGACTTCTCCCAAAATAAGTTCTACAACTTCCAATTTTTAGCTCTACATATCCCAGAAATAAAGGATTCCCCTTTGCTAGTTTCTTTCTAATTGTACCATTGTAAACAACACTTGGTAGAAAACAAAAAATGCCTTGAAATGTCTCTGCTAACTTCAACTTGTAGCAAGTATTATCAGTCCCTGTTAACTATAGAAAAACCTTTTAGACCTCATTCAACCATAGTATCATTATTATATCTTTTACTTTTGGTAAGAACAAGCATCACAAGGACTTAGGAGATTCCTATTAACTCTAAATTACCTCTCGGATCTTTGTCGAGCATAATAGAACTTTTATATTTTTTGTTAGAATTAAAAGACCCCTCTGACCTCTGTTAACCATAATATCATTTTAGATCTGAGACTTTTGTGATCCATATTGTAGATAAATGTCATTCAGAATAATCACATCATTAGGATTTGGTCGACATTTCGAACCAATCAATGTGGTTCATCCTTAGGACAGGGTGAAAGAAACCATACACTCTTCAGGAATAAATAGTAAGGATGCATCATTGCACCTTTGACCCGCTCATGCTCTCCGTTAACATGTTCAGTGGTCTCCAATAGTCTTGCTCTCAATGGCCCCAATATTTCTTATGATAATAATAATATAATATTAGATAACAATAATATTAATCACAAGAGTGGGCCCAATATTTCTTATGATATTAATAATATAACATTAGATAACACTATTAATAATAATAACAAGAACTATGCTATTAATAATTCAATAATAAATAATAACTCGAATATTAATAAGAATCTTGATAATATTAATAATAATAGGGGCAACAATAATATTATTTCTTTGCATAATAATGGTTATATTAACAATAATGTTTTGAATAATAAGAACAAAATTAATAATAATAATAATAATAATAATATTTTTATTAATAATGATAATAATAAAATCAATAATAACAATAATAATAACATTGGTGATTCATCATTTTCTCATTATAAGAATGTTGTCAACCTCTCAAGTTCTAATTTTAGTCCCTCTGTCTTTAGTCTCCTAAATAAAGGGCTTAATTTTTCCCTTGCCCCTAAGAAGGTCCCCATAGATGACATTATTTGTAATATTGAATTTGGTATTAGGGACCTTCCTGATAATGTCAAGGAAGCCATCAAACAAGATTGTGCTATTGTTCTTAGGAAGGCCAAGCCTACCAAAAGAAACCTTAGTAGAGATGAGCTCCTCACCCTTAAATCCCTAAGGGAAAACCTTCACATTGTCATCCTAAAAACTGACAAATGTGGGGGAGTCGTCATTTCGGATAAATATGACTATGTCAAAAAAATTATTGACCATCTGTCTAATAGTGGTTGTTATGCCAAGCTTAACAAGAATCCCATTAAGTCTGTTTCTAAGGATGTGGCAACTTCCATTAAGTCTAGTCTGTCTCCTAATCCTCTCTCAAGAAATCTCATTGAGAGTAATCCCCTCCCCCCTAGAATTTATGGCCTACCCAAGATTCATAAATATGGCGCCCCCTTGAGACCTATTTTTAATACAATAGGTGGGCCTACTTATCTTCTTGCTAAATTCTTAGCTCTTAAGCTCAAACCTCTTGTGGGTTGAACTGATTCCTATGTTAAGGACTCGATGTCCTTTGTTAAGGAATGGAAAGATGTAAAGTTAGACCCAGAGGATTTTGAGACTAAGGCCTTAGCCTCAACTCAATTCTGCCCTAAGAAGTGGAAGAGGTTTGTTGATGACACTTGCGTCATCTGGCCCCATGGTCATGAGAAGTTGGATCTATTTCTGAACCACCTTAACTCTCAATCTGAATCCATAAAGTTCACAATGGAGGTTGAGGTAGACGGATGCCTTCCTTTCCTTGACATTCTCCTCTCTAGAATGGATGATGGTTCCATTTCTCACCAAGTTTTTTGTAAAAAAACTCACACGGAACAATATCTTCATGCTAGTTCTCATCATTTTCCTACTCAGAAATTTGGTGTTCTCAGCACCCTTGCTACCCGTGCTCTGAGAATCTTTGATGATAACCACCTAGAGCAGGAGAAATCTCATCTCCTTGAAGTTTTTAAGAATAATGGATACAACAGAACTCAGAGCCTCAAAGCTTTTCAAAGAGCATGTAAAGATTCTAGAGAGAAAACTGCTCGTGTTGATCCTATCTCCAAGGTTCATCTCCCGTTTATTCAAGGGACCTCGGATAAGATTGCTCATATCCTTAGGTGGAATAATGTTTCCTCTTCATTCAAACCTCTTAGAACCATTAGAAATTCTCTTGGTTTTGTTAAAGATCCTATTGACCCGAAGGACATGAAAGGTGTTTACCTGATTCCATGTTCATGTGGTACTCCATATATTGGGGAAACGGGTCAATCAATCAACCAAAGGATCCATGAACATGCAACAAACATAAGGCATAATCGTTCTCACTCTTCGGCTCTAGCTGAGCATGCCGACAAGTCTAAGCACGATGTTTGTATAGAGGATTCTAAAGTCATTGCTAGGGTTGACCATTTCCACCAGAGGAGGCTTAGAGAGGCTATTGAGATTGAAAGGCATGCTAAGAATCTCAACATAGATGATGGTTGGAAATTTAGTAAAAGTTGGATTCCTACCCTCTCCTTGTGATCCTCTTGTCTCTTTTTTTCCCTTTTTTCATTTGTATCTTTCCTTTCTTTTTATTTATGTATAGCATATAATTTGTATTTTAATTAAAATAAATACTATTAATCTCTTTATTTATAACATATATCTTTATTTCAGTTCCTCATTTTAACCCTAGTTTTATTATTGGAGTCCTAATTACTTTCATAGTATTTAACCTCTTTTTTCTTTGTAATACATGTTATTTATATCCAAACATTATGGGTTTTAATTTTGCTTATAATCCCCTATAAAAAATAATAGCTTTTCCTTACCTCCTTAATAATTAATATATTTTCTTATCATTATTATTATTTCTATTTATTCCTTCCCCCTTTGATTTTCTAGAATCCTTTCTTTACCTTATCATACTCTAATGGAAAGTACTGACACTCAGAAGTTTTTCATTCACTGTAAAAAGACATCTCAAACCCCTCTCTCTTAACCATAATAACACTTTTATATCTTTTACTTACTATGGCAACAGGTAACCAGGTAAGGAGAAGTTGAAGATGGTCAAAAGCTTAATATTTTATGATATGTCTATTATTCGTATGTTTCTTTTTGGTTTTTGTGCGCGTTTATCTGAAGTGACTTCTACTGGTACCGTGACAATTGTTAATTTTGTAACTCCAAATGAACCAATATACTCTGAAGGTTTTATATCAATTTTGCAAATTATGAATTTCCCACATAAACATATTTTTCATTTACATATTTTTATATATTAATTATAAAAGTTGAAATCTTCACAACAAATTTTCTTGAGAAATGTGTATAATTCCCAAATAGATTTATTAATTTTAAAAGTTGAAAGCTTTGCAACAATTTTTTCCAGAAATGTGTATAATTCCCCGGTAGAAAAGAATGAAATATAGTTATATTTTTTATATTTTGATTTTTGTAATTATTATTATTATTATTATTTTCAATTTAATAGTTAAATCCAATGACATTTGAATCGTATATTTAAAACATACGATATACATTGTGATTACACAATAGACCACTTTTTTAAATTAGGCATCATATTGTTCACAACCGCCATTGAGATTGTGCAATGATCATTAAATCAAGATCCTCCTCTACCACAACAATGCTATCAAATTCAATAAAGCACGTTAATGTAACCATTTCAGCCTAAACATAGGTTTTAAAAGATTAATTTCTCATCAATTTTCAAGAATTAATTAAAAGGGAGGGAAATCTGGACTCTCTGGTCTTCTCACCATTGAACAAATATTTAAGGATTTTTTTTTGGAATTTAAAGTAAAATGAAGGAAAACGTACCTTCTTTAAAGTTTTCTATCGTAGACATGGGCTTTAAAGCAAAAAAAACTTAAATTTAAACTATTTCATTTCTCATCGTAAACTCAATTTTCAAGAAAAATCTAGAAAAAAATTTAGGAGTTCACTTGAAACTAAAATTCCCTATAATACTAGTGATCCCCCCATTACTATATTCATTGTAGCCCTTATTTTTATTATTGTGCCCATATTGTCACCATATTGTTATTAGTGTGTCCCATAGAAGCCCACTATTGTTATTGTTGTACCCTTATATTAATATTGTTATGTTAGCTTTGATTATATTGTGACCCCATAGACTCCTATATATAGAAAGGAGGTCTAGCCATTTGTATCATCCAAGTATTGTTCATTTGTGTAATGTAAATGAGGTTTCCCCCTCGAAGAGGCTGATTTTGAAGTCGTTGATCTATCTTTTCTATATTTTTGTGAGCTGGTTTCATAACAGGCATTCCATTTTGGCTTCGTGTGACACTAAAGGTTTTGGATGTGCACACCACTTACTGTAGTAGCTTCATCTTTGTGAAGTGGTGGTAGGTCACTCCCGGTCTTTATAAATCCTGGTGCCTTCCTAAGGTTTCGCCAAAACATATTTTCTTAGGGTTTATTATGTTACCAATTACTAACTAGGATATACATTGATTCCTCTTTTTTCTACATTTTAATCTCTCTATTTATCTTTGAGAGGTGTAGAAATGTTTACCCTCTCAACCTCACTACCGTTGTTTCAGTTTTGCAGGTTCGCAGAATTTTACCCTTCTATAAATCTTACGAGTAATCATCAAGGGATTGACATCATCACGTTCGTCTTGCTATTCCTCCACTGTCGGTAAATCAAATGCCCATTCTTAGGCTCGAATGGGTCGTGTGTCAAGAATATTCTTCTCTACAAGGGATGCTTGAGGGTACACTACACCCACTCACACTTCACAAGAGTTTTTGGATGCTACGCTGAGGTGTTACTTCCTTTCTATTGGATGACCACCCTCTTTACTCAATTCAAGCGTTAATTTTACTTACTCATTATTATTGTGTCTTGTAGGTACCGAACTTTCCTCTTGTAAAATATTGGAGCACCTTGACTTGCATAAACTCACCTAATCTCTCTTGGACATACCTCATCCAGGTTGATTTTTTTAGTTCTTTAAGTTTTCAATTCTTGTGTTCAAGTTCCTACTGCATCATCCATGGGTGTTCACAAGGATTATCACAACGTATATTTGAGAATATTTTTGTGAACTGGAGGATTTCTTTTTCCTTTAATTTGTTCACTTGCAGAGGATTAAACCTCTAGTGACTATGTTGTGTGTTTTCTCTCTCATAGTGTACCGCAACCTGTAGGCGCTGATTATTCTCAATTTGGGAATTAACTGGGATATTTTCAAGCGTGTGTTTACTGGTAGCTAATGTCTCAGCCTACTTATTTTAAATTTCTTTGAGCTCTGATGTCCTGCTTAAATTGTGAATATCCTTCATCTCTAAAATAATAGATACATTTATCTATTGTATCAATTTTATTTTATTTCCATTTCCTGACTCATATATGATGGAGTTAGTTTTCACAACCACCTATAGTTTTTTCTGTGGTGTTCTTGTATTTTATGAATTTATGACTGAGATAAACGGAATTGTTTCACATTTAATTCTTTTCCACCAATACTAGGAATACTATATTTCTCTACTAAATAACTTATTCTGTCACTTAACTGGATTTAGTACTGAAATTGTTCCCTTATCGGGCTATGTTTTAGGTAGAGCATTCCCCCTTGATAGTAAAATTGCACCTATCTTACACACTCAATTTAATTGTTCCACTGTTTCCATCGGTATTGTAGAATCAAACCATATCATTATTATTTCTTCCCCTTGCTTAAATTAGTAGTTTACCTTCGCCGGGAAAGAAATTTCCTAACCATTCTTTTAAATCGCGTTATTGAAGTGCAAACCAGTGCCCCTCCTAATACTCATTTGTAATAATTTCGAGCTCATCCCATCATTCGAGAGTGGTATGCATTCTTGTAAGATATTAAATCATATAAATGCACTCTTCATGTTAGTAACAGTTTTCAATTCCCATATAGCTAACAGGTAAGCTAGCCAGACAATTCTGAAGTCACCGTGTACATTTCCTCGGTAAATTTTGTCTTCAAGCACAATGTTAATTAGTATTCTTGTGCACCTAATTAAAGATTATGGGAAATCGTATAGCCAACAATAAATCTAGGTTTATTTCCGTGATGAAATAACTCATTTCACGCTATAGTACTTAATTTCCATAAGAATAATCTGTTATTAGTGCGATTGTGGTTCCCTTCTTTATAATCCATAAGAGTCTATTGTAAACATTCTCAAGCATGAAGATTCCAGCATGCCAATGTGATATATTAGTGGAATCCTATGATTTCCTTATCTTATCCTTTTTATAATTAGTTAACCACACTTTCATAATATAATATTCATTTAATTGGAACTAACATTTTAATCTAAATGCATATTTCCCTATCACACATCGTATATTTTATTTTGATGACATAACATTTGTACATAATTCAAATTGAATAAAAATCATGGGAAATGTAGATAAAAAACACCAATATGTTTCTTGAGAAACTCTCACTTGCTAATGTAAATAAAACCACCAAAATGTCAATTGGAATTTCATACCTGCTCATGTAAGTACATCACTACTTGGATTCCCACCTGCTCAAATAAGTAGAATTACGAGTATGTCACTTGGAATTTCACACCCGCTCTCCACCCAACCTAGAACTCTTTCCTCCAGTTCACCCCCGAGCTGAGAATCTCTTACCATAAAGGCCATCAACCACCCCCTTGTTGACCCCTTTCATAGCTATTTAATACCTTTGTTTCATGATAAGGCTTCTTTTAGCGGCATCCCGCTTTTGTGGGTTTCCTTATCCCTTTGCCTAGGCTTTTCCATAAAAGCCTGCCTTTCTATCTTGTGGTACTTTTAGGATTTTATAAGCTTAGTGTATATCTCTAGATAAACAACTTAATGGATATTTCTCTCCCATCCATTGAGCTTATGTAGAATTTTATTCTAGAATACTTATCATGAAAGAATTATAAAATCTGATTTACTAATGATATTTTTATCTTTAATTTATTTTGGCAAGAAACTTGTTTCTAGGGGTCTCGTTCCCAATTATATACATCTCATTTATCTATTTGGTAGTAACATATTTATTCACATCTTTACCCCCAGTCCTATATTTTCTGCTATAACTCAGTCTAAAACTTGCCCAACATTATAGCAATGGAGGGCTATTACATTCCAGCTCAGGGAAATATGGGCCGAAGAAGAGCGCACTAATAAAAGTATCGGTTCTTGTGTGAACAAAAAGGGTGATTCAGATTATGATGAAAGGTAAAATTATTCCTCCTCACTCAACAAAAATCAATTTGGAAACCCTAGCATTCTAGTCACAAACCCTAGGGAAATGTTAAAAGAAAAAGAAGTTGAGACTTGGGAGCTAGGTAGCAGAAGTTGACATGGACCAAGGGTTCTAAGTTGAAACATGAAAATAAAATGGTTTTGAGGTCATGGAAAGATGGGTCAAAGAAAAACACATTACTAAAGGTATTGATCCATGTGTCAATAAAAAGTTTGATTTAGAATATGTTGAAAGGTAGAAGCATTCCTCCTCAACAAATAAAACTGAATTTCGAAACCGTAGGGTTCTAGTCACAAACCATAGGGAAAATTTAAATGAAAAACAAGTTGACATTTGCCAACTGCGTAACAAAAGTTGACATGGACCAAGGGTTATAAGTTGAAACCTGAAAACGAAATGGTTTCGAATTCAAGGAAAGATGGGTCAAAGAAGAGTACACTAGTAAAGGTATCGATCCATGTATCAACACAAAGGGTGCTTCGAAATATGTTGAAACGTAAAAGCATTCATCCTCAATCAATAAAATCAATTTTGAAACCCTAGGGTTCTAGTCACATGGACCAAGGTTTTTAAGTTCAAACATGAAAAGAAAAGGGCTTTGAACTTAGGGAAATATGGGTTGAAGAAGAGAGCAGGTAAGTAAAAGTATCAGTCCCTGTGTCAACAAAAAGGGTGATTTAGAATATGATGAAATGTAAAATCATTCAACATGTATGAAAGGTAATATAATTTTCGTGATGATGTGAATTATATGTAGGCTTCACCTTAATATGATATTATCCCTATGAAACATGTAACTAATGATAATAATTTTATTCTGAGAAAGAAATAAATTGCCCAAAAAGGAAAAAAATCAACAACACCTAAGACTATTGAATGTGTAACTACACCTTAACACATACATTTTCTTTAGGAAAACCAAATGAATCACACATAATACAAAGAGAAAAATAAATGGTTAATTTTCCCTTTAATTCTAATGTGTGAAACAATCAACAAAAAAGGTTTATCTGAGGTTTTGTGTATGATAAGAATTCCTAAAAATACCCAATGTCCTTCCGATCAAGTAGTAACTAGGCCTTGTGAATATTTTAGAATAGGGTATTAGGGCCATGTCATAAATGTCACTGGTGATGCTTCGAGCAGCCAAAAAACCAACCAAGATATGGAGAGGGTTATAGTGGCCAAAGATACTAGGCCTACATCTCGAAAGAGTTGTTGATGCTTCCAATAGCCTGACAAAGACCACCTTAAGTCTAAGTGCTCCCACACCTTAACGTATAGGGAAATATGCCATAATATTTAGCCACTAAGTTACCTGCATCTTGTGGGAATGGATGAATCCCAAATTTTGTTTGTCATTTTTGGACCCAAAACCCTTACCACGTGTCAAGAGTCAAAATGAAGGTCTGTGATAATCTCCACCTAGGCCTTACCCCCTTCACGGGTTTCTCTCAATGTATCGGTTTTGTCACTAGATGATGTAGTATTTTCAGCTCCCTAAAGGATAACTTTATATGTTTCAATATGAAAAACAATCGTGCTCACTTATGTGCTACCTATCACCATTGTCCTATCCTGAACTATAAATTATCTTATGTCCCATGTGGGGAATTTAATGTGCTCAGGTTAAGATTGGTTTTAGAAAGGTTTTTCTTCACTTAGTGTTTGCAACAAAATATAATATCAAATAAACTAGGTACAAATATTCCGGAAAGAGGGTACCTTTTATACAAAGTTTAAGTGAGGTTAGTGTGGGGTGAGTGTTTGTGCAAGTGAAATTGTGAGCATATAAAGTGTGAACTAATGTGGATATGTGGTGATCATTTACAATTCCCTTAATTAAACTATGTGATGTTTTTTGCTTGCAAGAAAAGAAATGATGTGTGGATGATGGGCCACTTCCTTTAAGTTTCCCAATTATACTAAGTGAGCATGTGTTTGTGTGCAAAATTTTAAAGTAAAATATAAGAAATTAATCTACTTGTAATGGTTAGTAAATAAAATTGGTTAGTAGTGCATCTGGAGTGTGCAAGATGAATCTAGTGCACATACAAAGTGTTTGAATTGCAAGTATGTGGATATGTGGAGCGTGACTCTTTAATACAATTCCCCTAATTAAACTATGTGATGTTTGTTCATTGCAAGAAAAAAGATGATGTGTGGATGATGGAACGCTTACTTCTTTCCTAATTATACTATGTGAGCATATTCTTGTGTGCAAAATTTCAAAGTAAAATATAAGCCTCAATTACTCTACTTGTAATGGTTAGTAAAGAAAATTGGTAAGTAGTGATGGCTCGTGCAAAGTGAATCTAGTACACATACAAAGTGTTTGAATTGCAAGTATGTGTGGAATATGTGTTATATAGTTATGATGCGTGCTTATATATATTTCTATAAATGGTTAACAAAATACAATATTGTCAATTTTTTAAAATTAATTTGACATATCATAGCAATATTGTCTCCATTTACTATGTGAAGCATTTGACCTTTTTCAAAATTATTTCTTTTTAGCAACAATTTTTCGTTTCTTGAAGAGACTATATAAATCCTAAAATAAAAGTGATTTCTACAACAAAGTGAAGCATTTCAATACCTTTTTCAAATTTACTTCTTCTTAGTAACATTTTTTTATTTCTTCAAAAGACTATATAAATTCCAAACTAAAAGTGATACCTACTATAAGGAGGAAAGTATTATATTTTTGTTCATATATATCATATACCAAACATTTCAATTGTTTAAATACGATGTCAATTATTTAAATATACTCATTTCTATAATAATTTGCAAGGTTTTTTTTTTCTATGAAGGAAAATTGTAATTTTAATAAACTTGAAAATCAAGGAACAAAATTCCATTTTGAAGATTCCCATAAGAATTACTTTAGATCAACCTTTTTACTGATGCTTAAAAAAGAAAAAGAAAAAATCCAAAAATAAAGTACATGAATCTTTCGAGGTAGTTTCAGCCAATAGTTGGCACCTAAAATCCAAAAACAAATAGAAAGGAGAAGTTGGGACTAAGAAAAGATACTTAGTCATCCTTTTCTACCCTTCTTCTTTTCTACTTTTTCCATCCTCCTTGATCAAGAGTGGACTTTACAATGATTAGTTGATCATCTGTTGTCTTCCCTATATGTTCTTTTTCTGAGTCTGAGCTCTCGAAGGAATAAGGATGTTTGGATCCTCTGATTTCCTTCTCCTTCTGCATGTCCTGATCAAGATTTCCTTCTGCATATAGATTTTGTGGCCTTTCTACCACCATTCCTTATTGATTGATTCCTTCATTTGTTGGAGAATCTTGTGGATTTGAGTTATCCTCAGTTGTGGGATCATCTTCCTCTTCTTCATTAGATTGCTGTGTAGGAAATTGTCATCCCTTAGGCTTCTTGGCAAGTTTCTTTTTCATTCTAGGATCTTTCTTCGTCAAAGGACATGAATTTTGTAAATGTATAGTTTCTAGATAAAAATGACACCTGAATATTGAATTTTCATAATGTAAGAACTAAGTCCAATAGTGATTATTTTGTGTCAGAAGAATACGATCAGGAATTCCTTCGCTGAGGTTTACCTCTACGAAAATTCGCGAAAAAATATATATATCTTCTTTTGTTGTTTGTGTATCCATGTTGATGTATCTACCCAGCAGATTACCAATTCCTTATGGGAATTTTTTATGCCAGAAATGAAGGGGTAAGTTTTGCAATCTTATCCGCACTGGAATTTTGGAGACCACCACTAAGATGGCATTGAATTCTGGGAACCATGGGGTGATAAATAGTCATGCATTACCCTAAAACCATGAACCCTCTTGTATAACATACTCTTTTATATCAGATTATTCAAATTTTACTATGAAGAAGCCCTTGGAGCATAGATGAACCTCATAGTTTGGGGTCCAAATCTTACAAATTCACTAAAAATGATCCATAGGATTTGGCCAAAATCCATTAAATTTGCAAATGATTTCCAGGGATTGATAGGTTGTATGAAGATTATTTGGCCCTGCTATATCTATTGTCATTATCAGCATTTGTTTTATCTTCTCCACTGTATAAGGCCCATGAATATTTAGAGTGGCTTCAGATTTACTTGATACTGCAAATTTACCTTTAAGAGCATATTTGAAGGAAGTAGATCCGTGGATTGGTCAAGGCGACCCTATCCTCAGCCTCAGGTTAATGATGATTGTGGAGTTCAGATCTATGTCATAGTCCTGTAGTTGTTGATTGTCCTTCATGGATCTATGACATAAATTAGACTTTGTGACTCCATTAGAATAATGGATTTTTTATGCATCTCCCTTTTCAAATCCCATACCAAGAAATCCTTTTTTACCCCCATGAGGATCGACCTTCCAGATGGGGTTTCAGTGAAAATTTGAAGTACTGCACCTTTTCCCATAAAAATTGTTTTCTCTCTTTTCTTTGATGAAAACTTGGTCGGGTACAAATATGCCTCTCTCCCAAGATACATTTACTATTCCAGCGTGTAAATCTCGAAGAAAACTACACCGTCACAACCTTGACAAAGTGAAAACCCCCATAGAAAAGTTGCATCTCGTTCAATGAGCAGAAAAGGGCTAACACAAGGGTAAAAACCCTGCCTCCAATCGACACCCTAGGCTCCAATCGATAAAAAACCAGTCAATATGCCAGATGGAAGAGAAAGTATTGCCCTAGCCACGACATTTTTCACACAGAGGCCCATATATCTAAAGTCCTAGAACCACATTGGCCCCAACATCAAAACCTATGTCCATTGTGGCAACATGACTAACACAAGAAGAAAACAAAAACCTAGCCATCACTCCCCATCTCACCATGATAATTTACAAGGTTGTTGAACTAAAGACTAGTATAAATTAAGTTTAAATTATTATATAGGAAACTTCTAAATACATATTTCAGAGGGAATTATTACTTAAATAACTTAATGATGAGGCAAATCTTTTGAATTTGCGATAATAGGAGATTATTGAAAAATCAAGCTAGTGATTACCAAAATTTAAGGGCCAAATTTATTTCATGAGAGAGAAAAAAATCTATATCTATAAATTTATACAAATTTAATCAACGATAAGATAAATTGCGACTAAAAATCCATACAACACGTAAATATACACTCCATGATACAATAAGGAACCTATTCAACTAATTTTTAAGTAAGTTAATATTTGAAAGCCTACTATACAAAATCAAATTAGTTGGAATTTTTTTTCTTCATTAGAATCACCATATGATTTAGCATTTTAAAATGTGTAGCTAAAATTAACATAAAACAATAAGAAGAAGAACTTTCTTAAAGGAAGAACTTATCATAACTACATATAATTTCACAATTCCAAATAAAAAGTGGAAGAAATGTGGGATGAGAAGGACAATGAATTGTTGATAAGGAAACAGAAAGAAATCAAGAGATAGACATTTCAGTGGATTAGAGAACAAGGCAGATGCTTTAAGGTCTTATGAAAAATTTATGTACATTATTACCATTTGTGGTGAAGAGGTACACAATTCATTTGAGTGTTTTTCTGGGAGAATGTACACAAAAATTTTAGCACACTAATCAAGTAGTGCCCAAGGAGGGTAAGAATATTTAAAAAAATATATGTTTCTACAAGGAGCCTTTTTTATGCATGTGCAAAGATAGATATCCAATGTCTTTTATGTTCTCAATTATTTTCATCAAATCTCGACAAAATTTAAAATAAAGAACTCCTCTTTTTTATTTTTGACCCAAATTTTGTAATATATTTCATAATGGCAGAAGTGTCCTCAGACACATAATTTTATTAATAAGAAAAACAAGTACATCTGGAAGTTTGCAAGAGTTTACACCCGAACAACAAAACACTCTTGCAATGAGCTATTTATAAGCTTAATGTCCTAACTACCTCTAATTATGGATCACTTATAAAACAACAAGTGTCCATTTACAATAAAATCTATTCAAACAACTTACTAACAATTATCCTAAATTAGAGCCTAAGATACGACACATTTGTAGAGTCATATCGTTTTACAACAATATACTAATTCTAAATGCCTCCATTTAATAATTAAATATTCTATATTAATAATTAATAATTTAATAGCTTAAATTAATAATTATTTTATTCTAACTTAATAACGTATGATAATATTTATTTTGGATTACCTAACATTCCCCACTATGATCCAAAGATACATTACAATAGATATCAAGTTCATCCTGAACTTAGTAAATTTTATTCTGCCAAGAGGTTTTGTGAAAATGTCGGAGATCTGATCTTCTGAAGGACAATAAATTGGCTTTAGGACATCTTTGGCAATGAGAGATCTGATATGATGATACTTGGTGTCCACATGCTTTGTCTTTGAATGAAAAACTGGGTTCTTGCCAGTTTAATGGTTGATTGGCTATCAATGAATAATGGTGTAGCTTCTGCCTAAGAAATGCCTAAGTCTTGCAAAATTCTGCGTAACCAAACAATTTCACTTTCTACTTCCCATGCTGAAATGTACTCTGCTTCTGCTGAAGAATTGGCCACTGTAGCTTGTTTCTTACAACTCCAAGACACTGCTGCTGACCCTATGTTCATTAAATAACCTAGTGTTGATGCTTGATCATCAATACTTCCAGCAAAGTTGGCATCCGAAAATCCACCAGGTACAAAATTTCTAATCTTTGTGTAAAGAAGACCAAAATATTTTGTTCCTTGGATATATCGAACAACTCGTTTGGCTGCATTCCAGTGGCTATCTCGTGGTTCCTACATAAAGCATGAAAGAATATTGACTGCATAAGATAGAGTAGGGCGAGTGTTTGTCAAATAAATCAAGCTACCAATCAACTATCTATAAGTAGTACTGTCCACCATTTCCCCCCCTTCAAATTTTGAAGTTGCAAGTTTTGCTCCATGGGGGTAAGAACGGGCTTGCAATCCTACATTCCAAATCACTGAAGAACCTCTGTTGCATACTTACTCTGAGAAATTAAAATATGATGTGGATGTTGGAAGACTTCAACTCCAAGATAGTAGTGAAGTAATCCCAAATCTGTCATCTTAAAACCTGCATGTAACTCTATTTTCACCTGTGCAATATGACCATCAATGTTTCCAGTAATGATCAAATTATCTACATACATAACAAGAATCACCAGATATTTACCCTATCGTGGCACATAAAAAGTATCATCAGTTTCACTTCGTTGAAAACCATCTTTCCTAAGGTATTCATCCATTTTTTCATACCAAGCTTGAGGATCTTGTTTTAACCCATATAAAGCCTTGATCAATTTGCAGACTTTATGTTCTTTCCCTTCAATTTCAAAACTTGGTGGTTGTATCATATACACTTCTTCTTGTAAATACCCATTAAGAAAAGCACTTCTCACATCCATTTCATGAACTTTCCATCCTTTCTAACGGCCAATGCAAATGTTAATCAGATGGTGCTCCATTTAGCTATAGGAGCAAAAGTTTCCTCATAATCAATGCCTTCCTGCTGCGAAAAACCTTTAGTGACAAGTCTTTCTTTATACTTTTCAAGTTCTCCCTTTTGGTTGTACTTAATTCTGTAAACGCATTTGCATCCTATGGGTTTAACATTTTGAGGACAATCAACAAGTTTCCAAGTGTTGTTATCAATTACTGCTTGATATTCTTCAACCATAGCTTGTTGCCATTCTTTATGTTTTACTGCTTCGTTGTATGTGGAAGGTTCAGTAAAATCATTTGCTATCAATGCAAAATTTCCTTCACTTCTGTGTGACTTCCTTGTTCCTATTTTATTTTGCTCATCAGGACTTACATCTTTCAAAAGTTGAACTACCCATTTTGGTAGTTGATGCTCACTTGTTTGAGATTCTAAAAAGTCACCGTCATTGTAAAGAGGATTAAAGTAAGGTGATGTTCGTCGATCAGTTGAAGATTCTGGAGGTGGAGAATCATTGTCTGAAGAGTTGTTGTTGCTTGGATATGTGGATGAACTTCTAGAAGATCTTGATGGTGTTGTTGAAGTAGATGGACTGGATGAATCAGTTTCAGATGAAGGAAAATCAAGTTCATACCAATTTGGTGAATTTGGTTGACTTTGTGTATTTCCTTTTCTTTGACTGGCTTTAGTTTCTAAATTTTGAAGAAGACCTTCGATTTCCTCAGCACTCTTACTCTGTGTTTCATCAAAAATTACATCCCTGCTCACAATAAATTTTCCATTGGTCAAAAGACGATACCCTTTCTTCTCATCAGAATAGCCAATCATTGTGCATTTCAAGCTTCTTGAGTCAAGATTAGTTCATTTTTCTTTCGGAACTAAGGCATAACATACTGATCCAAAAGCTCTAAGATGTTTAACTCGAGGTTTGAAACCAAACCAAGCTTCATAAGGTGTGATTCCATCTAAAGAAGCAGTTGGAGATTTGTTTCTTAAGTAGACGGTTGTATGAATTACTTCTGCCCAATATGTTGAACTTAACTTTTTGAAAGTTAACATAGATCTCACCATGCCTAACAAGGTGCGGTTCATTCTTTCTACTACTCCATTTTGCTGTGGAGTGTAAACATTTGTCAGATATCTTATTATGCCATTAGCACTGCAATAAGTTTTAAATTCATTTTAAGTCAATTGTCCCCCATTATATGTCCTGAGAGTGCCTATCTTTCCTTTGACTTCGTTTTCAACAAGCTAGCGAAAAATTTTAAACTTTTCAAATTCTTCTGACCTGTGCTTCAGGAAATAAACCCAAGTCATTGTACTGAAATCATCAATGAATAGTAAGAAATACTTGCAACCACCAAATGAAGTTCGTAGTGGTCCACAAACATCACTATGAACTAGTTTCAACATCCTATTTGCATGTTATGAACTTGTTGGAAAACTTTCTCGACTTTGTTTTCCATAAATGCAAGCTTCGCATTTTTCATTTTCCTTTTTGAAAGTCCCTTAACCATCCCTTGTTTCTGCAATTGAGAAAGACTATCGAAATTTAAATGTCCATATCTTACATGCCATAATCTTATAGGTGAAATTCCTGTAGTCACTGCCCCTGCAAAGTCAGAATGCCTTGAAATAACTGTCCCTTTCATCCTTAACAATTTTCCATTTTCATAACTTGTCATATTGTTCTCAAGCTCTGTTTGATTGAGTTAATTTTAACTAGGCCATCTTCCATAATTACCCGATGTCCTGCTTGTCGAATCGTGACTAAAGATAATAATTTTTTCTTAAAGGTTGGTACATACCATACATTTGTAATCATTTTCTCTCCAATGCTAGGGAGAGAAACTTTAACTCCACCTTTTCCACAAGGAGTATGTTTTGTATCATTTGCAAGAAAAATGGAATTAAGTTGGCAATCTTGAAAATTCCAAAAGAAGTCATGTCGAAAAGTCGAGTGTTGAGTTGCCCCTGAATCCAAGATCCAAGCATCTTCATAATAACTTTTAAGATGAGATGAAAACTGTAATGCTGACAAAGAAGTAAAGACATAGTCTGAACTATCATCATCTTGATCATTTGCAAATTATGCTGAGTGCTGATGAAACTTGGGGATCTTGTTAATAGAAGTTCGACAATCTTTAGCATAATGTCCAACTTTGTTACACCTTTGACACACAATTTGACTTAAGTCTCTTCCTCTTCCTGCAGGCTTTCCTCTGCCTCTGCTTTGACTTTTGTTTTGAGGTTGTCTTCTACCTTGATTATTATTTCCTCATCCTTGAAAATAGCCTCTTCCTTGACTATTTCCTCTGCCTTGAAAATTACTCCTGCCTGAATTGTTTGCACTACTAAAGTTGTTTCCTCTTCTTTGGCTTAGACCTTGACTTTGTACATTATGTGTTGCTTGATTCTGTTTGAAATTCCCTCTGCCTCTGTTTCTAGAACTATTAGTTAATGATTTACTAGTGCAGTTGCATTCTTAACTTCCCATTTTGCTAGTGCAGCTCAATCTGTCGGTTTATTTGGCTTAATATCACCATCACATATATCATGCCACAGTTCATTATAAATGAGAGTGCTTTTGATGAGGCGTTGCCATGTTTTATAATATTTTGTGCCTTCAAGTTTGTCGGAATCAGAAAACAAATTAATCAACTTTGACATTGTAGTGTTGAAGCTTCACACCAAGAATCAAGCTAAAAAAATATCAAGATGGGCAACACAACATGCAACACATGATGCAAAGACGATCTATTGGGGCTTGGCCTTGACCCTCGTATAGTTGTTGAAACAGGAGAAAAATGGCTTAGCTTTGCACTTGGCTCTAGTCAATTTCTCAAATTTTTACAAGGTAACTTTCGAAATTTGACTTCTACAATGATGCTCTTCCAAATCCTGGTAAACAACAAATATTACCCCCCGTCAAAGTAAAATTACTTTTAGTTACAATGTCATTCTTATCTCTCCAAAATAGAAAAAACAAATAGAATCTCCTTATTACTCCAAAAATTACAAATGACCTTATTACTCCACAAATATTACAAAATCCTTATTACTCCAATAATAATAAAACATTACATAAAAATATATACCTTATCTCTCCAAATTACAAATTAAAAACAATAGAAAAATCCTTATCTATGGCCAAGACTTCTTCACTTCTTATATTCAACTTTAAACTTCCAAATAAAAAACTCTTTAAGAGGCTGATTTTTTTTTTTTGTTACAAGTTGTCCTCCACGCTGGCTACTAGCTAGCTCAATCTGGCTTCTTGTTGGCTTAGGTTGGCTTCTGCTGGCTTCACACTAGCTTTGCTGGCTTCTTCTGCTGGTTTCACGCAGGCACTATCTTGAAATAATTAGACACTACAATGGTATATAATACTAATTTTTCCAAAATGACAGGAAGACTACCCTCTATTGTAAGTTGATCTTGTACACTAGTGCTAACCAACATTGATTTGGGCACAGAGAACTCTTTCAAGAAACATGTGATGAGACTTCGCTTTGGAAATGAGAATTTTCAGTTCTCGGCAAGCTGACTGGCAAAGGGTGAGCTTCTGTGTTGAAAACATACCTATCTAGAGGGAGCATATTGTTATCACCAAAAAGCAAGTAAAGGTACTTGAGATTTTTTCCCAAAAAGAAAGTCTTCATTTTATCTCTTCGTAAAGGAGGCAGCACTGTCACGTCAGATAGGGAACTATATCCTCCAGAAGCAACCTTAGTATGGGACTCAAAAGCTTGAAAGATTTGCCAACCCCATTCACGATACTTTTCATCCTCAGTTATGCGGTGTAGCACAAATAGGGATTCAACAGTCTCAGGATGCAGAAGATTATGACGATCAGCATATCGTATTATTATATCATCCAAAAAATTAGAACTTTTGTTTCCTCCCTGCAAACCCTCTTCAGATCTGGAAAAATGTTTTCGACATCAAGTATTTTCCGGGGACAAAATATTAACCTCAACTGCTAGATATTCAAGCACAACTGCAAAAAATGGGGGCTCCAATTGAAACGAAAAGTGATACTTTACAGTAACATGCAATCCATTGATTTCAACTCAACTTAAAATCGATGATATAATTAAATTTCTTTTCCAGAAAAAAAAAAAAATTAATAATAAATAAATAAATAAAATAAAAATTAAATTAAATTAAATAAATAAATAAATAAAATTAGATACCATATATTAACTGACCAAATTAATGGAGTTTTCCATGTGCCTATCGAGCTGGAATCTCCTCCTCACATCAACTGCAGCATTACTGGAGCTCTGATACCACAATAATGGAAAAGTGTCCTCATACACATAATTTTATTAATAAGAAAAACAATTACACCTGGAATTTTGGAAGAGTTTACACTCGAACAACAAAATTCTCTCACAATGAGCTATTTATAAGCTCAATGTCCTAACTACCTCTAATTATGGATCACTTAAAAAGTAACAAGTGTCCATTTACAATAAAATCTATTCAAACAACTTACTCACAATTCTCCTAAATTAGAGCCTAAGATACGACACATTTGTAGATTCATATCTTTTTACTACAATATACTAATTCTAAATACCTCCATTTAATAATTAAATATTCTATGTTAATAATTATTAATTTAATATCTTAAATTAATAATTATTTTATTCTAACTTAATAACCTATGATAATATTTATTTTGGATCATCTAACATTTCATGATTACATGTTGAGAAACAACTAGATAATTTAATCAACATTAAATTTCCATAGTCTAAGAAGATTAACATTGTAAACATTTCTAACATATGATCAATACATGCACGCTAATTTACTTCTTTTGCATTTATTATTTATTAATTTAATATTGATTAATCACATGAGCCTTGCATGGAGAATTATAGTTATATGAAACAATACACCTCTTTTTGTGCAAGCACAAAGCTACACTACACTTTGTAAGTCTTTAAGAAACTTGTTCTTTTTAAAAAAGTCTCATAACCTTCATGTGAGAATTGAAAGAAGAAAGATGTGAGCTTTTCAAAGGTAGGGATCATGGTTTAGGATTCAAAGAACCATTAAATGTTATATATGATGATGAATGTTACGAAAATTTAATGTTGTCATATATGTTTCACAAAGAATATCTTCTTAGTTCATGCACATTGGAAGCAAGAATATTCTTTCTCCTTCTAGACCTTGACACATTTTCTCTCTTTTTACTCCTACTTGGGATATCAAATATTAATCAAAATAATGTTTATAGGTTTTGGAGCACCCATGTGACAACCATTTTTGCTAATACCTCTTGTAAATAAATGCCATGAATTGTAATTCATGTAAATAATATATGGAAATTATGTTCCAATGGTTTTCCTTGGTTAAATCACATCCTTAGTTCTTGTAGGTTATCTTAAACCATTACAATTTGAAGGTGTTTCATAACTTGCATGAATTCAAGTGGTTTCACAAAATTCCAATAAACCATGGTTTCATGTAATTTTCAATAATTTTCATGGTTTCAAGTCGTTTTTAATAATTTGCATGGTTTCAAGTGGTTTTCTTTAGTCGTTGTCGCATCTCATTTTTTAACTACGTGGTATTACTTTCAATGCTTATTTTATCTTACTTTTATTGTTTCATTCTCCATTTGTTTCTTGTTTTCAATCATATTTCCTAATGCATACAATATGGAGCAAGTAATATAAGAAATAAGGCAATTTGAATTACCGATATTTGCATGAATTTCTTGAATTGCATGATCTTCTTGTTTGCTCAATGTATGATGACTTTTTGTCATCCTTTCTCTAGATCTTTCTCGTATTTCCTTTGTGGATGCAATTTCTTTCCTTTTCTATATCCAAGTCTCCAATTTCCCATGTTTTTTGTGAATTCTTGTTTCATTTTCATGCTCTAATATTTCTCTGTGAATGAATGTTTGTTTTTTTTCTACAATCGAATTTAGAGACTAATTTATTTGCTGACATGAGAGGCTCAATCGAGCCACTCATTAACCATGCATACTGATCAATTGAGCGTTTTTTTAATGCTCGATCAAGAAATTTAAATTTTGGATTTAAGCGCTCGATCGAGCTCTTGAGGTCCTAAAAATCAGAGTTTCAATACCCCTTCTGTAGATTTCTCTGCAACCCCATTTTGTACCCTAGCGGATTTAGGGCAGAATTTGTTCTTAATTGGTGGAGTTGATAATATTGGATTCGTAAAAGAATACTCTATCCAATGCCATATCAATTTCACACTTTCAAATTCATATGATATTTTTCATCCAATTTCTTTTAAACATAACACTTGAATTTTTTTTTGAACAGTTTCAAAGGGGTTGAATAAAAAATCAATAACATAAAATACTCACAATGAAACAAATTCAAAAAATTGAGTCCAATTTCGAAAAATAATAAAACATATAATTTTGCATAGAAATTTATTTTTTTAATATGAAAATCTTTTGCAAAAAAATTATTAGGACAACGACGTAATTCTTCACATATTGTCTTTTTACTCCAACTCAACATTCACAATGCTTATATGAATTTTGAGAGTTGCAATTCCATAAAAGATGAAAAACTTAGGAACCACATTTGACCCGAAAGTGTAAGAGATCTTCATGCATTCAACCCTTAATAAGGTTTTGATGAAAATTTTCTTCATTAATCACAAAAGACAATTCCTAGGTCCAAATTTCAAGCCAACCAATGTAATTTATGATCAAGACATTGATGATAAATCTAATTTATCCAAGGGAATAAATAATGTAGAGATACAAGAAAAAGTTGCAAAAAAAAATTCAAAAATAAACCCATAATGCCCAACAACCTATATAGAATGTTTGAGAAAGTAAAAAATTAGAAAATAATATAATATAAAAAAAATAAATGTAATATAATATAATTCTAGAGAAAGCCAAAAATTAGAAAACATTATAAAAAATAAATGTATTGTGATGAATGTATAAATAAACTTTAAAATAATAAAGTACGTGATAGCTTTTAAATAGATATTAAAATACAATAGATTATAAAATTATTAACATAATATCAATTCAGGGTTGTGAGAAAGAAGACCACATTTATTTAGATCATCTTTATACTTTATTTAGATCATCCTTTGTAAAGTAATATTGATTTCTGGCCAGTACCCAAAACAATATAATATAAGAGACCAATCTTCCCACACTCGTGATAAAATGCCCAACAGCTGCTCACCGACTCAAACCGCGTCATCGCGAATCAGCACAGGAAGAATATTGTTTCATCGTGTGTCCTCCGCTTGCAGTAATTGCGAGGACTGTTTGGTATCCTCACCTAAATCCAAGTTCTGTCTCCTCCGTTTGGGTCAACAGCTGTGCTGTGATATGGATTTAATAATTAAATCCAACGACATTTGAATCGTATATTTAAATTGCAACGATAATGATATCGAAGTAAAGAGTATTGGATTTTAATTTTGTTTTAAATATAGTTCAAATCTAAACTTTCGTAAAGTTCTAATTTAATAGTTAAGTGCAACTCTAATTAAATCGTATATTTAAATTGCAATGATAATGATATCGAAGTAAAGAGTCTTGGATTTTAATTTTGTTTTAAATATAGTTCAAATCTAAAGATATATAAACTTTGGCAAATTTTTAATTTAATAGTTAAATCCAACGACATTTGAATCGTATATTTAAATTGCAATGATAATGATATCGATGTAAAGAGTACTGGATTTATAAAAATTTGCGTAGAAGCCGAATTCTGAATGACTTCTCTATTTTATATTTTTTAACCTGGCGGCGGTACTGTCACTGCAATCGTTGACTCCATGTGGCATTTGTCTGTGAAGATTCACAAAAATGAGCTCAAGTTTAGGGGACCTATTGTGTCATGCATCTCATTCTGCGTCGGTGCTTTAGGGGACCTACGAGATTTTGTGGCTGCAGAGAAGGCAAATTGGCAAAGATTGTCACTTTGCGAGACGGAACCCTACCTGCAAGGGTTTGAGCAGCGAAAACTTTACACAGGAGTTTGGCCCCATTGACCTGAAGGCGGCAGATCCCGGAGGCATTGAATTTTCGCGAATATTTTCCCGTCAATTTTGTCTCAAACAAGGAAGGAAGTAGTGCAAGCTCCCCCTTATAAACGCAACGGAACCCTACTGGCAAAGGTTTGAGCAGCGAAAACTTTACACAGCAGTTTGGCTCCGTTGAACTGAAGGCGGCATATCCCGGAGGCATTGAATTTTCGCGAATATTTTCCATTCAATTTTGTCCCAAACAAGGAAGGAAGTAGTGCAAGGAACCCTACTGGCAAGGGTTTGAGCAGCGAAAACTTTACACAGAATTTTGGCTCCATTGAACTGAAGGCGGCAGATCCCGGAGGCATTGAATTTTCGCGAATATTTTCCCGTCAGTTTTGTCCCAAACAAGGAAGGAAGTAGTGCAAGCTCCCCCTTATAAACGCATCGGAACCCTACTGGCAAGGGTTTGAGCAGCGAAAACTTTACACAGGAGTTTGGCCCCACTGAACTGAAGGCGGCAGATCCCGGAGGCATTGAATTTTCGGGAATATTTTCCCGTCAATTTTGTCCCAAACAAGGAAGACAGTAGTGCAAGCTCCCCCTTATAAACGCATCGGAACCCTACTCGCAAGGGTTTGAGCAGCCAAAACTTTACACAGGAGTTGGCCACCATTGAACTGAAGACGGCAGATCCCGGAGGCATTGAATGGAATTATCATCCGTAAAACTGCTCTTCGGCCGGGAGAAGCCCGTCCATACGGCTTTAGGAAGAGACGAAGGTAATATGCTTAATTTCTGATTTTGCAGCCTCATTTTCAAGCATTTGAACGACATAAATTGCAGCTTTTAGGGCGTTGCCTGCATCTTGATTTTTTCTATTATTTACAACCGTTTGATGAATCTATTTTGCTCCGATAGAATGCCAAAGCACATTTACATAGTGTTGTAGAAAATTGAACAATATTTGCATCATACACGCTATTTTGAAATATGAGTTACAGCTTCGGATATTTATTTTCTTGATATTCACAAGTTTTTGACGCCCTCAAATGAAAATTTGTTTCTGATCATAATTTTAGGTTTCCATAGACGATTATTTTGAAACCTTCCCTCGTATTTACAGATCATTTAGTTTTTACTTCATTTCCAAGTTGTTTGAAGCGCCCAATTTCATCTTGAGGCTATTCTAAAACCCTCTACCTGGTCATGGAATAGTACCGGGGAACGCGCAAACCTCAGCAGGTGGTGGTGGTGCCGGTGCTAACGTTTTCTGGCTCCTGTCGGAGTGGCTTGCTTATTATCTACCGGCACATATTTGCCATGCTTTCATTCTCGGCATCACGGTCATGTTTGTTTGGTCCAAAGTATCAGCCTTCATTAGCAAGTAAGTTCTTGCACTCCTTGGTATTGTTAACATTTTCTTGTGCACTCGTTGAAGTTTTAAAAGTAGTTTGACACTCCACACTTATCTCAACAATAACAGTTATTCAGAAGAAAGATCATTTCATTTGGTAGATATAAGCAAAGGTCACGGAATGAATTCTATTGTCTGACTGAAAATTCTATGGCAGACAACTAGTGCCTGTTCCACGGATTTCATTTTCAAAACTATTTCAGGAGGTTGCTTCTGCTCTCGTATTTGAAATCAGCGAATTGTTTGCGTTTGCTGTTATACACGGTGATGCATCTGGGAGAGATTTGAAAAAATTTCTTATGGTATGTCCATTTTTATCTCAGCTATTACTTCAAGGTTTTGCTTGCTTCTAATGGTGCATGATTCTATCAATTGGAACCAGCAGAAGATAGGCAAACCTCTTGAATTATATCCTCACTAAATCTACAAGTATAGTTAAATGGTTTCGACTGGAAAAACATTTGTACGTAAAAATCAGATGACATTTGGCTCACTAACTACAAAAGTGTGATAACATGACAACAATGAAAGAAAATAAACGGAGGGCAATGTGAAATGGAGTTTAAACGTATCTAGCTAGTCTAATCAGTATTAAGGAACCAGAAAATATGTCGTGAGAAGCGGGGCAAACTCATCGCTGATCATGCAAAAATTATGCAGTATAAAACATTCTCTAGACGCAGAAGGCTGAGAATTATTATATCGTGGCCTACAAGAATGCGTGGCGTATGCATATGTGAATTCGAGCCAGAAAATCAACAAGGCTATTTGGTGTAACCGATTATTCAGAATGAACATAAAATGTGCAGAGAGGGACAATGGATATTGAAATATTTCCTTTTCTCTAAGCGATACCCATGCAAATGATAACCCTTGTTTTATTGCAGGTTGTTGCAGGTCTCTGCTTTCTTTCTGTGGCTTCCAGCTGGCCTGACTTCTTCACTCTCTTCTATCACGGTAAGGACAATCCTGGTTACATTCTGTACCTCTTTCCTTTTCCTACAGTTTAGTGCAGCTTTCCACAACCACTTTGTAATGACAAGTTCAAGTCATCTTGTTGCATATGTAATAGAAGCATAATGTTATCTATATCTCAGCTGAGTCATGCTACTGGTTATGGTCTTGAGCTTTTAGTCATAAATTCATTTGTGTTCCTGTCAATGATATTCCAATTTTAGCGCATTGTAGCTTCATACTCTATACAGTTTTCAGTGGCACTCAGTTAAATTCTGCAACCAGTTTTGCATGTTTTCAGACAAATTATGAGGGCCCTGATCTCTTCTACGGGCTTCAATGAAATTATGAATGATTTCTGCCACTTTCTTTTGGGTCTCGCGACATCATCTTCCATACGAACACTGCAACCGGCTATGTTTATACCTGGAATCAGGAGCCTGATATTAATTGCGATGAAAAAGCAAGGAAAGAAGCTGCTGGTTTTGTTGGAATTTAATTCCAACTGCAACAATGAACATCTGTACATGAATCTGATTTGCAGTAAATGTTAAAGGTGTTCGGTGCAGCAAAGTCGCCTTTGATATTTCTGGACATTAATATGCATTAAAGTTTGAGTTGATTTCCCCTTCAGACAGCCGACTTGTTTTTGATAAAGTCATCACCGCCTTGCTGCAATAAATTCTGAGATAAACATTAAAAGATATTTTGTAATATTTTATTGTTTTAATCAGATATCTTTCAGCATATAAATACCGCACAGCAGTTCTGTTTTAAAGTTAGAAGTAGTAGAAGCAGCAGCAGCAGCTGAAGAACCACACAGAGCAGAGGAAAGCACGCAGTAGCGTGAAGAGGAAGAAGAATAATTTCAGAACAGTGAAATGCACAGCAGTGCAGAAATTTGAATGTAATTTGTTTTTTATGTTCATCTGTGTGGAACAGACTCGTTCCTTAGTGAATTTCTGAAGTAGATGTTCAACAATAGAAGTTTTGAAATTCTCTCTGTATGAGGAAGACAAATCTGTAACAGTTAGTTTATTTTGATAAATACAAGTTAAATTTTTCTTGTTACTGTTACACCGTCACCGTTGCTGAAACACCTCGTAACTCAAAAATTACTTGACGTCAAAAGTTTACGTTGCTGAAACACGACGATCAGCGTTGCTGAAACACCTGTTTCAGCAACTGAAAAAAAACTGTGTTGCTGAAACACCGTTTCCAGCAAGCGAATTTTTCTTTTTTTTCTGTGTAAAAACAGAGTGCGATTTTTGTCTGTTTGTTATGGGATTTATCAGAAAATTCCAACATGGTATCAGAGCAACTGAAAAAAAACTGTGTTGCTGAAACACCGTTTCCAGCAAGCGAATTTTTCTTTTTTTTTTCTGTGTAAAAACAGAGTGCGATTTTTGTCTGTTTGTTATGGGATTTATCAGAAAATTCCAACATGGTATCAGAGCTAGTCTAGGCACTCAGTGAGTCAAAAACAGGGATTGTTTTTCACTGTAGGCGCTGTAAGAAGTTTGTTGAGCAGATTTTTCCAGCAGAGAAAGTTTTTTCCTTGTTTTCAAAATACAGTCAGTATCTTTTCTTTACGAGTACAGGTTAAGATGGCAGATGCTGGAACAGGTTTGACAAATCCCCAGCTACCTCAGTTTAATGGGAAAAATCACAGTTATTGGTCCATAACAATGAAAGCATTGTTTGCTTCTCAAGGAATATGGGAGCTGGTTGAAACAGGTTATGCTGAACCTGCAGATGCAACAACATTGGCTGCTTTGATAGCAGCAGAAAGAGACCAGTTGAAGAGTGACAAGAAGAAGGATGCCAAAGCCCTCTTTTTCCTCTTCCAATCAGTACATGAAAGTGTTTTTCCGCGGATTGCAGCAGCAACAAAGTCTAAAGAGGCATGGGATATTCTCCAAACTGCCTATCAAGGCATGGAGAAGGTGAAGACTGTAAAGTTGCAGATGTTGAGGAGAGACTTTGAAAATCTCAGCATGAAAGAATCTGATACAATAGATTCATTCTTCACCCAGGTTATTAGCTTGATAACCCAGATAAGATCTCATGGAGAGATTCTTGAAGATAGAAAGGTTGTAGAGAAAATCTTGAGATGTTTACCCTCAAGGTTTGAATCTATTGTGGTGGCAATAGAAGAAACAAAAGATCTCTCACAGTTCACGGTAGATGAGCTGAGTGCTTCTCTGTTGTCTCATGAACACAGACTGAGTAGAGGAACAGATTCCTCTTTTGAGCAAGCATTCAAGACTCAGATGTCTTTTGGCCAAAGAAGAGGTGGAGGCAGAGCAAATTACAGAGGTCGTGGAAGAAGCCAAAACAGAGGCAGAAATTATCCAGCTAGCACAAGCGGAAGGAGCTGCAATCAGAACCAAGCTGAAGGTTCAAGCAAACAGCAAGCTCATGGACAAATGTATGACAAATCCCAAGTCCAATGTCATTATTGTAAAAAATTTGGGCACTATGCCAATGAATGCAAGAAAAAACAAAATGACATGAACAATAGGCAGAATGTTAATTTTGCAAATGAAGAAGATAAGAACCCAAAGAATGTGCTGTTAACATGTAACATAGCACAAGACAAACAAGATGATTTTTGGTTCTTAGACTCAGGTTGTAGTAATCACATGACTGGAAATATTGCAATGTTTGCCAATCTGGATGAAAATGTGAAATCTGAGGTAACAACAGGGACTGATGATAAGATAACTGTCAAGGGTAAGGGCAGTGTCAATATCCGAGCAAAGAATGCAGAACAGATGACTGTGCAAGCTGTATACTATGTACCTGGTCTGAAATGTAATCTTTTGAGCATTGGACAGCTCATGAACAAAGGTTACAACGTGTTCTTCAAAGATGATTTGTGTACTATCAGAGACATACCTCCAAGTAAGAAGATCATTGCACAGGTGCAGATGACCAGCAATAGAATGTTTCCTCTCAAACTCAGGGCAGATTTGAAGGAAGGCAGAACTATTGCGGCTGTAACACAAGAAGTCTTTCAAGAACAGGTGAAAGATGTGAATTGGTTGTGGCATTTGAGATTTGGACATCTCAATTTCGGAGGCCTGAATCTGTTGCACAGAAAGGGCATGGTAAAGGGATTGCCATTGATTGAGAAACCAGACAGCCTTTGTGAAGGCTGCATCTTGGGCAAGCAACATAGAGAAAGCTTTCCAGCAGGAAAGAGTATAAGGGCAAAAGCACCCTTGGAAATTGTTCATTCTGATGTGTGTGGACCGATGCAAATACCATCATTTGCTGGAAATAGATATGTTTTAACTTTTATTGATGATTAAACCAGAAAGACATGGGTGTATATGCTGAAACAGAAGAGTGAAGTGTTTGAGAAATTCCGCCACTTCAAAACTCTTATTGAAAAACAGAGTGGGCATTATATCAAAGTGCTCAGAACAGATAGGGGAGGAGAGTACATCTCCCAAGAATTTCTGCGTTTTTGCAGAGAGAATGGCATACAAAAGCAGTTCACAGCAAGGTATACACCTCAGCAAAACGGTGTTGCTGAAAGAAAGAATAGGACCATTCTTGACATGGTCAGAAGTATGCTGAAGGCAAAACATTTGCCGTATGAGTATTGGGCAGAAGCTGTTACTTGCGCAGTTTACATCTTGAATAGATGCCCAACTAAAGCTGTCATGAACAGAATACCAGAAGAAGCATGGAGTGGTCAAAAGCAAACTGTCACTCACATGAGAGTATTCAGTTGTGTGGCATATGCACATGTACCAGATCAGCTAAGGAAAAAGCTTGATAGTAAGGGGGAGAAGTGTGTCTTTATTGGCTATTGTGATGAGTCAAAAGCATACAAACTCTATAATCCATCCACCAAGAAATTAATAATAAGCAGAGATGTGCAGTTCATTGAAGATGAAGCTTGGGATGGAAGCTTAGATAAAACAGTGAATGTGAAGACAATTGTGTCTCATGAAGAAGAAGAGGAAGGGACAGCGGCAAATAATCCTTCCTTGGTGGCTCCTCCTACACCACAGCGAGTACAACAAACCACACCACAAGCTGGAATCCGAACAGCCTTGAGAAGTCAAGGAAGAACAGTTGTTGTTACACCACAAACAGCAGCTGCTGAAACACCACAGGGATCAAATACACCCTCAAGTTCGGATGGAACTCCAAGCACACCAAGAAGACCAAGATTCAGAAATCTGAGTGAGATTTATGAACAAGGAGAGGTAAGTAACAATACCGGTCTGAATTCATTATTTGCTTTGTATTGTCATATTGATGACCCAATCCATTTTGAAGATGTTGTAAATGAAGATAAATGGATTGAAGCAATGAATGAAGAAATTGGTGCAATTGAGAAGAGTAAAACATGGGAGTTAGTGGATCTCCCTAAAGGCAAGGATGCCATTGGAGTTAAGTGGGTTTATAAGACCAAGAGCAATGCTGAAGGTAAGATTGACAGGCACAAAGCAAGGCTTGTTGTGAAAGGCTACAAGCAGCAACAAGGCAGAGACTATGATGAAACCTTTGCACCAGTAGCAAGGATGGAAACAGTCAGAACAGTGTTGTCTATTGCAGCACAACACAAATGGAAGATTTATCAGATGGATGTTAAATCTGCATTCCTGAATGGAGTGTTAAAAGAAGAGGTTTATGTTGATCAACCTCCGGGCTATGAAGTTGAAGGACAAGAGCATAAAGTTTGTAAACTGAAGAAGGCTCTTTATGGGCTGAAGCAAGCTCCAAGAGCGTGGTACAGCAGAATTGATGCTTATCTGATTGAGAATGGGTTTGCTAAGTGTGATGGTGAACCCACAGTCTACATAAAGCAGAATGACGGTAAGATTATTATTGTTGTTTTATATGTAGATGATCTGATTTTTACTAGCAATGATGCTTCTCTCATTGCTGATTTTAAAGCAGTCATGAAGAGTGAATTTGAAATGACTGACTTGGGCTTCTTAAGATATTTTCTTGGAATTGAAGTAGACCAAAGTGAAAATGGTGTTTTCATTTCTCAAGATAAATATGTAGAAGCTGTTTTGAAGAGATTTAACATGCAGAACAGCAAGGCTGCTGTGACTCCAACAGTAGTGGGGCTGAAATTAACCAAAGAAGACAGCAGCAAATATTTTGTTCCAAAATTGTACAAGAGCATAGTTGGCAGCCTTATGTACTTGACTGCAACTAGGCCGGACATTATGCACGCTGTGAGTTTAATCTCCAGATTTATGGAAAGACCGAAAGAGACTCATTGGCAGGCAGCCAAGAGAATTCTAAGGTATGTGAATGGAACGAAAGGGTTTGGTATTTTATACTCCTCTTCTGAAAGTTTCATGTTGACAGGTTACACTGACAGTGATTGCGCTGGAAGTGTTGATGATAGGAAAAGCACATCGGGATATGTGTTTCATATGGGATCGAGAGCCATCTCATGGGCTTCCAAGAAGCAACCCGTTGTGGCTTTGTCAACAGCAGAGGCAGAGTATGTGGCAGCAACAGCAGCAGCATGCCAAGCAGTATGGCTGAGAAGAGTTCTCAAATATTTGTGTCATGAACAAGAAAATGGCACAACCATTTACTGTGACAATAGCTCAGCAATAGCATTGTCTAAAAACTCTGTTTTTCATAAAAGAACAAAGCACATAGACACTAAATATCACTTCATACGTGAATTGGTTAACAATGGTGAGATTGTTTTGCAGCACTGCAGAACAGAGGATCAGCTTGCAGACATCTTGAAAAAACCATTAGCAAAGAAAGGTTTTGATCATTTCAGAAAATGTCTGGGTATGCAGCAGTTGAAATTAAGGGGGAGTGTTGGAATTTAATTCCAACTGCAACAATGAACAACTGTACATGAATCTGATTTGCAGTAAATGTTAAAGGTGTTCGGTGCAGCAAAGTCGCCTTTGATATTTCTGGACATTAATATGCATTAAAGTTTGAGTTGATTTCCCCTGCAGACAGCCGACTTGTTTTTGATAAAGGCATCATCGCCTTGCTGCAATAAATTCTGAGATAAACATTAAAAGATATTTTGTAATATTTTATTGTTTTAATCAGATATCTTTCAGCATATAAATACCGCACAGCAGTTCTGTTTTAAAGTTAGAAGTAGTAGAAGCAGCAGCAGCAGCTGAAGAACCACACAGAGCAGAGGAAAGCATGCAGCAGCGTGAAGAGGAAGAAGAATAATTTCAGAACAGTGAAATGCACAGCAGTGCAGAAATTTGAATGTAATTTGTTTTTTATGTTCATCTGTGTGGAACAGAATCGTTCCTTAGTGAATTTCTGAAGTAGATGTTCAGCAATAGAAGTTTTGAAATTCTCTCTGTATGAGGAAGACAAATCTGTAACAATTAGTTTATTTTGATAAATACAAGTTAAATTTTTCCTGTTACTGTTACACCGTCACCGTTGCTGAAACACCTCGTAACTCAAAAATTACTTGACGTCAAAAGTTTACGTTGCTGAAACACGACGATCAGCGTTGCTGAAACCCCTGTTTCAGCAACTGAAAAAAAACTGTGTTGCTGAAACACCGTTTCCAGCAAGCGAATTTTTCTGTTTTTCTGTGTAAAAACAGAGTGCGATTTTTGTTTGTTTGTTATGGGATTTATCAGAAAATTCCAACAGGTTTATCTGCTCGTTGGGAGCGGTGAAAACTATAATAGTGCCAAGGCCTTACGGATAGAGTTTAGCCAAAGAAGAAAATATTACGGGGAGCGTATGGGGTTTGTGGAGGAAAACAGAAAGCCAATCTAAAAAAATGAAATGCGGAAGGTCATTGTTGTTATATACTAGCTAATGTCATTATTATTATATACCGCACTATGAAATGCGGAAATGTCATTATTATTATTATATACTAGCACAATTATATTAATATATAGAGATATATGGTTGTTACTGCTCTATAACTGTAACTGTATATATGATATGTGATATGCTATAGACATTAATGTCAATGTTGTTATCATATAAATAGATATTTAACCCATATTTATGGTTGATATGCCGTAGACATTAATGTTCTTATTATATAATATTGTGGTTTAATTTGTTTGTGGAACTATAAGGTGCGGAGCAGCAGCTTTGGTTCTTGTCTGAGAATGTGATGACATGGAATCAACTCTTTTTTGTTGAATTAATGACCATGTGTATTTATTGCTATCTAATTAACGATTTGGAAAGCAGCTTTGGTTCTTGTCTGAGAATGTGATGACATGGAATCAACTCTTTTTTGTTGAATTAATGACCATGTGTATTTATTGCTATCTAATTAACGATTTGGAAACCGGTAAAGGTATTCAAGAGATTTTTAGATCTTAGTAGATTGGTTTAATCGGAGATTTGAATTCAAAATTTTCCATTTAAAATATGGTAAAAGAACATTCCTAACTG
This sequence comes from Pinus tabuliformis, assembly GCA_031772625.1. NCBI lineage: Eukaryota > Viridiplantae > Streptophyta > Pinopsida > Pinales > Pinaceae > Pinus > Pinus tabuliformis. Next base: position 476,760,142 of record CM062815.1, read on the forward strand.
CAGAAACAATTTGACGAAATTCAAATCTTGAATACTTATAGAGAGAACAATGTCAAAGGATATACTCTTAAAACAAGCTTTATTCGTGAATGAGAGAATTTCATTCCAGTGTTTTAATATGTAAATTTTCCTTTAATCTTTTTTATTCTGCCCATCCTTCCGGGTAATACAGGGTTTAATCTTAATTTTTACTTGACTTGAGTATTGATACTAAATATATGAACAAGTTAATAAGTATGCTTCTTACAAACAATCAGATTTTACTTTCTCATTTTGGTTGAAATAACCAAAATATATTTTTCCAAACTGTGTGTCAAATTAGTAGCAGAAATAAATAACAAAAATATATTTTTTTTCATTTTGGTTGAAATAACCAAAATATATTTTTCCAAACTGTGTGTCAAATTAGTAGCAGAAATAAATAACAAAAATATATTTTTCTTTTTTAATGAAAAACCATGTCAAAGTAGCCTAGGCATTCACAAGTCATAAATAAACCAGTTTAATACTCCACAGAAACATTGTTTGAGAAAGACATTATGACAGCTTTCAGAGTTAAAAGCATGATCCGGATATCTAACTACCATAAGAATAATATAGTTCAAACCCTGAGCTTAAAACTATTGCAGATTCCCTGAATATTGAGAATCTGACACACATGGCCCTTATTGCAATCGACTTAAGAATGCCCTCGTTCAAATATCATTGTCATGTCCTCGTTCAAATATCATTGTCATGGCAAAGTTTTCGATCTTTGAGCGGAAGACTTTGTTTTATTAATAAAAAATTAAGATTTCCGAAGGTTTGAGATCCTCTTTTATGAATCGTTATTATTATGATATAATGTATTAATCTTTTATTAATAAAAAATAAAAAATTTATGAATGTTTGACATCCTGTTTTATAAAGCGTTACTATTATAATTATATAATGTTTTATGAATCGTTACTATTATTATCATATAATGGAGTAGTATAATATTTCATTATGATGCTAAATTGAATATTGATGGGAAAGCATTGCCAACCTTCGTTTATAAAAATTGTATTTTTATTTATGCAACCATAGAAAGCATCGCCAACGTCCATTTGTAAAAATTGTACTTTTATATATGCTCCATAGAATTGTCAAATTGTACTTTTATATATGCTCCATAGAATGGTCAAAGTTGTCTTCGACACGTCTTTTGAGTCTACGTGATATGATTGTAGTTTCAAACCGTCTTTTGAGTCTCCGTGATATGATTGTAGTTTCCAACCGTTTAGTCTGCTTTTCTGAGTATCAATTATTATGCTTAGATAAAACTTTCTTGTTATAATATAATTGTTTCAAACCGTTTAGAGTGCTTTCCTGAGTATCAATTGTTATGCTTAGATACAACTTTATTGTTGTAATATAATACATTAAATAATAATAATAATACTATTTATAAGATGTATGTATTGTGTTTTTGAGATTTATACGTACAGAAAACTCATATTCTTATCACGTGAGTAAACTCATATTTTAAAATAATGTTTAATGATATAATATTTAATCAAATAAATAATAAAATTAATTATTATTTATTTCGACTGAGCTTTGGGTGAGAATAGATGCATGTTCTGCATTGAAGGCTTTACGTTTGGGAGATAGTAGGAAAGGAAAACAGAACTCAAAATTTCTCAGGCTGTCCAATTTTTCCTCGAAGGGTTCTCTCGTTTCCTTCACTAACCGATTGGTTGGTTCTCCTTTTCCGTCCAGCAGCAGAGTAAGTAATGATCAGGTCGCCGCTCTTCATTCTTGGGTTCTCGGATCTTCTCTTCCTTGAGATTCGAGCAGATCAGCCCAATCAATCGGGGTGCATATTTCTCGGTGTTCGAATGTTGATTCCTCTCAAGGTCCCGGATTCCATACCTTCGGACAGACTTCCCTCCTCTTGTAATTTCGATCCTATTTTTGATCGGGATTTAATTTTAGATAACTTAGAATTTACCGCAGAGAAAGGTCAACCCTCCTCTCCATTCGGTTCGAGCAGATCGCCCAGGAATTATGTATCCCGGTCCGTCCTGCCTCCCAACATCTCAGCCGGAACCCGTTCCCCTCTGGTTCAAGCGGAGGCCTCCTCGTCCCTTCCTGGTTTGACCTCAATCCTGTGCGATAGATTCCCTTCCGTTTCCCCTGTTCCCTCCGCTCCCAACCTGGATCCATTCCCTTTGGTTTCCCCTGATCCCTCCTATTCCAGCCTGGTTCCATCCACTTCGGTTTTCCTCGATCCCTCCACTTCCAACCAAGACCCGCTACAAAGGCGACTGTTGACCGATTCGGCTTCCTCCCACAATGGAAGTTTTAAGTCAGTCAATCACCTTTCCTTTTGGATCCAACCCTTTCCCTTGATTCGAATGGTATATTAGGTATTAAGTTTAAAGAAAATTGTAATAATGTTGAATTTAACTCTATTATTAACAAGGATAATAATAGAAATAACAATAATAATAATAGCCATTTTTCTAGTCACATTAATAACATTAATTTTCTTTCTGTGGATAATGTACCTAGTGGTTTTAAGACTTCCTTTTCCTCGTCTAGCAATAGGGTGGTTAATCTCTCAAAATTCTCTTTTGATCCTCATGTTTTCAGTGTTTTGGAAAAATGTTTAAATTTTGTGGTTGCTCCGAGGAGAATCCCCATTCATGATATTATTTGTGACATTGAATTTGGGATATGGGATTTACCGGAGGCTTCTAAAGGTATTATTAGGCAAGACTGCGCGGTTATCTTAAGGAAGGCTAAACCCCTACGAACAACCTTAGCAATCTTGAGTTCGAAGCTCTAAAATCCTTGAACAACAACAAGGACATTATTGTTCTTAAAGCTAATAAAAGCGGTGCAACTGTTATCCTTAATAGGGAGGATTACTGGAATAACATGTTGGATCATCTTTGTAATAGCAGAAGCTACAGAAAGCTTGATAAGCATCCCTTAAAAAGGATTTCTAAAACAGTTGTGCTAGCCATAAAATCTAATAGCACTGTTAGCTCCCTCAGTAAGAAGCTTATTGAGAGCAACCTTCTCACTCCTAGGATTTATAATCTCCCTAAGATCCATAAGGAAGGGACACCCCTTTTCCCCATAGTCAACCCTATAGGAGGGCCAACTTATCTTCTTGCTAAATATCTTGCTAACAAGCTCAAGCCTTTTGTTGGTTGAACTAAATCCTTTGCTAAAGATTCATCCTCCTTTGTTAATAAGTTAAAGGATATCAGAATTGATCCAAAAGATACGCTGGTTAGTTTTGATGTGGTCTCATTATTCACGAATATCCCAATTAATGAGGCCATGATGTTATTAATCGTATTACGGATCTTTATACTGCTCTCTTGGTTAATATTTGCCTCACCTCCACTTTCTTTAGTTTTGAAGGTGAATTTTATGAAAAAACCTGTGGTGTTCCCATGAGTTCTCCCCTTTCCCCCATTTTTGCCAATCTCTTTATGGATTTCTTTGAATCTAAGGCCTTATCATCAGCTCTTTTTCAACCAAAGCTGTGGAAAAGGTTTGTGGACGACAGTTGTGCCCTCTGGTCTCATGGGAAAGAAAAGTTAGAGTTGTTTTACTAGCATCTTAATAGTCAATAAAATTCCATAAAGTTCACCATGGAAGTTGAAGTTAATGGAAGCCTTCCTTTCCTCGATGTTCTCATTTCAAAAAATGACGATGGTTCTTTCTCTCATCAAGTTTTTTGGAAGAAAATTCACACAGAAAGATACCTTTATGCTAATTCCCATCATTTCCCTACTCAGAAGCTAGGTGTTCTCAACACCTTAGCCACTCGGGTGCTGAGAGTTTCTGATGAATATCACCTTGGTGATGAAAAAGCTCACATCTTTAAGGTCTTTATTAATAATGGTTATAGTAAGTTCCAGGGTGGTAAAGATTTCCTTAATGCGAAAAGAGGTCCTAAGAAGAGGATTGATCCCAACGATCGATCTTCCGGGGTTCATCTTCCATTAATTCAAGGGACCATGGATAAAATCGTGAGGATCCTGAAAAAGCGTAATATTCCTTCTTCTTTTAGAACTCTTCGCACTATTCGAATTTCTCTTCATTCGGTCAAGGACCCTATTAACCCTAAGGATGAGAAGGGTGTTTATATGATTCCTTGTTTGTGTGGGACCCCTTATATTGGTCAGACTGGTCGGTCAATCAATCAAAGGATTTGTGAGCATGTTGCAGAGATAAAGCATGGAAGGTCCCGCTCCTCCGCATTGGTTGAACATGCAGAAAAAAACAATCATCACATTTTCATAGAAGAGGCAAAGGTCATCGCTAGGATTGACCTTTTTCATCATAGAAATTTAGAGAGGCCTTAGAGATCGAACAAAGACCCATCAATCTGAACAGAGACGATGGTTGAAGTATTAGCAGGTGTTGGATCCCTACTCTTTCTTCCTAGATTTTCCATGTTTTCCTGGTTATTATTATTATTATTATTATTATTATTATTATTTATCCATTTTTTTATTATTATTGATGTGTCAAAATTCTAAAAAACAAAATTTAATTAGTTTTATTTATTTAATTGGATATTTAATTAATTAATTAATTATTAATAATTAATATTATTATTATTATTATTATTTAGTATCTCAAAATTCTTATTCTTATTGGTATTATATCCGTAATATAATTTAATAATATTGATATTATTTAATATTAAAATGAAATTATTTTATTGATCTTATTTATATCTTAATTCAAAAATAATATTAATTTAAAATTTAAAATTCTTTTTAATTTTGGGTCAAAGGATTAATTAGGTATTTCAATTTTTTAGTCAAACTAGCTGTTATTTCTAATGGCTAGTTAGCTGCTTTCATCTTCTATTTATTCCACTGCCTAGATCGGATTCCTCAACTTGTCCTAAAGATTAACCACAGTGGTTAGTTCAAAACGTGTCGACGAAATTTTATTTTATGTGATTTTTATAGATCACAAAAGTCTAAATTCTACAATAAAATTAATTATATATATAAAAAATTCACAAAATTATAATAATGATTCCTTGTTGCTTTGAAGTTTTATCTTTTTAAACCCAAGTAATATAGAATGGGAAACTTTCTTCCATATTGAAACAAAAAGAGAAATATAACCAACCATACATACATTTTTAATACTTTTTGAAGGTTAAATGATACTATGTCGATGTCATATTATATTTTTTTGGGGGACATTTTCTGATTTTTATATCCAATGAAGAAGATTATTAATAAATTTATTTAACAATAACATCAAACTTGTGTCGATATACATACATTTTTAATAATTTTTTAAGGTTAAATGATGATATGTGGGTGTCATATTGTATTTTTTTTTGGGACATTTTCTGTTTTTTATATCCAAGGAAGAAGATTATTAATAAATTTATTTGACAATAACATCAAACATGTGTCCATATACATACATTTTTAATACTTTTTGAATGTTAAATGATAATATGTGGGTGTCATATTATATTTTTTTGGGGAGACATTTTCTGATTTTTATATCCAATGAAGAATATTATTAATAAATTTATTTAACAATAACATCAAACTTGTGTCCATTAAAGTAATGTTAGAATCATCCAATGAAGAAGATTATTAATAAATTTATTTAACATAGCATCAAACTTGTGTCCATTGAAATAATGTTAGAAATTAATAAATTGCAATAGATGATAATATAAATATAAATATAAGTGAAACGATAATAAAAAAATATACCATATTTGACACACTTAAAAATTCTGAGTGATTTGAGATGTCCACAGTTATTTATTAGCACTGTGTAATATGTGCGATCCGTCGATGGTAACTCCATCCATCATCAGGGACAAAAGAGAGCATTGTGAGTGAAGGGGTGTTGGACAACGTATAAATAGCAGAAAATGAATTATGTATTAGTTGGATTAAAGGTCAAAATTTAAAAATTAATAAATAATTATTCAAATTATTTCCAATTAAAATCTAATTCCTATTTCTATTATTTCATTTGTCTATGGATTTTGTTAATTTTTCAAAATTAATAAACCCTAATCAATATTTTATTTGTCAAAGTGATGTTGGTCAAATATTATTTATTACTAATACATAATTCATTTTCTCCTATTAATAGTCTCTCCACCACTCATTCACTCACAAGGTTCCCTTTACTCCATGATGATAGATGGAGTTACCATCAAAAACGTTGGAACGATCACACATATTACACAGTGCTATTCCAGAAATGTCTAACAATGCTTAAAAAATATTTAAACAATTGATTAATAATGTAAATATATAATTAAAGTTGTAAACATTACATGCATTAAATTTCTCAAATTCACATTCAGATTTTAACACGACAATTTTGTGCCTTTGATGTGATTGTACATAAATTGATTATAGTTACTAGATAGTTCTTTAAAATTATGAAAATTAAATATTTACATGCGCTAATTATAGTTAAATTTATAGATCTAGAGTTTTAATAAAGCTGTAATAGTGTAAGAATTCAGAGTTTTAATATATTATTATTAGATCTTTTGTGACAAACTGTCAGTGGAATATCCACGACAATTTATAGATCTTTTGTGACGAACTATTAGTGAAATATCCACGACGGTTTATGGATCAGTTATTCTTCAAAGAATTCATGGTTATCCTTCAAGCAGACATTAGGTCTATTATTCATTTCATATTAAATGTAGTCTAATGCATATATTGTTGTGTAGTTTCATTAGTATCATACCTGATCTTTATCAAAATAATTTCATACCTCTACTCCTTATTCTTATCAAACCCAAGATGTGCCAGTGTTGCAACTTGGTTTTGATACCACTTGTAATATCCCTTGATACACCTTATACTAGTTTTACAGGTGGGTAATATTTCCAAATGAATTTTCCCATACTCCTTCACTGCTAATCATATGATATAATCATGATCATTAAGTGAAATAACCTTACAAAATAATAATCATTAATCCAAATTGTTAACATAATGCTTTCCATTGCAACTTTGCATCATTAACATTGTTCATTTAATGAGGCTTATTAGAAACATAATGAATGATCTAATTTTTAAAATTATGCAATGTGACCATATCATCAAGACGATAAAATAGGAAAACACATAAATGAACACCGATATTACCTTGGAAACCCTGAAGGGAAAAATAACAAACATTTATTTTATTAAACATTTCATGAGGGAGTTCACGCCTTACTCAATGCAAACAAGATATTCTGTCTCTTGTCTTTTGTTGAAATTTTACAAAAAGAAAACATAGTATTTAATTCAAGCATAATTGTCATTATATTAAACATGATGTAACAGTCCAAAAAAATAAATATCTAATTGAACATTAATTTAAATGAGAGTGCCACTTACCTAGCCCAATAACCATGATTTTAATTAACTAAATGCAAATTGAATGAATAGTGCTTACCTGTTTACCTGTGGTCGAAGTAGGCTTACCGCAACAAGGTTTTGGGGACGACTCTCCACCCAACCGTAGGCTCAATTGTGCAATGTCTTGCTACAACTGGCCACCCCCGAGCCCTCAATCAACGTTCTACTGCCAGTGACTCCTAGGTCTTAGTATACCATTCTCCCAAGAGAATGAAAGACAGAATCTCGGAAAGATGGAATGCCGGAATCCTCTCATCTTCCTCACCATCTATTAAATAGAACAAAACATTGGAAGGGGAACCACATGCACACACTCCATGTGTTTGCATGCAACTTTTTTTCTTGTTTTATTTCTTTACTTTTCTTTTGATTTTTAGCTTTCTTGTTTTATTTCCTTCTTTTTGATAGTTTTCTTGTTTTATTTCTATTTATTCTGATTTAGAGTTTTAGTATAGTTATTACTATTTTTATTTTTATTATTTTTATTTATTTTCTTGTATATTTTTAAATATCATTTATTATTTATGATTTATTATTTTTATTATTTATTATTTATTATTATATTATTATATTATTATTTTTATTATTTATTATGTATTATTAAGGGGAGGGATATTACACATGATGTCATGTCTCTCAAACACTTTAACCCACTTTTCCTCAAGCACAATGTATTTGTGGCATGGTTGTTTACCGTGTTAAGTTACCCATTACAACTATGGTTGAAAATATTTGTTTACCCCAATAAGTTACCCATTGCAACTATGGTTGAAAATATTTTAGTCTGCATATAACAATAGTGATACATAATGACCTCATCACTAACAATAGTATTAGTTATAAATCATTTTTTGATTGTGGAAAGAGAGATTAGTTTTGTAACTATCACTCTGTTCTTTATGAAAGTGATGATTCTTTCATGCAAACACTATTGTTAGCAATTCTAACATCATGTTTATCTAAAATATCACTTCAAAACCTAGAAGATTATGGATTTTTCATCAAATAAATAAAGTGAGAGAATTAAAATCTATCTATCTCAAATATTTAGTACCTACCAATTATCATGTTAGAATCATTTATAAACTTCTCTGAACTATACCTTGTGGCTTGGAAACACTTTCTTTCACATGGATAAATTAGTGTAAAAGTCGCATCCATAGCTATTTTTTTAAATTTACATGCATCATTAAGTACTTAACTATAATTATTTGACACATGCAATACCTTAACTATTTTCTACAAAACCACACTTCTAATGCATTCAATCCAAATGAAATACCATAGGAATCAATTTGTGTAGCCATGGTATTATTTCCCAGTAGTTCTTCTTGTCGGAGAACGATGGATAATAATCTAATTGTTCCTTTAAATATAAAACCATGGGAAAAAGTATCCTTGTTCCCTTCAATAGAAAATCATGGGTGACGGTATACTCATTCCTTCTAATAAATAACCATTCTTGTATTTTAATGCAACATTGTAGGTTAGTACTATAAAATATGGCTAAACTTGTTGTTTTTATTTCCAAAACATAATACAAAAGAATATGGGTCTAACATCTCTTCCCTTAGGCACTTTCCTTTGCCTCTTCCCTTGTATTAAATTGGCATTATGGTCACCTACCGTTTTCATCATCATGCCACTTCCACTATTCCTTAGGACAGTGCGCAGTGGCCTATGTCACAAAAATATAAATATTAGTTAAAACTCAACATAATATTACATGCCTACAAATGAATATTATGTAAAAAATAGAGAATAACAAAGAAAAATCTCTCTCACACACAAGCACACACATTTGACACAAGATATGCTCTAGGAAACCATTTTGGGAGAAAACCCTAGCTAGAAGATGAGGTTACTTTGCTCTCTTTCTCTATTTCAAAATTTGGATGAGGGTACAAAGAAGTATGGCCTGTGGCTTGTGGACTGCTACAGTGCACAAATACTCTTTGTATTCTCTACCTCCTTTTCCTCTTGGCCATCTATGCTCATCTATGGAAAAAATGCACTCAAAAGAATGGAATCCCTTTTCTTCCCAGCGGCCTGGTTATAACACAACCCGATAGCCTACTAGTGGTTAATTTTGACTACCTCAACTCTTAAATAGAGTTACAATATAGACTCTTCTAGGGTATTTTATGTAATAATAACATATCAATCCCACTTTCCCTGAATAATGGGGGTTAACATGGCATCCTCTCGAATTATGGTGGTGAAAATAGGATGGTCAACTTCTCAGTGGCATAACATTTGCATACAAACTTTGATTGACGTGATTATTACACCATTGGAAAGGTATCTATGTGTACAATAACATGAAAATGTGCAGCGAAAAAAGTAAACAACTTTTAGCATTAAAAAGCATTAGTTTACGCCTCGAAATGCTCATGGAAGGTTTTAGACCTTGTTTTGCCAAACTAGGTCCCACTAGTAAAAATTGTATTGTGAGTTGATTCCTAATATAATAGTGGGGTACTTCATGTCATTCTATAATTTAATTGGTTGAGCATCAACATGCAGAGTTGAATATATCTTTCTCTTAGCCTATACCGCTTTGGTTAGGATGATGGGCCAATAGCTTCAAAAATTTGCCGTTGTCCTATGACATTAATCTCCTCTTGCATGCTGTCTGGTTGCAAAAAAAAATGGGTTCTTACTTCGTGGCTTGCTCTTTGGTTGCAAAAAATAAATGGGGTTCCTAGTTGGAATTTCTATAGCTACTCCTTAGATTTACTCGTGATTCAACCTCCCAACACTTATTTGATGTTCTAACTCAATTTCCCTAATCTATGACTCCAAACATTTACATCCCTATTGAACAAGATCACTCCCAGTTGTTCCCCTTTTAATGTCAGCCTTGGAAAAGGCATGGTATTGATGTTTTCATAATCAAATATCTCACCATCTTCAATGCAATAAATGTGTGTGTCTGAATTTGTGGCCCATCCTTCCAACCATCTTGTCACAGACAAATCCGAATGATTCTTTGGTCCTCAATTCTCTCAATTGTATTTTTATAATTAAGGAGGCCTACCTTCATACTTAACTAACTTTATTCTCCCACTATCGTAGCTGGCAAATATATTTATAGTTTTCACATCATGTATAACTTGTGATTTCTTTTTAATACTTAGTTATTGCATAGTGACCCCCAAAATTGCATGATACTTTCACTTGTGATAGATCTTGACAAGATACACCTTAAAACTTATAATTTTCCCTTTCATTACATGAATAATTCCCTGTGCTAGTCGCTCTAGTGTAGACTTGTTACACCCTTTCTCAACAATACATTCATAGAGGATGTGGGTCTAACATCTCTAACATCTCTTCCCTTGTATTAAATTGGCATTATGGTCACCTACCCTTCTCATCATCATGCCACTTCCACTATTCTGTAGGGTAGTGCGTAGTCGCCTATGTCACATAAATAGAGATATCAGTTAAAGCTCAACATAATAGTACATGCATGTAAATGAATATTATGTAGAAAATAGAGAATAACAAAGAAAAATATCTCTCACACACAAACACACACATTTGACACAAGATATTCTCCAGTAAACCCTTTTGGAAGAAAATCCTAGCTTGAAGGTGAGGTTGCTTCACTCTCTTTCTCTATTTGCAAATTTGGATGAGGGTACAAAGAATTATGACCTGTGGCTTGTGGACTGCCACAGTGCATAAATACACTCCATGTTCTCTACCTCCTTTTCCTCTTGGCTATATTTTCTCATCTATTGAACAAATGCACTCAAAAGAATGGAATCCCTTTTCTTCCGAGTGGCCTGGTTATAACACAGACTGATTGCCTACTAGTGGTTAATTTTGACTACATAAACTCCTAAATAGAGTTACAATATAGACTCTTCTAGAGTATTTTATGTAATAATAACATTGCTAGCCCACTTTCCATGAATAATGGGGGATAACGTGGCATCCTCTCAAATTATGGTGGTGAAAATACGATTGTCAACTTCTGACTAGCATAATGTTTGCATACAAAATCTGATTGATGTCATTCTTACACCATTGGAAAGGTATTTGTGTGTATAATAACGTGAAAATGTGCAGCAAAAAAAGTAAAAAAGTTTTAGCCCTGAAAAGCATCATTCTATGCCTCCAAATACTCCTGGAAGGATTTAAACCTTGTTTTTCCAAACTAGGTCCCACTAGTAAAAATTATATTGTGAGTTCATTCCTCCACTTTATCCACGTTGAATCCATCAATATGGATGACAAAAAATATAATGATCTAATCCATATCATTATTTTCACATGGTATTCATACAAAAAGGTTGTAAAACATTACTCTTCATCTATGAAGTGGTTAAATTTGAAAAGATACCTCATTCAATGAAGATTAAGGATAATCATGTTAAGCAAGACAAATTTTCAAAATATTGGACCAAATCAAGAGTGTATGAATAGATTTATTGAGATTTGTACTCTTTTGTAATTATTTGTTTAATAACTTTGGAAAAGTATTTATTTAAGGGAATTCCCTATAGGAGAGGTTGGTTGCATGTATTGTGAGGTTGAGCAAGTGTGTGAGAAGACAAGAGTGTGCAATGTGTGAGGAATATTAAGTAAAAAATATGAAGTGGTTTGTAGAAGTTTCATAAGGTAGAAAAGATATGTTTCAGGAAACATATTAATAAGAAAGTGAGGAGATGGAGTAAGGAATGAATGAAGATCATTTATTGTATTGTTGTTGCTAGTGTGTTCATCGAAATATTGTTTTGCATGCATAGTTTTTTCTTGGACAAATTTATTATATTACAGTGAGGATGTTATTGTTGAGTTATGAAGTTCCCCTTGGATCTTACTTTGAAAATGAATGAAAGCATGGCTCTGAAACTTTGAGGAGGTTGGGGCCTATGTTCAGTAGTGGTCGAATAAGAAACGAGTAGCTTCACCTTATTGATGGTGTCTACTAAGATGATATTTAGGTAGTGGTAGCTCCATCCAGTTTTGGTTGCATAGTCCAGTGATGGCTAGGTGAGACTTATTGGGAGTGGTGGCTTCCAGCAGGTGATGGCTTGCATTTTCATGTGAGTAGAGACTTCCTATTTTGTGGTGGCCAACAACACTATTTAAAGGGGTAGTGGCTTGTAGCTGGTGGAAGCCAGTAGCAATGTAATGATTTGATTTATTAATGATAAGAGAACAAGAAGAAACACAACAATAACTGGTGGTTTTTGTCACTTCAAGGTTTTCACCAAAAGCCACTGGTGTCTTATCTATGTGATTCTTTTAGTTTTTATGTGTTATGTTATGATGTTATGATCTCTCTTTATACGTTTCAAATTGTAAATGTTTAAAGGATTAACTAATAGCTGAAAATGTAATAAGTTCCATCACTATTGATTTGCTCCCCCCGTGCTCACTAGTGATCTACATTTCCAACAAGTGGTATCAGAGTCAATTCTCCTAGTGAAGCTTAATTTCTCAAGATTAAGTCATGGACCTATGATCAAGAACTAGAAGAAGTAGTATTATAAAAGGAAGGGAAGAAAACAAGAGAGGAAAATTTCAGATCCATAAGAACCCATGTTTTTTTTGGTCAAGGATGCAGATGACAATCGTGAAAATGGATCAACAGTTGCATTTTGTTTTAACTGTGTACATAATTTTCATTTTACTTCTAGTTTACCATTTCCTGATACATAAAGTGATGATGATTCTCTTGAAATTGACAAACTAGAGGATGATAATTACTCGTTTGAAATCAATCTTTCAAGTCCAAAGGGAGGTAATTCTTTTATGGAGAAATCATGTTGAGAAACTTCTAATGATTGAGAATAAAGAAGAAGATGAGATTAAAAGGATCATAACTAAAAATGAATATCAATAGAAATTACTGCAATTTTTTTATGAGAAGGAATGTGCATTAAAGGAAAAAAATATTAGCTTAAAAACTTTGTTGGAAGAAGGGAGGCGAGTTGAAGAAGGAATGAGGAAACCATACAGAGAAAAGGAAGATCAGTGTGAATGAATGGATGTTGAAGTGGTTCCATTGAGAAGTGATCTAGAGAATAAAATCACTTAGTTGAAATTGGAAAAGAGTGGCCAATTATCTACTTCAGTCAAATCACATCTAAGTCTACACAAGGGGGAAACCAATTCAAAAGTAGAACTCAAAATCCCCATAGAAAAATATTGTAGAAAAAGAAGAAAGAAAGAAATCCAAAAGTCAAAGAAGGAGCCTAAGGTCATGCTAAGAAAAATATTTTCATCAAGAATACCATTTGCAACCTTTGGAGATGTCATATGCTTTAGCTGTCAAAAACATGGACATATTGCAGTAGATTGTAGAGGCATGCAACAAAATATGTAGTTGGATAGAAAGTCATATCAAGTAAACAATTGCAGACTAATCTCATAATGAATATCATTAATAGTTAGGTATAATAGTCCCTTTTATGGGTACTGCTACTCATGAAATGAGTTTGACCACAAGGTTGTTGAATGCAGATTTTATGTAGAGAGGAACAAGAGGTAGATCAATAGGAAATGTCAGTCATTTTCCCCATTCTTCGGTCACATAATGTGTTATGTGTGTGACAACATTGGCCATAAGGACAAATATTGCAAGTCGTCCATGTGTTATAGGAAATTCAGTCAAAGGGAGAAATTCGTGCAAGGCCAAACATGTAAGAGGAGAGAAGGTGTTGTGTATGTTAAATATTGACCTATAAAAGTTTGTAGCAGAAAGGAGCAACAGGAGGCCTCAACCAAAAGCTAATGCCTACATGGTCATAGGAGAAGTATATGGTTGCATCTTGAGCTGCATGGAGACAATTGGAGGTGCATCCATATCATAGAGAATGTATGAAGACAAAAATGTCTCTTAGGAAGGTGATGCATGGGCTCAAGGAGAGCTACATGAGGTTTGAAGTATTGTTTTTATTTCCGATTTTATCCTCTCTTTTTTTTTTTCACCAGTTGGATTAGGCACATATATTTGTTGGTAGATTTGGAGAAATTGCATGTTGATTCTTATGATATTTTTGAGGACATGAGAACCATGTATTTGAACTTATGCATATGTTCAAGGATGTATTTTAGTATGAGTGTATGTTCCTCCACATTTTTGTTTGAACACAACTTATATTGTAGATCTTTTAATGATTGATATATGAAGCTAGAGATTGTGACAAGATTTTGGGATAATGTTTTAGTGTCATGGTTTATAAGAGTTTAGTTTGGTGAAGATCATTTCTTTTGTTTTTTATTATATGCTGCTAATGGTGAATCTACTTAAAGTTTTGTGATCAATATGTAAAGCATGAAATCGGGAAGGATGTGAAGGAGTGAAGGAAGAGCACATATTGAATGGAAACACTTTTGCTTCCAATCGACTAACATATTGATGGTATTGTGGATGCTGTGGAGGAGATTGTTATGCATTTATTTGACATTGTTTTATTACATGAAGATGTTGAGAAATTTTTTATTGTGGCTGCCTCATGGATATCCAGATGTGTTAGTATCGTGCAGGGAAAATTTGGTATCTTGCTAGTGGTCACATCACTAAATTACATCTATGTCATGTATTATCATGATTGTGTGGTTGATTTTAATATTAGTCGATGGTGTATTGAAGTTAGCACATCTAGAGTGTACATATTATTATTTATGCCTTATATATCTATAAGTATGATGTATATTGTTATTGATGCATGGAGAGAGTATGATGTTGCATTAGTCTTATGGTAGCATATATGTTTCCTATGGGGTTTTGGTTTGAGAGATTGATATACTTCTGCTACTTGAGATTTTGATCTCATTTTACAAGGAGAGAGAGTGTTAACATTGATAGCATGAGGTCAAGAAGATGATGAGATTATGAGTTGTTGATGGTGCCATATTCCAATATCTTATGTTGTTGTTGCTATTGCATAGATCAATTCTTTTTTACTACTTCTTCGATGCTTTATTTTCTTGGATACTGATATATGATGTTGGAGGGATTGTTATTGTATTATATTATTTGTTATCAATGATGTTTTGTTGATTTCTAATTCATTTCCCGAAGCTAGAGTTAGTGCTATAGGAGTGTGATTCTATTATTTTCAACTTTATAGATGATATATTGTTTTATTAATGACGAGGATATATATGTTTGTTTAAAATGCAACAAGAAAATCCTAATTTAATTTTGTCGTTGAATTAAATTGGGAATTAAATTGTAATTCTAATTCTCATAGAAACTTGTAATAGTTAACTAAGTTAATTTGACATAGTTGGCTCATGTAATTTGAGTTGGGAGTCTATCTAGAGTCATGTAGAGTGTTTCCTAAATTTTAGGGGCTCAGGTTGAGTTTATTTTGAGTTATAATTATTTAATTCAATATAAATGAGTTATAGTCAATTAGACTACTTTCAAATGATGGAGGAATTAGTGGGAGATCTAGTAGTGGGAGATCCATTATGCTTGGATGAGGATTCAACTCTGGTGTTCCACCGAATCTGCTCTTGTACTAAGTCAGACCACGATCGCTCCCACTCTGGTAGCTTCTCCCTTCCATTAACTAAGTCTTGATAGTTGTTTCATCTTTCGGGAAGTCCTAGAAATTATAGGCTCACCAAATCATCTTCAAAACTTATAAGATCGACACTTCCAAGCTCATTTTGAGATTTTGAAAACTTATTCAAGTACTTCAGTGTAGTGTCACCATTCTCCATCTTAATTTTTCTAAGCTTGTACTCCAGTGCGAGCTTCCTGTGGTCACTGCTATTTTGAAATAGGTCTTTCAAGGCCTTCCACATTGGAAATGGATTTCCCTGACCATGGAGATTCTAGACAATATGAACTTGAACTCCTTATAGTATAATACTTCTCACCTTTTCCACACACTTTCTCCACTCTGCCAGATCTTGAGCATCAGTTGGCTTAGGAATATCTTTGTCTATGAATTCCTTAAGCCCATTGTCTTCCAACACTGTCACCATCCTTTCCTTCCAATAAATATAGTTCGAACTACCCTACAGGGCATATTTGAGTCTCAATTCGTAGAACGACATCCTGTTGGCTCTAAGCTATGATACTGCAAATTCGATTTCTCCTACAAAAGACAAACTCTTATTCTCCTCTTTTATCGTGATTTCAACTCTGATACCATGTAGAAATTCTTTGTAGATTCAAACTACAGACTGTAAAATGCTAAAAAAATTGACTTAAATCTACTCTACTCATCACCCGAAACAATAAACGAGCGATGAAATCACAAAGCATAAAAAGGAAAGAATTCAATCGAACATAACACAATATTCTTTTAGGGAAGCCACAGCTAAAAAGCCCTGCTATATTTATATTGCATTAATAAGAAAATATGAGAAGATTACAATGCTTTTCTCAAGCTCGAGGAACCTCTGCACTATTTCAATCTATCTCATTGTGTCCCAAACCATCTCAAGCCAATACTTAGCCAAATATGCTGCCTTACAAGCTCATATTTCATTGCGCAATTTCCTGGGGAATTAACCCATATTTAATTGGGAAATTCCTTAGTAATGAACTGCACAATACTCATAGGCCTTCCTCTGATCACATGTACCACCTGTATAACTCAAATGATTATATAACTGATAGTACATTGTCCCTAAACTCCAATCTCAACTGAGTCTTTCTCTGTTCTGACATGCATGAGTTAATTATGAGTGAATATTCACTTCACTCTTTAAGCAGTGTTGGTTGAACCCCCCCACTAGATCTCCCACTAATTCCTCCATCAGTTGAAAGTAGTTTAACTGAATTTAACACATTTATATTGAATTAAATAACTATAACTCAAAATCTATGAAAAAATATATGTGCCTAATCCAACTGGTGAAAAACTATAATAAGGATAAAATCGAAAATAAAAACAATACTTCAAACCTCATCTAGCTCTCCTTGAGCTGATGCATCACCTTCCTAAGACACATTTTTGTCTTCTTACATTCTCTATGATATGGATGCACCTCGAATTGTATCCATCCAACTCAAGATGCAACCATATACTCCCCCTATTTCCATGTAGGCATTAGCTTTTGGTTGAGGTCTCATGATGCTCCTTTCTGCTATAAACTTTGATAGGTTGGTCTTTAACATACACAACACCTTCTCTCTTCTTATGTGTTTGACCCTGCATGAATTTATCCCTTTGACTGAATTTCCTATATCACATGGACAACTTGGAATATTTGTCCTTATGGCCAATGTTGTCACACACATAACACATTATGTGACCGAACAATGGGGAAAATGACTCATATTTCCTATTCATCTGCCTCTTATTCCTATTTGTATAAAATCTACATTCAACAACCTTGTGGTCAAAATCGTTACATGAGTAGCAGTAACCATAAAAGGGATTATTATACCTGACTATTAATGATATTCATTATGAGAGTAGTCCTCCTTAATTGTTTACTTGATACAACTTTCTATCTATTTTGTTGCACGCCTCTACAATCTACTGCAATATGTCCATGTTTTTGACAACTAAAGCATATGACATCTCCAAAGGTTGCAAATGATATTCTTGATGAAAATATTTTTCTTAGCATGACCTTTGGATCCTTCTTTGACTTTTGGATTTCTTTCTTTCTTCTTTTGCTACTGTATTTTTCTATGGTCATTTTGAGTTCTACTTTTGAATTGGCTTCCCCCTTGTGCAAACTTAGATGTGATTTGACTAAAGTAGATAATTGGCCACTCTTTTCCAATTTCAACTAAGTGATTTTCTTCTCTAGATCACTTCTCAATGGAACCACTTCAGCGTCCATCCATTCACACTAATGTTCCTTTTCTCTGTATGGTTTCCTCATCCCTTCATCAACTTGCCTCCCTTCTTCCAACAAAGTTTTTAAGATAATAATTTTTTCCTTTAATGCACATTCCTTCTCATAAAAAACTTGTAGTAATTTATGTTGATATTTGTTTTTAGTTATGATCCTTTTAATATCATCTTCTTCTTTATTCTTCATCATTAGAATTTTGTCATCACAATTTCTCCATAAACGAATTACCTCCCTTTGGACATGAAAGATTAATTTCAAATGAGTAATTATCATCCTCTAGTTTGTCAATTTCAAGAGAATCATCATCACTTTATGTATCAGGAAATGGTAAACCAGAAGTAAAATGAACATTATATTTGCATTTAAAACAAAATGCAACTGTTGATCCATTTTCATGATTGTCATCTCCATCCTTGACCATAAAAAAGATGGGTTCTTATGGATCTGAATTTTTCCTCTCATGTTTCCTTCCCTTCCTTTTATAAGACTACTTCTTCTAGTTCTTATTCGTAGGTCGATGACTTAATCTTGAGAAATTAAGCTTCACTAGGGAGAATTGGCTCTGATACCACTTGTTGGAAATGTAGATCACTAGTGAGCAGGGGGGAGAAAATCAATAGTGATGGAACTTATTACATTTTCACTTATTAGTTAATCCTTTAAACATTTACAATCTGAAACATATAAAGAGAGATTGTAACATCATAACATAACACATAAAAATGAAAAGAATCGCACACATAAGACACTGGACTATCCAACCAAAACTAGATGGAGCTACCACTACCTAAATATCATTTTACTGGACACCATGAGTAAGGAGAAACTACTTGTTTCTTATTCAACCACTACTGAACATAGGCCCCAACCTCCTCAATGTCTTAAGACCATGCTTTCATTCATTTTAAAAATAAGATCCAAGGGGAACTTCAAAATGCAACAATAACATGTTATTCCTCTCTGTAATATAATAAATTTGTCCAAGAAAAAACTATGCATGCAAAACAATATTTTGATGAACACATTAGCAACAAAAATACAATAAATGATCTTCATTCATTCCTTACTCCATCTCCTCACTTTCTTATTAATATGTTTCCTGAAACATTTTTTTTCTACCTTATGAAACTTCTACAAACCACTTCATATTTTTTACATAATATTCCTCACACCTTGCACACTCTTCTCACACACTTGCTCAACCTCACAATACATGCAACCAACCTCTGCTATAGGGAATTCCATTAAATAAATAATTTTCCAAAGTTATTAAAGAAATAATTACAAAAGAGTACAAAGCTCAATAAATCTATTCATACACTCTTGATCTAGTCCAATATTTTGAACATTTGTCTTCCGTAACATGATTATCCTTAATCTTATTTGAACGAGGGATTTTTTCAAATTTAACCACTTCGTAGATGAAGAGTAATGTTTCATAACCGTTTTGGATGAATACCCCGTGAAAATAATGATATGGATTAAATTATTATATTTTTTGTCATCCATATTAATGGATTCAAAGTGGATAAAGTGGAGGAATCAAATCACAATACATTTTTTACTAGCGGGACCTAGTTTGGAAAAACAAGGTCTAAATCCTTCCCGAAGTATTTCGATGGATAAAATAATGCTTTTCAGAGCTAAAACTTTTTTACTTTTTTCACTGAACATTTTCACGATATTATACACACAAATACCTTTCCAACGGTGCAAGAATCACGTCAATCGATGTTTGTATGCAAACGATATACTAGTTAGAAGTTGACCATCCTATTTTCACCACAATAATTTGAGAGGATGCCACGTTATCCCCCATTAATCATGGAAAATGGGCTAGCTATGTTATTATTACATAAAATACTCTAGAAGAGTCTATATTGTGCTATTTAAGAGTTTAGGTAGTCAAAATTAACCACTAGTAGGCTATCAGGCTGTGTTATAACCAGGCAACTTGGAAGAAAAGGGATTCCATTCTTTTGAGTGCATTTGCTCCATAGATGAGCAAATATAGCCAAGAGGAAAAGGAGGTAGAGAACACAGAGAGTATTTGTGCACTCTAGCAGTCCACAAGCCAAAGGTCATAATTCTTTGTATCCTCATCCAAATTTCCAAATAGAGAAAGAGAGTGAAGAAACCTCACCTTCAAGCTACGCTTTTCTCCCAAAAGGGTTTACTAGAGCATATCTTGTGTCAAATGTGTGTGTTTGTGTGTGAGAAAGATTTTTCTTTGTTATTCTTTATTTTCTACATAATATTCATTTGCATGCATGTACTATTATGTTGAGCTTTAACTGATATTTCTATTTATGTGACATAGGCGACTACACACTACCATACGGAATAGTGAAAGTGGAATGATGATGAAAAGGGTAGGTGACCATAATGCCAATTTAATAGAAGGGGAGAGGCAAAGGAAAGTGCCTGAGGGAAGAGATGCTAGACCCACGTCCTCTATGAAGGTAATGTTGAGAAAGGGTGTAACAAGTCTACACTAGAGGGACTAGCACAAAGAAATAGTCATGTAATGAAAGGGAAAATTCTAAGGTTTAAGGTGTATTTTGTCAAGATCTGTCACAAGGGAAAGTATCATGAAATTTTGGGGGTCATTATGCAATAACTAAGTATTAAAAAAAATCACAAGTTATACATGACGTGAAAACTATAAATATGATTGCTAGCTAGGATAGTGGGTGAATAAAGTTAGTTAAGTATGAAGGTAGGCCTCCTTAATTATAAAAATACAATTGAGAGAATTGAGGACCAAAGAACCGTTTGGATTGGTCTATGACAAGCTGGTTGGAAGGATAGGCCCCAAATTCAGACACACACATTTATTGCATTGGAGATGGTGAGATATTTGATTATGCAAACATCAATACCATGCCTTTTCCAAGGCCGACATTAAATGGGGAACAACTAGGAGTGATCTTGTTTAAGAGGGATGTAAATGTTTGGATTCATAGATTAGGGAAATTGAGTTAGAACATCAAATAAGAGCTGGGAGGTTGAATCACGAGTAAATCTAAGAAGTAGTTGTAGAAATTCCAATTAGGAACCCCATTTATTTTCGCAACCAGAGAGCAAGCCACGAACTAAGAACCCATTTTTTTTGCAATGAGAGAGTATGCAAGAGGAGGTTAATGTCATAGGAAAAGGACAAATTTTTGAGGCTATTGGCCCCATCATCCTAACCAAACGAGTATAGGCTAAGAGAAAGAAATATTCAATTCTGCATGTTGGATTCTCAACCAATTAAATTATAGAATGACATGAAGTACCCCACTGTTATATTAGGAATCAACTCACAATACAATTTTTACTAGCGGGGCCTAGTTTGGCAAAACGAGGTCTAAAACCTTCCAAGAGCATTTCGAGGCATAAATTGATGCTTTTTAATGCTAAAAGTTGTTTACATTTTTCGCTACACATTTTCATGTTATTATACACACGGATACCTTTCGAATGGTACAATAATCACATCAATCAGAGTTTGTATGCAAACGTTATGCCACTGAGAAGTTGACCATCCTATTTTCACCACCATAATTCGAGAGGATGCCATGTTAGCCCCCATTATTCATGGAAAGTGGGATAGATATGTTATTATTACATAAAATACTCTAGAAGAGTCTATATTGTAACTCTATTTAAGAGTTGAGGTAGTCAAAATTAACCACTAGTAGGCTATCGGATTGTGTTATAACCAGGCCACTTGGAAGAAAAGGGATTCCATTATTTTGAGTGCATTTGTTCCATAGATGAGCAAAGATAGCCAAGAGGAGAAGGAGGTAGAGAATACATAGAATATTTGTGCATTGTAGCAGTCCTGAAGCCATAGGCCATACTTCTTTGACATAGCATATCTTCTGTCAAATGTGTGTGCTTGTGTGTGAGAGAGATTTTTCTTTGTTATTCTCTATTTTTTACATAATATTCATTTGCATGCATGTAATATTATGTTGTGCTTTAAATGATATTTATATTTTTGTGACATAGGCCGCTACGCACTGTCCTAAGGAATAGTGGAAGTGGCAGGATGATGAAAAGCGTAGGTGACCATAATGCCAATTTAATACAAGGGAAGAGGCAAAGGAAAGTGCTTGAGGGAAGAGATGTTAGACCCACATTCTTTTGTATTATGTTTTGGAAATGAAAACAACAAGTTTAGTCATATTTTATAGTACTAACCTACAATGTTGCATTAAAATACAAGAATGGTTATGTATTAGAAGGAACAAGTATACCGTCACCCATGATTTTGTATTGAAGGGAACAAGGATATTTTTGCCCATGGTTTTGTATTTAAAGAAACAATTAGATTATTAACCATCGTTCTCCGACAAGAAGAACTACTGAGAAATAATACCATGGCTACACAAATTGATTCCTATGGTATTTCATTTGGATTAAATGCATTAGAAGTGTGGTTTTGTAGACAATAGTTAAGGTATTTCATGTGTTAAATAATTATAGTTAAGTACTTAATGATGCATGTAAATTTAAAAAGTTAGCTATGGATACGTATTTTACACTAATTTATGCATGTGCAAGAAAGTGTTTCCAAGCCAAGAGGTATAATTCATAGAAGTTTATAAATGATTCTAAAATGATAATGGGTAGGTACTGAATATTTGAGATAGAGAGGTTTTAATTCTCTCACATTATTTATTTGATGAGAAATCCATAATCTTTTAGGTTTGATGAAAAATCCATAAATCAATAGTGTTTGCATGAAATAATCATCACTTTCATAAAGAACATAATGATAGTTACAAAATTAATTTCAATCAAAAAATGAATTATAACTAATACTATTGTTAGCGATGAGGTCATTATGTATCACTATTGTTATATGCACAGTAGGATATTTTCAACCATAGTTGCAATGGGTAACTTATCGGGGCAAACAAATATTCTCAGCCATAGTTGTAATGGGTAACTTACCACGATAAACAACCATGCCACGAAGACATTGCACCTGAGGAAAAGTGGGCTAAAGTGTTTGAGAAACATGACATCATGTTTAATATAATGGCAATTATGCTTGAATTAAATACTATGTTTTCTTTTTGTAAAATTTCGACAACAGACAAGGGACAGAATATCTTGTTTGCATTGAGTAAGGGGTGAACTCCCTCATGAGATGTTTAATAAAATAAATGTTTGCTATTTTTTCCCTTCAGGGTTTATAAGGTAATATCGGTGTTCATTTATGTGCTTGCCTATTTTATCATCTTGATGATATGGTCACTTTGCATAATTTTAAAAATTACATCATTCATTATGTTTCTAATAAGCCTGATTAAATGAACAATGTTAATGATGCAAAGTTGCAATGGAAAGCATTATGTTAACAATTTGGATTAATGATTATTATTTTCTAAAGTTACTTCACTTAATGATGATGATTACATCATTTGATTAGAAGTGAAGGAGTATGGGAAAATTCATTCAGGAATATTACCCACGGGTAAAACTATTATAAGCTGTATCAAGGGATATTACAAGTGGTATTAGAGCCAAGTTGCAACACTGAGACATCTTGGGTTTGATAAGAACAAGGAGTAGAGGTATGACATTATTTTGTTAAAAATAGGGTATGATACTAATGAAACTACACAACAATATATGCATTAGACTACATTAAATATGAAATGAATAATAGAAATAATGCCTACTTGAAGGATAACCATGAATACTTTGAAGAATAACTCATCCATAAATCGTCGTGGATATTCCACTAACAGTTCGTCACAAAAGATCTATAAACTGTCGTGGTTATTCCACTAACCGTTTGTCACAAAAGATCTGATAATAATATATTAAAACTCTGAATTCTTACATTATTACAACTTATTTAAAACTCTAGATCTATAAATTTAACTATAATTGGTGCATGTAAATATTTATTTTTCATGATTTTAAAGAACAATCTACTAACAATAATCAATTTATGTACAATCACATCAAAGGCACAAAATTGTTGTGTTGAAATTTGAATGTGAAGTTGAGAAATTTAATGCAAGTAATTTTTAAACCTTTAATTATATATTTACATTATTAATTAATTATTTAAATAATTTTTAAGTATTGTTAGACATTTTTGGAATAGCACTGTGTAATATGTGTGATCCTTTCAACGTTTTTGATGGTAACTCCATCTATCATCATGGAGTAAAGGGACCCTTGTGAGTGAACAAGTGGTGGAGAGACTATTAATAGGAGAAAATGAATTATGTATTTGTAATAAATAATATTTGACCAACTTCACTTTTAGAAATAAAATAATGATTAGGGTTTATTAGTTTTGAAAAATTAACAAAATCCATAGAGAAATGAGATAATAGGAATAGGAATTAGATTTTAATTGGAAATAATTTGAATCATTATTTATTAATTTTAAATTTTTTACCTTTAATCCAACTAATACATAATTCATTTTTTCCTATTAATAGGCTTTCAAGCACCCCTTCACTCACAACGCTCTCTTTGGTCCTTGATGATGATAGATGGAATTACCATAGACGGATCACACATATTACACAATGTTATTCCGAGAATCTGTAACAATATAAATAACTGTGGACATCTCGCTCACAATTTTTAAGTGTGTCAAATATGATATATTTTTTTATTATCATTTCACTTATATTTATATTTATATTATCATCTATTGTAATTTATTAATTTCTAACATTATTTTAATGGACACAAGTTTGATGCTATTGTTAAATAAATTTATTAATAATCTTCTTCATTGGATGATACTAACATTACTTTAATGGACACAACGGTTTGAAACTACAATCATATCACGTAGACTCAAAAGACGTGTCGAAGACAACTTTGACAATTCTATGGACCATATATAAAAGTACAATTTGACAGTTCTATGGAGCATATGTAAAAGTACAATTTTTACAAATGGATGTTGGTAAGGCTTTTTATGGTTGCATAAATAAAAATACAATTTTTATAAATGAATGTTGGCAATGCTTTCCAATAAATATTCAATTTAGCATCAAAATGAAATATTATACTACTCCATTATATGATAATAATAGTAACGATTCATAAAACATCATGTAATTATAATAGTAACGATTTATAAAACAGGATGTCAAACATTCATAATTTTTTTATTTTTTATTTAATGAAAGATTACAACATTATATCATAATAATAATCATTCATTAACCAAAACAAAGTCTTCCGCTCAAATATCGAAAACGTTGCCATGACAAAGATATTTGAATTAGGACATGACAATGATAATTGAACGATGGCATATTTAAGTCTATTGTAGATTCCCTGAAGATGTCCGGTCAATTTATTGACGGACTCCATGTCGGTCTGATATTCAAGGGTTTTAACTATATTATTCTTACGGTCGTTAGATATCCGGATCATACTTTTAACTCGGAAAGCTGTCATAAGCCTTTCTCAAACAATGTTTCTTTGCAGCATTAAACTTGTTTATTTATGACTTATGAATGCTTCGGCTACTTTGACACCGTCTTTTATTCAAAACAAAAGATATATTTTTGTTATTTATTTCTGCTACTAATTTGACACAGTTTGGATAAATATATTTTTTTTATTAACCAAAATGAGAAAGTAAAATCTGATTGTTTGTAAGAAGCATACTTATTAACTTGTTCATATATTTAGTATCAATACTCAAGTCAAGTAAAAATTATGATAAAACCTTGTATTACCCGGAAGGATGGGCAGAATAAAAAAGATTAAAGGAAAATTTACATATTAAAACACTGCTATGAAATTCTCTCATTCACGAATAAAGCTTGTTTTAAGAGTATATCCTTTGACATTGTTATCTCTATAAGCATTCAAGTTTGGAATTTCGTCAAATTGTTTCTGCAATTAAGAATGTTCTTTTACCATGATTTTAAATGGAAAATTTTGAATTCAAATCTCCCATTAAACCAATCTACTCAGATCTAAAAATCTTTACTAAGATCTAAAAATCTTTTGAATACCTTTACTGGTTTCCAAATCGTAATTTGATGGCAATAAATACACATTGTCATTAATTCAACAAAAAAAAAGTTGATTCGATGTCATCACATTCTCAGACAAGAACCAAAGCTGCTGCTTCGCACCTTATAGTTCCACAAACAAATTAAATCACAATATTATATAATAACAACATTAATGTCTATGGCATATCAACTATAAATATGGATTATATATATATATATATATATATATATTTATTTACATTTACATTTACATTTTAACTGATAACAACATTGACATTAATGTCTATAGCATATCACATATCATATATACACTTATCGAGCAGTAACAACCATATATCTCTATAGAAATATATTAATAATATAATTATGCTAGTATATAACAACAATGACATTTCCGCATTTCATAGTGCGGTATATAATAATAATGACATTATGAATAATATAATTGTGATAGTATATAACAACAATGACATTTCCGCATTTCATAGTGCGGTATATAATAATAATGACATTAGCTAGTATATAACAACAATGACCTTTCCGCATGTCATTTTTCTAGATTGGCTTTCTTTTTTGCTTCAGAATCCCCATACGCTCCCAGTATTATTTTCTTCTTTGGCTAAACTCTATCCGTAACATACTGATCTACGAAGGCCTTGGCATTATTATAATTTTCACCGCTACCAACGAGCAGATAAACCAGAAGCTTCTTTCCTTGCTTTTTCATCGCAATTAATATCAGGCTCCTGATTCCAGGTGTAAACATAGCCGGTTGCAGTGTTCGTATGGAAGATGATGTCGCGAGACCCAAAAGAAAGTGGCAGAAATCATTCATAATTTCATTGAAGCCCGGAGAAGAGATCAGGGCCCTCGTAGTTTGTCTGAAAACATGCAAAACTGGTTGCAGAATTTAACTGAGTGCCACTAAAAACTGTATAGAGTATGAAGCTACAATGCACTAAAATTGGAATATCACTGACAGGAACACAAATGAATTTATGACTAAAAGCTCAAGACCATAACCAGTAGCATGACTCAGCTGAGATATAGATAACATTATGCCTCTATTACATATGCAACAAGATGACTTGAACTTGTCATAACAAAGTTGTTGTGGAAAGCTGCACTAAACTATAGGAAAAGGAAAGAGGTACAGAATGTAACCAGGATTGTCCTTACCGTGATAGAAGAGAGTGAAGAAGTAAGGCCATCTGGAAGCCACGGAAAGAAACCAGAGACCTGCAACAACCTGCAATAAAACAAGGGTTACCTTTTGCATGGGTATCGCTTAGAGAAAAGGAAATATTTCAATATCCATTGTCCCTCTCTGCACATTTTATGTTCATTCTGAATAATCGGTTACACCAAATAGCCTTGTTGATTTTCTGGCTTGAATTTACATATGCATATGCCACGCATTCTTGTAGGCCACGATATAATAATTCTGAGTCTTCTGCGTCTAGAGAATGTTTTATACGGCATAATTTTTGCATGGTCAGCAATGAGTTTGCCCCGCTTCTCACGACATATTTTCTGGTTCCTTAATACTGATTAGACTAGCTAGATACGTTTAAACTCCATTTCACATTGCCCTCCGTTTATTTTCTTTCATTTTTGTCATGTTATCACACTTTTGTAGTTAGTGAGCCAAATGTCATCTGATTTTTACGTACAAATGCTTTTCCAGTCGAAACCACTTAACTATACTTTTAGATTTAGTGAGGATATAATGCAAGAGGTTTGCCTATCTTCTGCTGGTTCCAATTGATAGAATCATGCACCATTAGAAGCAAGCAAAACCTTGAAGTAATAGCTGAGATAAAAATGGACATACCATAAGAAATTTTTTCAAATCTCTCCCAGATGCATCACCGTGTATAACAGCAAACACAAACAATTCGCTGATTTCAAATATGAGAGCAGAAGCAACCTCCTGAAATAGTTCTGGAAATGAAATCCGTGGAACAGGCACTAGTTGTCTGCCATAGAATTTTCAGTCAGACAATAGAATTCTTTCCGTGACCTTTGCTTATATCTACCAAATGAAATGATCTTTTTTCTGAATAACAGTTATTGTTGAGATAAGTGTGGAGTGTCAAACTACTTTTAAAACTTCAACGAGTGCACAAGAAAATGTCAAGAACTTACTTGCTAATGAAGGCCGATACTTTGGACCAAACAAACATGACCGTGATGCCGAGAATGAAAGCATGGAAAATCTGTGCCGGTAGATAATAAGCAAGCCACTCCAACAGGAGCCAGAAAACATTAGCACCAGCACCACCACCACCTGCTGAGGTTTTCGCGTTCCCCGGTACTATTCCATGACCAGGTAGAGGGTTTTAGAATAACCTCAAGATGAAATTGAGCGCTTCAAACTACTTGGAAATGAAGTAAAAACTAAATGATCTGTAAATACGAGGGAAGGTTTCAAAATAATCGTCTATGGAAACCTAAAATTATGATCAGAAACAAATTTTTATTTGAGGGCGTCAAAAACTTGTGAATATCAAGAAAATAAATATCCGAAGGTGTAACTCATATTTCAAAATAGCGTGTATGATGCAAATATTGTTCAATTTTCTACAGCACTATGTAAATGTGCTTTGGCATTCTATCGGAGCAAAGTGCTGTAATTTATGTCGTTCAAATGCTTGAAAATGAGGCTGCAAAATCAGAAATTAAGCATATTACCTTTGTCTCTTCCTAAAGCCGTATGGACGGGCTTCTCCCGGCCGAAGAGCAGTTTTACGGATGATAATTCCATTCAATGCCTCCGGGATCTGCCGCCTTCAGTTCAATGGTGGCAAAATCCTGTGTAAAGTTTTGGCTGCTCAAACCCTCGTTGCCAGTAGGGTTCCGATGCGTTTATAAGGGGGAGCTTGCACTACTTCCTTCCTTGTTTGGGACAAAATTGACGGGAAAATATTCGCGAAATTTCAATGCCTCCGGGATGTGCCGCCTTCAGTTCAATGGAGCCAAACTCCTGTGTAAAGTTTTCGCTGCTCAAACCCTTGCCAGTAGGGTTCCGTCTCGTAGGTCCCCTAAAGCACCGATGCACAATGACATGCATTAAACAATAGGTTGCCTCATCTATTTTCTAAACGTTTACCTCATTTTTGTGAATCTTCTCAGGCAAAT
Organism: Pinus tabuliformis; assembly: GCA_031772625.1. Lineage (NCBI taxonomy): Eukaryota > Viridiplantae > Streptophyta > Pinopsida > Pinales > Pinaceae > Pinus > Pinus tabuliformis. The sequence continues at coordinate 476,789,498 of CM062815.1, forward strand.
GCCACATCGAGTCAATGATTGCAGTGACAGTACCGCCACCGGGTTAAAAAATATAAAATATAGAAGTCATTCAGAATTCAGCTTCTACGCAAATTTTTATAAATCCAATACTCCTTACATCGATATCATTATCATTGCAATTTAAATATACGATTCAAATGTCGTTGGATTAAGCTATTAAATTAAAAATTTGCCGAAGTTTACATATGTTTAGATTTGAACTATATTTAGAACAAAATTAAAATCCAATACTCTTTACTTCGATATCATTATCATTGCAATTTAAATATAAGCCTTAAATGTTGTTGGATTTAACTATTAAATTAAAAATTTAGGAAAGTTTTATATTTTTAGATTTGAATTATACTTAAAACAAAATTAAAATCCAATACTCTTTACTTCGATATCATTATCATTGCAATTTAAATATACGATTCAAATGTCGTTGGGTTTAACTGGTAAATTTTTATATCATTGCAATTTAAATATACGATTCAAATGTCGTTGGGTTTAACTATTAAATTAAAAATTTACCAAAGTTTACATATCCTTAGATTTGAACTCTATTTAAAACAAAATTAAAATGTAATACTCTTTACTACGATATCATTACCATTGCAATTTAAATATACGATTCCCTTTTTCGGGAAAACTTACCTTCTAAGAAATCCATATCACAGCATAGCTGTTGACGCAAGCGGAGGAGATAGAAATTGCACATACCAAACAGTCCTCGCAATTACTGCAAGCGGAGGATACCAAACGGTCCTCGCAATTACTACAAGCGTAGGTTTACGTTGAAACAAAATTCTTCCCGTGCTGATTCGCGATGACGCGGGGTGAGTCGGTGAGCAGCTGTTGGGCATTTTATATAATCTATTTTTTTAATATCTATTTACAAGCTATCACGTAGTTTATTATTTTAAAGTTTATTTATTCATTCATGTGGTTATATATTATATTACATTTATTTTTTATAATGTTTTCTAATTTTTGGCTTTCTCTAGAATTATATTATATTACATTTATTTTTTTATATTGTTTTCTAATTTTTTACTTTCTCTAACATTCCATATAGGTTGTTAGGCATTATGGGTTTACTTTTGAAATTTTTTTTTGCAACTTTTTCTCGTATCTCTACATTATTTATTCCCTTGGATAAATGAGATTTATCATCAATGAGATTTATCATCAATGTCTTGATCATAAATTACATTGGTTGGCTTGAAATTTGGACCTAGAATTGTCTTTTGTGATTAATCGAGAAAATTTTCATCAAAACTTTATTTAGGGGTGAATGCATGAAGATCTCTTACATTTTTGGGCCAAATTTGGTTCCTAACTTTTTCATCTTTTATGGAATTGCAACCCTCAAAATTCATATAGGCATTGTGAATTTTGAGTTGGAGTAAAAAGATAATATGTGAAGAATTACGTTGTTGTCCTAATAATATTTTTTGCAAAAGATTTTCATATTAAAAAAATAATTTTCTATGCAAAATTATATGTTTTATTACTTTTCGAAATTGGACTCAATTGTTTAAATTTGTTTCATTGTGAGTATTTTATGTTATTGATTTTTTATTCAACCCCTTTGAAACTGTTCAAAAAAATTTCAAGTGTTATGTTTAAAAGAAATTGGATGGAAAATATCATATGAATTTGAAAGTGTGAAACTGGTATGCCATTGGATAGAGTATTCTTTCACGAATCCAATATGATCAACTCCACCACTTAAGCACAAATTCTGCCCTAAATTTGCTATGGTACAAAATAGGGTTGCAGAGAAATCTACAGAAGGGGTATTGAAACTCTGATTTTTAGGACCTCAAGAGCTCGATCGAGCGCTTAAATTGAAACTCTGATTTTTAGGACCTCAAGAGCTCGATCGAGCGCTTAAATTCAAAATTGAAATTTCTCGATCGAGCATTAAAGAAACGCTCAATTGATGAGTATGCATGGTTAATGAGTCGCTCGATTGAGCCTCTCATGTCAACAAATAAATTAGTCTCTAAATTCGATTGTAGAAAAAAAACAACAAACATTCATTCACAGAGAAATATTAGAGCGTGAAAATGAAACAAGAATTCACAAAAAACATGGGAGATTGGAGATTTGGATATAGAAAAGGAAAGAAATTGCATCCACAAAGGAAATACGGGAAAGATATAGAGAAAGGATGACAAAAAGTCGTCATACATTAAGGAAACAAGTAGATCATGCAATTCAAGAAATTCATGCAAATACCGGTAATTCACATTGCCTTATTTCTTATATTACTTGCTCCATATTGTATGCATTAGGAAATATGATTGCAAACAAGAAACAAATGGAGAATGAAACAATAAAAGTTAGATAAAATAAGCATTGAAAATAATACCACGTAGTTAAAAAATGATATGCAACAACAACTAAAGAAAACCACTCGAAACCATGCAAATTATTAAAAACCACTTGAAACCATGAAAATTATTGAAAATTACATGAAACCATCGTTTATTGAAATTTTCTAAAACCACTTGAATTCATGCAAGTTATGAAACACCTTCAAATTGTAATGGTTTAAGATAACCTACAAAAACTAAGGATGTGATTTAACCAAAGAAATCCACTGGAACATAATTTCCATATATCATTTACGTGAATTACAATTCATGGCATTTATTTACAAGAGGGATTAGCAAAAATGGTTGTCACATAGGTGCTCCAAAACCTATAAACATTATTTTGATTAATATTTGATATCCCAAGTAGGAGTAAAAAGAGAGAAGGTGTGCCAAGGTCTAGAAGGAGAAAGAATATTCTTGCTTCCAATGTGTATGAACTAAGAAGATATTGTTTGTGAAACTTATATGACAACATTAAATTTGTGTAACATTCATCATCATATATAACATTTAATGGTTCTTTGAATCCTAAACGATGATCCCTACCTTTGAAAAGTTCACATCTTTCTTCTTTCAATTCTCACATGAAGGTTATGAGACTTTTTAAAAAGGAACAAGTTTCTTAAAGACTTACAAAGTGTAGTGTAGCTTTGTGCTTGCACAAAAAGAGGTGTATTGTTTCATATAACTATAATTCTCCATGGAAGGCTCATGTGATTAATCAATATTAAATTAATAAATAATAAATGCAAAAGAAGTAAATTAGCGTGCATGTATTGATCATATGTTAGACATGTTTACAATGTTAATCTTCTTAGACTATGGCAATCTAATGTTGATTAAATTCATCTAGTTGTTTCTCAACATGTAATCATGAAATATATTACAAAATATGGGTCAAAAATAAAAAAGAGGAGTTCTTTATTTTAAACTTTGTCGAGATTTGATGAAAATAATTGAAAACATAAAAGACATTGGATATCTATCTTTGCACATGCATAAAAAAAGCTCCTTGTAGAAACATATAGTTTTTTAAATATTCGTACCCCTCCTTGGGCCCTACTTGATTAGTGTGCTAAAAATTTTGTGTATATTCTCCCAAAGAAACACTCAAATCAATTTTGTACCTCTTCACCACAAATGATAGCAATGTACATTCATTGTTCATAAGACCTTAAAGCATCTACCTTGTTCTCTAAATCCACTGAAACGCCCATCTCTTGATTTCTTTTTGTTTACTTATCAACAATTCATTGTCCTTCTCATCCCACATTTTTTTCCACTTTTTATTTGGAATTGTGAAATTATATGTAGTTATGATAAGTTCTTCCTTGAAGAAAGTTCTTCTTATTGTTTTATGTTAATTTTAGCTACACAATTTAAAATGCTAAATCATATGGTGCTTCTAAAGAAGAAATTTTTTTCCAACTAATTTGATTTTGTATAGTAGGCTTTCAAATATTAACATACTTAAAAATTAGTTGAATAGGTTCCTTATTGTATCATGGAGTGTATATTTACGTGCTATATGGATTTTTAGTCGCAATTTATCTTACTGTTGATTAAATTTGTATAAATTTATAGATATAGATTTTGTTTTCTCTCATGAAATAAATTTGGCCCTTCAATTTTGGTAATCACTAGCTTTAGTTTTCAATAATCTCCCATTATCACAAATTCAGAAGATTTGCCTCATCATTAAGTTATTTAAGTAATAATTCCATTTGAAATATGCATTTAGAAGTTTCCTATATAAGAATTTAAACTTAATTTATATTAGTCTTTAGTTCAACAACCTTGTAAATTATCATGGTGAGATGAGGAGTGATGGCTAGGTTTTTGTTTTCTTCCTGTGTTAGTCATGGTGCCGCAATGGACATAGGTTTTGATGTTGGGGCCAATGGGGTTCCAGGACATGAGCTATATGGGCCTCGGTGTGAACAATGTCATGGCTTGGGCAATACTTTCCCTTCCATTTGGCATATTGACTGGTTTTTTTTATCGATTGGAGCCTAGGGCGTCGATTGGAGGCAAGGTTTTTACCCTTGTGGTAGCCCTTTTCTACTCATTGAACAAGATACAACTTGTTTATGGGGGTTTTCACTTTGTCGAGGTTGTGATAGTGTGGTTTTCTCTGAGATCTATACGCTAGAATAATAAACGTAACTTGTATTAGTTGCAAGGAAATATAGGCACTCTTATCCTACTATATTGAATTTTTTGAGATAGTGTTTTTGCTTTCTTGCGGGGCGCACGGGTTTAGAGTCGTATCCCCTTTTTAGCCACCGTATCAGTTGTTTCTAGGGTGTATAGTCTCTATGTTGGGTGGTCTTCTTTTGGGATGTCATATCCATCCTAGCGTTCTACTGATCTGGCAGCCCTCCTCTGTACAAGACCGGACTTGTTCTTTCCACCTTGTTTATTGGTAGAATCCAATGGATATTGTGAGGGTCTCCCAAGGTCAATGAAATATGGGAGAGAGGCATATTTGAACCCCAATGAGTTTTCATCAAATAAAAGAGAGAAAACACTTTTTATAGGAAAAGGTGCAGTACATCAAATTTTTTCTCAAACCCCATCTGGAAGGTCGATCCTCATGAGGGTAAAAAAGGATTTCTTGGTATGGATTTGAAAAGGGATATACATAAAAAATCCATTATTCTAATGGAGTCACAAAGTCTAATTTATGTCATAGATCCATGAAGGACGATCAACAACTACAGGACTATGGCATAGATCAGAACTCCACAATCATCATTAACCTGAGGCTGAGAGGAGACTCACCTAGACCAATCCATGGATCTACTTCCTTCAAAGATGCTCTTAAAGGTAAATTTGCAGTATCAAGTAAATCTGAACACACTCTAAATATTCATGGGCCTTATATTGTGGAGAAGATAAAACAAATGTTGACAATGACAATAGATATAACAGAGCCAACTAATCTTCGTACAACATATCAGTTCTTGGAAATCATTTGCAAATTTAATGGATTTTGGCCAAAACCTATGGATCATTTTCAGTGGATTTTTATGACTTGGACACCAAACTGTGAGGTTCATCTATGCTCCAAGGGCTTCTTCATAGTAAAATTTGAATCGTCAGAGATCAAAGAGTATGTTATACAAGAGGTCCATGGTTTTGGGGTAATGAAAGACTATTTATCACCCCATGGTTCCCAAAATTCGATGCCATCTCAATGGTGGTCTCCAAAATTCCAGCGTGGATAAGATTTCACAACTTACCCTTTCATTTCTAGCATAAAAAATTCCCATAAGGAATTGGTAATCTGCTAGGGAGATACATCAATATGGATACACAAACAACAAAAGAAGAAATATATATATTTTTACCCAAATTTGCGTAGATGTAAACCTCACCGAAGGAATTCCTGATCGTATTCTTCTGAGACAAAACAATCACTGTTGGACTCAGTTCTTAGATTATGAAAATACAATATTCAGGTGTCGTTTTTGTGTAGAAACTGTACATTTACAAAATTCATGTCCTTTGACAAAGAAAGATCCTATAAAAAAAAAAGAAACCAACCAAGAAGCCTAAGGGATGACAATTTCCTGCACAACAATCTAATCAAGAAGAGGAAGATGATCCCATAGCCGAGGATAAATCAAATCCACAAGATTCTCCAACAAATGAGGGAATCAATTAGGAAGGAATGGTAGTAGAAAGGCCACAAAATCCAAATGCAGAAGGAAATCTTGATTAGGACATTCAGAAGGAGAAGGAAATCAAAGGATCCAAACATCCATATTCCTTTGAGAGCTCAGACTCAGATAAAGAACATACAGGGGAAACAACAGATGACCAACTAATCATTGTAAAGTCTAGTCTTGATCCACGAGGATGGAAAAAGTAGAAAAGAAGAAGGGTAGAAAAGGGTGACTAAGTATTTTTTCTTAGTCCCAACTTCTCCTTTCTATTTGTTTTTGGATTTTAGGTGCCAACTATTCGCTGACACTACCTCGAAAGGTTCATGTACTTTATTTTTGAATTTTTTCTTTTTCTTTTTTGGGCATCAATCGAAAGGTTGATCTAAAGTAATTCTTATGGGAATCTTCAAAATGTTTTTTTGTTCCTTGATTTTCAAGTTTATTAAAATTACAATTTTCCTTCAAAGAAAAAAAAAAACCTTGCAAATTATTATAGAAATGAGTATATTTAAATAATTGAAATGTTTGGTATATGATGTATATGAACAAAAAATATAATACTTTCCTTCTTATAGTAGTATCACTTTTAGTTTGGAATTTATATAGTCTTTTGAAGAAATAAAAAAATGTTGCTAAGAAGAAGTAAATTTGAAAAAGGTATTGAAATGCTTCACTTTGTTGTAGAAATCACTTTTATTTCAGGATTTATATAGTCTCTTCAAGAAACGAAAAATCGTTGCTAAAAATAACTAATTTTGAAAAAGTTCAAATGCTTCACATAGGTAGCACATAAGCCATCACGATTGTTTTTCATATTGAAACATATAAAGTTATCCTTTAGGGAACTTAAAATACTACATCATCTAGTGAAAAATCTAATACATGGAGAAAAACCCGTGAAGGGGGTAAGGCTTAGGTGGCAGATTATCACAGACCCTCATTTTGACTCCCGACATGTGGTAAGGGTTTTGGGTCCAAAAATGACAAACAAAATTTGGGATTCATCCATTTCCATTGGATGCAAGTAACTTAGTGGCTAAATATTAGGGCATATTTCCCTATATGTTGAGGCATGGGAGCACGTAGACTTGACGTGATCTCTGTCAGGCTATTGGAAGCATCAGTAGCTCATTCGAGATGTAGCCCTAGTATTTTTGGCCACTATAATCCTATCCATATCTTGGTTGGTTTTTTGGCTGCTCGAAGCATCACCAGTGACATTTATGACATGGCCCTAATACCCTATTCTATAATATTCACAAGGCCTAGTTACTACTTGAGTGGAAGGACATTAGGTATTTTTAGGAATTTTTCTCATACACAAAACCTCAAATAAACCTTTTTTGTTGATTGTTTCACACATTAGAATTAAAGTGAAAATTAACCATTTATTTTTCTCTTTATATTATTTGTGATTCATTTGGTTTTCCTAAAGAAAATGTATGTGTTGAGGTGTGCTTACACATTCAATAGTCTCAGGTGTTGTTGATTTTTTTCATTTTTGGCCAACTTATTTCTTTCTTAGAATAAAATTATTATCATTAGTTACATGTTTCATAGGGATAATATCATATTAAGGTGAATCCTACATATAATTCACATTATCATGAAAATTATATTACCTTTCACACATGTTGAATGATTTTACATTTCACCATATTCTAAATCACCCTTTTTGTTGACACAGGGATCGATACTTTTACTTACCTACTCTCTTCTTTAACCCATCTTTCGCTACGCTCAAAGCCATTTTATTTTCATGTTTCAACTTAGAAATCTTGGTCCATGTGACTAGAAACCTAGGGTTTCCAAATTGATCTTTATTGATTGAGGATGAATGCTTTTAGATTTCATCATATTTCGAAACACCCTTTTTGTTGATACATGGATCGATAACTTTACTAGTGTACTCTTCTTAGACCCATCTTTCCTTGAAATCGAAACCATTTTGTTTTCAGGTTTCAACTTATAACCCTCGGTCCATGTCAACTTTTTTTACGTAGTTGCCAAATGTCAACTTGTTTTTCATTTAACTTTTCCCTATGGTTTGTGACTAGAACCCTACGGTTTCCAAATTCATTTTTATTTATTGAGGAGGAATGCTTCTACCTTTCAACATATTCTAAATCACACTTTTTATTGACACATGGATCAATACCTTTACTGGTGTGTTTTTCTTTGACCCATCTTTCCCTGACCTCAAAACCATTTTCTTTTCATGTTTCAACTTAGAACCCTTGGTCCATGTCAACTTATGCTACCTAGCTCCCAAGTCTCAACTTTTTTTCCATTTAACTTTTCCCTAGGGTTTGTGAGTAGAATGCTAGGGTTTCCAGATTGATTTTTGTTGAGTGAGGAGGAATAATTTTACTTTTCATCATAATCTGAATCACCCTTTTTGTTCACACGAGGACCGATACTTTTATTAGTGCGCTCTTCTTCAACACATATTTCCCTGAGCTGGAATGTAATACCCCTCCATTGCTATAATGTTGGGAAAGTTTTGGACTGAGTTATAGCAGAAAATCTAGGACTGGGGTAAATATGTGAATAAATATGTTACTAACGAATAGATTCGCTCCAAAATCAATTAAAGATAAAAATATCATTAGTAAATGAGATTTTATAATTCTTTTATGATAAGTATTCTAGAATAAAATTCTACATAAGCTCAATGGATGGGAGAGAAATATCCATTAGGTTGTTTAACTGGAGAAATATGCTAAGCTTACAAAATCCTAAAAGTACCGTGAGAGAGAAAGGCAGGCTTTTATGGAAAAGCTTAGGAAAAGGGATAAGGAAACCCACAAAAGCGAGACACCCCTAAAAGAAGCCTTATCATGAAACAAAGGTATTAAATGCCTATGAAGGGGGTCATTGAGGGGGTGGTTGATGGCCTTTATGGCAAGAGATTCTCAACTCAGGGGTGAACTGGAGGAAAGAGTTCTAGGTTGGTTGGAGAGAGGGTGTGAAATTCCAAGTGACATAGTCGTAATTCTACTCATCCGAGCAGGTGGGAATTTTCCAAGTAGTGATGTACTTACATGAGCGGGTATGAAATTCCAATTGTCATTTTGGTGGTTTTATTTACATTAGCAGGTGAGAGTTTCTCAAGCAACATATTTGGTGATTTTTATCTACATTTCCCGTGATTTTTATTTAATTTGAATTATCTACAAATGTTATGTCATCAGAATAAAATATTCGATGTGTGAGAGGGAAATATGTATTGAGATTAACCTGTTAGTTCCGATTAAATGAAGATTATATTCTGAAAGTGTGGTTAACTAATTGTAAAAAAAATAAGATAAGGAAATCGTAGGATTCCACTAATATATCACATTGGCATGCTGGAATCTTGATGCCTGAGAATGTTTACAATAGACTTACGGATTATAAAGAAAGGAACCACAATCGCAATAATAACAGATTATTCTTATGGAAATTAAGTACTATAGCGTGAAATGAGTTATTTCATCACGGAAAGAAACCTATATTTATTGTTGGCTATAGGATTTCCCATAATCTTTAATTAGGTGCACAAGAATACTAATTAACATTGCGCTTGAAGACAAAATTTACCGAGGAAATGTACACGGTGACTTCAGAATTGTCTGGCTAGCTTGCCTATCAGCTGTATGGGAATTGAAAATTGTGACTAACCTGAAGAGCGCATTTATATGATTTAATATCTTACAAGAACGCATACCAGTCTCGGATGATGGGATGAGTTCAAAATTATTACAAATGAGTATTAGGAGGGGCGCTAGTTTGCACTTCAATAACGCAATCTAAAAGAATGGTTAGGAAATTTTCTTCCTAACGAAGGTAAACTACTAATTTAAGCAAGGGGAAGAAATAATAATGATATGGTTTGATTCTACAATACTGATAGAAATAGGGGAATAGTTAAATTGAGTGTGTAAGATAGGTGCAATTTTACGATTAAGGGGGAATGCTCTGCCTAAAACATAGCCCGATAAGGGAAAAATTTCAGTACTAAAACCAGTTAAGTGACAAAATAAGTTATTTAGTAGAGAAGTATAGTATTCCTAGTATCGGTGGAAAAGAATTAAATGTGAAAAAGTTCCGTTTATCTCGGTCATAAAATCCAAGAAAACCACATTAAAAAAAAAAAATAGGCGGCTGTGAAAACTAACTCCATCATATATGAGCCAGGAAACGAAAATAAAATAAAATTGATACAAAAAATAAATGTATCTATTATTTTAGAGATGAAGCATATTCATCATTTAAACAGGACATCAGAGCTCAAAGAAATTTAAAACAAGTAGGCTGAGACATTAGCTACCAATAAACACATGCTTGAAAATATCCCAATTAATTCCCAAATTGAGAATAATCAGTGCCTACAGGTTGCGGTACACTATGAGAGAGAAAACATACAACATAGTCACTAGAGGTTTAATCCTTTGCAAGTGAAGAAATTAAAGGAAAAAGAAACCCTCCAGTTCACAAAAGGATTCTCAAATATACGTTGTAATAATCCAGGTGAACACCCATGGACAACGCAGCAGGAACTTGAAAACAGGAATTGACAGCTTAAAGAACTGAAGAAATCAACATGGACGAGGTATGTCCAAGAGAGATTAGGTGAGTTTATGCAAGTCAGGGTGCTCCAATATTTTACAGGAGCAAAGTTCGGTACCTATAGGATGCAATAATAATGAGTAAGTAAAATTAACGCATGAATTGAGTAAATAGGGTGATCATCCAATAGAAAGGAAGGAACACCGCAGCCTAGCATCCAAAAACTCTTGTGAAGTGAGAGTGGGTGTAGTGTACCCTCAAGCATCCCTTGTAGAGAAGAATACTCTTGAAGCATGACCTATTCGAGCCTAAGAACAGGCATTTGGTTTACCGACAGTGGAGGAAGAGTAAGACGGTCGTGATGATGTCAATCCCTGGATGATTACTCGCAAGATTTATAGAAGGGGAAAATTTTGGGAACCTGCAAAACTAAAACAACGGTAGTGAGGTTGACAGGGTAAACATTTATACACCTTTCAGAGATAAATAGAGATATTAAAATGTAGAAAAAAGAGGAATCAATGTATATCCTAGTTAGTAATTGGTAACATAATAAACCCTAATAAAATATGTTTTGGCCAAACCTTAGGAAGACACCAGGATTTATAAAGACCGAGAGTGAACTACCGCCACTTCATGAAGATGAAGCTACTACAGTAAGTGGTGTGCACATCCAAAACCTTTAGTGTTACACAGAGCTAAAATGAAATGCCTGTTATGAAACCAGCTCACAAAAATATAAAAAAGATAGATCAATGACTTCAAAATCAGCTCTTCGAGGGGGAAACCTCATTTACATTGCACAAACGAGATGAAGCTACTACAGTAAGTGGTGTGCACATCCAAAACCTTTAGTGTTATACAGAGCTAAAATGGAATGCCTGTTATGAAACCAGCTCACAAAAATATAAAAAAGATAGATCAATGACTTCAAAATCAGCTCTTCGAGGGGGAAACCTCATTTACATTGCACAAACGAACAATTCTTGGATGATACAAATGACTAAACCTCCTTTCTATATATAGGAGTCTATGGGGTCACAATATAATCAAAGCGAACATAACAATATTAATATAAGGGTACAACAATAACAATAATGGGCTTCTATGGGACACACTAATAACAATATGGGGACAATAAGGGCACAATAATAACAATAAGGACTACAATGAAAATAGTAATAGGGAAATCACTAGTATTATAGGGAATCTTAGTTTCAACCTAAATGCTGAAAATTTATCTAGATTTTTCTTAAAAACTAAGTTTACGATGAGAAATAAAATAATTTAAATTTAAGTTTTCAAATAATTTAAATTTAATTTTTTTTTTTTTTCTAATTTTCTAAATCACATGTCTACGATTGAAAACTTTAAAGAAGGTAGGTTTTCCTTCGAATGTCGTTGGATTTAACTATTAAATTAAAAATTTAATAAAGTTTACATATCTTTACATTTCAACTATATTTAAATCAAAATTAAAATCCAACACCCTTTACTTCGATATCATTATCATTGCAATTTAAATATACGATTTAAATGTGGTTGGATTTAATTATTAGATTAAGAATTTACGAAAGTTTACATATATTTACATTTGAACTATATTTTAAACAAAATTAAAATCCAATGCTCTTTACTTCGATATCGTTACCATTGTAATTTAAATATACGATTTAAATGTCGTTGGATTTAACTATTAAATTAAAAATTTACCAAAGTTTACATATCTTTAGATTTGAACTATATTTAAAACGAAATTAAAATCCAATACTCTTTACTTCGATAACATTATCATTGCAATTTAAATATACGATTTAAATGTCGTTGGATTTAACTATTAAATTAAAAATTTACCAAAGTTTACACATCTTTAGATTTGAACTATATTTAAAACAAAATTGCAATCCAATACTCTTTACTTCGATATCATTATCATTGCAATTTAAATATACGATTCAAATGTCGTTGGATTTAACTATTAAATTTAAAATTTACCAAAGTTTACATATCTTTAAATTTGAACTATATTTAAAACAAAATTAAAATCCAAAACTCTTTACTTCGATATCATTATCATTGCACACCCAACCTGACACGGCAACAGTATGTGCGGATTCAGCCACCCGATTCTATCTCATCCATTCAGCTTAGAAGAGAAGCCTCTCTCTCCCTCTCATGAAGCTTATAGAGGGAATAGAAAGGTTGAACTCTCTAACTCACATCACAAAGCCAGAGACAAAGCCAGCCAGTTACTACCCCCACTTAAATATACGATTCAAATGTCGTTGGATTTAACTATTAAATTAAAATTTTACCAAAGTTTACATATTTTTAGATTTGAAATATATTTAAAACAAAATTAGAATCCAATACTCCTTACTTCGATATCATTATCATTGCAATTTAAATATACGATTTAAATGGTGTTGGATTTAACTATTAAATTAAAAATTTACGAAAGATTATATATTTTTAGATTTTAACTATATTTAAAATAAAATTTTAGTTTTTGAATTGAGGTCTTTGTTTTTGAATTGAGGTCTTTGTGATCTGTAACAAGTTTAGGAAAAATATTTTTAACCATAATTATATCAAAATTCATTTCTCCACACTTTTCGAACCAACACTTTTTTTTAATTAATTTAAACCATTTTTAAAATAACCCATCAAAATTTGGTTTGTGTTCATGTTTTTTTAATTAATTTGAACCAGTGAAATATTATTTTTAACCATCAAACTTTAAGAATAGTCGGACATCTTTGCTCATCCACTTAAATCCTTTTAATAATAATCGGACATCTTTGCTCATCCACCTAAATCCATTTATTATTGTCAAAATAAAAAACGCATAAAATGATAATTTTTGCAATATTAGTGAAAACTTTATATTTGAGGTAAATTATTTTTAAATTAATTTGAGAACGGTCCCTTTTGTAAAATTAATAGGAAATATAGTAACGTAAAAAAAGTAATTACGAGTATACATCATTAAGAGTTTTGATATTGGATTAATTTTTTTTTGTCAGTAATTATATAATAGTTCATAAATTTTGAAATAGTATAATTATATAAATTAAATAATTGGTAAATGTTTATAGGTATTAAAGCATGAGAATCACCTAAAAGCTTTATTTTATTATTTACATTATGACAATTTTAAAAAATCATTAAAATTAATTAAATTATAATTTTATTTAACATTATTATTATGATAAAATAAAATTTAAACGTTACAAATTTATTAATCACTAAACAACCTAAATTTCTTGGCTTGTAAATTTAAGATTTTACATCCTAAAAAAAGTTTGAGATATCCCTCTCAACTTGATATCCCTCTCAATTTTTAATAAATTCCTAATTAAAATACATTTTTATATTAAAATTATGTAAACCTTTTTCAAAAATAAACATATCTATCCACATAATAACTTTTATAGTTAATAAAAAATTAATAATAATAATAATATAACCATATTTCTTTCTTTTCTACCAAGGAATTATACACATTTCTGGAAAAGAATTGTTGCAAAGCTTTCAACTTTTAAAATTAATAGATCTACTTGGGAATTATACACATTTCTCGTGAAAATTTGTTGCGAAGCTTTCAACTTTTATAATTAATAAATAAAAATATGTAAATGAAAAATATATTTATGTGGGAAATTCACAATTTGCAAAATTGATAGAAAACCTTTAGAGCATACTGGTTCGTTTGGAGTTACAAAATTAACAATTGTCAGAGTACCAGCAGAAGTCACTTCAGATAAACTCGCGCAAAAAACAAAAAGAAACATACTTGTGGAAAACCTTGTTTCCTTGGACTGGATCATTGTGCAATTACTTTTCTTTACATGTTTTGCGTATATCTATATTACAAGGAACACATTGAATGTCTTATTTCATTTCTTCTATCCTTACTAATATCCTTTCGATGCTTTTTCTTGATCAATTTGATGAAGTATTCCATTATCCTTTGGTCAAAGTCCTCACCTGCATATTAGTGTACATCCTGGTAAGTTCAAAGCTCAAAAGCCAACCAAAAAAGTCAATGATAACCACCGTGCACGTATTCAAATTCGTAATGTAAAACTGCTAGACAGAGTTCAGACAAATTACCTCCAAGATGGGTATCACCATTTGTAGCCAAAACCTCGAAAACTCAGTTTTCAATAGTCAGAATGTTGACATCAAATGTGCCACTACCAAGATCAAAAACAACAATATTTTTCTCTCCACCCTTCTTGTCCAAGCCATAAGCTAGTGCTGCAGTTGTGGGTTCGTTGATAATGCGAGCTACATTCAAGCCAGCAATAACACCAGCATCCTTCGTTGCTTGGCGTTGTGCATCAGTAAAATAAGTTGCGCAAGCCCACAAGTTAACAGTCACAATGCAGTCAACAATTGGTTACCCAAAACCTCATAAAAAAAAAGGTTGAAAAGAAAGCATACGAGGGACAGTCACCACAACATCCTTTATAGTCTTGCCAAGGAATGCTTCTGTAGTCTCCTTCATCTTAGTCAAAATCATAGCACTGATTTCCTCAGGGCTAAATACCTTTGTCTCTCCATCTCGTACCTGAACTTGAATATAAGGTTTCCCATCTTTGTTCACAATCTTGTATGGTACCAGTTTCATATCCTTCTGAACTTCTTTGTCTTCAAACCTATATAAAACAAATGTTTTCATTTAATTGTGCTCATCAAGTAAAAGTTTTAAATCATTTTCTTGAAGTTTGGACATGGCAGAAATCAAATCCTGATCTGACCCCAACCAGAATGTTGCTCGACCCCTGACTTAACATGCCAATTTCATGACTGGCACCCTTGTGGGTTCAATATCAAGGTGAGAATTGGACTTGCAATAAATATAATTGTCTAATGAATGGGCAAATCAAAGTACTTACTTTCTCCCAATGAGTCTCTTGACATCAAAGATGGTTCGTTCGGCATTAACTGCGGCCTGGTTTTTGGCAACCTCTCCAATCAACCTCTCAATCTTCGCAAAGTGAGAATTGGACTTGCAATAAATATAATTGTCTAATGAATGGGCAAATCAGAGTACTTACTTTCTCCCAATGAGTCTCTTGACATCAAAGATGGTTCGTTCGGCATTAACTGCGGCCTGGTTTTTGGCAACCTCTCCAATCAACCTCTCAATCTTCGTGAATGCCACCCATGATGGGGTAATACAGTTGCCTTGGTCATTGGCAATAATCTCCACATGACCATTCTTGTAAACCCCACAACAGGAGTAAGTAGTTCCCAGGTCTATACCAATCACCGTTCCCAATTTCGCAACTTCTTCCTTCGCAATCAAAGATGCAAGAAGGCATCCTGAGAAAAATTAAATTCCTCGTGAAGAGTATCAGAAAATGCCTATATGTTACCAGGGAAAGGTTTCCTATATGGTCAAGTTTCTAGCATATATCATGGTCAAATTTCTAGCATATATATTATTTATAGATATTTGTTAAACCGAATAAATTATAAAACTTGGCGTAAGTAGACAGCACAACATGAATAACGAGGAAACATTTCAAAAACCCAGTAATCATTCTTCTAGTAGGTCATCTACATCAAGACAATGTTGTCATATTCGCTCGATCTTTTTTATACTTTGGAAAAAATAAAAAGGGCTTCCTGTAATAAAAGCAAAGAGATGACTCCTTCCAATTTTAATGCATTCAGACGATGTGCAAAAAATGTCGATGCAACTCAAACTCATCAAAATCATAACCTCAAACGCATCATAAATATTGGTTCAAATTTACATAATAAATTAGCAAGGCATTGTAAACTTAACCAATGTCATATCCTCACACATTATTAAGAATACTTTTGTAAAATTGATATGTATCATCTTAATTAACTTTTACATAGATTATTCTAATATTTATAAAAGATGTTTTTTAACCAACCTCCAAATTTACATAATAAGTTGTTTTTTACATCATTTTTTTCTAATATCTGTAAAAAATGATTTATAAAGAACCTCCAAATTTATATAATAAATTGTTGAGACATTGCAAACTTATTTCATAAATATTTAAAATACTTGTCTATTTAAATGTACCGTAAGATTAACCCAAAAAATTCATTTTAAATATATCTACTTTTATGTTTTAAATTATTTACAATTTTTTAAATATATTTTAATTTTCTTCTTAAAATATTATATCCATTTATAATTGTATAAATCAATTTTAATTTTCAATAAAAATTAATATTTAAATCAATTAAATTAAACCATTGTAATATAATTCAAAAACCTTTTATATAATGAAATTTATTTTATCTACTAATGTGAAAAAGGACAAACAAAACAGAAATTCGGTATGAAGAGACTTGGAATCCAACTTCACATTTGAACATAAACTCAAAATCAATGAAGTTATTTTTATACATACCTTTAATATAACGAAATTTATTTTATCCACCCATGTGAAAAAACAAACAAAACAGAAATTCGGTACTAATTGACCTGGAATCCAACTTTACATTTTAACATAAACTCAAAATCAATGAAGTTGTTTTTATACATAAAGGTACAAAAATATAAATATGGAGCTACTTGGAATTTCAACGTGAGGTTAAAACAAACTTATAAAAAATGATACAGATGGGAAATAAAAAATTATTGGCTCTAACATCGAGCAACGGCGAATCACAAAGTGTAAAACGGTGAACTGGGCGGGCAGCTTATTGTCGCAAGGGGTCCCGAGCTCGAAACTCGTCCCGCCAGCGTATTATTGCGAGGTGTCTCGTGATCGAAACTCATCCCGCCAACGATGTATTGACAATTCCAAGCGTACAACAATGAGATGTTTACAAATGATGCGCTCAGGGGCAGAAGAGAGCCGATAAAGGAGCTTACAACAATAAAATGTTTAGAAATGATGAGATCAGGCGCAGAAGAGAGCCGAACAAAGGAGCTTGAGATCAGGGGTAGACGAGAGCCGAGTAAAGGATCTCGTTCCAGATATCGGGAAGCCCAGGCAGACACCAGTGGCTGCAATCTGCGTAGCGCTGGGGATTTTTCCGTTGCCCGACTGTCAAATCGTTGCTGTATATCGAAGGGTGCGCGTCCTGCCTGAGCAACGACAGCGTCGTGATGTTGAGAAACGACACAGGCGATCTCATAGCTCTCACAACGCTTTCCGCCACTTGGAATTGGGGAGGATAGGCGCCCAGATACGAAGTCCCCGCCGTAGGTTCTTTCTCGGAGTAACAGTTACCGCCATTCATAGTACTGCAAAGCACAAAGATTCATTAAAAAATCAAGCAAACGCCATTCATCACAAGCAATTTTTTCACATTTTCAACCGGATCTGAGATTACTAAACCTGGAATGCGAGGGCGAGAAACTGCGGAAAAGGACTTTCGTTCTGCTGGTATCGATGTTGGAATCGATCCAGTTTGCCCAGGTAGTCATTCCTTTCCGGTAAGCCACCATGAAATCCATGCTCGTGTATAAAGTATTCCCTTCCTGCAGGTAATCCCAACTGTTTTGTTTTTTTACCCGAACAAAGTGTCAGTCATTCAGTCCGCCATTAAAGATCACAGTGCCATAAAAGATCACAGTCAAAAATCTAACAGTTATCATTAATGGCTTGCATAAAAGTACCCTCTGAGATTGCCTGTGTGAGTCCACCAATGGCCGGAGTTAAAAACAAGAATATCGGCTCCCTTCCATCCTCTGCCATTACTCTCGGCCGAGTCCAGACGAAGCACCACTTTCTGCTGTCCTTGAACCGTAGTGGTCACCATATCCACCAGGTACGGAGCTCGATAAAACGACACTGTAACTCCGTAATCCTGCCAATACCCAAATCATAACAATTTAGCTTAATACAATAACATCACAGAGATCATATTAACTAAGCTACCAGTACCCACCATGGCTCTGAAACTGGAAAGAGTATCTCCAGAAACCACGTATGTTCTGCCTTGCGGCAACGCTGCGTGAAGAAGGCAAATCATGGACTGCCATTGATCTAGATTCAGCGAATCTCCCACAAACATTAATGTTTTCCCCCTCAGCGTCCGCAGCATGTCCAGTGCGTTAAATCTGCGACAATAAAACAGCAAAATCATTTTAATCACTGCAATATAATATTTAATTACTCGAGCAAAGTGTACATATAAATTTATTTGGGATTTTTGTATTCGTGCCTTCGAAGGTTGCAGTAACCAGGCTTCCATCTCCATTTCTGGTAGTCCGAATCAGGCCTTCCATTCTTCTGGCAGTTGAAGTCGCCATCGATATAAGGGCATTTACTCCAATCATACAGCGGGTACGATAAATCGTGAACCCAGTGCCCAGAGAATATATTGCATCTGGTTCCAATAGCTATATCCGACATTGTGAGGCTCTGGGATGGATTTAACTTCTTTACATAACAGGGCCAGGTTCAATGCACAGCAGAACTGGAAGGGGAAAAGAACGCAACTCAACTTATATTTGGAAAAAGCAGTGAAAGTGCAGTGCATGCTTGACAGATGACACTTCAAATCAATGGTTGAAAGTGTCTCACTTGATCGAACAGAACAAGATAAAAGTGTTAACAATTGTTGATGCATAAGAAGGCCTATCGGCCTAAATATTAAGCTTTTGACCATCTCCAACTTCTCCTTAGCTGGTTACCTGCTGCCACAATAAGTAAAAGATATAAAAGTGTTATTATAGCTATGAAGTAAAAGATATAAAAAGTGTTATTATGGCTAAGAGAGGGGTGTGAGATGTCTTTTTAGAAACAGACTTAATGGGATTCTTTTTAAGCTTGGCGTAACAGCCGCTATTAGAGAGAGAGTCAATTATTTTGTTGACATAGTCATATTTATCTAAAATGACGACTCTCCCACATTTGTCAGTTTTTAGGATGAGAATGTGAGGGTTTTCCCTCAGGGATTTAAGGGCAAGGAGCTCATCTCTACTAAGGTTTCTTTTGGTAGGCTTGGCCTTCCTAAGAACAATAGCACAATCTTGTTTGATGGCTTCCTTGACATTATGAGGAAGGTCCCTAATACCAAATTCTATATTACAGATAATATCATCTATGGGGACCTTCTTAGAGGCAAGGGCAAAATTAAGCCCTTTATTCAGGAGACTAAAGATAGAGGGACTAAAATTAGAACTTGAGAGGTTGACAACGTTCTTATAATGAGAAAAATATGAATCACCAATGTTATTATTATTGTTATTATTGATTTTATCATTATCATTATTATTATTAATACAAATATTGTTATTATTATTATTATTCCAAAGGTTATTATTATTATTAATTTTGTTGTTGTTATTCAAAACATTATTGTTAATATAATCTTTATTATGCAAAGAAATAATATTTCTACTGTCCCTTTTATTATTAATATTTTCAAGATTCTTATTAATACTCAAGTTATTATTTATTATTGAATTATTAATAGCATAGTTGTTATTGTTATTATTAATATCGTTATCTAATATTATATTATTTATATCATAAGAAATATTGGGGCCACTCTTATTAATTTATTGTTATCTAATATTATATTATTATTATCAAAAGAAATATTGGGGCCATTGACAGCAGGATTGTTGGAAACCATTGAACAGTTAACGGAGAGCATGACCAGGTCAAAGGTGCAATGATGCATCCTAACTATTTATTCATGAAAAGTGTACGATTTCTTTCACATTGTCCTAAGGATGAACCATATTGGTTGGTTCGAAACGTCGACCAAATCCTAATGATGTGATTATTCTGAAAGACATTTATCTACAATATGGATCACAAAAGTCTCAAATCTAAAATGATATTATGGTTAACAGAGGTCAGAGAGGTCTTTTACTTCTAATAAAAAATATAAAGTGCTATTATGCTTGACAAAGATCCGAGAGGTAATTTAGAGTTAGTAGGAATATCCTAAGTCCTTGTGATGCTTGTTCTTACCGAAAGTAAAAGATATAATAATGATACTATGGTTGAATGAGGTCTAAAAGGTTTTTCTATAGTCAACAGGAACTGGTAATACTTGCTACAAGCTAAAGTTAGCAAAGACATTTCAAGGCATTTTATGTTTTCTACTAAGTGTCATTTACAATGGTACCATTAGAAAGAAACTAGCAAAGGGGAATCCTTTCTTTCTAGGATATGTAGAGCTAAAAAGTGGAAGTTGTAGATCTTATTTTGGGAGAAGTCATGGGATATATAATTTTGAGAATGCCACCTCTCTTCTATGGAGTTTCCATGTCAAAATATTATATACCTATTTCAACATGTCCCTAATATATAAATAGTTGTTACTTACACAGTTGAATAAGGAATCAATCCACACCAATGAACTCAAAGTATGATACTTTTATCCACACCAATGGCCTCATAAAATGTTACTTCTATAGCCAATTTTTTGAAGAACATATCAAACATTAATGTTTGTTCATGACATGTGCTCAACAATCTTGAAAACTATGGAACACTTGATGAAACACAAGCCATATTGGGTCTACACCGTTTGCAATAAAATTTAAAGGTAAAATATATGACAATGTACCATTTTCATATCAGTATTATTGATACAATTATGAACTTGAAAATGATATTTTTGACCTAAATATGAAAGCCTTAGTGATAGTTGTGGATTGTTTAAACCTTACCCTTCCATACGGCTAATACAATTCTATGGAGTCATTTCAGTTTTGTTAAAGATCTATTTTTTTTTTGTGGCTCAAACCAAGTTAAGTACCATTGTACCAATCATTCCATATAGCTCATACAATTCAATGAAGAAGTTATTTTATGAAACCAAGTTTGACACCATTGTAATAATCATTTTTGCATTGTCAATAGTGAGTACAATGCAGTTTTCATGACGACCATAATGAATTACCATTTAAGAATCCTTATCCTCTCTCTTCTACATGCATTGTATTAGATAATAAAATAGATGACTTCTCCACAACTACGGAGATTTCTTTCCACATGCTTCCTCCCTCTCTAGCGAATTTCATCAAACCCAAAGCTAGTTCTTCTTTATGAGAGTATATACAGATGGATGTGTATCCTTCCTAAAATATGATAACCTCATTATGTTTAGGAGAGAAAAGGAATTTCATGTAGTAGAGCACCTTCTCCATCATTTAATTTTTTTTTATAATAAGGTTTCATGAATTGCTACTCCAGGATTGGTTTCATCTTAGAATTACACTTATGGTTGTCCATCTTGTTACACTATTGTGGAATACATATATTTTGCAAACAAAAATTTAAAAAGTGTGCATCAACATGAATAAAATCCTTAAACTAGGGATAGTAAACACAACATTTTTAATAATACTTGAAATCCATGGAAGAAAATCCACAAAATAGTGACTCTCATTTTTGTACCATTGAGATTTTGATCTACCCAATTCACCTATGTTGTCAACCCCTTTTCTAAGGCATCCAATGGATCCACTTTAAAGTGAATTTAATCACCTTCTTAAAAGAATGTTTCTCTCTTACATATATACTATTAGTTGAGTTATGAATCTTTAGAGACTCTGAAAATCTTTAACATATGAAACCTAGTGGGGTATGAGAGTTTAGACTTATAAACCTAAACCAAACCAATCTAGTTTATATGGATATGACATTGATTACTAATATAGTGAATAATATAAGACTCTAGTAGTATTGTATTCCTAAGAATGGAGTCATAAAAGAACTTGTAATGGGGATCTCAAAAGTACAAAAGCTAGAATTGGTATCGAACAAGAAAAAAGTGACAATTTGAACATTTGATTCTTATATAATTAAATATTGGTATTCACTGATCGTTTAATTTTTCAACCCAGGGTCCATTGAATTTTGAGGCTCTCAATTTTATATACACAAGAATAGGAGTTTCTACTACTCTTATTTGCAAAAAATTAGACTTAAGGGAAAAAACCTATTGTTGATATAGAACCTAAGTCTTTTAAGGGCCTAACTCTATACTTTGGTTCAACTAAGTGGTGTCTCACTTATTGAGATCTCATCTCAATACTTAGCTTAGTGCCACCATTCGTGCTAAGCTTAAGAAATTCCACATGGCTACAATTTCATAACAACTATTCTTGATTTCACAACAACTAGATTCCATAACATTGCTACGAAATCATCACCTTTCAGACTCAAAATTAAAACATTTCCCAAATAAATTCATGAAAGGAAATTTAATTAAACTATTTAGAATAAAATTTGGCACAATGCAAGAAATTAAATTAACACATACACACTTACTTACATAAATTAAGCATGGTCATTCTACTGTAATTAAACAAAATACAAACTATGTTATCCTAAAAGGAAAATAGAACATGAATACAATGGAAGGTTTTACCTCACATAGGCTCAACACGGGGTTCAACTTGCACCTAAAAGCTTATAAATTTACCATCACAACTTTAGAGAGCAAGATGAAATATCCGCAAGCAAGAAATGTATATTAAGAGAAATCCAAATTACGAGGTAAGTCTATATATCATAATACATATATTTATAAAAATAGAAGGGAATCTATGACCCAACAATGGTTCAAGAGACTATTCACAACTTGAGGTCACTATCTAGATGATTATTCATGTGAAACATCAAATGCCTAAATAGTGATGGGGCATAAGAAATCGATTATATTTAAGGTAACTATTCAGTACCTGGCATTGTAGCGATTACTACACGTCGAGATATATCACACATACTTCAATTTTAATAAATCATTGGACAATGAAACACCTTCTATGGGATTGGATTGAATCCTCTGCGATAGACATGCTAGAATTAGCTCTATGCGCAACATTATGATAACAGCGTACAAGTTCCCACAACCATATCTATTTTATTCCTCGCAAATCCTTAATTTGGGTTCATTTCTCCTTTTATGACATGCGCGTGAATTCTTCATATGCCACCTGTTCCTCCTTCAAGTTGCCAACATGTTGTTGATCACATGACACGTTGTGGTAAATGGATGCACTTCTACACTTACTTGAGTTAGCACCTATTTTATTCCATGCATAATAATATATTAAAGAAACTCGTAGACATTACTAGTTCTAATCGAAAAATGGTAGTAAGAGAACTAGTAAATACACAATTCATACCTAGAACTTCATGTAATGCATGTACAAGGTTTACTAATGATTGAAGGTGAAAAGAGGTGGATCATACAAAAATAAATTAGGGTAATTTTGTAGTGAAAAGCACAATTTCATAACCCATTAGCTCTGTATTACTATCCTCATGCGACATTGTCTTTATGTTTAGGAATCTTGGCACGTATTTTGCTCCATGAATATATTGGATGGCCAAATTTACCTACATATAGTAACACATACATCATCTTAGCTTAGCTCTTTCCAGCACATGGTATCCTCATGCTCATCCAACTGAATGGGTGCCTAGTAAAATTTGGTGGCGCACCGAATGAGGGGGAAATGGAATAGTAAGTTGATCCATCTTGCCATGTACTTCAATATAGTATTAGTGTTGATGGGTCCCGATAATGATTGATAATAAAGTAGTGTTATCTGAGTGGATGGTTGTACTAGATATGTTTTGGTAACCCACTCCAGATCTCTTGCATGATCATAATATACCTGAACGATTCAATCCTAACAAACTCCCTGAACTTTGTAACTGCATACCTTTGGTTATTTTGGATAGTTATAGAATCCCCTAGGTCTGCTTTGAGCGTGTGTAAATCTTCCCAGATGGATATAGTCAATGGGTATTCCTCCTTTACTAACAATCTGGTTGTAATTTCCATTCTACCATAGAATTTTGTATATTTACTCCATTGTATCGGGTTGGTTACGTAGGAAGTTAGGGCCCTAACATGTACATCCCCCACATAATGGTTGGGGTTCCATCTTGAATTTTCTTTCATAATGGACTAAAAACTATAGAGTACTCACAAAAGATTTTGGTCTACATTCTTAGCATTAAATTATATAGCCATGAATTCCAGTGGTTGATTTACTAGATAAGTTTGACCAACCAAGCTTTTCTTAAGTTGGAAAGTCACCCAAAATTCATGTAAAAATGTTATATAGACTCATGAAGGTATTCAACAGGTGATAGCCTATAGCCCTAGATCACATGCAGTATTCTTGAGGTTTTCTTTATGTGTGGCCATGAGATTTTGGTCCACATTCTTAGCATTAAATTATATAGCCATGAATTCCAATGGTTGATTTACTAAATAAGTTTGACCTATCAAGATTTTCTTAAGTTGGAAAGTCACCCAACATTTATGTAAAAATGTTATATATACTGATGAAGGTATTCAACAGGTGATAGCCTATAGCCTTAGATCACATGCAATATTCTTGAGGTTTTCTTTATGTGTGGCCTTTTGTTTCCATTTAGTAATTGCTACTCCACATTTTTCCTCCCGAGCTAAGTACATGGTGGACCATTGCTTCCTAATTTTCCCAATAATCTGATGTTGTGATTCCTTATCATAATCCCATGGTCAAATAAATCATCTTTTGTTTTCCATTAGGGTAGGTTGGGCTTGACTTGAAGGAAATCATATGTGTTGGAGGCAATTTTTTCTATTTGGTTCCACATGCAGATACAGGAGGTAGAAAATAGTTCACTAGATATTTTCCTAGATAGGGCAGTGTGCACAAAAATAGTACATAAGTGGAGAATACTTAAGTTAGAAATATGATGAATGTGGAGGAGAAACTAGGTGAGCAAATTCCCAATCTAAAAAAAAATATCTTCCTACCATGATTGTGGGCCAAATTCATTTTTGGTAACACTAAATTCACCTACCCATAATTGGGATCTTTACTCGGTTATGGCCCATGGTAAATGCATGAATTTAATTTAGTATAAATTGGTAGAAAATGACTGAGATAGAGGGATCTATAGAGTTTTGTTCTTAGGGATTTTTAGGTCATTTGTTGACATCTTTGGGCTCTTTTGTAGACTCTTTACATAGGGGTTTTGTTCATTTTCTAGTTTTGACATGGGGGATAGTGGTACTATGTACCTATGGAAGTTTGGACGTCTGTAAGTTTGTAAGTATGTAATAAAAAAATAGGTTGGTGAGTCATAGGAACCTTTTATGAAAACTCATGTACTGTGCTTAGCACCTTTACTTGATAGTGGGAAATATATGGTGAAGTTTTGCATATCTCCATTGTTCTTGCATGTGACTGACAATTTGTTTTAGTAGAAACATTTTCTTAAGAGATGTATGGATGGATGAGTTAAGGGTTTTGTATGAACATCTCATACACCCATTTGTTTAATTATTCTTTGATGATGATATGTTCTAATCAACTCAAATTTCCATGAATACTTTTAATGTGTATTTGGAGACTAAGTGTGGAGGAAATATGGCATAGACTGAACCCCCATCCCATTCTTAGTTGTACAAACCTAGTTCTTTCATCCCTCGTTAGGTGCCTCAAGTGATACCTGACCTCTCCCATTTAGAAATGTAGATCAATACGGAAAGAGGGGGCATGAATGAACATTGATGTAACTTATTAAATTTTCATGAATTAATCAATCCGTTAATAGTTTACAATCTGAAACACATAAGGAGAGATCATAGCATCATAACATAAAACATAAACACAAAAAATAATCACCCACATAAGACACTAATGAGTTTTATTGGAAACCCCAAAGGGACAAAAACAAACCACTATTTTTGTGTTGCTTCTCATTCTCTTATCATTATAATTCAAATCATTAGATTTGCACTTGGCCTCCACCAAATAGGATCCACTACCCTTTTAAACAATATTTATGGCCACCACAAGCTAGGAAGTCTCTACTCACATGACATTGAAGGCCATCACCTGCTGGAAGACACCACTCCCAATAAGTCTCACCCAGCCACCACTAGACTATCCAACCACCACTGAATGGAGCTACCACTCCCTAAATACCATTTCATTTTCCTCCACTAGAAACGAGAAACTACCCTTTCTTGTTCAACTACTTCTAAATAACGGTCCCACACTACTTAAAATCTTGAAGTCATGCTTTAATTCATTTTCAAACGAAGCTCCAAGGAGAAATTCACAACTCAACAACAACATGTTAATACTCTATAAGATATGATAAATTTGTCCAAGAACAGACTTTGCATACAAAAAAAATTATGATGAATGCATTAGCAATGACAAGATCTTCAATATTTCTTTACTCCATCTCCTCGTTTTTTGCATAAGGTGTTCGCTGAAACACATTATTGCGACCCACTTTATATTTTTTTCATAATATTCCTCACAACTTTCACACTTTTCTCTTCTCACACAATTGATCAACCTCACGATACATACAACCAACCTATCCTATAAAGAATTTCCTCACATAAATAGTTTTCCAAATTGTTAAAGAAATAACTACAAAAGAGTATAGAGCTCACTAAAACCAATAAATAAATAAATAAATAAAATATAAAAAATAAAAATAAAAATAACAATAAATAAATAAATAAATAAATTAAGCAAATAAAACAAATTAATCAAATAAATAAATAATTAAACAAAGAAATAAGTACATTAAATTAAATTAATAAACTTATTACAATATAAAAAAAAATATAAAATATATATATAATAAAAAATAATAAATTTGTTAACTAATCTATTCGTTTAATTAATTATCAAAAATTAGTTAATTAGTAAAACATAGTAATTAATCAATAAAAAAATAAAAAATAAAAAATAAAAAATAATTTTTCATAAATTTATTAAACCTAATAATTAATTCAACAAATAGAAAAATAAGTAATTAATCTATCCCTGTAAACTTATTAATTAATGAATTAGTTAATCAAATTAATAAATTAATAATGTAAATAAATGAATAAACATATTAATAATGAATACATAATTAAATTAATTAATTTGATTAATCAAACAAATTAATTTATTATTTAAACAAATTAATGAATCAATTGAACCAATTATTTAAAATAGAATTAATAAACATAATAATTATTTCTATAGATAATAAAATTATTCGATTAAGTTATCCCCTTGAATTAATTAATTAATTAATTAAAAATAATAATAATAATAATAATAATAATAATAATAATAATAATAATAATAATAATAATAATAATAATAATAATAATAATAAAATAATTTAATTAATTAATTAAATAAAAATATAAGAGCCGACCTATTTTCTTATTTCTTTTGTTTAATAACTTATATATATACCCTAATTTTTGCTCTTGGAAACATCATTATGATTTTAAGAATATCTATTGACGCATTCTCCCCGGACTCACTTGGTAGTCCGAAACGTTGGGTTCATAAAACTCTACAACAGGTCATTCCTCCTCTACCTAAAAGTATAGAGCTCAACAACTTTGTTCATACACTCTTGAATTGGTCTGATGTTTTGAAAATTTCTCCTCCTTAACTTGATTCTCAATCTTCATTTAATGAGGGATACTTCCAAATTTAACCACTTTCTAGATGAAGAGTGATGTTGCATGACCATTTTGTGAAAATACAATGTGCAAATACAATAGAAAATATCCATGGAATTGGTTGAGTGCATGCACAATTTGAAAATTCCACCTATTTCTATTGTTGTTGGGATAATATGGGAATCACATAGAATATTTTCACTTGGATAATATGGGCATCACATCAATGATGTTGCTACCTTTGCTTGGTGCATAACTACCTCCTAGAGAAGATGCCTTAACACATGAAGTTTGTATCCTTCTTTCACGAAATTTGCAACTTGGCTTCAGGACATTTACAAGTAGATTTAGACACTATTATAACCATAGAATATCATACATGAAATCCAATAAAAATCCTGCAAGACATCATTACAAGTCTAACATTGTTAAGCACTTGTTGACATCATTGCAAACATGCTCCCCCTTTGTCATTGATGTCGACTTGAACCTAATCTTCCCTCCTTAACCTAACCTCTGATGCTAATCTCCATACTCTCTCCCCTTTTAACATCAATGGCAAAGGGAACTACCAAAACTGAACAACAATGCTAACTATGTATGGGGCTGAAAGAAGTACTCCCTATAGAATGCTCAACACCATGCTGACTACAAAGCTTATACAAGTTGATCTATTGACAAGAACGAATTCCTCTCCTGTAAGATAAACATGTGAAGCAATGAACTCATATGCCAAACATATCTGTAGCCAACAATGTGCATCCTCTCATGTTGGTCATTCTCCCTAAAGCTGCAATAATACTATCTTTGTTTTTGTTGCAACACTTTCGCTTCCGAGTATTAAGTCTCCTTGCCAAGTGCAAGAGATTACTCCTCATGAACTAGGACTTCAACTAACTTTCACCAATTATATACAATGATATGCAATATAAATCAATGGTTTATGGATCAAATACATGGTTGTGATAAGTATATATAACTAATATATGACTCTTCTAGAAGCATGCCTATCAACGACCAATGATTCTATGGACCCAACTTACATAATTCAATCAAGCTTCCCAATGCAACAAGAGTTATTTCAATGACATGCAGAGGAAGACTTTGACACCCAATGGCCATACGTATTTGAATTTGACAAATTTTTCAATACATGTTAGACACCATTGGTCTCTTCATCTCCAATACACCAAAAGATGAGACATTGATGATGCATGGCTATTCAAATTCACACACATGTGTTCTCTCCTCTATGAATGTCCAATACAAAAATAGGTGGAAAATACATGGCATCCATGAGCAATAGTATGTGCTCTATGTAGAAACAACGATAGGAGTACAATACATGACATATGATAGCACATGGCTACTCTCAACCCCTTAGCCATAAACAACGATATCAACTGCAACATATGTGGAGCTCTCAATAACATATAAATTTAATCTCAATGAATACTTTTCTTAACATCTAGAATATTCACAAGCCATTAAACATGGAAAGAAATTAAATAACATAACATTGTGACAACGACATTGTAGAAATTCCTTTTAGATTCAAACTGTAAATTGTAATATGCTATAACAATTCACTTGAATCTACTCTACTCATTAGTGCAAAAAATAAACGATTGATGAAATCACAAAGCATAAAAGAGAAAGAATTCAATCACACATAACACAATAATTTTCTGGGGAAAGACACAACTAAAACCCCCTACTATGTGTATATTTCATTAATCAGAAAATATAAGAATATTACAATGATTTTCTCAAGCTTCAACAACCTCTACACTATAATGGATTGTAGATTTTTGTGGTTTGCTTTTTTAGAATCTAAACTTGGATAATCCACAGTTTTCATTTTTTCTTTGTAGATGTTTCGAGTCTAGACTAAGACTCATCATCAGGACTTGATTTACAAAGGAGAGAGACAGTAGTGATAAATAAGGTTGTGGTTGAGATGTCAAGTATGTATCTGAGTTTAGATTCTAAAAAACCTCTGCAAGTGCTATGTCAATCTATCTCATTGCCTCACAAAGTAGCTCAAGCCAATAAGCCAAATTTGTTTCCTGCTAAGATCTTATTTCCTTGAGTAGTTTCCTGAGGAATTCACCCATATTTAATTAGGAAATTGCTCAATAATGAACTACGCAATACTCATAGGCCTTACTCTAATTGCATGCACCATTTGTACAATTTGGATGAGTATACAACTGATAGTACAATGTCCGTGAATTCCAATCTCAACTGGGTCTTTCTCTGATCTCAAATGCATGAGTTAATTATGAGTGAATATTTACTTTATTGGTTGAGTAGTGTTGGTTACACTGAACTACTACAGGTTACACCCCACTACTGGAACTCCCACTAATTTCTCCATCAGTTGGAACTAGTTTAGCTGAAATTAACTCATTTAGACTGAATTAAACAATTACAACTCAAAATAAACTCAACGTGGCCCCCTAAAATTTAGGAATCACTTTACATGAATATATATGGACTCCCAATTTGAATTACGTGAGCTAACTAAGTCAAATTAACTTAGTTAACTATTACAAGTTGTTATGAGAATTAGAATTATAATTTAATTCCCTATTTAATTCAAGGACAAAATTATGTTAGGATTTTCTTGTTGCATTTTCAACACTCCCTCTCAACAAGAAAGGGATTATCTGCTACCCTGATCTTTCCTCCATGAAGCTTGAATTTACATTTTGATAATGCCTTTGTCAAAATATTTGCATCCTTCTCCTCTATAGGAATGTACTCCAATAACATGATTCTCCTTTGCACACAATCTCATAGATGGTGACACTGTATGTTGATGTGCTTGGACTGACAATGAAAAATGGGTTCTTAGAGAGTTTTATACAACTCTGACTATCATAGTAAATCATTGTAGGATCTGTCTACTGATGAAATAACCCAACAAGGATCTTCCTCATCCAGATAATCTCACAAGCTACTTGACTAGCAATCATGTACTCTACTTCTGCTGAACTGAGTGCAACTGATCTCTTCTTCCTATTGTACTAAGAAACTTCTACTGAACTAATATCGAAGATGCCCCCTAATGTGCTCTTTTTTTTCGAATGGAATGCCTTCCCAATCTTCATCTGTGAAGCCTTGAAGCTTCACTCCCTCTATCTATCTATACCAAAAACCAAATTGAGTGGTTCTTATGAGGTACCTCAAACATGTTTAGCTTCCTTCCAATAAAGTTTGGTTGGCTTAACCATGGATTGACTAAGATGGTTAACTACAAAACATATGTTCGGTCGTGTGTTCACGAAATACATAAGTGAACCCATTAGTTGTCTATAAATAGTAGCTCCACAACTTCACCTGAAGTAGCATATTCCTTCCTCTAGTTACGTGCGACAAGAGTCTCCATGGTTTTTCTTCTCTCCATGTTGAACTTCTTCAATATCTCGTTGGCATAGCTTCCTGGAGAGACAAGTAGTCCCTCATCTGCTTACCATACTTTCATACCAAGAAATTAGTGCATGAGTCCCAGTTCCTTCATCTTGAATTCTCTCTCAAGATTTTATCAGCTTCTCATCACCTGTTAGAATCAAGTCATCAACATATAATACTATATTCAACAATTTACCTTCAACCATAATATGGTAAAGATTCGCATCTGCTTCACTTTTGGTGAAGCCCAACTCGGTGAAATAACTGTCAATCCTGGTGTACCAAGCACAGAGTGCTTGTTTTAGTCCGTGCAACACTATAATGAGTTTGCACACATGTGACTCTCTTTTGAAGGTATCAAATCCATTTGGATTCTCAATATACACCTCTTCCTTAATAATATCGTTGAGGAATGTTGTCTTCACATCCATATGATGTATCTTCCATCCCATATTGGCTGACAGTGCTAGAATAGATATGATTGATGGGTACCTTGCTAATGGAGCAAAGGTCTCATCATAATCAAGTCCCTCTACCTGAGACAATCCTCTTGCCACAAATATGGCCTTGTGTTTCTCCACAATCCCATTTACTGCTTGCTTTACCCTGTAAAACAATCTAGAACTCACAACTAACTTGTTTGTTGGTCTTGGGATCACATCCAAAACACTGTTTTTTATAGTGGAGTCATAATCCTTAACCATGGCATCAACCCATATTCGTTTCTACCTGGTGACCTCCTCTACCTGCGTTGTGATGTGGGTGCCTCCACATTCTCTCCAACATCATCCATCAATATTTTAGCCTCTCTGGTGTGCTTCCTTCCATCTTTTGAATTATCTGTATGAGTGGATGCTTCCACTATCTTCTCCTCTACATGTGTCTGCTCCACATCATCTTGAGGTTCCTACTTTGGAGCTAAAAGCTCCTCATCTGCAAGTAGTTGAAGCTACCTCTCAAGGGAAAACCTCATGGCCTTATCTTCATCAAACTTCACATGAATACGAACCACTATCCTCCTGTTGGATGGAAGGTACACATGATAGTTGGGAGGTGTATTATTGTACCCCACAAATATACCCAACTCACTTGTTGGCTCTAGCTTTTTCCGTTCATTCTTGGTAACATGATAGTAGACTAATGAACCAAATATCTTAAAGTGTTCGACCTCTGGTTTCTTACCTGAAAAATATTTTTCTAGCGTACTCATCCCGAGAATTAGATAAGGGCTTATGTTCTACAAATAAACAATTGCGTTGCATGCTTCAGCCCACAAGTGCAATGGTAGGCCATGATCATGTAACATCACCTGTGCCACTCCCAAAATACTTTTTTTCTTCCTTTCATCCATCCTATTCTGTTGTGGGTTATGAGGTTCTATTAACTCTTGTCGAATGCCTTCTGATTCAAAAAAGTTCTTGAATTAATTAGACGCATATTCTCCATCGTTATCACTTCTTAGAGCATTAAATTTCCTGCTAGTATCTTTCTCGACAAGTGCTTCAAATTCACAAAATTTAGCAAACGTCTAATGTTTCTTTTGCATGAACAAAATCCAACACTTACAAGAAAAATCATCAACAAATATTACATAATACACGTGCTTGGTCGTGAATGTTGTCGAGAACAGTCCACACACATCTGAGTGAACTCTATCAAGGATCGCTTGCGCTCCACTATCTTTATCATGAAAGGAGGCCTTGATGTACTTCCCCAATGTACACCCTTTGCATGTGTCTCTTTTCTCTAATGTACCTTTGGGAAGTCATGTATAAATTTGTTGCATGATATTCAAAGCTTCATGGTGCAAGTGACCTAATATTCTATGCGACAACTCACCAATGTCTCGGCTCTACACCTTCTCTACTTTAGTGCTCAAAGAAGCACAATCTTCTACATCCAATTTGTAGAGGTTCTTTACCTGGACCCCAATTTTCTTATCCTTTCTTGAGGCTATGTGATGAAGGAAAGCCTTTCCCTTACTAAATATCACATTGTAGCGACGGTCCTCCAACATGGAAACTTAAACCAAATTCTTGTTCAAACTTGGAACATACATGAAATATTTTAATTTGAGAGGAGAAATAGACTCCCTATCAAAAGTAATAGTATCAATATCGGTCACGCTATACATCTCATCATCTTCCATATCAATGAGAATATGGAGGTCCTTCTCCTCCAAGTTATTGAAGAACTCTTTGTTTCCAGTCATACAGGATGAGGCTTCACTCTCTAGGCACCACACACTACCCATCATAGATGTGATGAGGGTGAAATCTAGTTCAAATTCTGAAGAAAGAGCTTAACCTACCACTCGTCTTTAGGGCTTCTTGCTGGCCTTCTTGTAAGGACAATTTGTGGCATACTTTCCCAGCTTGTGACAGTGAAAACATTTAGTCTTCAACATGTCCTTCTTCTTTCTGCCCTAACCAGAATCTGATTTGGAATGGGATAAATTACCCTTCCATTTATTTTCCTTTCCAACTAAGGTACAATTATCCTCATCATCATGCTTGGATGAGGATCCATATCTGGTGTTTCACCGAATCTTCTCTTGTCCTAAGTTAGATCATAATCGCTCCCACTCTGGTAGCTTCTCCCTTCCATTAACTGAGTCTTGGTAGTTGCTTCATCTCTTTGGAAGTCCTAGAAATAATAGGCTCACCAAATCATCTTCAGAAACTATAACATCGACACTTCCAAGCTCATCCTGATTTTTGGCAAACTTGGTCAAGTACTTTGGTATAGTGTCACCATTCTCCATCTTGATTTTTTTGAGCTTGTCCTTCAGTGCAAGCTTCATGTGGTCACTGTTATTTTGAAATAGTTATTTAAATGCATTCCACATTGGAAATGGATTTCCCTTATGTGGAGATTCTAGACAATATGACATTGAACTCCTAGGATAATCCTTCTCGCCTTTGCCACACATTTTCTCAACTCTGCTAGATATTGAGCATCAGTTGGCTTAGGAATATCTTTGTCAATGAATTCCTTCAGCTGTTTGTCTTCCAACACTGTCTCCATCCTATCCTTCCAAGAAATATAGTTTGAACTACCCTACAGGGAATATTCGAGTCTTAATTCGTAGAACATCATACTGGCTCTGAGGTATGATACTACAAATTCGATTTCTCGGACAAAAGACAAACTCTTATTCTCCTCTTTTGTCATGATTTCAACTCTGATACAATGTAGAAATTCTTTGTAGATTCAAACTACAGACTGTAATATGCTAAAACAATTGACTTGAATCTACTCCACTCATCACCCAAAACAATAAATGATCGATGAAATCATGAAGCATAAAAGAGTCAAAATTCAGTCACACATAACACAATATTTTTCTAGGGAAAGCCACAGCTAAAAAACCCTGCTATATTTGTATTGCATTAATCAGAAAATATGAGAAGATTATAATGCTTTTCTCAAGCCCGAGCAACCTCTGCACTATCTCAATCTATCTCACTACTTTCCAAACTAGCTCAAGCCAATACTTAGCTCATATTTCATTGCACAATTTCCTAGGGAATTAACCCATATTTAATTGGGGAATTCCACAATAATGAACTGTGCAATCCTCATAGGCATTCCTTTGATTGCATGTACCACCTGTACAATTCAAATGATTATAAAGTTGATAGTACGCTGTCCCTAAACTCTAATCTCAACTGGGTCTTTCTCTAATCTGACATGCATGAGTTAATTATGAGTGAATATTTAGTTTACTCTTTGAGCAATGTTGGTTGCACCCCTACTGGATCTCCCACTAATTCCTCCATCAATGTTTTATAATAGTATGACATCTTTTCTCATCCATCTAAATCCATTTATTATTGTCAAAAACAAAAAACTCATTAAATGAATTTATTATTGTAAAAAACAAAAACTCATAAAATGATATTTTTTACAATATTATTGAAAACTTTATGTTTTAGGGGAAACTTAACTTCTAAGAAATGCATATCACAGCATAGCTGTTGGCGCAAGCGGGGAAGATAGAAATTGGATTTAGGTGAGGATGCCAAACAGTACTCGCAATTACTGCAAGTGGACGACACACGATGAAAAAAATTCTTCCTGTGTTGATTCACGATGACGTGGGGTGAGTCGGTGAGAAGCTGTTGGGCATTTTATCATGAGTGTGGGAAGATTGGTCTCTTATATTATATTTTTTTTGGGTACTGGCTAGAAGTCAATGATCTAAATAAAGTATAAATATGATCTAAATAAATGTGGTCTTCTTTCTCACAACCCTGAATTAATATTATATTAATAAATATACAATCTATTTTATTTTAATATCTATTTACAAGCTATGATGTAGTTTACTATTTTAAAGTTTATTTATTCATTCATGTGGTTATATATTATATTACATTTATTTTTTATAATTTTTTCTAATTTTTGGCTTTCTCTAGAATTATATTATATTACATTTATTTTTTTATATTCTATTATTTTCTAATTTTTGACTTTCTCTAACATTCTATATAGGTTCATTATGGGCTTATTTTTGAATTTTTTTTTGCAACTTTCTCTTGTATCTCTACATTATTTATTCGCTTGGATAAATTAGATTTATCATCAACGTCTTGATCATAAACTACATTGGTTGGCTTGAAATTTGGACCTAGGAATTGTCTTTTGTGATTAATCAAGAAAATTTTCATCAAAACCTTCTTAAGGGTTGAATGCATGAAGATCTCTTACACTTTTAGGTCAAATGTGGTTCCTAAGTTTTTCATCTTTTATGGAATTGCAACCCTCAAAATTCATATAAGCATTGTGAATGTTGAGTTGGAGTAAAAAGACAATATGTGAAGAATTACGTTGTTGTCCTAATAATTTTTTTTGCAAAAGATTTTCATATTAAAAAAATAATTTTCTATGCAAAATTATATGTTTTATTATTTTTTGAAATTGGACTCAATTTTTTGAATTTTTTTCATTGTGAGTATTTTATGTTATTGATTTTTTATTCAACCCCTTTGAAATTGTTCAAAAAAAATTCAAGTGTTATGTTTAAAAGAAATTGGATGAAAAATATCATATGAATTTTAAAGTGTGAAATTGATATGCCATTGGATAGAGTATTCTTTTACGAATCCAATATGATCAACTCCACCACTTAAGAACAAATTCTGCCCTAAATCCGCTAGGGTACAAAATGTGGTTGCAGAGAAATGTACATAAGGGTTATTGAAACTCTGATTTTTAGGACCTCAAGAGCTTGATTGAGCGTTTAAATCCAAAATTTAAATTTCTCAATCGAGCATTAAATAAAAGCTTAATTGATCAGTATGCGTGGTTAATGAGTGGCTCGATTGAGCCTCTCATGTAAACAAATAAATTAGTCTCTAAATTCGATTGTAGAAAAAAACAAAAAACATTCCTTCATAGAGAAATATTAGAGCATGAAAATGAAACAAGAATTCACATAAAACATGGGAAATTAGAGATTTGGATATAGAAAATGAAAGAAATTGCATCCACAAAGGAAATACAGGAACGATCTAGAGAAAGGATGATAAAATGTCGTCATACATTGAGCAAACAAGAAGATCATGCAATTCAAGAAATTCATGCAAATACCAGTAATTCAAATTGCCTTACTTCTTATATTACTTGCTCCATATTGTATGCATTAGGAAATATGATTGAAAACAAGAAAAAAATGGAGAATGAAAGAATAAAAGTAAGATAAAATAAGCATTGAAAGTAATACCACGTAGTTAAAAAATGAGATCCGACAACAACTAAAGAAAACCACTTGAAACCATGAAAATTATTGAAAATTACATGAAACCACGGTTTATTGGAATTTTTTGAAACCACTTGAATTCATGCAAGTTATGAAAGAGCTTCAAATTGTAATGGTTTAGGATAACCTACAAAAACTAAGGATGTGATTTAACCAAGGAAAACCATTTAATGGTTCTTTGAATCCTAAACGATGATACCTACCTTTGAAAAGCTCACATCTTTCTTCTTTCAATTCGCACATGAAGGTTATGAGACTTTTTAAAAAAGAACAAGTTTCTTAAAGACTTACAAAGTGTAGTGTAGCTTTGTGCTTGCACAAAAAGAGGTGTATTGTTTCATACAACTATAATTATCCATGCAAGCCTCATGTGATTAATCAATATTAAATTAATAAATAATAAGTGCAAAAGAAGTAAATTAGCGTGCATGTATTGATCATATGTTAGAAATGTTTACAATGTTAATCTTCGTAGACTATGGAAATCTAATGTTGATTAAATTCATCCAGTTGTTTCTCAACATGTAATCATGAAATGTTAGATGATCCAAAATAAATATTATCATAGGCTATTAAGTTAGAATAAAATAATTATTAATTTAAGATATTAAATTAATAATTAATAATCTAGAATATTTAATTATTAAATGGAGACATTTAGAATTAGTATATTGTTGTAAAAAGATATGACTCTACAAATGTGTCGTATCTTAGGCTCTAATTTAGGAGAATTGTTAGTAAGTTGTTTGAATAGCTTTTATTGTAAATGGACACTTGTTATTTTATAAGTGATCCATAATTAGAGGTAGTTAGGACATTGAGCTTATAAATAGCTCATTGCAAGAGTGTTTTGTTGTTCAGGTGTAAACTCTTGCAAAATTCCAGATGTAATTGTTTTTCTTATTAATAAAATTACGTGTCTGAGGACACTTCTGCCATTATTGTGGTATCGGAGCTCCAGTAATGATGTGGCTGATGTCAGGAGGAGATTCCAGCTCTACAGGCACATGGAAAACTCCATTAATTTGGTCAGTTAATATTTGGTATCTATTTTTTTTTTGGGAAAAGAAATTTAATTATATCATCGATTTTAGATTGAGTTGAAATCAATGGATTGCATGTTACTGTAAAGTATCACTTTTCTTTTCCATTGGAGCCCCCATTTTTTGCAGTTGTGCTTGAATATCTAATAGCAAAGGTTAATATTTTGTCCCCGAGAAATACTTGATGTCGAAAACATTTTTCCGGATCCGAAGAGGGTTTGCAAGGAGGAAACAAAAGTTCTAATTTTTTGGATGATATAATAATACAATATGCTGATCATCATAATCTTTTGCATCCTGAGACTGTTGAATCCCTATTTGTGCTACATCGCATAACTGGGGATGAAAAGTATTGTGAATGGGGTTGGTAAATCTTTCAAGCTTTTGAGTCCCATAGTAAGGTTGCTTCTGGAGGATATAGCTCCCTGTCTGACGTGACATTACTACATCCTTTATGAAGAGATAAAATGAAAACTTTATTTTTTGGCGAAATTCTCAAGTACCTTTACTTGCTTCTTGGTGATAGCAATATGCTCCCTCTATATAGGTATGTTTTCAACATAGAAGCTCACCCTTTGCCAGTCAGCTTGCCGAGAACTGAAAATTCTCATTTCCAAAGTGAAGTCTCATCACATGTTTCTTGAAAGATTTCTCTGTGCCCAAATCAAAGTTGGTTAGCACTAGTGTACAAGATCAACTTACAATACCGGGTAGTCTTCTTGTCATTTTGGAAAAATTAGTATTGTATACCATTGTAGTGTCTAATTATTTCAAGATAGTGCCTGCATGAAACCAACAGAAGAAGCCAGCAAAGCTAGCGTGAAGCCAATAGAAGCCAACCTAAGCCAACAAGAAGCCAGCTTGAGCTAGCTAGCATCCAGCGTGGAGGACAACCTGTAACAAAAATAAAAAATCAGCCTCTTAAAGAGTTTTTTATTTGGAAGTTTAAAGTTGAATATAAGAAGTGAAGAAGTCTTTGCTAGAGAGAAGGATTTTTCTATTGTTTGTAATTTGTAATTTGGAGAGATAAGGTATATATTTTTATGTAATGTTTTATTATTATTGGAGTAATAAGGATTTTGTAATATTTGTGGAGTAATAAGGTCATTTGTAATTTTTGGAGTAATAAGGAGATTCTATTTGTTTTTTCTATTTTGGAGAGATAAGAATGACATTGTAACTCAAAGTAATTTTACTTTGAGGGGGCGTAACATTTTTTGTTTACCAGGATTTGGAAGAGCATCATTGTGGAAGTCAAATTTTGAAAGTTACCTTGTAAAAATTTGAGAAATTGACTAGAGCCAAGTGCAAAGATCAGTGATTTTTCTCCTATTTCAATGACTATACGAGGGTCAAGGCCAAGCCCTGATAGATCATTTTTGCGTAGTGTATTGCATGTTGTGTTGCCCATCTTGATATTTTTTTAGCCTGATTCTTAGTGTGAAGCTTCAACACTACAATGATAAATTTGATTAATTTGTTTTCTAATTCCGACAAACTTGAAGGCACAAAATCTTACAAAACATGGCAACGCCTCATCAAAAGCACTCTCATTTATAATGAACTGTGGCATGATATATGTGATGGTGATATTGTTGGTATCATCCTAAGCCCCTTTTTCCTTCCCAGTTTCACATCATTTATCCATACATTTTCATCATTTACCCTTCAAAATCCTTGAATATTGATTATTAATTGTTCTATAGTTATTAAATTGCATAAGAATTAATTTAGGAGTTTTATGTTCCAAAATTAGAGGTTTTTGATGACTTGACTACAGGAAGTACCCACAACCTGTAATGAGTTTACCGTTTGACATGTGGCGCAGCAGATGAGCGAGAACGAAAAGCATGGGCGAAAAGTGGAATGTCCAAGGATGGACAAACACCTATCTTCCATCCAAATCGAGCCTCCTATGCATGCGGTCAACTTCAGTCAAAGCAGGGTACTCTGGCGCATAAAAGCAGCAACATCATTGTTCTATTTTCATTTTGATTTTTGTTCTTTTTGAAACTTATGGTATGGAAACATTTTGCAAAAAGCTATGTAAAAACGCGGCAACATCACTATGTACATTCACTGCATCGATGACATGGCTGTATGAACGCATGTGTAAATACAATTAGTTAAATGTTTTGAAGGTTAATTAATCAGTTGTTGAAACATTTTGCTCAGAACAGAGTTTAGTTAATACACAGAACCGGTTACAGTCCCAACGTGTGTTCACTCTTTTGCATTGGTTGATTGCTGAACGGTGGTAGTCAGTATACCCTTAGGCGCGGACGGGCCCTGCGTCCTTTGTTTGGTATACTGCTCTTCGTTTTGTTACACTTCATTTCAGTTTATATATATATATATATATATATATATATATATATATATATATATATATATATATATATATATATATATATATATGTTTGCACAGCGTTGTATTAGTTTCAATCTATATGCTTACACAGCGTTGTATTGGTTTCGATTTATGTATCACACAGGTTGCATCATAGTTTCGATTTACATAACTGTTGATTCACATAGCATATACGCTGCAGTCATATGAGCTTTCGATTCCTTTATGTTTTGAGTTTCATTACATGTATATGGTGTGCGCATCCGAAGGGTTTATTGTTATGTTGAATGGTCAGCACTAGGATCTGGAACGAGAATCTTGTAAGGGATTTGGTCCTTGTGTGATTTACAGATGCATGCTCATAAACTCTGCCTCATGTTCTTTTTATATAGTTTCATAGTGTAAATATCTTGCATGTTGTGTGTGTTTACTAAGCAAAGGTTTTCTGAGTGATACCTCTGTAAGGGGGTTAGAATCATTGCCACAATCATACATAGTCTTTAGATTCACAGTTTGCTTTGATAGATGCATTTCATAACCAGCATTGTAGTCAAGTACACCAGTAGGGTAATCTAGGTGTGTGAAGGATAGGCTGCATATCACGGTCTTCCGTAAAGAAGCCTTGCAATTTACCTCATAATCACCTGGGCGGTAATTCTTTATGTCTATATATTTTAGACCACGCCTCTAAGCTTACGCACCTCGGTCGATATTAAATATAGAGTCCAGTCTAGCACCCTAGCTGGAACCACTACATTTTGGCGCCGTTGCCGGGGAGGCGTACGTGAAGAATTCAAACAAGCAAAAAGAAAAAAAATTTAAATTCACAAAAACCAAAACACAGTTAGAATCATGTTCATATATGCCTAGACTTAGGGACAATCAAGGGAGATTTGTGAAACCCCCCCACCATCTTAACACTAATCCATCATCATCTGGAGCAGACTCAACACCAACTGAGGAGGATATTCAAACATTAGCTGAGAAATTTTATTCAGGACAGCACATTACTCTTGCTGAGAGAGAAATTCAGTTTGCACATAAATCACATCAGCACCCTTTTCCTAAATCTTCTACCCAAGGGAAAAGTAGCACCATTACCAAACAATATTCCTTTCTCTCTTTTCCACCAAGAGACACTAAGAGACCAAGCAAAATGGCTGAGGAGGGATCTGGATCAGTTCCCCATCAAGAGGAAGAGGAATCCACTTTTAAATTTCCTATACAAGAACCACAGGAGGATGAGGAGATTAAAATGAAAAATATACCCCCATCCGTGTTACCCAATTTCTATGGTATGGCATTAGAGGATCCGGACTCATTCTTATTCGAGTTCGACATTGTGTGTCGCACTTATGGTTATACAGATGATGCTCACAGACTGAGATTGTTTCCAGCCACATTAAAGGCAGCAGCCTTGAAATGGTTTATGGGGCTAGGGGAACATGCCATAGTAGATTGGGATGGCATGAGGAGGATATTTCTGAGGAAATATCAGCCTTATTGCAGATCCAAAGACTCTAAAGATGACATCTTTAGAATGAGTCAGCAGGAGGATGAAACCTTAGAAGAATATCTAGAACGGTTTGTTTATAACTTGCAAAAATCTAAACACCGAACCATGCCTCCTGATCTAGTCCGCACAATCTTTTTGAAAGGTATCAGGGAAGAATACATGGATGATCTCAACTTAATGGGCAAAGGTGATATCTCTGCCCTACCCTTTGAAGAAATAGCTGAACTGTGTGAAAAATATTCAAGAAGTAAAGCCAAAATGGGAAAGAGGACCTTGTCATCTAGGGTCATAAAAACTGCCTCTGCTAGTGTCACCCGGGCTGAAATTGGTAATCTTTTAGAAGAGTTCAAAACAGATTTGTTGAGTACTCTAGGAAATCAAATTGATACCTTAAAAGCCAAAAAGAAACAAGAGGAAGAAGACAATATCATGGCCATTTTCTGCCCCAAGTGTCGCAAGAAGCATGCATTAAAAGACTGTCCTTTAGACAATATACAAGTATGTGCTTTCTGTACTGAGCATCATGATATATTTAACTGTCCTAAAGTTAAAATTGTGCAGAACTGTAACATGGCAGCCAGCACAGAGATGGAGAACGTGTACTACATGGGTGCAAAGCGACCATGGCAACCAAGGCAAGCACCCCAAGGTATGTTTCCTAATCAAAATATGCAATTTCCTATGAATGATCAGATGTATGCACAAAACTCATGGAATATACCTATGCCATGGCAGCATGGAAACCAATCACAAAATCAATGGAGACCATCTCAACAATATCCCCAATCCTACCATCAGTATCCTCAATCATACCCACCTTACTCACAGCCATATCAGCAGTACCCTCAGTCATATCCATCACATTCACAGCCATATCAGCAGCACCCTCAGCCAGTTGCTTATCAGCCCCAACCTTCTCAACAAACTTTGCCTGCTCCTCCACAAATAAATGTCCCACAACTTCAATTTCCAACTAATTCACCACCTCCCAGACCCACACAAATACCTGCTCAAACTGTCCCAAATCCGAACAATAGAGCAGAGAGGCCAGCTTATAATGTAGAGGAAGGAACTTCCTACTCCACACTGCCTTTACAAAACATTAACCTGAGGTCTGGTAGGATCCTCCAAAAGGATTCTCCAATAACAGATCAGCAAGGAGAAAACTTAGAAAAAGAAAATGAAATGACCACTCAAACACAACCAAGCAGTGAAACCAGAGACAAACAAATGCAGTCACTGCAACCACCTTTTCCGGACCGTTTGGTCCAAGTCAAACCACCATTGCCTCCACCACAATTTGATGTCTTGGATGAACTTAAAAATGTCTACATAAAAATCCCTTTGCTGCAAGCTATAAAGGACATTCCTATTTACACCAAAGCCATCAAAGATATGTGTCTAAAGAAACCTGCTAGGAAGAGGATTGATCCTCAGACCATTCATGTTCTAGGAAATTTAGCAGGCCTTATGACC
Organism: Pinus tabuliformis; assembly: GCA_031772625.1. NCBI lineage: Eukaryota > Viridiplantae > Streptophyta > Pinopsida > Pinales > Pinaceae > Pinus > Pinus tabuliformis. The sequence continues at coordinate 476,833,091 of CM062815.1, forward strand.
AATACCATCTCCATGGAGAAGTATGTTGATCCGGGCATTCCAAAAGTGACCACCATCATTAACAACATACGGATCCCAAACACTTTGATAGATCTTGGAGCTGCAATTAATGTCATGACCCTTGAAACTATGAGAACACTCCAGCTTGTGAATTTGCAACATACCACAATTGTTCTTGAACTAGCTGATAGGTCCAAAGTCATTCCTGAGGGGATTTTGGAAGATATCATTGTTTCACTGGACTCTTGGGAGTATCCGGTGGATTTCCTAGTCCTTCAACCCAAATCCAATCTAGGAGGACATCCTATCATTCTAGGCAGACCATGGTTAGCGACTGCTGATGCATTTATTGGATGCCGATCAGGTAACATGATTATCTCTAGAGGGACCGAAAGGAAACAGCTCACCCTCTATCCATCAGCACAATCACCTGCAGTCACACATAACTTGTGGCTTGATGACAAATTTAATGACAAAGAGGAGGTACAATCTGTTTTTAGCATTGACCAGATCTATGATTTCCATGAAGATAATACTGATTTGGTAGAATTATTTCTCTCACAGCCTGATATATCTGAAAACTTGAGAAATGAACAGTATAATGCTGCAGATGTACTTCTAGCTATAAACTTTCAAGAAACATGCACTATCCACTCCTTGCAGTCTACATTTCATGACATCTTTCCAGTTCAATCCATCACCAATACTCAGAGTCAAGTCATAGAGATCAGTCCAGGCAAAACTTTAAACATAGGCAACCACCTTGACTCATCTCAACAAGAAAAATTGATTAGACTCTTGACAAAGTACCAAAAAGCCTTTGCATGGGATTACACTGACATGCATGGGATTCACCCCGACACATGCACTCACCACATTTACACTGATAGCACCATTAAACCGGTGAGGCAACCGCAACGAAGAATGAACCCCATGCTCCAAGACATTGTCAGAGAAGAGTTGCAAAAACTCTTGAGAGTCAACTTTATATATCCTATTTCTGACAGTCAGTGGGTATTCCCATTGGTTATTGTGCCTAAGAAGAATGGCAAGTGGCGTATCTGTGTTGACTACAGACAACTGAACAAAGCCACACTCAAAGACTACTTCCCACTGCCATTCATTGACCAAGTGTTAGACACCCTAGCCGGCAAATCATCGTTTTCCTTTCTTGACGGTTTCAGTGGCTACAACCAGATCCGGATTGCCTCTGAAGACCAGGACAAAACCACCTTCACCTGTCCTTGGGGCACCTATGCCTACAATGTTTTGCCATTTGGACTTTGTAACGCTCCAGCTACATTTCAGCGAGCTGTGTTAGCTATCTTTGCTGATTTTATTCATGATTGTGTTGAAGTGTATATGGATGATTTTTCAGTATATGGCAATTCTATTGAACATGCATTAGAAAATCTAGAAAGAGTTTTGAAAAGGTGTATTGAAGCTAACCTGTCCCTCAGCAACGAAAAGTGCTTCATGATGCTAAATGAAGGAATAGTGTTGGGCCATTATATCTCTTTTCAAGGCATCCAGGTTGACCCAGCCAAGATACAGATTATTGCTGATTTGCCTATTCCACAGAACCAGAGAGAGGTAAGAAGTTTTCTTGGGTATGCTAGCTATTACCGCAGATTCATTGAACATTTTAGCAAGATAGCCTTACCTTTGTTTAAACTTCTTGCCAAAGATGTACTTTTTAATTGGACTGAGAACTGCCAACATGCATTTGAACAACTTAAGAAGAAACTATCTACTGCACCAGTCCTGAGAGGGCCTAATTGGAGTTTACCATTTCATATTTTTACCGATGCATCTGACACTGCCATAGGTGCATGCTTAGGCCAAAAAGAAGAATCTTGTACATATGCAATTTATTTCATTAGTAAAAATCTCACACCTGCCGAGCTTAACTATACAGTTACAGAAAAGGAAACACTTGCCCTCATTTATGCTGTGAACAAATTTCGCCATTACATAACTGGTTATGAAGTCTTTGTACATACTGATCACTCTGCCATTCAACATCTCATGAATAAACCAATAACTAGTGGCAGAGTTACCAGATGGTTACTATTGCTGCAGGAATTTAACATCACAGTGCTAGATAGACCAGGCAAAGAAAACCAGGTGGCAGATTTCCTCTCTAGACTGCAAAATCCAGGTGAGATTGTTCTTGTTGAGGACTCTTTTCCGGATGAGCACTTATTCGCAATTTCCATAGTAACTCCTTGGTTTGCTGATTTAGCTAATTACTTGTCTACAGGTAGGACACCTCCACATTTCACTGCAAAGGAAAAGAAAAGATTGATCAAACAAAGTGTTAGATATTCATGGCTCAATGGCGATCTCTTTTACACTGGTTTTGATATGATCATTAGGAGATGTGTCCGAAATGATGAGGTAATTGACATTTTAAAATCTTGCCATGATGAACCGTGTGGTGGGCATTTTGCAGCGAAGCGGACAACCTTCAAAGTTCTTACTCTTGGATACTATTGGCCATCCATTTTCAAGGATGCCAAGAAGTATGTAAAGAGTTGTGACAGCTGCCAAAGGATGGGTAGACCCACAGCTACGGATCAGATGCCCCTTCAACCCCAAGTTCACTTAGAACCATTTGATAAGTGGGCTCTGGACTTCATAGGACCGATCAACCCAGCCTCTAATGGTAAGAAGTACATCTTAGTGTGTACTGATTATGTCACAAAGTGGGCAGAAGCAAAAGCACTGGTAAGAGCAACCGAACACACAGTAGTCAATTTCCTTTTTGAGGAGATCTTTGTGAGGTATGGAGTGCCAAGGGAAATTGTCACTGATCAAGGTACCCAATTCACCTCCAAGCTCATGAAGGACATCACAGACAAGTACCAGATAAAGCATAGGAAAAGTACCCCCTACCATCCACAGGCCAATGGGCAGGTGGAATCAACCAACAAGACTTTGGAGGGGATCATTACCAAAACTGTTGCAATGAACCGCAAAAACTGGGAGGAAAAGCTCAAGGAGGCACTCTGGGCTTACCGGATTACTTGGAAAGATACCACCGGATTTACACCATACCAGTTGGTGTACGGTAAGGATGTCATGCTTCCTATTGAATTCCAAATTCACACTTTTAAATTAGCTGCAGATTTACTCATTGATTTGGATCAAGCACAGAAAGAGAGAATCCAGCAGTTGAACCAGCTGGATGAGATGAGGCAACAAGCAGAACAAACCACCACCCTCATGCAAAAGCACAGGAAGCAATGGCATGATTCACACATTAAGAAGAAGCACTTTAAAGAAGGTGACTGGGCTCTACTTTTTGATTCAAAATTCAAGGATCATAAAGCTAAGTTCACCACCCATTGGATGGGCCCTTATGAAATCGTTCAGGCTTATGACAATGGATCAGTAAAACTCCAAACTATTGATGGCAAAGGTCATTATTTCACAGTCAATGGTCATCGCCTGAAGCTGTACAACAAGCCCATCAGCAAACAAGATTTTCTCAATACATTATCTCAGCAAGAAGAGGTTGAGGTACTGCAACCCTCAGCTGCAGTATCACTGCCTTAGTTTCATTTTCTTTCAATTTCAAAATCAAGAAAAAATAATAAAAAAAAAAACAAAAATAATAAAAAAATATATAAAAAAATTAAATAAAACAAAAACTCAAAAAAAAAAATTAATAATGGGTTAGATGTGAAAACCAGTATCTGGCACAATCTAACCCTGAATTCCTACCTGAAAACCAATTTATTGGCGGGTATGAATTCTATTTCTGTTGTTCATTGTTTCATTTCTCAGTTGTTTCATGACTTGAGGACAAGTCAAACTTTCAGTCGGGGAGAGGGAGACATCTGTTCTGTTACTTTTATCTCTCCCTTGTAAATTCTTCAGATTTCTTATTCTATATTTCATTGTAAATTTCCAACAGCAGCTTGTTACCAGCATTCTAGACTTTAATAAATAAGCTGTTCTGTCATGATTTTCAGAGGGACCTGGTTATAAATAGTTTGCAGGGGGACCTGTTTTGTTCAGACACATATGCTATCAACACCATCAGTGCAATGGGACCTGTTTAAGATATTCAGAAGGGACCTTTTTTAAGCAATTGACACCTGTTTGAGACATTCCAGCCAGCAGTAGGGACCTGTTTAAAACATTCAGTTGGGACCTGTTAAAAATTTCTTGATATCAAAGGCTACTTCAACAGACTTCCACCAACACTCCAGCAAATTGCAAGCTCAGTAAACTTGTAATAATACAAAGAGCTGCATGAACATCTTCAGTTGTTCAAGGGACCTGTTACAGTTTTCTCAAGGGACCTGTATCTTCAAATCTTCCTAAGGAACCTATTGCATCTTCAGTTTTCACAAGGGACCTATTACATTTTCAGTCTTCAAAAAAGGGACTTGTACATTCAAATTTTTCAAAAGGGACCTGTTATATCTTCAAAAATTTTCTCAAAGAACCTGTGTATTCAACCTCCCTCAGAGGACCTGTCAAAAGAACAGTCAAAAGGATTAGAAACTCAGCATGTCAAATGATCAACAAAGGAGTAATGTATTTCTATTCTTGGGCATTTAATTTCCTAGATTAGTTTTAATGTAATTTTGGTGACTATAAGCTGTTGTAATTAATTTCAAGGACACCTTCATACATCCACTTACCACCCTTTATCCCACCAAGTTTCATCATTCCCTACATCCACCTATCCCTAACACCCATCACCAACACATATACCCTCCAGACATACCAACATTCTCTACATGATTGAATATAATTGAAAAGGACACGTGGTGAACTGTGTGTTTGTTAAAAAATACAAAGGATGAGATAGAAGCGGCCTATATATATTCTTTACTCCATACAGTCGAATCATAACAAACGGCCTATATGTTTTACACCACACACACACCCGAATTATAACCTCGCCACCCAGCATTGCTACCTAGCATTATAGCTCAGCACTTTCGGTACGCTCTCAGCGTCCTTATGCTAATATGCATACAAGCGTACAGCCCTCTGTTTTTAAATTGTATGATTACATTGTAAGGCGAGTACAGGGTATTTCACATCCTCGGTTCCCATAACTTACAAAGCGAAAGTTTGAAGCAAGGGACGCGAGGAGATTGTCATCATATGGGTAGAGTTACAACGTAAAGGAGTGAAGCAAGGAACTCCGAGGCGATTGTTACCATTTGAGTGGGGTTACAAAGTGAAAATTTGAACAAAGAGCGTAGAGGAAAGTATCACTGTTTGGGGTCGGTTTACACAGTGAGACCGGTGAGCGCCGAGAAGGGAAGCATCACCATTCTACTTCTAACACCCACAACAGTCATATCGACCAGCTAAGCACCATAATTGAAGATTGAAGGAAGCTACATATACCAGGTAACCAACTTGACATCTCTGTGTTTAAATTCTAAAAGTGTAGACAGAGAAGGGTTAGAGGCATAACCCTCTGCCATCACCATGACTAATAGAGTTGAACCTAGTACATTCGATAGCTCACAGTACCATAACGATTGCATTGAGATTCTTCAAGAAGCACAGTGGTTACCTTTTCTGGAAAAATTCCATGGGAGCAATGAAGAAGTCACAAAACAATTTGCCTTTACCTTCAATGGAGAAAAGGCCCTAATAGGCACCTTCTCCTTCAAAATCTCAGAGGATACCATAGCTCAGGCAATTGGACTCAGCCCTGAGGGAGAAAAGTACTTTAAAACTAAACAATTCAAGGAGAAATCATGGACACAGTTCATGTCCAGGTCTAGAGTTTCCTCAGTAAACTGGAAAAAGGGGGTTCCAAGAAGCTGGTTAGTTCATCCTTGGGATGAAATGGTCTACATTATCCAAAAGTTTATAACATGTGAAGGTAGATACAGCATTGTTTATCTCTATCACATCAAGCTACTCCTCCATCTAAAGAAACAATGTGTAATCAGTGTGCCATATTTTCTACTGCAAAGTTTAACAAAGATGGCCAAAACTATCCAGAAACAAAAAGGGAATGAGGACAAAAGTCTATACCATTTTGGCCTGATTAAAATCCTCATTGAACATGAGTTGCATAAGCGAGGGAAGCCATGGAAAGAATTTTTAACTGTCAACCAGATCAGAGAGGAGGAGGAAAAAGAAGAGCTGCAAGAAGATTCTGGGTTTATGAAGGATATAGATGAGGAAATTCCAGTGTCCAAGGCCAGTAGAGCACCTCAACCTAAGGGCAGCATAAGGACCAGAAACATGCAAAAAGAGGATGTCAAGAGAGCTGAGAAAGACAAAATCTTCACCACCTACTCCCGAAGATCAAGGAGGACATCAAAAACTCAGCTGCAAGAAGACCAATTTGAATCTCCTGCCCCTGCCCATTTGGATGTTGAAAGTGGTGATCATTCACCACCAGCACCAGAAGTTAACATAGAGGTGGAAAGCCATAACCAGCAGGAGAAATGTTCACCACCTCCTACCAAGAGACAGAAGAAGTTAGAAAAGCAAATTGAGGAATTAAAAGAAGAGCTCATGGAAGCTAACATGTTGGAAAAGGTTATCAAAAGAGAAAATGAACTGCTCAGGGCACAAAGCAAAGAAGTACAGAAGACAAATGAAAAGCTAAAGGAAAGGATCAGTGAGTTAGAGACTGAGCAATCTGAGATTTCCAACTGGGCCACTAAGTGGTACAACCAGAAAAAGGCTCTTAAAGAGAAATATGAAAAGCTGAAGCAAGAGCTCAAGGGACAGAAGGATCAACAAGTGGAGAAGAATGTAGATACCCTGCTCAAGGCAGCAGAGATCCATGCAGGCACAGAGTTCAAAGGGAGTACCTCTGGGGTAGCATGAGGACATGCTAAGTCCTTAAGTCGGGGAGAGATGTTGGTATCATCCTAAGCCCCTTTTTCCTTCCCAGTTTCACATCATTTATCCATACATTTTCATCATTTACCCCTCAAAATCCTTGAATATTGATTATTAATTGTTCTATAGTTATTAAATTGCATAAGAATTAATTTAGGAGTTTTATGTTCCAGAATTAGAGGTTTTTGATGACTTGACTACAGGAAGTACCCACAACCTGTAATGAGTTTACCGTTTGACATGTGGCACAGCGGATGAGCGAGAACGAAAAGCATGGGCGAAAAGTGGAATGTCCAAGGATGGACAAACACCTATCTTCCATCCAAATCGAGCCTCCTATGCATGCGGTCAACTTCAGTCAAAGCAGGGTACTCTGGCGCATAAAAGCAGCAACAGCATTGTTCTATTTTCATTTTGATTTTTGTTCTTTTTGAAACTTATGGTATGGAAACATTTTGCAAAAAGCTATGTAAAAACGCGGCAACAACACTATGTACATTCATTGCATCGATGACATGGCTGTATGAACGCATGTGTAAATACAGTTAGTTAAATGTTTTGAAGGTTAATTAATCAGTTGTTGAAACATTTGCTCAGAACAGAGTTTAGTTAATACACAGAACCGGTTACAGTCCCAACGTGTGTTCACTCTTTTGCATTGGTTGATTGCTGAACAGTGGTAGTCAGTATACCCTTAGGCGCGGACGGGCCCTGCATCCTTTGTTTGGTATACTGCTCTTTGTTTTGTTACACTTCATTTCAGTTTATATATATATATATATATGTTATATATATATATATGTTTGCACAGCGTTGTATTAGTTTCAATCTATATGCTTACACAGCGTTGTATTGGTTTCGATTTATGTATCACACAGGTTGCATCATAGTTTCGATTTACATAACTGTTGATTCACATAGCATATACGCTGCAGTCATATGAGCTTTCGATTCCTTTATGTTTTGAGTTTCATTACATGTATATGGTGTGCGCATCCGAAGGGTTTATTGTTATGTTGAATGGTCAGCACTAGGATCTGGAACGAGAATCTTGTAAGGGATTTGGTCCTTGTGTGATTTACAGATGCATGCTCATAAACTCTACCTCATGTTCTTTTTATATAGTTTCATAGTGTAAATATCTTGCATGCTGTGTGTGTTTACTAAGCAAAGGTTTTCTGAGTGATACCTCTGTAAGGGGGTTAGAATCATTGCCACAATCATACACAGTCTTTAGATTCACAGTTTGCTTTGATAGATGCATTTCATAACCAGCATTGTAGTCAAGTACACCAGTAGGGTAATCTAGGTGTGTGAAGGATAGGCTGCATATCACGGTCTTCTGTAAAGAAGCCTTGCAATTTACCTCATAATCACCTGGGCGGTAATTCTTTATGTCTATATATTTTAGACCACGCCTCTAAGCTTACGCACCTCGGTCGATATTAAATATAGAGTCCAGTCTAGCACCCTAGCTGGAACCACTACAGATATTAAGCCAAATAAACCCACAGATGCAGCTGCACTAGAAAAATGGGAAGTTAAGAATGCCAAAGCATTAGCTTTGATTAAATCTTCTGTTAATGATGAAATGTATGTTCATATAGCCAATGCTGCAGATGCATGGTCTTGTTTGAGAATTTTTAAAGACTTATTTGATACTCAGCCTGAATCAAAGAAATTTGATCTACAATTAAAATTGTTTTAACAAAAATTAACTGAAGGAGGTGATGTTCTTGAATATATCTCTAGAATTAAGAATATTAAGCAAGAAATCATTAATGCTGGTTTTCAAGTAGTAGATGATAGTTTTATGGTCACAATTTTAATTGTTGGACTTCCTTCTTCCTACACACATTTTTTGGAGACTCTAAAATTAACTTGAAAGTTAGAGAAACTAAATTTTGATGAGCTCTGTGAAATTTTGACCCAACATGATAAAACCTTTGGGAAGAAAAAGAAAGTTGGTGAAGACATTTTTTCACAGAGGCCAGCACTAGTAAATCATTAACTGACAATTCTAAAACCAGAGGCAGAGGGAATTTCAATCAGAATCAAACAGCACATAATGTACAAAGTCAAGGTCGAAGCCAAAGAAGAGGAAACAACTTTAGTAGTGGAAACAGTTCAGGCATGAGTAATTTTCAAGGTAGAGGAAACAGACAAGGAAGAGGCTATTTTCAAGCATGAGGAAATAATAATCAAGGTAGAGGAAACAGACAAGGAAGAGGCTATTTTCAAGCATGAGGAAATAATAATCAAGGTAGAGGACAGCCTCGAAACAAAAGTCAAAGCAGAGGCAGAGGAAAGTCTCCAAGAAGAGGAAGAGACTTAAGTCAAATTGTGTGTCAAAGGTGTAACAAAGTTGGACATTATGCTGAAGATTGTCGAACTTCTATTGACAAAATCCCCAAGTTTCATCAGCACTCAGCACAATTTGCAAATGATCAAGATGATGATAGTTCAGAATATGTCTTTACTTCTTCGTCAGCGTTACAACTTTCATCTCATCTTAAAAGTTATTATGAAAATGCTTGGATCTTGGATTCAAGGGAAACTCAGCACATGACTTGTCAACATGACTTCTTTTGGAATTTTCAAGATTGCCAACTTAATTCCATTTTTCTTGCAGATGATACAAAACATACTCCTTATGGAAGAGGTGGAGTTAAAGTTTCTCTCCCTGGCATTGGAGAGAAAATGATTTCAAATGTATGGTATGTACAAACCTTTAAGAGAAAATTATTATCTTTAGTCACAATTCGACAAGCAGGACATCATTTAATTATGGAAGATGGCCCAGTTAAAATTAACTCAGTCAAACAGAGCTTGCAAATAGTGATGACATGTTATGAAGATGGAAAATTGTTAAGGATGAAAGGGACAATTATTCAAAGGCATTCTGACTTTGCAAGGGCAATGACTACGGGAATTTCACCTATAAGATTATGGCATGTAAGATATGGACATTTAAATTTTGATAGTCTTTCTCAATTGCAGAAACAAGGGATGGTTAAGGGACTTCCAACTTTCAAAAAGGAAAATGCAAAATGTGAAGCTTGAATTTATGGAAAACAAAGTCGAGAAAGTTTTCCAACAAGTTCATAGCATCTAAATAGGCTGCTGAAACTAGTTCATAATGATGTTTGTGGACCACTACAAACTTCATTTGGTGGTTGCAAGTATTTCTTACTATCCATTGATGATTTAAGTAGAAAGACTTGGGCTTATTTCTTGCAGCACAAGTCAGAAGCATTTGAAAAGTTTAACATTTTTCGCCAACTTGTTGAAAATGAAGTCAAAGGAAAAATAGGCACTCTCAAGACAGATAATGAGGGAGAATTGACTTCAAATGAATTCAAAACTTATTGTAGTGCTAATGGCATAAGAAGATATCTTACAAATGTTTACACTCCACAGCAAAATCGAGTAGTAGAAAGAATGAATCGCACCTTGTTAGGCATGGTGAGATCTATGTTAACTTTCAAAAATTTAAGTTCAACATATTGGGCAGAAGAAATTCATACAACTGTCTACTTAAGAAACAAATCTCCAACTGCTTCTTTAGACAGAATCACACCTATGAAGCTTGGTTTGATTTTAAACCTCGAGTTAAACATCTTAGAGCTTTTGGATCAGTATGTTATGCCTTAGTTCCGAAAGAAAAATGAACTAAGCTTGACTCAAGAAGTTTGAAATGCACAATGATTGGCTATTCTGATGAGAAGAAAGGGTACTATCTTTTGACCAATGGAAAATTTATTGTGAGCAGGGATGTAATTTTTGATGAAACAGAGAGTAAGAGTGCTGAAGAAATCGAAAGTCTTCTTCAAAAGTTAGAAACTAAAGGTAGTCAAAGAAAAGGAAATACACAAAGTCAACCAAATTCACCAAATTGGTATGAACTTGATTTTCCTTCATCTGAAGCTGATTCATCCAGTCCATCTACTTCAACAACACCATCAGGATCTTCTAGAAGTTCATACGCATCTCCAAACAACAACAACTCTTCATACAATGATTCTCCACCTCCAAAATCTTCAACTGATCGTCGAACATCAGTTTACATTAATCCTCTTTAGAATGATGGCAACTTTTCAGAATCTCAAACAAGTGAGCATCAACTACCAAAATGAGCAGTTCAACTTTTGAAAGGTGTAAGGCCTGATGAGCAGAATAAAACAGGAACAAGGAAATCACACAGAAGTGAAGGAAATTTTGCATTGTTGGGTTGTGTTATATTCTTTCCACGTAGTTAATAGGGGGTTTGAAGGGCACCCGTAACCCCACTTTATGGGGTTCGGGGCAGCGCCCTGGAAAATTTTGGTTTTGGACCATATGTTAGGTTGGGCGGACCCACCTATGGTTTTGTGCATGATTTTCGCACATGTTTTTTGGACGCGATGGTTTTCGGTCCATGGTATTGGATGCTTCGGCATGTATAAATATGTATTGTAACATTGAAAGGAACATAATGAAAAATCAAGCTGGTAGTCTCGGTTTTGGGATCCAGGGAAAAATCTCTGTGCATATGTGTTTTATGGGTTATGCTCTCGCATTGTTTATTTTCTTTGTTTAAGAATTTGTATGCAGGTAATTTCTGTACAGGGTTAAAACCTACATTTGGTATCAGATTTGTTTTCGCTTCAAGGGGAAGCCTTTGTTGCTGAAGGGTTTCGCTCGGGCCTGTGGTAGACCCTGTTCAGTGGGAGATCTGCGAGATCGATTCTGGTGGTGAAAGAAGATGGCGAGCAGTGGAAAGATAGAGATTGATAAGTTCAATGGTCAGAATTTTGAGTTGTGGAAACTCAAGATGGAGGATCTGTTGGTGGATAAAGATCAGTGGATCACGGTAGATCCAGGTACTAAACCATCGGGAGTGACCGATGAAGAATGGAAGAAGTTGGATCGGAAGGCAAAGAGCACAATACGATTGTGTGTCTCGGATTCAGTATTGCTGAATGTATCAGGGGAAGCTACGGCAAAGGCTTTGTGGGTCAAGTTAGGGACTTTGTACCAATCTAAGTCTCTGGTGAATAAACTGTTCCTGCGGAAAAAGCTGTATAACCTGAGGATGAAAGATGGAGACTCGGCGATAAAGCATCTAAATGCGTTTAATACTGTGGTAAGTCAGTTATTATCTATTGATATTAAAATTTCAGATGAAGATAAGTGCATCAGTCTGTTGTGTTCTCTACCAGATTCGTGGGATAGTCTGGTTATTGCAATAGGTAGCAATGCAACTGCTTTGCAGTTTGATGAAATAGTCTCAGCCTTGTTGACGGAGGAGATGAGATGGAAAAATATGGACAACCAGAATGGTGATGCCTTGTCTGTACGAGGACAGTCCCAGAACAGAAAAAAAAAATAAGTCATCGAGTGGGAGATCTAAATCTAGAGGGAGATCTAAATCTCCAGGAAAACCTACAAAGGTGGTGTGCTGGAAATGCGGAAAGGAAGGGCACTTCAGAAGGGATTGTAAATCTAAAGCTCCTGATAAAGGAAAGGGATCTGATGATGCTCCTTCTGCAGAGGCGAAAACCACCTCAGATGAAGGTGGGGATGTGTACTTGGCTTCTTCAAGTACACATGTAGATCATGAGGCATGGTTGATTGACTCAGGTGCATCCTTTCACTTCACTCCCCATAGAGAGTGGTTCTGCGAGTATGAGAAATACGATGGTGGTGATTTTTTCTTAGGAGATGATAGGAAGGCTAGAATCATTGGTCGTGGAAAAGTAAAGTTGAAGTTGCAAGGTGGAAGGGTTAGAACACTTCCGGGTGTTCTACATATTCCTGCATTGGCCAGAAATCTGATTTCTGTAAGCAAGTTGGATGATGCAGGTGTAAAGACGGTGTTCGAGAAAGATACCTGCAAGATGGTTCGAGGAGCACTGATATTAATGCGGGGAGTTCGAATTGGAACTTTGTACAAGCTGCAAGGTAGCACTGTTGTTGATGGGTGCAATAGTTCTATGGTTCCTGAAAATGGAGTAGAGAATCTAGTGGTCTCTGGAGAGAAGACTATGTTGTGGCATCAAAGGCTTGGACATATTGAAGAGAAGGGCCTTCGAATACTTCATGGTAAAGGTATGGTAGAAGGTATGAATAATAGCTCTCTGGATTTTGATTTCTGTGAAAATTGTGTATATGGGAAGCAGAATCGGGTGAGTTTCCCCTCTGGTGGTAAGAGGACAAAACAAATATTAGAGCTTGTGCACAGTGATGTGTTTGGACCTGTGAAGGTTCCATCACTGGGTAAGTCTGTGTACTATGTATCATTCATAGATGACTTCTCAAGGAATACATGGATATATTTTCTTAAGAAGAAATCTGAAGTCTTTGACAGGTTTAAAGAATTTAAGGCTCTGGTGGAAAATCAGACAGAGAAGAAGATAAAGGTGTTGAGGACAGATAATGGTGGAGAATTTTGCAGCAAGGAATTTGAAGAATTTTGTAAGAAGTGTGGTATAGCACGGCAGAAGAATACTCCATATACACCTCAGCAAAATGGAGTCGCAGAAAGAATGAACAAGATGTTGATGGAAAGGGTAAGAAGCATGCTCAGTGGTGCCGGGTTAGGACAGGAATTCTGGGCAGAGGCGGTGGATACTGCATGTTACTTGATCAATAGATCACCTTCATCAGCGTTGGAGGATAAGACTCCACAAGAAGTATGGATTGGTAAGAAACCCTCTCTTTCACATCTAAGGGTATTTGGATGTGATGCATATGTACATGTTCCAAAGGAGAAACGAACCAAGTTGGATAGTAAATTTGAAAAGTGCATCTTTATTGGGTATATGGATGGTTTAAAGGGTTATAAGCTTTGGAACCCAGTCACACGGAAGGTTGTGTACAGCCGAGATGTGTTGTTCAGAGAGGTAAAAGATGTTACTCAACATGAAGTCTAACCAAAGGAACCTGAGAAGATAGAGTTTGAGCCAAAGGAGGAAGAATCAGACTCTGCAGCAGAGGAGGAATCAGAAGATGAAGAGCCACAAACTCCAGCTGTGAGAAGATCAGTTCGAGAAAGAAGGCAGCTAGAAAGGTATAGTCCATCTGCTTTCTGTTCAAATTTTGCTTTGTCTGTTACTGATAATGATCCCAGAACTGTGAAGGAAGCAGTGGATTCAGAGGATGGAAAACTCTGGAAAGAGGCCATGGTCGATGAAATGGCATCTTTGCACAAAAATGAGGCTTGGGATCTGGTGGAGTTGCCGGCTGGAAGGAAACCCATTGGTAGCAAATGGGTGTTCAAGAAGAAGAAAAATGCAAAAGGAAAGGTGGAGAAATACAAAGCTCGGTTGGTAGCAAAAGGTTATTCCCAGGTGTCGGGAATTGATTTTGGTGATATTTTTTCTCCTGTTGCCAAGGTAACTTCTGTTAGATTACTTTTATCTGTTGCTGCTGCTTTTGACTTTGAGGTAGAACAGATGGATGTGAAGACAACATTTCTTCACGGGGATTTGGAAGAGGAAATCTACATGAAGCAACCTGAAGGCTTTGCGGTGAAGGGTAAGAAAGAACTGGTATGCAAGTTAAAGAAGTCTTTGTATGGGTTAAAACAGTCACCAAGGATGTGGTATCAGAAATTTGATACATTTATACGGGGACTTGGCTTCACCAGAAGCAAAGCAGATCATTGTGTGTATTTTAAATTAATTGGTGACCGTATTATTTATCTGGTCTTGTATGTGGATGATATGTTGCTGGTTGGAAATGACAAAGAAATTATCCAGGATTTGAAGACCCAATTGTCCTCCAAATTCGACATGAAAGATCTTGGTGCTGCAAACTATATTTTGGGCATGGAAATTAAAAGAGATCGGTCAAAGAGGAAGCTCTGGTTAAACCAGAGGAAGTATGTCGAGACAATACTCCAGAGGTTTAATATGCAGGATAGTAAACCGGTGAAGGTTCCTATTCCTGTAGGTGTGAGGTTATCTGCTGAACAGTGTCCCAAGACATAAGAAGAGGAAGAGGACATGTCCCGTGTTCCATATGCAAGTGCAATGGGTAGCCTGATGTATGCAATGGTCTATACTAGACCAGACATTGCACATGCAGTGGGAGTATTGAGCAGGTTTATGTCAAAACCTGGGAAGGAGCATTGGACAACAGTGAAGCAGGTTTTCAGGTATTTGTGTGGCACTAGTGATTATGGTTTGTGCTACCAAGGAAGACCAGGATTGGACAGAGTGTTGGATATTGATGGCTTTGTTGATGCAGACTGGGCTGGAGATCCGGATCAGAGAAGATCTACAAGTGGGTATGTGTTTAACCTATTTGGAGGTGCAGTCAGTTGGATGAGTAAGAAACAATCTGTAGTGGCACTATCAACTATAGAGGCAGAATACATGGCAGCCACTCATGCAAGTAAGGAAGCAGTTTGGTTGCAAAGATTGTGTTCAAGTATGGGGTTAGTACAGGGAGCTATAAGAATAGACTGTGACAGCCAAAGTGCAATTTTCTTGGCAAAGAACCCTGCTTATCATTCAAAGACAAAGCACATTGATGTTCAGTATCACTTTGTGAGGGATATGATAGAAGACAGAAAGGTGTTGCTGGTAAAGGTGGACACTTTGAAGAATACTGCAGATGCATTGACAAAATCTATGAGCTCTGAGAAGTTCTCTTGGTGTCAAGAAGCAATGGGAATCTCAGGGCTGAAAAAATGACCAAGCTCTCCTGTGGCCCCCTGTGGAAAGAAAACAACAAGTAGGAGATTGTTGGGTTGTGTTATATTCTTTCCACGTAGTTAATAGGGGGTTTGAAGGGCACCCGTAACCCCACTTTATGGGGTTCGGGGCAGCACCCCGGAAAATTTTGGTTTTGGACCATATGTTAGGTTGGGCGGACCCACCTATGGTTTTGTGCATGATTTTCGCACATGTTTTTTGGACGCGATGGTTTTCGGTCCATGGTATTGGACGCGATGGTTTTCGGTCCATGGTATTGGATGCTTCAGCATGTATAAATATGTATTGTAACATTGAAAGGAACATAATGAAAAATCAAGCTGGTAGTCCCGGTTTTTGGATCCAAGGAAAAATCTCTGTGCATATGTGTTTTATGGGTTATGCTCTCGCATTGTTTATTTTCTTTGTTTAAGAATTCGTATGCAGGTAATTTCTGTACAGGGTTAAAACCTACATGCATTAATAGCAAATGATTTTACTGAACCTTCAACATACAACAAATCAGTAAAACATAAAGAATGGCAACAAGTTATGGTTGAAGAATATCAAGCAGTAATTGATAACAACACTTGGAAACTTGTTGATTGTCCTCAAAATGTTAAACCCATAGGATGCAAATGCATTTACAGAATTAAGTACAACCAAAAGGGAGAACTTGAAAAGTATAAAGAAAGACTTGTCGCTAAAGGTTTTCCACAGCAGGAAGGCATTGATTATGAGGAAAATTTTGCTCCTATAGCTAAATGGAACACCAACCGATTAACACTTGCATTGGCCGCTCAGAAAGGATGGAAAGTTCATCAAATGGATGTGAAAATTGCTTTTCTCAACGGGGATTTACAAGAAGAAGTGTGTATGACACAACCACCAGGTTTTGAAATTGAAGGGAAAGAACATAAAGTCTGCAAATTGATCAAGGCTTTATATGGGTTAAAACAAGCTCCTCGAGCTTGGTATGCAAAAATGGATGAATACGTTAGGAAAGTTGGTTTTCAATGAAGTGAATCTGATGATACTTTGTATGTGTGACAACAGGGTAAATATCTGGTGTTTCTTGTTATGTCTGTAGATTATTTGATCATTACTAGAAACAATGATGATCATATTGCATAGGTGAAAACAGAGTTACATGCAGGTTTTAAGATGACAGATTTTGGATTACTTCACTACTATCTTGGAGTTGAAGTCTTCCAACGTCCACATCATATTTTCATTTCTTAGAGTAAGTATGCAACAAAGGTTCTTCAGCAATTTGGAATGCAGGATTGCAAGTTCGTTCTTACCCCCATGGAGCAAAACTTGAAACTTCCAAAATTTGAAAGGGGGGAAATGGTGGATAGTACTACTTATAGACAGTTGATTGGTATCTTGATTTATTTGACAAACACTCACCCTGATCTATCTTATGCAGTCAGTATTCTTTCACGTTTTATGCAGGAACCATGAGATAGCCACTGGAATGCAGCCAAGAGAGTTGTTCGATATAACCAAGGAACAAAAGATTTTGGACTTCTTTACACAAAGACTAGAAACTTTGTACTTGGTGGATTTTCAGATGCCGACTTTGCTGGAAGTATTGATGATCGAGCATCAACAACAGGTTATTTAATGAACATGGGGTCAGCAGCAGTGTCTTGGAGTTGTAAGAAACAAGCTACAGTGGCCACTTCTTCAGCTGAAGCAGAGTACATTTCAGCATGGGAAGTAGAATGTGAAATTGTTTGGTTACGCAGAATTTTGCAGGACTTGGGCATTTCTCAGGTAGAAGCTACATCAGTATTCATTGACAGCCAGTTAGCCATTAAGCTTGCCAAGAACCCAGTTTTTCATTCAAAGACAAAGCATGTGGACACCAAGTATCATCATATCAGATCTCTCATTGCCAAAGATGTCCTGAAGCTAATTTATTGTCCTTCAGAAGATCAGATCTCCGACATTTTCATGAAACCTCTTGGCAGAATAAAATTTACTAAGTTCAGGGATGAACTTGGTATCTGTTGTAATGTATCTTTGGATCATAGGGGGGAATGTTAGATGATCCAAAATAAATATTATCATAGGTTATTAAGTTAGAATAAAATAATTATTAATTTAAGATATTAAATTATTAATTATTAATATAGAAGAGGCATTTATAATTAGTATATTGTTGTAAAAATATATGACTCTACAAATGTGTTGTATCTTAGGCTCTAATTTAGGATAATTGTTAGTAAGTTGTTTGAATAGCTTGGACACTTGTTGTTTTATAAGTGATCCATAATTAGAGGTAGTTAGGACATTGAGCTTATAAATAGCTCATTGCAAGAGTGTTTTGTTGTTCGGGTGTAAACTCTTGCAAAATTCCAGATGTAATTGTTTTTCTTATTAATAAAATTACGTGTCTGAGGACACTTTTGCCATTATGAAATATATTACAAAATATGGGTCAAAAATAAAAAAAGAGGAGTTCTTTATTTTAAACTTTGTTGATATTTGATGAAAATAATTGAGAACATAAAAGACATTGGATATCTATCTTTGAACATGCATAAAAAAGGCTCCTTGTAGAAACATATATTTTTTTAAATATTCTTACCCCTCCTTGGGCCCTACTTGATTAGTGTGCTAAAATGTTTGTGTACATTCTCCCAAAAAAACACTCAAATCAATTGTGTACCTCTTCACCACAAATGATAACAATGTACATTCATTGTTCATAAGACCTTAAAGCATCTGCGTTGTTCTCTAATCCACTAAAATCTCTATCTCTTGATTTCTTTTTGTTTCCTTATCAACAATTCATTGTCCTTCTCATCCCACATTTCTTCCACTTTTTATTTGGAATTGTGAAATTATATGTAGTTATGATAAGTTCTTCCTTTAAGAAAGTTCTTCTTCTTATTGTTTTATGTTAATTTCAGCTACACATTTTAAAATGCTAAATCATATGGTGCTTCTAATGAAGAAAAAAAATTCCAACTAATTTTATTTTGTATAGTAGGCTTTCAAATATTAACATACTTAAAAATTAGTTGAATAGGTTCCTTATTGTATCATGGAGTGTATATTTACGTGTTGTATGGATTTTTAGTCACAATTTACCTTATAGTTGATTAAATTTGTATAAATTTATAGATATAGATTTTTCTTTCTCTCATGAAATAAATTTGGCCCTTCAATTTTGGTAATTACTAGGTTGATTTTTCAATAATCTCCTATTATCGCAAATTCAAAAGATTTGCCTCATCATTAAGTTATTTAAGTAATAGTTCCCTCTAAAATATGTATTTAGAAGTTTCCTATATAATAATTTAAACTTAATTTATATTAGTCTTTAGTTCAACAACCTTTTAAATCATCATGGTGATATGAGGAGTGATGGCTAGGTTTTTGTTTTCTTCTTGTGTTAGTCATGTTGCCACAATAGACATAGGTTTTGATGTTGGGGCCAATGGGGTTCCAGGACATGAGCTATATGGGCCTCGATGTGAAAAATTTCATGGCTAGGGAAATACTTTCCCTTCCATCTCACATATTGATTGGTTTTTTATCGATTGGAGCCTAGGGTGTCGATTGGAGGTACAGTTTTTACCCTTATGTTAGCCCTTTTCTGCTCATTGAATGAGATGCAACTTGTTTATTGGGGTTTTCACTTTGTCGAGGTTGTGACGGTGTGGTTTTCTCTGAGATCTACATGCTGGAATAATAAACGTAACTTGTATTGGTTGCAAGGAAACATAGGAACTCTTATCCTACTATATCGAATTTTTGGAGATATTATTTTTGTTCTCTTGTGTGGCACAAGAGTTTAGAGTTGTATCCATTTTTTAGCCACCATATTAGTTGTTTCTGGGGTGTATAGTCTCTATGTCTAGTGGTCTTCTTTGGGGATGTCATATCCATCCTAGCGTTCTACTGATAGAGAGGCCCTCGTCTGTACAAGACCGGACTCGTTCTTTCTACCTCGTTTATTGGTAGAATCCAATGAAGATGGTGAGGGTCTCTCAAGGTCAATGAAATATGGGAGAGAGTCATATTTTTACCCCAACGAGTTTTCATCAAAGAAAAGGGAGAAAACACTTTTTATGGGAAAAGGCGCAGTACTTCAAATTTTCGCTCAAACCCCATCTGGAAGGTCAATCCTCATGGGGAACAAAAAGGATTTCTTGATATGGGATTTGAAAAGGGAGATGCATAAAAATTCCGTTATTCTAATGGAGTCACAAAGCCTAATTTATGTCATAGATCCATGAAGGACGATCAACAACTACAGGACTATGACATAGATCTGAACTCCACAATCATCATTAACCTGAGGCTGAGGAGAGGATTGCCTTGACCACATGGATCTACTTCCTTCAAAGACACTCTTAAAGGTAAATTTGTAGTATCAGGTAAATCTGAACACACTCTAAATATTCATGGGCCTTGTATTGTGTTATGCTCTTAACATGCAAAATGATACCCAAATACAGAATATGCGAAGAAAAGATACCCAGAGCACAGAATAGCAATGATTTTATTATTCAGAGAGTAATGTTCACTTGCCTCTTCGAGGGGGCAACCTCCAATAGAGCAGAGCTCGACTACAAAAATAAGACACGATGCTCCTCACAGGGAGTCTCTATCCTTAATATATGACTCATACATGCAATACCACGGGCCAATACCATGGGTTTTATTAATACCATCTATCTAATACTACAACCCATTTGCAACTAACTGTGGTCCCATCATTAATTGCAGGTTAACCACTTGCAAATATTAATATGGGCTTTATTGACTCTTGACTATGACGTGATCCCATGACATAAATAAGGGGCTTAGGGTGGGACCCTAACATGCCCTCCCCCTTAAGACTAGCCTTGTCCTCAAGGCTGAAGCTGCGAAAACTGCTGAAGAACAGTGGCTAGTTCCCAAGTTGCATCTTCCGGAGAGGTGTCTTTCCATTTGATGAGGACTTCCTTAATCATGCGGCCGCGCAGGTGCTTGTCTCGTGTGTCTAGAACCTGTTCGGGTTGAAGCCAGATTGACCCTTCTTCGTCCAATTCAGGTAGACTGGTTTGAACTCGGCAATTGTTCCCAATCACTTTCTTGAGGCACGATACATGGAAAACTGTATGGATTTTTGCAGTAGGTGGCAAAGCCAACTTGTAAGCCACTTCTCCAATGCGCTGAAGTACTTGGTATGGTTCGTAGAATTTTGGAGAGAGCTTTTGACAACCCTTGTCTTTGAGTGATGTTTTCTTATATGGTTGCAGCCTCAAAAAGACCTAATCCCCTTCTTGAAATTGGCGCTCTGAGCGATGCTAGTCAACCTGTTGCTTCATGCGGTTCTGAGCTTGATGAAGATTCTCTCTAAGATGGGCGAGCATGGTTGCGCGGTGTTGTAGGAGTTGATCCACTGCTTGTACTTTGGAGCACCCCTTGAGATAAGAAGTAGGGGAAGGTGGAAGTTGACCATATACTGCTTCATAGGGAGTCATTTTGGTGGTGGCATGATAGTTGGTGTTATACCACCATTCAGCCAGAGGTAACCACTGTACCCAAAGGTGTTGCTTTTCTGAAGTGAAACACCTAAGGTAGGTTTCTAGACATTTGTTGACGGCTTCAGTTTGACCATCCGTTTGCGGATGATAGGAAGTACTGAGTTTTAGTTGAGTGCCTTGTATCCTGAAAAGTTCCTGCCAAAAATTACTGGTGAAAATCGGGTCGCGATCAGACACAATAGAAGTGGGCATGCCATGCAATTTGAAAATCTGATCCATGAAAGATTGAGCGACCAAAGTTGGTGTAAACGGATGGGGTAGGGCGCAGAAATGAGCATACTTCGACAGTCGGTCCACAACCACCATGATGACTGACTTGTTCCCGGACTTTGGAAGACCTGTAATGAAATCCATAGAAACCTCCATCCAAATTGATGTCAGAATGGGCAATGGTTGTAATGTGCTTGGTGTGTTGACGGTTTCCCTTTGTGGCGTTGACAGACATCGCATTCTGCTACGAAAGTAAGGATGTCCTTTTTCATGCCTGTCCAAAAAAATGATCTTCTGGTGCGAGCATACGTCTTCTGAAAGCCCGAATGTCCTACAATGGGAGATGAGTGCAATTCTGCCAAAATGCGATTTTTGAGGGTGGATGTTGGTGCTATGACGACTCTGTCCCTGTAGCGAAGAATATCATCCTGCCACGAGTAGCCCTTGGTGGAATTTGGATCTACCTGCAATTGAGAAATGAGTTGGGATAGCCTGGGGTGTGAAAACCATTCCTTGCGAGCCTCTTCAATCCACTCTGGAATGGGGAGGGAAATAGCTAGTAGAGTACTTTCTTCCTCAAATTGGCGAGATAATGCATCTGCTACACTATTGTCTTTCCCTTTCTTGTAAATGATCTCATAATCATATCCCAGCATTTTGGCAAGCCATTTATTTTGTTGTGGGGAGGATAGGCGTTGCTCCAAAAAATATTTAAGACTGTGATGATCTGTGCGGATTTGAAAACGTCGCCCCAATAAGTAAGGTCGCCAGGTCTCGACTGCATGTAAGATGGCCATCATTTCTTTTTCGTAGGTAGATTTGCCCAGATTCCTCCCACTTAGTTGTTGGCTTGTGAAGGCCAAAGCTCGCCCTTCCTGCATTAAGACCGCCCCAATACCTATCCCCGAAGCATCACATTCAATGACAAAGGATTTGGTGAAGTCAGGTAGTGCTAAAACTGGAGTGGAACACATGGCGTTTTTGAGAGTGGTAAATGCCTGTTGTGCTTCCTCGTTCTAGAAGAAGGAATTTTTCTTTAGGAGTTGAGTGAGGGGCTTTGCTATGCGACCATAGTTGCGGACAAATTTACGATAATAGCTTGTGAGACCCAAAAATCCTCTCAAGCTCTTCAAGGTCATAGGTTGAGGCCATTCTTGCATTGCCTGGATCTTTTTGGGGTCCACCTTGACACCTTCACGCCCCACAATGTGGCCCAAATACTTAACTTCTTCCATGCCAAACAAACACTTGGACATCTTGACAAATAATTTATGCTTGCGGAGCAGTTGCAAGAGTAGATCTACATGCTGAAGATGTGTAGCCCAAGTGCCACTATAGATGAGGATGTCATCGAAGAAGACAAGGACAAATTTCCTGAGATATGGTTTGAGAATGTGATTCATAAGGCTCTGAAAAGTAGAGGGGGCATTACAAAGACCAAATGGCATGACTAGGAACTCATAATGGCCTTCATGAGTTCTGAAAGTAGTCTTGGGAATGTCGACTTCCTTCATGCGAATTTGGTGGTAGCCTGAGCGAAGATCCAACTTAGTGAAGAATTGAGCCCCATTGAGTTCGTCCAGCAAATCGTCAACCACCGGGATGGGAAATTTATCTTTGACTGTCAACTTATTGAGGGCCCTGAAGTCAGGACACATCCGCCACTCCCCATCTTTCTTGAGCACCATGACCACTGGGGATGAATAAGGACTAATGCTGGGACGAATGACACCTGCTTCCAAACGTTCCTTGATTATTTTTTCTATTTCATTCTTTTGGGTGAATGGATATCTGTATGGCCGCACATTTGGGGGTTGGGCCCCTGGAACCAAGGTGATGCTATGATCATGTTCCCCTTGCGAGGGTGGAAGCTCATGAGGCTTGTCAAAGACCGACAGATGGTTATTTAAAATCTGTTGCATCTCAGGATGAATTGGCAGAGACTTGGTTTCGACGACTTGGATGGCATTACATTGAGCTACCACTCCATGATGGCCCTTTTTTAACAATTTTTCCATCCTATGCGAGCTGATGATAGAGGGGGCTCCCACCTGGAGTCCACGGAGGGTATGTGTGGAGTTGTTCTGCTTAAAACTCATATATAACTCCTGGAAATCCATTGTGATTGGCCCAAGAGTGCGGAGCCATTCAGCGCCGAGGACAATGTTGCAACCCCCCATGTGTATGGCAAACATGTGGGTTTTCAACTGATAATCCCCCATTTGAAGTTTGACATTTTCACAGCGGCCTTCACATTTCATTGTGCCCCCATCCGCAATTTGGACTTGGAAGTTAGAAATTGCTCGTACAAAACAATGCACTGCGTCTGCAACTTCTTGATGGATGAAATTATGTGTACTTCCACTATCAATCAAGACTACTACTGGGCGATGTTTAAGAAAACCTCTGATTTTGAGAGTTTGAGGGGAAGAAATCCCTGCCAACGCATGCAACGAAATAACTGGTTCGTCAGAGACATTGTCCTTTTGGTTGTCTTCTTCTAGCGCCTCATGTTCCTCAAGTGGTGGATCTTCCTCTGTTGAGCTGTAGTCAGTGGCATCTATTTGAAAAAATTTGGGCTCCTTGCATTTATGACCTGGGGAGTATATTTCATCACAGTAGTAACATAGTCCTTGCTTTCTTCTTTCGGCCATTTCCGCAGGCGACACCTTTTGGACCTTAAGTGTTTGAGTCGTGTTGTGAGCTTGTGTGATCCAGGTGGATGTTGGTGGCCACCCACCTATCCCATTTGGACCCCCACAGCTGTCTCTTTCAGTTTTTCTGTGTCCTTAATTATAGCACTGTTTACTATTTTTAGCAGTTTTTCGGGTCCTAAACTTCCGGAGCCGTTTTGAGGCCCTAAACGATGTTTTTTGGGAAATCCACTGCCAGCGACTTTTTTGACTAAAAATCGTCTTTTTCGTCGTAGTCCTCGGAGAGATATTTCCAACGGGCTATCATGCACGTCAAACGGAGATAGTACGACCAATTCGCGGCCCCGGGAAGTTGATGTACCAACTTACCCAAAAATGGGGCCCACAATTTGGCGTTTCATCTTCTAGGGTTAGGTTTTGGAATGTGAAGGGTTTTCCATTGTTTCTCAACAATAAATAGGCCCTCAAGCCTCATTGTAACACAGTTTTTGGAGAACAGTTCAGAGGCATGTAGCCGACACATCTCTTCTCAGAGATAAGCTACCATCGCCCTAGCTGGGTTATTTCCATTTCTATTTGTAAGCATATTTCAGTATTTTACAGTAATGAAATGAAGTATTATTTCCGCTGCATATTTGTCTTTGTGGTTATCTCTGTATTTTATTGCGCTCCTGTTTAAATCCGGATCATTGTGGGGGGCGACCTTTAGTGGAGAAATTTGGGCGACTGTACTGGGCTGCTAATGCACGTTCCACATTACGGGCTACCTTGCAAGCCTCTGTCCATGTGGGAGGGTGGTGCAGTAAGACTTGAGCTTTGATGGCTTCTTTAAGACCGCTGATAAAACATTCCGTGTAGAACACATCTGAGAGACCCCAATTGTGGAAGGCTAAGGCTTCAAAAGCTGTAATATATTCATCCATTGTACCCTTCTGTCGGAGCTTAGTAAGACGACCCAAAAAAGAGGTTTCCTGTTCAAAGCGGTCTTGAAGAGCTTTTGTAAATTGGGTCCAAGTCCTAAAAGGTCCATTGCAACGTTGATGCCATTGTCATGCGGAAAGAGTCGTTAGTGCGGACACAACCGACCTCCCTAGAAGCAAAAGCTTTCTAGTGACAAACAAGACAAATAAAGCTACTTTTCTCTAAACATGCATTGCAATTACAAGTAATCAGGGGATCTTTAACATACCTCTAATCCAACACTTTGTAGTAGTCCAGCCTCGCCGATCCGGATGAGCTCCTCCTTCTCTTCGAAACCTGCATTCACTAACAAGCCAAAAGATTAAATAGCACCTGATAAACTCATAAAACAATACATATCCATCATACAGACCAAGGAGTATATGAAACAAACCATGAATAACAATCTGTTGAGAAAAATAAGTTCATTTGCATTAAAAGGTAACAAAAGAAACCATTACAACCTGAGCCTTGGTGTTGTGCAGGTCCCTCCTAGGGTCTAGCAAGAGTTTTCCTTTACTTTGATCAGCTCACCCACTTCCAAATGAAACAAGAAAGGATGGGAATCTCTCCTCACAAGCTTCTACAAGTAAGTCCTAATTCCAGCAGCATCTACCCTTAGGAATGTTCAGCTTTCAACCTCTCCTCCCTCTGGCCCAATGCCTGTATTTATAGTGCTCAAGAGGAAGTTAATCAGGTCCACCATCAATGGGATAATCCCCTCTTTGGATGGGATAGCTCCTCTCTTGATGGGATAAGTTCCTCTTTCATAGGGGTACATGAACCATCTGGAGGCGCTCAATACACGTCGAACACCCTTCTAGAATGCTCTAGAAATGACCACAAGTAACTTTTTGGAGTGAAACTTGCGCCTTTTGACCTTTACAGGAGTATGCACCCATTGCTTTATAGACAGAGTGTACAAGTACGCAGGTATTGTGAACTTGGGGTGCGTACACGCAGGTAAGGCTAAGAGAAACTGCGTACCCAGAGATATATAGATTTTTAATGACTTTCTCTCTTTCTTGGAGTTTGACATGGAGAGCAGAGGTATGAGGCTTGCCAAGGAGGATAGTATGACAGTTGATGGAGCCATACTAACTGCAAATAGTCATGGTGACAAATTTTAGTGTAACAGATTGCCCCCTAAAGTGCGAAGCCTGTAGTAGATAAGGGTTTCATATCATCTAGGAAGGGTGAAGTACTTTATCATTTCAAGGATTATCTTGTGGAGAGCCCAGTCAGAACCTGCAAGTATTCAACACAAAATACATATATAAGATCATATCATCGCTGAGGTAGGCATTCCCATACTCAGATTGAAAACTTTAACTAATTGACTATCTACTGCTCTGATACAGGAATGATTTTGCAGTACATCATAATCATAGACTTTGTAGACACAGTATGGGCGCAGCCATCTGTTTATGATTAGTCTACTGTATAATGAATACAAAACTCCTCGCAGCCTGGATGGTGGAAACTAGATCCAGGGTCTTCATTTCTACTTCCCGAACAGGTACGATTCTATCCATGCGAATAAATGAGTTGATGTCGAACATGGTAGAAACCACTTGATTACCAGTCAATGATGTAAACTGTTAACAAGCGTGAGAGAGACCACCAGTGATGTCAATGGTTCTCAAAGTACCCAGTACAATCCATGAGATGTGAATGAATGAGTTGATGTCGAACATTTCACGGAATCCTTCGATCGAAAGTCAATGATGTAAACTGTCGTCAAAGGCGAGAAACCTGCCATTGATGCATGCAGACTTCAAGGTACTGACGATTCCTAGGTCCTCTTTCTAGATAATGTGCTGATGTCGATAGAAAGCGACCCGTTGCAGGCAAGCCCACAACACGAAATCATAGATCAAGTTGAAGAAATGTAGCTGTAAGGACTGACTCAGGGATGGTCAAAATGGATGACGGGTATTTTGCGAATGAATGGTTTATATGCAGAGACCTCTTGAACACATAATGACACGACAGATGGCTTGGTGACATTTGACCCAAAGTTAATACCCGGCTGAAGACTTTCAATGTGGTTTGATCAACTGTGAGGCAAAGGATTTCCCAACCCAGGTGAATGAAAAGTGTCGTGTTCAAGAGTGGTAATAAGGCTTCTTCTGAGACAAAGGATAACAAATAGGCTCATTTTTCTCTCTTTTCCCCCACCATTTCTGGCAAGTACCTCTTTATTTTTAACAAGCTTGAGGAGGATAACATATGCTTGATTATAAGCTCATCCTTCGGATGAGTCCAACTTAGTTTTGATTCGAACCCTAAGAAGGAGTGGTCCGTTCCTGTTTGTAATCGAACAGGTCCTTTACTGTGAAATTTTAACGAGTCCAGTGTAGGAGAAACTCGGCGTTTTTCATGTTTAGAGAGTCTGAAAAAACTTAAGAAGACTCCAGGTTGAACTTTTTTGTAAAGTTGTGTCTCCCAAGCCTGAAAAAGTATAAAATAATACTTGAGAGAACCGCTTAGTCTTGCGACCAAGGAGTACTTTCATGATTAGTGTCTTTGACCTGAAAAGTAAAAAGCGATCAAGGACACGTTGTTTTATTTCCAGTATCGAATTTGAAACGACAAAAATCCGGCAATCTTTTCCTGTTTTTACGGTCAGAAAAGGGCTATAAGAGGACCGTCTTTTAATTCCGTTTTAACGAGTGTAAAAGAAACGCTCGGCAATCTTTTCATATTTTAGGAATCTGAAAAGGGCTTAAAAGAGAACTCCAAGGCATCACTTTTTCGTAAGTTTTAACGAGTTCGAAAAAATGATAAAAATGTACTCATGGTTTTCACTTTTTCGTAAGTTTTAATGAGTTTGAAAAAATGATAAAAATGTACTCATTTGGCCGACTTTCAATTTAATTTACGAGCAGGAAAAGACGGAAAGAACTCGGTATTTTCATTTGTTTTACGAGAATGAAAGATAACAAAATAATCTCGAGATTTTCATGAGTTTAACGAGTCTTGAAAATAACTGAAATTGACTCGAGATATGTTTCATTTTTACAAAAGCTTGAAACAGAGAAAAATTATGCTTCAAAGTAGTTTCATTTTTACACAAGCTTGAAACAGAGAGAAAACTGTGCTTGATGCCCCCTAAGCGTAACTGCTAGAGCGCATGCCCCCCAGCTTCATTTCATTCAACCAATTGGATGAAATGAAGGTTGAGTTACGAGATCATTTGAAAGACTCGACCTAAAACTGTAAGAAAATTATGCAAAAAACTAAAATAACTAACTTAAATATACAACTTAACATTTACGAGATCTAATCAAACTCTCGACTCAAATAGAGGAGGATTTGTTTCATTTTTTAACGAGCTTGACACAGGAAAAGAACTATGCTCGGATTCGGTTTCATGTTTACGCAAGCTTGAAACGAAAAACTATGCTTGGTCCCCCAGCATAATGACGCAAAACGAGGTACATGCCCCCAAGCTTCATTGCACTCAATGAGGTGGATGGAATGAAGCTTTACTTTCAAGATCTTGGAAAGACTTGGTGGGAGTTGTTTCATTTTTTAGTGAGGTTGACACAGGAAAAGAACTATCCTCAAAAACCCTTGTTTCATTTTTTAAATGAGCTTGACACAAGATAAGGAACTATGCTCGTAACTACTCTCTACAATCTACCTAACAAAGAACTATACCTAAAAAACCTTGATTCATTTTTTAACGAGCTTGACACAAGACAAGGAACTGTGCTCTAAAATCCTTGATTCATTTTTTAACGAGCTTGACACAAGACAAGGAACTATGCTCATGACTACTCTCTACAATCTACCTACTTAACCTACCCTTGTTTCATTTTTTAACGAGCTTGACACAAGACAAGGAACTATGCTCAAAAAGTTCGCATGCCCCTAGTATAATGATGCAAAGCGAGGTACATGCCCCCAGGCTTCATTGCATTTAACCAGATGGATGGAATGAAGGTTTACTTTCAATATTTAACTTGAAAAGGGAGTTGTTTCATTTTTAAGGAGGTTGACACAAGAAAAGAACTATCCTCATACCTGATTCATTTCTTTCACGAGGTTGACTCAGTAACAGGAACTATCCTCAAAACCCTACTTTCTACAATCTACCTACATATCCTAAAATCTACCTGATTCATTTTTTAATGAGGTTGAATCAGTAACAGGAACTATCCTCTAACACCCTGTTTCATTTTTTAACGAGGTTGACACAGGAACAAAACTATCCTCGTGCTAGCCTGTTTCATTTTTTAACGAGGTTGATACAGGAAAAAACTATCCTCGCACTCACTGATTCATTTTTTAACGAGGTCGACACAGTAAAAGGAACTTTCCTCGTACTCACTGATTCATTTTTTAACGAGGTCGACACAGTAAAAGGAACTTTCCTCGTACACACTGATTCATTTTTTAACGAGGTTGACACAGTAAAAGGAACTTTCCTCACACACACTGATTCATTTTTTAATGAGGTTGACACAGTAAAAGGAACTTTCCTCACAAACCTATTTCATTTTTTAACGAGGTTGATACAGGAAAAAACTATCCTCGCGACATTGATCATGGCTTCCAACTGGAAGAAAGACATGTCAATGGACACACCTTGATCATGGCTTCCAAGAGGTCTTCATCAGAAGGAAGAATACTTCTCTGGAAGGAACACATGTCAAGGGACTCAAAAGGGATAAAAACATCGTGTTCAAGTGATCCCATAGAGTTTTCCATGTCAATTACCGGATCTAAATCAAAGGAAGATGAGCAAACAGTGAGAGGCTCACTTACATCGGTAATAGGAAACATGGGACCAGTTGCCACATAATTAACCCATGGCATGGTAGATACCACTTTAGAATCAGGAACATTTAGGGGCGTCATATTATTGGTAGTTGAAACAAGACTAGGGAACGAAAGCTGGTCTACAGTCACAATACTGCCATTGTGAGGGAAAGACATCACGCGAAAGAGTGTCGATACGACAGCTTTCATTGCATAAACATAGTCTCGTCCAAGGAGTAAATTGAAATCCAAGGGACCTCGAACTACCATAAGATCAATACAGACAGTTTTACCTTCCAATGTAATAGAAAACTTAGGAAGGATCCCTAAAGGTTCACTAATGGTTCTGTTAAAGGCTTTCAGATTCTGCGTAATAGGCGCAAGCTGAGGGGAACCCAAAGCTCTCCAAACAGTCGAGGATAAAATACTAACAGAAGCACCTTCATCTACCTGTGTACGATGTATGTCCCTACCACCAGCCTTGACAATGATTTGGAAAGGGATGGAGGAAGGAAGACGAGGTTCTGTCAGTCTATTCCAATCAAAGGAAAAGACCTCAGTACTTGGAGGGGGTTCTATAGAAACAGGTGAAATGCCCCCCGGCATAGAAGAATCTGATGTAACAAGAAGAACATCAGCAGTATGAAATTTACTCTCGAAAGGGAGAGTGTGATCTACCGAATGTGAAATTGAATCGACCACTTGATCAACTAATGGATCATCAACCTAAGTGACACGAGTTTCACTCTCCAATGGAAGAGTGTGATCGACTGTACTTGAATTTAGATCAATCACTCCGTCAGTTGACGGTAGGTTGGGAGAAAGTTTACGGTAACCAGTTGGAAATTCTTGCTGTGGAACAGTAAGGTTTTCCAACAATATTGAGGCTTCATCCATGTGAGGGCAAATGTGAGTTTGATGACTCCCTTTGCATAACTTACAAGGAAACCTAACTTTACCCTTTTTCCCAGGAACCTGACTATCACTGGTTGATGGATCAATGGAAAGTTGATGCGATTTTTCTGACCATACTTCCAAGACCTTTGGAATACCAGGACAATTGACAAGGAAGTGGTCACCCTTACAAAGCCTGCAAGGGTATTTCGGTTTACGATGCATGTCGGAGTTTTCCTCAACACAACTAACACTTACAGTCGTGGTTGGTTGGTTGACTTCTTTCTTATCTTGCTTCTTCTTCTTCTTCTTCTTCTTCCCTTTCTTCTTCTTCTTAGCCTCCTGGTTACTAGCATCAAGGCTTTTACCAGGCGAAGAGGAAGAAATGGAGGAAGAAAAATTAGGCGAAGAAGGTAAAGGGTCAACAGAAGGTTGGTGATGTTGAGATGGTGAACTCTATTGAGGTGAAGCATCTGGTTGAGGTGGAACAATTGGAGTACTTGGGGCCAATGAAGTTGAAAATAACCATATCGGTAAACCTATTGTAAATCCAGGTAATGACAAAGTAGCCATATAAGGAGGACCAACATTTCCAAAGTAAGGAAAAGTACTAGGATTCTCGTTAGGAGGGGTTCCTAGGTTGGTAAATTCCGAAACATTTGCCATTATATTCAACTTCAGTGAATTTTATTAACAATTTAAAACTAAAATTAACAATTCACAATTCACACTTAACAATTAAAATTCACAATTCACACCTATGGTCTCTAAAAGTAAAAACAAACAAATTAACACGCGCTATCAAATCTAGGAGTCAAACCACACACAAACAGTAACCTTCCGGACCGAAAACACTAGTTGGGGATGAAATCCAACATCGCAGAATTCAGTACAGAAGTGGCAGGTGGAACAGTTACCCTGGCAACCTGCTTAATGAATAGACTGGACCAAGTTCCTCCACTTTAACCGTCTCGAGTGAAGTGAACCCCCCAGAAAATCCAAGTGAGTCTAGCCGACGTCTGCTCCAGGTACAGTGGGATCTTCCCTCCATCGTCACCTTGGGTAGAACCCTAAAGATAATAGTCACTAAGGTTACCAACAACAACAAATATACCTGGGGGAACAGTCTACGACCCGATAGCACGCAAGGGCAGAGTAACAAGCTCAATCCCCTTGCCGGCTCCTTGACAATAATCCAAGGTTTACTGACAAGTGACCCCAGGCTCCTCGACAATAATCCGAGGTTTACCGTTTGTAATACATGCGTATCTGGCGTCTTTCCCAATGAAGGAGGATTGATCCCCTCACTGGTTCGGACACGGTCTCGTGCTTCTCCTTTAAGAGGAGCTTTCCCAGAGTACAAATGAAACAGTTGGATTTATCCTACCACAAGATGAGCTACTTGTTTGGTTTTGCTGTCTTGGAGAGTTAATTACTCTCCTACTCCAAGACACTAGCCTAAGCTATGTTGGTGTTTCAGAGCCCTAGAAACGTAAAAATTACTAGATGAATTTTAATTAAGCGCTGTGTTATTAAGGCTGTTATTACTCAAAGGGGTAAATGGATACGAAACCAATGGTGTTATGACCCGACTCAACTGAATGCAATCGAATATGATAATGTAATCTTTTCAATTCGATGAATCCTAACTAAAGTAAGGAGAGAGTTTCCATTCACTTCCAACAATGCAAAAAATTGATGCACTAATTTTATCAAGAAAAACTAATGCAAATCAATTCCAAAACCTTTTATTTTTATTTTTATTTTTGTGTAAATTCAAATCAAAGAAAACTGATCTAAATCTACGATTCATTTTTCAGAATGTAAACTATGCAATTGTAATCTATGCACAATTTACTTGAAAAGTATGCAAATGTAATCTATGCACATTTTTCATTCATATTCTGAAAATGAGAATTCTAATTATGCAAATGTGATCTATGCAAGAGAATTCTCAAACACAAGATGATTCTAATGTAATCTAAGAACCAATCAAGTGCAAGTCGAAAAAATTGGGTGAGTTCCAAAGATCAAAAAATAAAAACACTCAAAGGCGATTAACACTCATACACAATTTAGCCAAAGATGCAAAAACAAGAGCAAAAAGATGCAAAATTGTGAAAAGACTGAGAGAAACCTCCAAGTAATGACGAAAGGAAAACAAATCAAGAATTTCTCAAAAAAGAGACTCAAAACACCCAATTGATAAAAGCTGAGAGCAAGAATGCCAATGAAACAAGCTTAGGTGAAAATTTATGGCAGATAACCAGTGGATCTGGGCAGCAAAGACAAATTAAAAACAAAATCTAAAAGGCAAAAAGAAGAAAATTGAAATTTTCTTAATTTTGACAGGGTACGCAAGCGACCTGTTTGCACAGGTGCGGGTACGCTCTGTGCACAAAGCTACAGTGCGTACAGGTACGCACTGTGCTCAACTCAAAGGCTGCGTACTTCTAGCAAAACAAAGAAAAACTAAAATCTAATTTAACCCTAAGCTAGCCCACCCAAAAACACAGTCAGACAGCCAAAAACCAGAAAACAAATGACTTTTCTCAGATCAAAAGTTGATATAAAGGAAAAAACATTCACATCAATGGATTCCCCAGTGGAGTCGCCATTTTGTCATGCGGAAAAATTCGTTAGTGCGGACACAACCGACCTCCCTAGAAGCAAAAGCTTTCTAGTGACAAACAAGACAAATAAAGCTACTTTTCTCTAAACATGCATTGCAATTACAAGTAATCAGGGGATCTTTAACATACCTCTAATCCAACGCTTTGTAGTAGTCCAGCCTCGCCGATCCGGATGAGCTCCTCCTTCTCTTCGAAACCTGCTTTCACTAACAAGCCAAAAGATTAAATAGCACCTGATAAACTCATAAAACAATACATATCCATCATACAGACCAAGGAGTATATGAAACAAACCATGAATAACAATCTGTTGAGAAAAATAAGTTCATTTGCATTAAAAGGTAACAAAAGAAACCATTACAACCTGAGCCTTGGTGTTGTGCAGGTCCCTCCTAGGGTCCAGCAAGAGTTTTCCTTTACTTTGATTAGCTCACCCACTTCCAAATGAAACAAGAAAGGATGGGAATCTCTCCTCACAAGCTTCTACAAGGAAGTCCTAATTCCAGCAGCATCTACCCTTAGGAATGTTCAGCTTTCAACCTCTCCTCCCTCTGGCCCAATGCCTGTATTTATAGTGCTCAAGAGGAAGTTAATCAGGTCCACCATCAATGGGATAATCCCCTCTTTGGATGGGATAGCTCCTCTCTTGATGGGATAAGTTCCTCTTTCATAGGGGTACATGAACCATCTGGAGGCGCTCAATACACGTCGAACACCCTTCTAGAATGCTCTAGAAATGACCACAAGTAACTTTTTGGAGTGAAACTTGCGCCTTTTGACCTTTACAGGAGTATGCACCCATTGCTTTATAGACCAAACGTACAAGTACGCAGGTATTGTGAACTTGGGGTGCGTACACGCAGGTAAGGCTAAGAGAAACTGTGTACCCAGAGATATATAGATTTTTAATGACTTTCTCTCTTTCTTGGAGTTTGACATGGAGAGCAGAGGTATGAGGCTTGCCAAGGAGGATAGTATGACAGTTGATGGAGCCATACTAACTGCAAATAGTCATGGTGACAAATTTTAGTGTAACAGCCATTCCCACCATTTCCACCTTTCATTGTCCAAGTACATGCTCCCCAACATACGCTGAGTCGCATTATCTAAGATGTGATTCAGTTTGAAATACTACTCCATTTGTGCTATCCATGCCGACGGGTGAGAACCATCAAATTTATGAATATCCAACTTGGGAGGTCGCTGACTGGGTTGTTGGTGGGTGTGCCAAACGTGAGGAGAGTGGCTAGACTCACCCTCATTGTATTCATTGCCATTATACGCCTCCTCGTGGGCTTGCTCCTTGCCCTTCGGGATTAATTGCTGGACCTGGATACATAGTCCGTTAAGCTGATTGGTGAGGGTTTGCATGGATTCTTCAAGTTTGTCCATCCTTTCATTGGCCATCGCTTGGGCTCTAGTTTCTACCATACACCAACCTGATGAACAATTGGGACCGGCTAAAAATTTTTCCCTAATAATTGAATGGTACTGCCGTGCTCAGCTCGTCGTCCTGATTCTGATGGGCTATATCACCAATAAGCGCCCCGAAAGATCTCAGACTTTTTTTTTTTTGAAAACTCCTAATGGAGTTTTACTCCTTGATCAATACTGCAGTCGCCAAATCCTCAAAATGTCAACGCGGCCAAAAGTCCTGCGAAAATTATACCCCGGTATAGGAACCCTTCACAACAACTCCGATCTGGTGGATCTGAGAGATCTGAATGGCGGATCAGATAGCTCTGGGCGGCGGAACAGACTGCTGCTGCGGATCGACTGGTTCTAATAGATCAGAATGACTGATCTGCGAACTCGAGACTGCGGGACTGATGTCTGCTGCTGCTACTGCACTCCTTTGCACAAGCGGATCTGATATAGATGATGTGCGAGCCCCCAATAGAAAAGGGAACTATGGTCTTGAGGAGTGTCAGGTGCTACAGATTGCAATATACATAAGGGTCTGGCAATAGTACTTGGCCCAATGTTTCAGGGCTCTAACTAAGGAGGATCTACCGTACCCTTAGCTGTACAACCCGACTACCCTATCGTACGGGCGAGTAATCTCTCCGAGTGCTGTTCTCGGTGTAGTGTAGCCACAAGACGGCCGACGGTTTATCTATGGTGAGGTTTCAAGGGAGCCTAGGGGGCTTCCGATATACCTAGAGGGTACATGGAAGACAGTCCGTGCGCGGTTCTGTCTAATGCACTACTACTCGAAGGGGTACCCACGGGGGTTACAAGGGATTCCAATAGACGTGACCACCTCTTGTATTTCCTGCGTGCATGCCTCCCCAAATCCACAGGTTTATGCGCTCAACAATAGATCCCATGCTTTAAAGACGTCGGAACACGTCTCTAGCCAAATTTTTTTTTTTTGCTAAGAATTGGAGATCCCACCAGCCCTAGAAAGTGCTTTGATACCACTTGTTATGCTCTTAACCTGCAAAATGATACCCAAATACAGAATATGCGAAGAAAAGATACCCAGAGCACAGAATAGCAATGATTTTATTATTCAGAGAGTAATGTTCACTTGCCTCTTCGAGGGGGCAACCTCCAATAGAGCAGAGCTCGACTACAAAAATAAGACATGATGCTCCTCGCAGGGAGTCTCTATCCTTTATATATGACTCATACATGCAATACCATGGGCCAATACCGTGGGTTTTATTAATACCATCTATCTAATACTACGGCCCATTTGCAACTAACTGTGGTCCCGTCATTAATTGCGGGTTAACCACTTACAAATATTAATATGGGCTTTATTGACTCTTGACTATGATGTGATCCCATGACATAAATAAGGGGGTTAGGGTGGGACCCTAACATATTGTGGAGAAGACAAAATAAATGCTGACAATGACAATAGATATAGCAGAGCCAAATAATATTCATACAACCTATCAATCCATGGAAATCATTTGCAAATTTAATGGATTTTGGCCAAAACCTATGGATCATTTTCAGTGGATTTGTAAGACTTGGACCCCAAACTATGAAGTTCATCTATGCTCCAAGGGCTTCTTCATAGTAAAATTTGAATAATCTAAGATCAAAGAGTATGTTATACAAGAGGGTTCATGGTTTTGGGGTAATGCAGGACTATTTATCACCCCATGGTTCCCAGAATGCGATGCCATATCAATGGTGGTCTCCAAAATTCCAGTGTGGATAAGATTGCACAACTTACCCCTTCATTTCTAGCATAAAAATTTCCCATGAGGAATTGGTAATCTGCTGGGGAGATACATCAATATGGATACACAAACAACAAAAGAAGAAATATATATTTTTTCACAAATTTGCGTAGAGGTAAACCTCAGCGAAGGAATTCCTGATAGTATTCTTCTGACACAAAACAATCACTGTTGGAATCAGTTCTTAGATTATGAAAATACAATATTCAGGTGTCGTTTTTATCTAGAAACTGTAAATTTACAAAATTCATGTCCTTTGACAAAGAAATATCCTAAAAAGAAAAAGAAACCAGCCAAGAAGCCTAAGGGATGACAATTTCCTGCACAACAATCTAATGAAGAAGAGGAAGATGATCCCATAACTGAGGATAAATCAAATCCACAAGATTCTCCAACAAATGAAGGAATCAATTAGGAAGGAAAGGTGGTAAAAAGGCCACAAAATCTAGATGCAGAAGGAGAAGGAAATCAGAGGATCCAAACATCCTTATTACTTTGAGAGCTCAGACTCGGATAAAGAACATACAGGGAAGACAACAGATGACAAAATAATCATTGTAAAGTCCACTCTTGATCAAGGAGGATGGAAAAATTAGAAAAGAAGATGGGTAGAAAATGATGACTAAGTATTTTTTCTTAGTCCCAACTTCTCCTTTCTATTTGTTTTTGGATTTTAGGTGCCAGCTATTCGTTGACATTGCCTCGAAAGATTCATGTACTTTATTTTTCAATTTTTTCTTTTTCTTTTTAAGCATCAATTGTAAGGTTGATCTAAAGTAATTCTTATGGGAATCTTCAAAATGTAATTTTGTTCCTTGATTTTCAAGTTTATTAAAATTACAATTTTCCTTCAAAGAAAAAAAAAACCTTGCAAAGTATTATAGAAATGAGTATATTTAAATAATTGACATTGTATTTAAATAATTGAAATGTTTGGTATATGATATATATCAACAAAAATATAATACTTTCCTTCTTATAGCAGGTATCACTTTTAGTTTGGAATTTATATAGCCTTTTGAAGAAATAAAAAAATGTTGCTAAGAAGAAGTAAATTTGAAAAAGGTATTGAAATGCTTCACTTTGTGCATTTTAGGATTTATATAATCTCCTCAAGAAACGAAAAATTGTTGCTAAAAAGAACTAATTTTGGAAAAGGTCAAATGCTTCACATAGTAAATGGAGACAATATTCCTATGATATGTCAAATTATTTTTAAAAAATTGACAATATTGTATTTTGTTAAGCATTTATAGAAATATATATAAGCACACATCATAACTATATAATACATATTTCACACATACTTGCAATTCAAACACTTTGTATGTGTACTAGATTCACTTTGCACAAGCCATCACTACTAACCAATTTTTTTTACTAACCATTACAAGTAGAGTAATTGAGGCTTATATTTTACTTTGAAATTTTGCACACAAGAATATTCTCACATAGCATAATTAGGAAAGAAGTAAGTGTTCCATCATCCACACATCTTTTTCTTTCTTGCAATGAACAAACATCACAATGTTTAATTAGGGGAATTTTATTAAAGAGTCACAATCCACATATCCACATACTTGCAATTGAAACACTTTGTATGTGCACTAGATTCATCTTGCACACTCCATCACTACTAACCAATTTGGTTTACTAACCATTACAAGTAGATTAATTTCTTATATTTTACTTTAAAATTTTGCACACAAACACATGCTCACTTAGTATAATTAGGAAACTTAAAGGAAGTGGCCGATCATCCACACATCATTTCTTTTCTTGAAAGGAAAAAACATCACATAGTTTAATTAAGGGAATTGTAAATGATTACCACATATCCACATTAGTTCACACTTTATATCCTCACAATTTCACTTCCACAAACACTCACCCCACACTAAGCTCACTTAAACTTTGTATAAAAGGTACCCTCTTTCCGGAATATTTGTACCTAGTTTATTTGATATTATATTTTTTTGCAAACACTAAGTGAAGAAAAACCTTTCTGAAAACAATCTTAACCTGAGCAGACTAAATTCCCATAGGGGACATAAGATAATTTATAGTTCAGGCTAGGACCATGGTGATAGGTAGCACATAAGTGATCACGATTGTTTTTCATATTGAAACATATAAAGTTATCCTTTAGGGAGCTTAAAATACTACATCATCTAGTGACAAATCCGATGCATTGAGAGAAACCCATGAAGGGGGTAAGGCCTAGGTGGAGGATTATCACAGACCTTCATTTTGACTCCTGACATGTGGTAAGGGTTCTGGGTTCAAAAATGACAAACAAAATTTGGGATTCATCCATTCCCACTGTATGCAGGTAACTTAGTGGCTAAATATTGTAGCATATTTCCCTATACGTTGAGGCGTGGGAGCACTTAGACTTGAGGTGATATTTGTCAGGCTACTGGAAGCGTCAACAGCTCTTTCGAGATGTAGCCCTAGTATGTTTGGCCACTATAACCCTCTCCATATCTTGGTTGGTTTTTTGGCTGCTGGAAGCATCACCAGTGACATTTATGACATGGCCCTAATACCCTATTCTAAAATATTCACAAGGCCCAGTTACTACTTGAGCAGAAGGACATTAGGTATTTTTAGGAATTTTTCTCATACACAAAACCTTAGATAAACCTTTTTTGTTGATTGTTTCACACATTAGAATTAAAGGGAAAATTAACCATTTATTTTTCTCTTTGTATTATGTGTGATTCATTTGGTTTTCCCAAAGAAAATGTATGTGTTAAGGTGTGCTTACACATTCAATAGTCTCAGGTGTTGTTGAATTTTTTCCTTTTTGGCCAACATATTTCTTTCTTAGAATAAAATTATTATCATTAGTTACACGTTTCGTACGGATAATATCATATTAAGGTGAATCCTAGATATAATTCACATCATCTTGAAAATTATATTACCTTTCATACATGTTGAATGATTTTACATTTCATCATATTCTAAATCACCCTTTTTGTTGACACAAGGACCGATACTTTTATTTACCTGCTCTCTTCGTCAAACCATATTTCCCTAAGTTCAAGGCCCTTTTCTTTTCATGTTTCAACTTAGAATCCTTGGTCCATGTGACTAGAACCCTAAGGCTTCAAAATTGATTTTTATTGATTGAGGATGAATGCTTTTACATTTCATCATATTCTGAAACACCCTTTTTGTTGATACATGGATCGATACCTTTACTAGTGTACTCTTCTTCGACCCATATTTCCTTGAACTCGAAACCATTTTGTTTTCAAGTTTCAACTTATAATGATCAGTCCATGTCAACTTTTGTTACATAGTTGGCAAATTTCAACTTGTTTTTCATTTAAATTTTCCCTATGGTTTGTGACTAGAACCCTACGGTTTCCAAATTCATTTTTATTTATTGAGGAGGAATGCTTCTACCTTTCAACATATTCTAAATCACACTTTTTATTGACACATGGATCGATACCTTTACTGGTGTGTTTTTCTTTGACCCATCTTTCCCTGACCTCAAAACCATTTTCTTTTCATGTTTCAACTTAGAACCCTTGGTCCATGAAAACTTCTGCTACCTAGCTCCCAAGTCTCAACTTCTTTTTCATTTAACTTTTCCCTAGGGTTTGTGACTAGAATGTTAGGGTTTCTTAATTTATTTTTGTTGAGTGAGGAGGAATAATTTTACCTTTCTTCATAATCTGAATCACCCTTTTTGTTCACACAAGGACCAATACTTTTATTAGTGCGCTCTTCTTCGACCCATATTTCCCTGAGCTAGAATGTAATACCCCTCCATTGCTATAATGGTGGGCAAGTTTTAGACCGAGTTATAGCAAAAAATCTAGGACTGGGGGTAAAGATGTGAATAAATATGTTACTACAGAATAGATAAATGAGATTTATATAATTGGGAACGAGATCCCTAGAAACAAGTTTCTTGCCAAAATAAATTAAAGATAAAAATAACATTAGTAAATGAGATTTTATAATTCTTTCATGAGAAGTATTCTAGAATAAAATTCTGCATAAGCTCAATGGATGGGAGAGAAATATCCATTAATTTGTTTAGCTAGAGAAATATGCTAAGCTTAGAAAATCCTAAAAGTACCACAAGAGAGAAAGGTAGGCTTTTATGGAAAGGCCTAGGCAAAGGGATAAGGAAACCCACAAAAGCGGGACACCACTAAAAGAAGCCTTATCATGAAACAAAGGTATTAAATAGCTATGAAAGGGGTCAACAAGGGGGTGGTTGATGGCCTTTATGGCAAGAGATTCTCAGCTCGGGGGTGAACTGGAGAAAAGAGTTCTAGGTTGCGTGGAGAGCGGGTGTGAAATTCCAAGTGACATAGTCGTAATTCTACTTATCCGAGCAGGTGGGATTCCAAGTATTGATGTACTTACATGAGTAGGTATGAAATTATAATTGTCATTTTGGTGGTTTTATTTACATTAGCAAGTGAGAGTTTCTAAAGCAACATATTGGTGTTTTTTTTCTACATTTCCCGTGATTTTTGTTCAATTTGAATTATGCACAAATGTTATGTCATGAAAATAAAATATGTGATGTGTGATAGGGAAATATGTTTTGAGATTAACATGTTAGTTCCAATTAAATGAAAATTGTATTCTGAAAGTGTGGTTAACTAATTATAAAAAAAAATAAGATAAGGAAATCATAGGATTCCACTAATATATCACACTGGCATGCTGGAATCTTGATGCATGAGAATGTTTACAATAGACTCTTACAGATTATAAAGAAGGGAACCACAATCACACTAATAACAGATTATTCTTATGGAAATTAAGTACTATAGTGTGAAATGAGTTATTTCATCACAGAAATAAACCTAGATTTATTGTTGGCTATAGGATTTCCCATAATCTTTAATTAGGTGCACAAGAATACTAATTCAAATTGTGCTTGAAGACAAAATTTACTGAGGAAATGTACACGATGACTTCAGAATTGTTTGGCTAGCTTGCCTGTTAGCTATATGGGAATTGAAAACTGTTACTAACATGAAGAGTGCATTTATATGATTTAATATATTACAAGAACGCATACCAGTCTCGGATGATGGGATGATCTCGAAATTATTACAAATGAGTATTAGGAGGGGGCACTGGTTTGCACTTTAATAAGACAGTCTAAAAGAATGGTTAGGAAATTTGTTTCCCATCGAAGGTAAACTACTAATTTAAGCAAGGGGAAGAAATAATAATGATACGGTTTGATTCTACAATACCGATAGAAACAGGGGAATAGTTAAATTGAGTGTGTAAGATGGGTGCAATTTTACTATTAAGGGGGAATGCTCTACCTAAAACATAGCCCGATAAGGGAACAATTTCAGTACTAAAACCAGTTAAGTGACTGAATAAGTTATTTAGTAGAGAAATATAGTATTCTTACTGACGGTCGAAAAGAATTAAATGTGAAACAATTCCATTTATCTCGGTCATAAATTCATAAAATCCAAGAACACCACAGAAAAAAATATAGGCGGCTGTGAAAACTAACTCCATCATATATGAGCCAGGATATAGAAATAAAATAAAATTGATACAATAGATAAATGTATCTATTATTTTAGAGATGAAGGATATTCACCATTTAAACAAGACATCAGAGCTCCAAGAAATTTAAAACAAGTAGGCTGAGACATTAGCTACCACTAAACACGCGCTTGAAAATATCCCAGTTAATTCCCAAATTGAGAATAATCAGCACCTACAGGTTGCGGTACACTATGAGAGAGAAAACATATAACATAGTCACTAGAGGTTTAATCCTATCCAAGTGAACGAATTAAAGGAAAACGAAACCCTCCAGTTCATAAAAATATTCTCAAATATGCATTATAATAATCCTTATGAACACCCACGGATGACGTAGCAGGAACTTAAACACAGGAATTGACAACTTAAAGAACTGAATAAATCAACCTGGATGAGGTATGTCCAAGAGAGATTAGGTGAGTTTATGCAAGTCAGGGTGCTCCAATATTTAACAAGAGGAAAGTTCGGTACCTACAAGACGCAATAATAATAAGTAAAATTAACGCATGAATTGAGTAAATAGGGTGGTCATCCAATAGAAAGGAAGGAACACCTCACCCTAGCATCCAAAAACTCTTGTGAAGTGTGAGTGGGTGTAGTGTACCCTCAAGCATCCCTTGTAGAGAAGAATATTCTTGATGCACGACCCATTCGAGCCTAAGAATGGGCATTTGATTTACCGACAGTGGAGGAAGAGTAAGACGGTCATGATGATGTCAATCCCTTGATGATTACTCGAAAGATTTATAGAAGGGGAAAATTCTACGAACCTGCAAAACTGAAACAACAGCAGTGAGGTTGATAGCGTAAACATTTCTACAACTCTCAGAGATAAATAGAGAGATTAAAATGTCGGAAAAAGAGTAAACAATGTAAATCCTAGTTAGTAATTGGTAACATAATAAACCTTAAGAAAATATGTTTTGGCCAAACCTTAGGAACACACCAAGATTTATAAAGATCGAGAGTGACCTACCGCCACTTTAGGAAGATGAAGCTACCACAGTAAGCGGTTTGCACATCCAAAACCCTTAGTGTTACACGGAGCCAAGATGGAATGCCTATTATGAAACCAGCTCACAAAAATATAGAAAAGATAGATCAACGACTTCAAAATCAGCCTCTTCGAGGGGGAAACCTCATTTACATTACACAAATGAACAATTCTTGGATGATACAAATGACTAAACCTCCTTTCTATCTATAGGAGTCTAAGGGGTCACAATAAAATCAAATCCAACATAACAATATTAATATAAGGGTACAACAATAACAATAGTTGGCTTCTATGGGGCACACTAATAACAATATGGGCATAATAGGGGCACAATAATAACAATAAGGGCTACAATGAAAATAGTAATGGGGGAATCACCAGTATTATATGGACCTAACATGCCCCTCTCCTTCAAAAAAGTGTTGTCGTCAATGCTTGAGTAGTTCTGGATGCTTCTGTATAAAATTCTCATCCTCCCATGTGGAATCTTCAAAGAGTAAGTTCTTCCACTTGATGAAGTACTCTAAAATTGATCGATTTAATAGTTGTTGAGTTCTTGTTTCTGTGAATTCTTTAGGTTCAAATATGATTTTTCCTTCCTAGCCAAGTTATGGAAATATTGTTTGAACTAGGAGTTTGTCACTTATAACCTTCTTTAAACGTGAAACATGGAAAACTAGGTGCACTCGGTGTTGAGCCTCAAAATTACTCTTTCCCTAGCAACTCTTCTCATTCCTTTTTGTTTGTTTTTCCATAAGAAAGATGCATTCTCATCACTAAGAACTGGTATATACTGTCTTGAGGAGGACATTTAGTGATTTACATGTTATGCTTTTTATGTTTTGTTGTTTGAATAAATTTTTGTAATTAGCTATGGAACGCATCCTATTCTGTAGCTAACTAGTTGTTCCACAACTACCTCCATGATTTAATAGGTTCTAGGTGTCAGAAGGAGAAAATAGCCACATGAGCAGCTTTGAAATCATCATAGCATGGACCCTGTCCTATTCATTTAGCCCAGGTCGACAAAGATGATGGCATAAGACTACAGTCAATGGATAAGTCAAACGCAAAGAGACAGAGAGCAACATGACTCTGTTTCATGGTTAATTAATATGTTTCACAGTGATGGGAAGTGTTATCTGGAGAAACTACCTATACCTACGGAATCTAACAGCCACCTGTACAAACAAATC
Organism: Pinus tabuliformis; assembly: GCA_031772625.1. Taxonomy (NCBI): domain Eukaryota; kingdom Viridiplantae; phylum Streptophyta; class Pinopsida; order Pinales; family Pinaceae; genus Pinus; species Pinus tabuliformis. Next base: position 476,877,237 of record CM062815.1, read on the forward strand.
CAACAGCCACCATGTCTTGGATTTACTTCTCTAGCAGTCGAGGAAGAAATTATGCCTATATATCTTCTATGTGCTTGGTTGTAGCATGTTTTTATCCACAAACAGTTATATGATTTTTCTTATAAATACATGTGTAAAGGACTGAAGAAGTTAGTAGTAGTTTTAATGTGAAATCGCAGTTTTAGACTTTGTAATTTTTGGGCGTTTTGTGTCCCTGTTTTAATATGAGAAGGCCACATGTTTTTATGAACATCTGAAGGAGTTTTCTTGGATTTGTTTGAGCAAGCATAGCCTAATCAGTTGCAGAGTGCCCCTGCACTGAAGAAGGTTTTATTTTATTTATTTTTATTCTTCTTGTTAACTGTAAATTCATCATCTTCTTTCTAAAACAATGTTTATAATCATTTTCTTTCTAACAATGTTTATAGTGCAATTTCTATCATTTTCTTACTAACAGTGTTTATAATTTAGATCAGTTTCCATTAGCTTGATTTCTTCTTAGTTCTTATCAGTAGTTTAGAAGATAGAACTTAATAGCGTAGCCTTGTTTCTTCAATTAGGAACTAACCTTGTTTCAGGATGAGAGTAGGATTGAAGAATGATAAGGATACATTGTTGGATAGTTTACTTCATTCACTATTTTGCTAGTTTAGATTCTCAATTAAACTGATCAGTTTCATTTACTGTGGTGTTAATGAATTCTTATGGAAAACCCTTCAAGTTGATAATTCATCCTTAACTAAGTGGTTGAACATTTCATCTATGCAATGAGTTATTTCTACATCTTTGTATTTTCTTTATCTTAGATTAATGAAGTACATAATTACTTAAATGTCATCCCAAGGAGACTTTCTCCCAAAATTGAGAGGCAAAGTAACCAAGTATTTCATTTGGTTTTATTTCTGTAATTAGTTAGACATCAATTGAAAATTTCACTTTCATTTTTAATTCATGATTTGGAAATAATGGTAAAATATGAATAGAAACTTTGTTTTCATTTCCTTCTTAGCTTTGTTTCCATATCTTTCTTAGCTCTATTTTCATTTTTAGATTTTGAGCAGTCTTTAAGAAAGTTAGATTTAGTTTTGATAATTTACATTGTAAATCATTAGGAATTAAAAGACCAAAAACCCCCAAAACAACATAAAATACAAAACAATGAAGTAATAAGGGTTAACTAGCACATACAGTGCACTACACTTCATCAGCTTACGATACTCGGATTGATAGTTTATGTAGAGCAATTTAGGACACTAAATTGACCAAACACTCGGGAAGTTGCAGGAAGCTCCAATTTGTATGCCATAGTACCAATCTTTCGCAACACCTTGTGTAGACCATAATACTTTGGTGATAATTTATTATCCTTCTTAGCTTTTTTGAGGGACACTTGTTTATATGGTTGTAGCTATAGGAATACCCAGTCACCTACATCAAAACTTCTTTTGCTGCGATGTTGATTTGCCTGTTGTTTCATTCTATTCTGCGCCAAAGTGAGGTTATCCTTTAAGAGTTGGAGAACTTGTTATTGATGGTTGACGTGATCTTCCACTGCTTGAACCTTAGAATTTTCTCTTAAATATGATGTGATGGATGGTGCATGCTATCCATAAAGTTCCATAAATGGGGTCATTGTTTTTGCAGTAATGAAGGAAGTGTTATACCACCATTCAGCCAGAGGCAACCATTTGACCCATTGTGTCTGTTTATCAAAGACAAAGAAACGAAGATATCCTTCCAAACATTTGTTTACTATATTAGTTTTCCCATCAGATTGAGGATGATAAGATGAGCTATGAGCTAACTGAGTACCGAGACAAGAAAATAATTATGTCCAAAAATTTCTAGTGAAAATGGGATCTCTCTCGCTTATAATAATCTTTAGGTTTCCATGTAGCTTTCGAATTGTTTCCATAAATGTAGTAGAAATTGTACTGGCTTTAAATTGATGAGATAATGCACGAAAGTGTGCATACTTGGTAAGTGTGTCAACTACCACCATGATGACACTCTTTCCTTCAGACTTGGGTAAACCTGTGATAAAATCCATTGAAACCTCCTCCCAACGTTGACTTGGAATGGATAAATGTTGTAATAGACCTGGGGTCTTAATCGTTTCAACTTTATTTTGTTGGAAAGCCAAAAATTCCTCCACAAAATTTTGAATATCTGATTTAAGGCCATCCCAAAAAAATTCCTTCTTATGCCTATGGTAAGTTTTTAAAAATCCTAAGTGCTCTCCTAAGGGAGAAGTGTGCAATTTCATAAGAATCTTTTGTTTGAATTGGGAATTCTTACATAGGTATAAGCAATCTTTGTACGATAACGAATCTTTTTTCTAGCTAAATGTATCATATGTACTAGGATCTTGTTGTAACTTTTGAATGGGTTCCCACACTTCTTCGTCATTATTCCATTCATCCCTTGCTTTTTTTATCCAATCTAGTTGGATAATAGAAATTGTGCAAAGCAATGCTTCCACATCCTCATCCTTTCTTGAGAGTGCATCTGCCACAACATTTTTCTTCCCTTTTTTTGTGGATGAATTCAAATTCATAACCCAACATCTTTGTGACCCATTTTTGTTGCTCTTTTGAAGACAATCTTTGTTCTAAAAAGTATTTAAGACTATCATGATCTATTTTTACCTTGAAGTGTCTTCCCATTAGGTAGATTCACCATTTCTTAAGTGCATGTAGTATTACCAACATTTCCTTCTCATAAATAGCTTTGTGTAAATAATTTCATTTGATTGCATGAATTTTGAAAGAAATGTGTCTTTCTTCTTGCATTAAAACAACACCAATTCCATTTCTTGAGTCATCACATTCCACAATAAAGGTTTTTGTGAAGTCCAGCGTAGCTAAGACCGGTGCTTGGCACATTTCCTCTATAAGATGTTCAAAGGCCTTTGTTGCTTCTGGAGTCCACGAAAATGCATCTTTCTTCAATAATGTTGTTAAAGGTGCTACTATTCTCCCATAATTCTTAACAAACTTGCGATAATACCCTATCAACCTGAGAAATCCTCGAAGATTCTTTATGGATGTGGGGATTTTCCATTTCTTAATGGCTTTAATTTTGCTAAGGTGTACCTTAATACCTTCATGAGATGCAATATGACCCATATATTCCACCTCTTGTACTCCAAAGAAACATTTGGAGCTTTTTGCATATAATTGTTTCTCCTCCAATAGTTTGAGCACCTTGTCAACATGTTGAACATGATCCTTCCAAGACTTGTTGTATATTAGTATATCATCAAAATTTTCTAAGAAAGGGTTTGAAAATGGAATTCATCAAACCTTGAAATGTAGAAGGTGCATTGGCAAGGCCAAAAGGAATGACAAAAACTTCATAATAACCCTCATGAGTTCTAAATGATGTTTTCAGAATGTCTTCGATCTTCATTCTGATTTGATGATATCTTGATGAAGATCCAACTTGGTGAAGTACATTGATCCATGCAATTCATCCAATAATTCATCAATGACAGGAATGGGAAATTTATCTTTAATAATGAGCTTGTTTATCTCCCTATAATCCGGACATGCCATGATCCATCCTTCTTCTACACCAATACCACTGGAGTAGAGAAAGAACTTTGACTAGGTTGAATTATACTAGCCTCTAGCATTTTTGCAACCATACGTTCAATTTCACTCTTTCGGGCATAGGGATATCTGTAAGGCCTGATGTTTGGAGGAACACTTCCTGGAATCAAATGAATATCATGATCATGATCACGAATAGGTGGGAGGCCTTTGGGAGTCTCAAATACCTTGGAATGATTGTCCAAGACTTTTTGGAGATCTGGAGAAATAGATGATTTTGATGTGGGAACCTATAACGAACATAATTATGAAATTATGCCTCATTGTTCTTTCTTTAGAGTCTTTGTCATTTCGTTAGAGATGATTATCTTTCATGGGTTCCCTGCAATACCCATTAATTCAACTTCCTTTCCTTCCGAACAAAATTTCATGAAAATTAAAATCTATTGCACCCAAGGATTGTAGCCATTGGACTCCTAGTACAACATCAGCACCACCCATTGGAATGGAAATCATTGGGCTATTCAATACATATTCTCCCATGGATAGCTTGATATTATGGCACTTTCCAGAGAAATTTATGGTTCCTCCACTTGCAAACATCACTTGACACTCTAGTGTTGGATATAAGAAGTAATTCAATTCCTTCGCTATCTTACAACGAATAAAATTATGGGTACTTCTTGAATCAATCAGCACTATTACCTTTTTCTTCTTGATATGTCCTTCTATCTTGATATTTTGAGGAGTGGTAATTCTAGCCAATGCATTACAAGATATGATCGGATTCATTTCTTCTTTCTCTAAGGTTTGTTCCTAGTGTATAGCCTCTTCTTTTGATGTTTGTTGTTCCTTTTCTTCCTCCTCTTCACAATCCATATAAAATAATTTCTTCTCAGCACACTTATGACCTTTAGTGTATTTTCTATCACAACTGTAACACAACCCTTTTGATGTTTTTTCTTCCAATTGTTGTGGTGTCAACCTTGTAGGTTGTGGAAGGCTAGGGGCAATAAAAATTCCATATTTATAGTTTTGAGTGGTAGGCTTCCTGGTTGCCATAATTTTTCTTTCCATTTTTCTTACCAATGTGAATGCCTTCTCTAATGAATCAGGTTCCCAAAGGTGAACCTCATGTTGGATGGTATCCTTTAAAGTCCCCATGAACACATCAATCTTATGCTCCCCTGGAATATATTTTACTCTTATATTCAATTTTTGGATGTCCTCAATGTGCCCCATCATTGAACCCTTTTGTTTGAGATTTATCAATTGGCTAAAAAAAGTGTTGCTTTTTGTATCCTCATAATGTGTTATCATTTCTTTCGTAAAAATTAAGTGACAATTTGTTTATGAGAGAAAAGCCATTGATACTGTACAAACTAATTTAGTTCCAAGTATAAAGTTGTAATGCATACCTTTTGTGTGTTTTTCACATTATGGAGATCGAAATATTGATGCATCTATAGTATCCATGTTACGGGGTCCTTGCCATCAAACTTCATCATATCGATCTTTGGAACACAGAGGTTCTTAAATCCAATGTTGGAGTCTATGAAATCATGATTAACATTTCTTTTGTTCTCATCATGAGTTTCCTTTACTAGCCTTTCACCTCTAGTAAACATTTCTTGTAGCAACTTTGTCAAATATGTCTTCAAATATTCCATTTTTCTTTCCACGTGATTCATCTTAGCTTCCACGCCTTCCTTTAAACCATCCATCTTAGATTCCATACCTTTCTTTAAACCATCAATCTTATCTTCCATGCCACCCATCTTAGCTTCCATGCATATATTCAAACCATCCATTTTAGCTTCTATTACTTTTTGTGAGAGTGAATTTTGTTGCACTTGGTCTCATAATTTTGATATATCATGTTTCATTTCTTCCTCTTCTTCATGATTCATGGTAGAGATTTCAAGTTGCTTACTAGGTGTTTGCATTTTCTTTCTTAGGGGCATCAATTAATGATAAGTATGCTTCACTATTCCCTTTGAATTCCTTCAAACTAGTTTTTCAAATGAAACTTATTCAAAATTTTAAACAAAACTACACATCTTTTTTCACTTTGTAGGAGCTCGATATTGAATCTGATGTATCTCTGAAATTTCGGATTTCCAAGGTATGAAATACTGAACTATGGTAGCCCTTTGAGTCCTCTTTTTAATGCCACCAGTCTGATCGAAATTAAATTCTCTAAGAAAGAGTTATGCCCAATCTCCCAAGATAACTTGATTATACACTTTTTTAGTAGAATGAACTTGTACAAAGTTCCACGTGTCACATTTTCAACCTTCGGACCTAAAAGCGATGCAAAGAAAACTACAGTCCATTATATTTCTATAAATTCTTACCAAATTTCGATCCGATACTTAGAGAGAACGTTATGACGATTTTTCCAAGGTCACTTGTTTGCGATGTAATTCGAGATCCTCCAAAAACCCTAACTTCCTTAGATCATATCTCTGAAAGCATAGTGAGACAAGATCTAAAATTTTGATTCGAGGATCATTGAGATTTCATTTCAAATGGGTTTTATTTTTAGTTTCTGAAACATCGCAGAAAAAATGTTATAGCGAAAATTTCTTGATGACTTGTTTGGAGCTGCGAAACCCTAGAATCCAAAGCTCTAATACCAAATGTTATGGAACCAACTCACAAAAAGATAGAAAAGATATATCACTGACTTCAAAATCAGCCTCTTCGAGGGGGAATCCTCCTTTACATTACACAAATGAACAATACTTGGATAATACAAATGACTAAAGCTCCTTTATATATACAAGAGTCTACGGGGTCACAATATAATCAAAGGCGACATAACAATAATAATATAAGGGAAAAACAATAACAACAGTGAGATTCTATAAGGCACACTAATAAAAATATGGGGACAATAGGGGAAAAATAATAAAAATCAGGGATACAATGATAATAGTACTGGGGGAATCACTAGTACTATAAGGACCTAACAATTATGATCATGCATAGACATGACTGCCAAAATCTAGTTGAAAATTTTAAATGAAATGTCATGTACCATACTAGAACTACACCTTAAGCCCTTTAGCATGCAGGATGAAAATGGGAGCCTCCATTTCCAGAAACCCTTGTACCAATAAGAAGAAGAAACCTTGCCACATCGTCCCACTGCGAAATGAAATTAATATGAAGAATCAAAATCATGTTTTTAGAATTGGTAACTAATAAAACAAAAAAAAATACCCATGAGTATAAGGGAATCAGGTGTGCCTCTAGATATGCATTTTCCTCTTAAGGAATGGACTATGCCAAGATATGTGTGTTTGGAGAGTTCACCCAAATTGTGAGTTTAGTAGAGAAAAAACTCTATCGTAAAATCCAAATGTTCAACGAAATCCATCCAAAATGATAAGATGTATATACTTGGAAGGCACTGATAGCCACATATAGTGCATGCCTATGGGTCTTGTTCCTTTATATGACCCCTGTACCTAATTGGAGGGAAATTTTTCAGAGAAGGAACATAGGGAAAAGTGATGGTGCCACCAGGTGGAGGGGCTATAGAAAAAAGGATGCATAAAATTAGGTGTTAGGGTTAAAACCAGTTTAGCATTATAATAGTTAATCATGATCTTCAATGTTGATCTCCTCATTAGTCATTCAATTGTCATCCCCGTACACTCCATTGCCATCGTGGTTGTCATGTGGTTCCCATGTGACAAGAGAAAGCGTGGTAGATCCTGGTGTAAGGTTAATCCCTCAAGCTGTGCGACATAAGCTACCTGGGGATTGAGAAAGGGGTATTAAATGTGTACCTACCTTGGTACATCTCGGGTTAGAGGGTATAGTTAAATGATGGAAAATATAATCTATGAAAATGAATAGTGTCATGTATAGGAGGGCGATAAGAAAAAAAACAGTGAAACTGATTATGCTACAATTTCACACCTTACATCTTGTAGCACTTATTGAGTGATAGGGGAGGTTCTTCCTATGCATAGATTGATACATCATACTAAACCGATAACTAAGATAAAAGAGAATGTAGGTGGGTATATAATAAAATAATTCTTATATAGACAATGGTAACAATATTCACATGGAGAAGTAGATAAGGTAGATGTAACATCAAACGGAAGAAGAAAAATAAATTAATCACTCAGGTGGAGACATGACAGGTAGTGTCAGAGCCTAGGCTCAACCCTCAGGCCTAATGGGCATCATTGTAAGCCTGGAAAATATGGAGTTTCAGTTCACCATGGAAATGTTTTCCGTCACTTTTTTGATAAGGGCGATAGAAGGTACCCTTCAGAAGTAAATAATTGTTCCAATAATAAAATTTGTTCAATAAAACAATGGCATTTAGCATCCTACATAATAGGCATGGTTGTAAATGCTCTCTTCGAAGTAAAAGCATGAGATGTAACGACAGGCCACCAAGCTCAAACAAACTTCCTGTTGTAATTATTGGCCATTACAATCCATGACTTCTACCCTATGAGAAGTGTGATTCTCAGATGAAAACAACTAAAAGATAAACTAATCCAATATCTGAGTCAAAATAGTAGTTGTTGTTTACCAATGAGAATTAGAATTACAATGAACATAAATGCATGAAATGAAGCACCATCATGGGGGGTAAGAGATTACAAAATAAACTAGGAAAAAAAAATTCAAGATAAAGCACCTAGGGTCTCTGGCCTTATGGTCACAAATGAGTGATTGGTTTTCGTGTGGGGATTGGCCCTATTTTGATCTGGCTTGAACAACATTCCTGAGACACAGGGCACACACAAGCTTCGTTGTGATGATGTGTTGTATTCCTAGCTTCATCATAAAATCATGGAGGGCTTCCATTTGTGAACAATTAGTCATGTTGGCCAATCGAGATGAGGTTTTCTCAGTCATTTCCAAATCAAGAGAACTAGCCCTTTAGAGTCCACACTTGAAGACTGATTCATGTGATCATCCAATAAGAGGGAATTGGTATTATCAAACAATATCCCATCAGATCTGTCATTTCTAGAGGCATGATGAGCAGAAGCTTCATCTCTTTTCTCTGCCTTCAATAAGTATTCAAGTGACATAGGACCATTATTCTACCTTGGAGTTAAAGGCACAACCTGAAGTACTTCCATGTTGTCACCTTCATGAACTTTTTGGTGTTCTTGCAATAATACCCACCCGCAAGATTTTAGTAGTTTCTTCTGAATGAATGTTGTTGCTGGCATGTTGTGCTCTGAGATCGGATCGGATATTGATGAGGTTTCCAAGTGTGGTGCTTTTATCAGGAAGAATGATAAAGAATACTGTCATCAGGCGAGACCAAAATTTTAAAAAAGAAAATACCATATAAAAAAATAAAAAATTAGAATAGTACTTCTAATGGTTGGACTTGCACATACTTGGAATTTAAGCGGAAATTAATGAATTAGATCTTGGACACCACAAACTATATGAAATTAAATCATGCAAGAAAAAAGGGATTCCACCATAAATGTAACATTCCATCATTCATACATTTTTTATGACCCTTAGTGTGATCTGGAGGGTTCATGGTTAATGTCATTTTCTCCTCAAGCATATGGAACTAGGGAAAATTTTAAGAACCCCCCCAAATTTATAAATATAATAAATGGGCGAATCTCCATGGTATATAGGAAAAATGGAAGGCGATTTTATCAATAATATAATATGTATATATAATTTTTTGGCGAATCTCTCACTAGGCATGGCGAATATTTTACTCAATTATAAAATCTTGTAAGATCTTGGCGAGTCTTTCACTAAATAATAGAACTTTGTAAAGTCCTAGTGAATCTTAGCATAGGCTACATGCTGGTTTAATTCCCCCATTTAAATAGGCTACATTCGAGGTGAATACCATGGGTCAATACCATGTGCCATTTTGGTGAATACCATGGGTCAATACCATGTGCCATTTTTATTTTTATTAATTCTAATATTAGGGTTAATAATGGTTTTTTGCATGGTATTAATAACAATCTAGTCCATGGTATTTGTCCCATAGTATTTTGGCCATAGGTTTCACCTAAATATAACCCATTTTTTGAGTGTTCGTAAATATAAGGTGACTTATGGAGTAAATATAAAAAAATGTTTTATTTGTAATGTTTTATTTGTTTACCATATATTTTTATTAATTTACCATACCTCTTTTACAAATATGGTATTTGGCCCATAGGATTCACTTAAATAAAACCTCTTTCTTGAGCCTTCATAAATAGAACGAGGGTTATGGACTAAATATAAAAAGACGTTTTATTTATTTACCATACCTCCACTTTACTTATATTTTTATTTGTTTACACCCTTACATGTATATAAGGTGACTTATGGAGTAAATATAAAAAATGTTTTATTTATTTACCATACCTCTCATTTATTTATATTTTTATTAATTTACCATACCTCTTTTATAAATATGGTATTTGGTCCATAGGATTCACTTAAATAAAACCTATTCTTGAAAATGGGCGAATGAATTCACTTAAATAAAACCTATTCTCGAAAATGGGCGAATGGAAGGTTGTAAGTCCTAATTTCAAGGGCTAAATTTACCTTTTTTACCCTCTCCCTTAAAATAAGGTGGGCTATTTGAGGTGATTTGTAAAAATGTACTATGATACAAAATATTCGCCCACTAAAAATTTAAAACCCCTTAATTTCGCCAAAGGGCGAACATTCGCCCCTAAAATTATCCTTGTATGGAACAAATTAAAAGTTAGATGCATAAAGATTTCTTGTTCAATGCCTTAGATTAAGAATAATTTCACAAAAATTGCAAACAAAGGTGTCTTATTTTATGTGTAGAATTCAAATGTTTTCCATGATTGAGAAGTTGGAAATCTAGCCTCAGTAAATTTGTGGAGAATTATTTCCATCGTGATATTTCATGGCTAAAATAGAAAATCTTCTTTAAAAAAAAATAGTTCATTACAATTATCATTTGCAGTAATGCACCTTCTATGGACAAAAAATTGTTTCTATTGTGAGCATTCAATTCTAGCACTCAACATATCAGGTTATCCAACACAAGCTCATGAGTATAAGTTATAACCCGTTCTCACTTTCTATATGCCTTTGTTAAAAGGAAATGAGGTCAAATTCTTTTCATTGGCTATAGAAACTCATCACAAGAAATCTTGAAGATGGTAGTGAGAGGATTGGCAGATAAGGAGAGGAATGTTGACTTTTGCAATCTAGCACTCAATCTAAGATCATCCAAGAGGTAAAACACAAAATAACATCCATTTAATCTAAGAGTTCTTAACTTATCCATCCATGTATATTAGATCACTTTATTCATAATGCCTTATAGTAACATGAACGGATGTAGATGAAGGCCTCGAGAGAGATTCACCTATATGACAGATGCAAAGCACATAGTGCCCAAGATAAAATTGAAGTGTTTGACAATTGTAACTTTATTGCACCTATTTCTCTAATAGTCATAACTATATTTATTTTTGGTCAAAAGTGTTTATCGTATCTAGTTAGTACTAAAAAATTATCTTTTAGTATACTCTGTTATTTGCAAATCTAACCAATAAAATTAGGGGTTATTGTACCAAGCGAGATTCCTTTATTTATTTTGAGTTCTAGAAACTTTGCCAATTTTGTTAGTTAAATCTTTATAAGGTCACATGCCCTTTTACCCTGATCCTAGTGCCATGGAGAAATGTTGAAATGGATATGCACCAACAAGATTGCATAATTACCAACTAATATCTTTGGTTTTATCCCAAAGGACTGACCCCGTTGCTTAAAAGAAGCTAAAATAGTAGTTGCACAAGCGATCAAGTTATAATTTAAGCATGACTAGAGGCTTGGTCACAAGTCCATCTAGAACAGGGTTATGGTAAGCTATTTTCTTACATGTACACCTAAAACCTCATTCATAACCAAGAAGTTTGGTCAACTAAATGAGATTTTAGAATAGGGCAGGGAAACACATGAGTAATATGAGCAGAATGAGATAGTGTAGCAACGTAAACTACAATACTGGTAACATAATAAAACTAAATTACAATACTAGTAATCCAGGAAAACTAAGTAAGTATGAAGGCACTAGAAGATAGTGCAAAAATGAGGATGAAATTATCTGCTTAAACTGGAATCAATAAGTAGATTTATGTTAGAACAATGGGAAGAATTAATGGACCAAAAATAACCATGAATTGGCAACTATAACAATGCCACTAAATGTACTAGGAAGGTATAACAAATCAACATGGTATCCTAATTGAATGGAAATATTGAAGGAAAATTTGATGCAAGGTACCATTAAGCCATGGAAGGGAATCTACATATGTATTGTAGAAATATATATATATATACACACACACACAAGAAAGTCTAGAATAGATGAAAATCAAGAATGATAAGGTACTCCTTAGGTATCTATATTGATAATGTTCTCATACTTCCATTGATTTGTGGAAAGGAATGGTAATATATAATAAACCGATCACTGTGCAATGGTAGTAGTAAGATAGGTACATTGAAATATGCATGATAAATGTATATAAAATTACCAAGGTATCAAATTTATGAAATCAAAATAAAACAATATAGGCAGTGTGGTAACTAGTGATCCATGATGTAAGCAGTACAAGAGGAAGAGTGAAATTCCTACTCTAAATACCATAAGAGATTACACCTAAATATAAATGTGTATAAAGGATTAACAAAAAATTTCAGCGTTGACTTGGTGTCATGTTAATTATACTAACATTGTTTGAAAGCATGTGGATACTGTGACTGGTGCATGGAGACATGACAAACATGCATACAACTATATTGGAGGAAAAAGGATTCCCTCCTATGACTTAAAAGCAATGAAATTGAGAATCATGAGTCATAGTTAAATTGCGGGCAAGATTAGACCTATAGTTGCTCAAATAGCAGTATCATTAAATTAAAGTTAGGATATATATATATATCTATATATATATATATATATATATATATATATATATATATATATATATATATATATATATATATATATATATATATATATATATTTGTAAACTAGTATGTAGAAGAATGCATCTAATGTCTCTCACACAATGGATTGAAACAAATTTTATAGGTAGCCTTTAAAGGATATTTTTTGGTAGAACTCCTCTGTACAAAGATACTTGCAGGTAGAACTCCTTTGTACTCTAGATCTGGGGAGAGATCTAGTTTTAGTGACAATGTAATGGGAACCTATAATTTTAGAAGTGGGTACTTGCAAACGAGGAAATAAATTATAAAATGTGTATCGAGGAGGGAATAAAAGTATATGACTATGGAATACACACCAACGATGGTGCGAATTTAAGGGGGGAGAATGTAATACCGCTCAATTGCGATCATGTTGGGCAAGTTTTAGACCGAGTTATAGTAGAAAAGCTAGGACTGGGGGTAAAAATGTGAGTAAATATGTTACTACCAAATAGATAGATGAGATGTATATAATTGGGAATGAGACACATAGAAACAAGTTTCTTGCCAAAATAAATTAAAGATAAAAATCTCATTAATAAATGATATTTGATAATTATTTCATGATAAGTATTCTAGAATAAAATTCTAGATAAGATTAATGGATGGGAGAGACAGATCCATTAAGTTTCTTAGTTGGAGAAAGATGTTAAGCTTAGAAAATCCTAAAAGCACCATGGGAGAGAAAGGTGGGCTTTATGTTAAAGCCTAGGAAATGGGATAAGGAAGCCCACAAAAGTGGGATGCCGCTAAAGGAAACATTATCATGAAACAAAGGTATTAAATACCTATGAAAGGGATGAACAAGGGGGTGGTTGATGGCCTGGATGACAAGATATGCTCAGCTCATGGTTTAGCTTGAGGAAATAGTTCTAGGTTGGGTGGAGAGTGGGTGTGAATTTCCAAGTGACATACTAGTGACATACTGGTAGTTCTACTTATTCGAGCTGGTATTAAATTCCAATTGTCATTTTGATGGTTTTATTTACATTAGCGGGTTTTAATTTCTCAAGCAATATATTACTTATTTTTATCTACATTTCCTTTTATTTTTGTCTGATTTGAATTATGTACAAATGTTATGTCATTGGAATAAAATATGTGATGCCTGATAGGGAAATCTATTGAGATTAACAAGTTAGTTCCAATAAAATGCATATTATATTCTGAAAGTGTGGTCATCTAATGATAAAAAAAATAAGATAAGGAAATCGTAGGATTCCACTAATATAGCACAATGGCATGTGGGAATATCAATCCCTGAGAATGTAGACAATATAATCTTACATATTATAAAGAAGGGAACCAAACTAACACTAGTAGTAGATTACTCTTGTGGAAATTAAGTTCTATAGCATGAAATGAGCTATTTCATCATGGAAAGTAACCTAGATTTATTGTTGGCTATAGGATTTCCCATAACATTTAACTAGGTGCACAAGAATACTAATTAACATTGCACTTGAAGACGAAAGTTTACCAAGGAAATCTACTGGGTGACTCAGAATTGTTTGGCTAGGTTGCATGCTTGTTGTATGGGAATTGCAAACTGTTACTGATAGGATGAGTACATTTATATGATTTAATGTCTTATGAGAACGCATGCCAGTCTCAGACAATAGGATGAGTTCGAAATTGTTACAAATGAGTATTAGGAGTGGAGATGGTTTGCACTTAAACAACATGATTTGAGAGAAAGGTTAGGAAATTTGTTTCCCAATGAAGGTAAATTGTTAATTAAAGTGAGGGGAAGAAATAAAAATGATATGGTTTGATTCTAAAATACCGATAGAAACAGAGGAACAGTTAAATTGAGTGCGCAAGATAGCTACAATTTTACTATTATGGGGGAATGCTCTAGATAAAACATAGCCCGATAAGGGAACAATTTCATTACTAGCACCACTTAGGCGATGAAATGATTTATTTAGTAAAGAAATCTAGTATTCCTAGTATCGGTGGAAAATAATAAAAGGTGAAACAATTGCATTTATCTCAGTCAAATTCATAAAATCCAGGAAGACCACAGAAGAAAAATATAGGTGCTTATGAAAACCAACTCCATCATATATGAGTCAAGCAACTAAAATAAAATAAAATTGGTGCAACAGATATAGGTATGTATTATTTTAGAGATCAAGGATATCCATCATTTAAACTAGATATCGGAGCTCAAAGAAATTTAAAACAAGAAGGGTGAGACATTAAATACCAGTAAACACATGCTTGAAAATATCTTAGTTAATTCCCAAATTGAGAATAATCAGCGTCTATAGGTCATGGTACATTATGAGAGAGAAACCGTGTTGAGGAAAATTAATTACCTATCATTTAATTGTCAACCTGGGGGTTTCATAAAACTTGCAAAGCATGCGGGCACTGTATATGCTAGAAATTAACTTCCAATGTAGATCAATCTAACTATGAAACTAAATAAAAATAAGCAAAATCCACCTATTCTAATTCAACAATCAATTCAAAATAAATTATAGTACAATTATAGTATATTGTGCGGAATTGAAATCTTAGTCTTTCACACATGCAGGAATTGAAATCTTAATCTATCACATTTGAAAGAATTGAAATTGCATGAAATCAAATCTACTCTAAGGGATCATGTGTGCATTATCAAATCAGGATCCTATGAAATGAATAATCAAAACCATATGACATGAAATGAAAGAAAAAAAAATAATTTTTAACCTCTCACGTAGGAAAAGATATAAAAGAAAATAAAAACAATCGCTCTTAACCCATAGATAGGAAAGAAAATAAAAACAATCACTCTTAACCTATAGATACGAAAGGAAATAAAAACAATAACTCTTAACCTCTCACACAGGAAAAGATATGAAAGAAATAAATTGTTAGGAAACCGGATCACAAAAACATAGAAAATATAGATTAACGCCTTCAAATTTAGCCTCTTCGAGGGGGAAACCTCCTTTATATTACACAAATGAAGAATTCTTGGATGATACAAATGACTAAACCTCCCTTCTATATATAGGAGTCTAAGGGGTCACAATATAACCAAGCCGACATAACAAATAACATAAGGACACAAAAATAACAATAGCAGGTTTCTATGGGGCATACTAATAACAATGTGGGGACAATAGGGGCACAATAATAACAATAAGGGATATAATGACAATAGTAATGGGGGAATCACTAGTATTATAGGGGCCTAACATGCCCCTCTCCTTCCGAAAAGCATTGTCCTCAATGCTTGAGTAGCTTTGCATGCTTCTGTATAAAATTCTCATCCTCCCATGTGGCATCTTCAGCGGATAAGTTCTTCCACTTGATGAGATACTCTGAAATTGATCAATTTCATAGCTATCGAGTTCTTGTTTCTGTGACTACTTCCAGTTCCAATATGATTTTTCCTTCCTCATCAAGTTCTGGCAATATTATTTGAATTGGGAGCTTGTCACCTATAACCTTATTTAAATATGAAACATGGAAAACTGGGTGCACTCGGGAAGCTACAAGAATCTCCAATTTGTATGCCATAGTACCAATCTTTTGCAACACCTTGTATGGACCATAATACTTTGGTGATAATTTATTATCATTATTAGCTTGCTTGAGGGACATTTGTTTATATGGTTGTAGCTGTAGGAATACCCAATCACCTACATCAAAACCTCTTTCGCTACGATGTTCATCTGCCTGTTGTTTCATTCTATTCTGTGCCAACATGAGGTTAGCCTTTAAGAGTTGGAGAACTTGTTGTTCATGCTCAATGTGATGTTCCACTACTTGAACCTTAGAATTTTCTCTTAAATATAATGTGATGGATGGTGGATGATATCCATAAGGTGCCACAAATGGGGTCATTTTTGCTACAGTCTGGAAGGAAGTGTTATACCACCATTCAACCTGAGGCAAGCATTTGAGCCATTGTGTCTATTTATCAGATACAAAGCAACAAAGATATCCTTCCAAACATTTGTTTACTATCTCAGTTTGCCCATTAGATTGAGGATGATAAGATGAGCTATGAGCTAACTTAGTACCGAGACAAGAAAATAATCCTGTCCAAAAATTTCCAGTGAAAATGGGATCTTTGTCGCTTACAATAATCTTTGGGTTTCCATTTGAATTGTTTCCATAAATGCAGTAGAAAATGTACTGGCTTTAAATGGATGTGATAATGCACAAAAGTGTGCATACTTGGTAAGTCTTTCAACTACCACCATGATGACAGTCTTTCCTTCAGACTTGGGTAAACCTATGGTAAAATCCATTGAAACCTCCTCCCAACGTTGGCTTGGAATAGATAAAGGTTGTAATAGACCTGGGGTCTTAATTGTTTCAACTTTATTTTGTTGGAAAACCAAACATTCCACCACAAACTTTTGAATATCCGATTTAAGGCCATCCCAAAAAAATTCCTTCTTATCCTTGTGGTAAGTTTTTAAAAATTCTGAGTGCCCTCCTAAGGGAGAAGTGTGAAATTCCATAACAATCTTTTGTTTGAGTTGGGAATTCTTACATAGGTATAAGCGATATTTGTACCATAATGAATCATTTTTCCAACTAAATGTATCAGATGTACTAGGATCTTGTTCTATCTTTCAAATGAGTGCCCACACTTCTTTGTCATTCTTCCATTCCTCCCTTGCTTCGTTTATGAAATCTGGTTGGATAATAGAAATGGCGTACAACAATGCTTCCACATCCTCATCCTTTCTTGAGAGTGCATCTGCCATAACATTTTTCTTCCCTTTTTTGTAGATGATTTCAAAGTCATAACCCAACATCTTTGTGACCCATTTTTGTTGCTCTTCAGAGGATAATCTTTGTTCTAAAAAGTATTTAAGACTATCATGATCCATTTTTACCTTGACGTGTCTTCCCATTAGGTAGGGTTGCCATTTTTTAAGTGCATGTAGTATTTCCAACATTTCCTTCTCATAAATAGCTTTGTGTAAATACTTTCCCTTGAATGGATGACTTTTGAAACCAATGGGTCTTTCATCTTACATTAAAACAACACGAATTCCATTTCCTGAAGCATCACATTCCACAATAAAGGTTTTTGTGAAGTCTGACGTAGCTAAGACCGGTGCTTGGCACATTGCCTCTTTAAGATGTTAGAAGGTTGCTTTTGGAGTCCATGAAAATGCATATTTCTTCAATAATGTTGTTAGAGGTGCTGCTATTCTCCCATAATTCTTAACAAATTTGCGATAATACCCTATCAACCCGAGAAATCCTTGCAGATTCTTTATGGATGTAGGGATATCCCATTCCTTAATGGCTTTAATTTTCTAGGGTCTACCTTAACACCTTCATGAGATACAATATGACCCATATATTCCACCTCTTTTACTCCAAAGAAACATTTGGAGATTTTTACATATAATTGTTTCTCCTCCAATACTTTGAGCACCCTGTCAACATGTTCAACATGATCCGTCCAAGACTTGTTGTAGATTAATATATCATCGAAAAATACTAACACAAATTTTCTAAGGAAGGGTTTGAAAATGGAATTCATTAAACCTTGAAATCTAGAAGGTGCATTGGTAAAGCCAAAAGGCATGACCAAAAATTCATAATGACCCTCATGAGTTCTAAATGTTGTTTTTGGAATGTCTTCAGTCTTCATTCTGATTTGATGATATCCTGAATGAAGATCCAACTTGGTGAAAAAAATTCATCCTTCAATTCATCCAATAATTCATCAATGATAGGAATGGGAAATTTATCTTTAATAGTGAGCTTGTTGAGCTCCCTATAATCCAAACACATGCACCATTATCCATCCTTCCTGTGCACCAATACTACTAGAGCAGAGAAAAAACTTTGACTAAGTTAAATTATACTAGCCTCTATCATTTTTGCAACCATATGTTCAATTTCACTCTTTTGGGCATAGGGATATCTGTACGGCCTGATGTTTAGAGGAACACGTCCTGGAATCAAATTAATAGCATGATCACGATCATGAATAGATGGGAGACGTTTGGGAGTCTCAAATACCTTGGAATGATTGTCCAGGACTTTTTGGAGATCTGGAGAAATAGATGATTTCGATGTGGGAACCTCTAGCGAACATAATTGTGCAATTACCCCTCGTTGTTCCTTCTTTAGAAGCTTTGTCATACCGTTAGAGCTGATTATCTTTCTCGGTTTCCCTACAATACCCCTTAATTCAACTTCCTCTCCTTCCACAGAAAATTTCATGAAAAGTTCTTGAAAATTAAAAGATATTATACCCAAGGATTGTAGCCATTGGACTCCTAGTACAACATCAGCACCACCCATTGGAATGGAAAGAATTGGGATACTCAATACAAATTCTCCCTTGGATAGCTTGATATTATGGAACTTTCTAGAGCAATTTATGGTTCCTCCACTTGCAACCATCACTTGACACTCTGGTGCTGGATACAGGAAGCCATTCAATTCCT
Source organism: Pinus tabuliformis (assembly GCA_031772625.1). NCBI lineage: Eukaryota > Viridiplantae > Streptophyta > Pinopsida > Pinales > Pinaceae > Pinus > Pinus tabuliformis. The sequence goes on from CM062815.1 coordinate 476,896,219, forward strand.
TTTGCTATCTTACGTTGAATAAAATTATGGGTACTTCCCAAATCAATAAACACTACTACCTTTTTCTTGTTGATATGTCCTTCTATCTTGATAGTTTGAGTAGTGGTAATTCCAGCCAATGCATTACAATGTATGGTCGGATTCATTTCTTCTTTATCTAGGGTTTGTTCTTGGAGTGTATTCTCTTCTTTTGACATTTCTTGTTCCTTTTCTTCCTCCTCTTCACAATCTAAGTAAAATAATTTTTTCTCAGCACACTTATGACCTTTAGTGTATTTGCTATCACAACTGCAACAAAGACCATTTTCTCTTTTTTCTTCCAATTGTTGTGGTGTCAACTTTGTAGGTTGTGGAAGGCTAGGGCAACAAAACTTCCATCTTTATAGTTGTGAGTGGTAGGCTTCCTGGTTGCCATCATTTTGCTTTCCATTTTTCTTGCTAACCTGAATGCCTTCTCCAATGAATTAGGTTCCCAAAGACAAACCTCATGTTGGATATTATCCTTTAAAGTCCCTATGAACACATCAATCGTGTGCTCCTCTGGAATATCTTTTACCCTTATGTTCAATTTTTTGAGGCCCTCAATCTGCTCCATCGTTGAACCCTTTTGTTTGAGATTTATCAATTGACTAAAAAAGGTTTTTCTTTTTGTATCCTCATAATGTGCTATCATTTCTTCCGTAAAAATTGACCAAGTGACAACTTGTTTACGAGAGAAAAGCCGTTGATACCATACAAACTAATTTGTTTCAAAATATAAAGTTGCAATACGTACCTTTTGTGTGTTTTGCACATTATGGAGATTGAAAAATTTCTCCATCGGTAGTATCCATGTTCTGTGATCGTTGCCATCAAACTTCCTCATATCGATTTTTAGAACATGGTGGGTCTTCAATCCAATGTTTGAGTCTATGAAATCATGATTAACATCTCTTTTGTTCTCACCATGAGTTTCCTTTACTACCCTTTCACCATTAGTGACCATTTCTTGTAGCAACTTATTCAAATTTATATTTAATTCTTCCATCTTATCATCCATGCCATTCATCTTAGCGTCCATGACATCCATCTTAGCTTCCACGCCATCAATATTAGCTTCCACACCATCCATCTTAACTTGCATACCATTCATATTAGCTTCCACGCCATCCATCTTAACTTGCATTCCATTCATATTAGCTTCCACGCCATTCATCTTGGCTTCATTTACCTTTAGTGAGAGTGAAATTTGTTGTACTTGGTCTTGTAATTTTGATATATCATGTTGCATTTCTTCCTCTTCTTGACGAGTCATGCTAGAGCTTTCAGGTTGCTTACTAGGTGTTTCCATTTTCTTTCTTCAACGCACTAATTAAAGCTAATAATTCTTCACTATTCCCTTTGAATTCCTTCAAACTAATTTTTCAAACCAATCTTATGAAAAAATAGAAAAAACTACACACCATGTTTTCACTTTGTAAGAGATCGATATTGAATCTGTTGTATCTCTGTAACAGCGGACCTTCAATATTTTAAATCTCGTCCTACGGTATCCCTTTGAGTCCTCTTTCTAACCCTACAAGTCTGATCAAGATTGGATCCTCCAAGGAAGAGTTATGCCAAATCTCCCACGGTGACCTGATTATAGACTAGTTTAGTAGAGCTAACTTGTACGACATGCCATGTGTCCTTGTTTCGACCTTAGTACCTGAAACTGATACAAGAAAAACTACAAGTCGTTCTCTTTCTAAAACTTCTTATTAAATTTCAATCCGATGCTCAAAACAAAAGTTATGATGATTTTCCTTAGGTCACCTGTTTGGAATGTAATTTGAGAGTCTACAAAAACCCTAACTTCCGCAGATCATATATCTGCAAATATAGCGAGCCAAGCGCTGAAATTTGTACCCGAAGTTTAAAATGATTTTGGCTCAAATGGGTTTGTTTTGTTGCTTTTGACACATCACAGAAAAAATGTTATAGCGAAAATTCCACGTTGGCCTATTTGGGGTAGCGAAACCCTAGAATCTAAAGCTCTAACACCAAATATTTGGAAACCAACTCACATAAATATAGAAAAGATAGATCAACACCTTAGAATTTAACGTCTTCGAGGGGGAAACCTCCTTTACATTACACAAATGAACAATTCTTGGATGATACAAATGACTAAACCTCCCTTCTATATATAGGAGTCTAAGGGGTCACAATATAATCAAGCCGACATAACAGTAATAACATAAGGGCACAAAAATAACAATAGTGGGTTTCTATGGGGCATACTAATAATAATATGGGAACAATGGCAGAAAAATAATAACAATAAGGGATACAATGAAAATAGTAATGTGGGAATCACTATTATTATAGGGGCCTAACATAAATCTTAATCTATGAAAGCAATAAATCTTAATCTATGAAAAGCAATAAATCTCACACATTGTAGGTGGCGAATCCAAAAGCTTGAAAGTTGGAAAGTTGAGAGGCTCCAAATGCAATCATAATCAAATCAAAGTTAACATCACTCATGAGCATGGTGCCAAATCCAACTTCTATATTCAAAACATGAGTATTTCCCAAACTTTACACATGCCTTTGAAAGGATAGGCTCTCCTATTAATACAAAAACATATGAAGCTACCTCATTAATGGAGGCCCACTATTCTCTCCCTAGATCCCTAGAAAATCTCATAGAGTTACAATTCAAATAGGTAATGATGAGACACATATCCTCTTTGACCTTTATCCAAATCTTCTTCCATATCTTGAAGGGAATTCGAATTTGAGAATTGGAGGCCACATAAGGGTGCCTTGGAAGCTTCCAAATGACCTACACATGTCATGAAACTCAAGCCACTTTTAAGTATTAGCAACCATATTTCATTTTTCTAAGTTTTAACCATAAATTCACTTAAAACACTAGAAATCATTAACTTTTGGAAAACATAAATGGAACCCATATAATTATGAAAATGGAGGCTAATGAAAGGTTATATGGTCATGGAGTTGCGACATGTGAGTGAAATGGTGGCAATAAATGTGAAAGTGGATGATATTTTGAATACATTTTGGAGGCTCTACAAACTATACAACATAGTCACAGAGGTTTAATCCTCTGCAAGTGAATGAATTAAAGGAAAATGAAACCCTCTAGTTCATAACAATATTCTCAAATATTCATTGTAATAATCCTTGCGAACTCCCATGGAGGATGCAACGACAACTTGAACACGGGCATTGAAAACTAAAAGAACTGAAGCAACCAACCTAGACAAAGTATGCCAAAGAGAGATTATGTGAGTTTCTAGAAGCCAGGGTGCTCCAAGATTTTCCAAGAGGAAATATCGGTACCTACATGAAGTAATAATAACGAGTAAGTAAAATTAAGGCATGAATTGAGTAAATAGGGTGATCAACTCACCCTAGTGTCCAAAACCTCTTGTGAAGTGTGAGTGCGTGTGGTGTACCCTTAACCATCCTTTTCAAAGAAGCGTCTTCTTGACACATGATCCATTCCAGCCTAAGAACAGGCATTTGATTTACTGATAGCAGAGAAAGGGTAAAATGATTGTGATGATGTCAATCCACTCATGCTTACTGACAATATTAATAGAAGGGGCGAATTTTGTGCATCTGTAAAATCGGAACACTAGTAGTGAGGTTCACAGGGTAAACATTTCGACACCTCTTAGAGATAAATAGAGAGATTAAAATGCAAAAAAGGAGGAATCATCATAAAGTCAAACTAGTAATTGGTAACATAATAAACCCTGAAAAATATGTTTCATCCAAACCTCAGGAAGGCACTAGTATATATAAAGACCGAGAGAAACTCTTCACCACTTCAGGAATCTGCAACTACTACATTAATTAGTCTACACATCCAAAACCCTTGATGTTACATGGAGCGAAAAGGGAATGCCCATCACGCATAAACATGACCACCAAAATCTAGTTGAATTTTTTTTATTAAATATCGTCTAGCATCCTGGAACTGCACCTTAAGCCCTTTAGAATAGAGGATGAAGATGAGATTCCACATTTATAGAACCCCCTATACCATTAAGAAGAAGAAACCTTGCCACATCATCCCACCATGGAATGAAATTAATCGTAAGAATCAAAATCATGTTTTTATAATTGGTAGATAATAATAATAGAAAAATACCAACGAGTATAAGGGAATGGAATATGCCTCCGGATATGGGTTTTCCCTTTAAGTAAGGGACTACACCAAGATTCTCGTGCCTTAAGAGTTCACCCAAATTGTGAGTTTAGTAGAGAAAAACCTCTTTTAGAAAAGAAAAATCCTCAACGAAATCCATCCAAAATGAAAGGATGTATTTACCTTAAAGGCACCGAAAACCACAAATTGTGAATGTGTGCTAGTCTTGTTCCTTTGCATGACCCCTGTACCAAAGTGGATGGAAACATTTTAGAGAAGGAAGTGGGGGCAAAGTGACGGTGCCACCAGGTGGAGGGGCGATAAAAAAAAGGATGCATGAACTTAGGTGTAAGGGTTAAACCAATTTAGGGTTGTAATAGTTAATCATGACCTTTGATGTTGATCTCCTCATCACAATCATTCAATTATTGTCTTCCTATGCTCCAATTCCATCATGGTTTTCACGTGGTTCCCATGTGAAAAGAGCAAGTGTGGAAGATTCCGGTGTAAGGTTAATCGCTCAAGGTGTATGACATAACATTCATGGGGATTCAGAAAGGGCTAGTAAATGTGTACCTACCCTAGTAAATCCTAGGTTAGAAGGTATATCTAAATGATGGAAAATTTAATCTATGAAAATGAATGGTTTCATGTATAAAAGTTCCACAAGAAAAAAAGACATTGAAACCGACTATGCTACCATTTCACACCCTACATCTTGTAGCCCTTATTGAGTGAGAGGGGAGATTATTCCTATGCATAGCTTGGTACATCATACTAAACCCATAACTAGGATAAAAGAGAATCTAGGTGGGTTTATAAGAAAATAATTCTTATATAAACAATGGTAACAATATGCACATGGAGAAGAAGAGAGGGTGGATGTAACATCAAATGGAAGAAGAAGAAAAAAATTAACTGCTCATGTGGAGACATGACATCGAAACCCTTCTCTTTTCATGTTTCAACTTAGAACCAGTTGTCCTTGTCAACTTATGCTACCTACATGCCTACTACAAATCATATCAAGACCTTCCACCTATGGTGATTTCTTAAATAAACATGTGTATCTAGATCTATTATTCACTTCTCTTATGATGATAATTCACTTTACTTACAAGTATATTTTATATTCCATTATGCAGGGATCGAAATTGAGTATCCACATGTTTGAGAAGATGTGTCCCATCAAGTTGGTCAACCAAATGATGATCAAGATGTGCCTTATGGAACTGATCAACAACTAAAAGAACATGTGCCCTATTAATATGATCAACTGTTACTATGGAAATAATATGTGCTACGTCAAGCTTATCAACCATTAGAGGAAGAAGATTTTCCCTATCAAGTTTATTAACTACCGGAATAACAAATTGTTTCCTCTCAATTTGACAAGATAACAGGGAGTCACAGTGGTTTGGAAACAAGTGGACCATTTTTATAAAATATGGATGTATGCACAACAAAGTACCTTGGGGAGCCTATCCTTTCTTGGAATATTAGGTACCATGTTAATAAGATCATTTGACAATATTTTGAGAACCGTTCAGTTGTTTCACAAGCTCAGATACTCCATGGGTTGAACAAAATAATAAACTAAAACATGCCACAAAGATTTTGGGTGTCAAAGATGCTAAAAGAAAGAAGACTCTTACAAATATCATTGAAAATATATCAAAGGAAATCACTATGTTTGGAAAATCAATAAAACCCAATGTTCGAGTTGCGCACATGGAAATTACAACTACTATTTTTGCACCATGTACTTCAAGATAACAAAAGTTGGCAACAATGCCAAAATTTCTCCATGTCTAGAGAAAAACATTGCACAAGCATACCAAATTTAGGGTTCGAGTGAATGAAAATGATGAATCTGCTTGTTTGCTTCTTATCACTCGGAAACCCTACCAAGACCAGCTTACAGTAAGAATTAGAGCATTTGTCGTATAGATTTTGGAGAGTCATTCCCATGATATTCTAGATAGAAAGAATGTCATACGGCATCACTTAACTAAAGGTTAGTATTTCTAACACACTAAGAACATTGTAGAAATTATAGAAGTTGGACAATTTGAGGAATTTCAAGAAAGCAATGACCGTGTGAAGATATCCATAAGTATGTTTCCGAAATTGAAGCTATTGTTTATTACGCATAATATAATCCGTGACACATGTTTTAGTCAATATCATGTTGAATTTTTTGTTCATTATAACATCTTTTGGGAATTTTACAAGAACTTCCATGACGACCCTCCTCCTCCTAGAGTGCATGATTTTGTTTTATCAATATTGTGTATAAGGGAGGCATAAGAGTTTTTTACACGAAAATATGTATATTTGTGAGAAGATGCACTAAACATGGTGATTTAGAATTGTTCCATAGGAACTTTCTTATTGATCCCAACCAATATGGGATGTCAAATGTCACCATCACATAGAAGCATTATGAGTATTGATGAGGCTCATCAATGGGTAAATTATGCGGACCTTAATGCCACTCTCTAGCTTATTAAAATAAACTATTCTCACATTTCTTTACATGTTTTGCTATATTTTGATTAATGAGAAGTGTAAAGATGTGATGTCATGTATTGTGGTCTATGTGTATTGATTGTAGGATTTGGAGAAAATTTTGGCTAATTAAACTATAGGAACTTGAAGTATACAAGCAAGAGGGGTCTTAGGAGGTTGGATCTCCCTCCTTAACTCCTCACTCACTCAAGCATTCCTCCACCAGAACTCATCAACTTGGAGTTACAATCAGCTGAGCCGTTAAGGTCATTAGTAGCCAAGCCAGTGATAGTTGAAGACCATTTGATCTCAAGTTGGGAGCCAAGCCTCCCTAAATTTAAGGAATTTTTGGTAGCTTCAGTTGTATAAATAAGAAGCCCTAGAGCCTCATTAGGATTGGACATTTTTTTCATTGTAGCTAAGAGGCATTTTCGAGCTAAGACATTGTGACTAATGACTCTTGTGTATTTTTTATATTTTAATGAAAATGAGCAGCATTCCCTTGATCTAGCACTGAGTTGACTCGGAGGGCTGAAGCACTTGGGCTAGGGCCCCACTGTAGCAACAGAGGTTCCTCTTCTTGTACATGTATGCTTAGACTCAATTCATAGTTAATTGCTGAAGTGATTTCGCCGAATTTTGATATTTGCCCCTAGTTTGGGAGACTAAAATGATTTAATACCTTAAATTAGGCGCATTTTTTTTTTATACCACGGGCCAATACCACATTCCCAAAAACCATCTCTCATTTCACAATCAAAATATTTATAAATATTTTATTTGAATTTAATTTTATAGCATTTTTTAATTAAATCTAAAAGAAAAAATATTATCATTACTTTTAAGATATATCTAAATCCCTTATCACATTCAAATATATCAGATATAAATAATAGTTATAAATTAATATCCATTTTACCATATAAGTTAGTCTAATAATTTTGTAACCATATTTAAACTTTATTAATAAGCACATAAAAATTTAATACCTATAATATAAAAAAAAATTTAACCATGGATATTCACCCCCACTTTACCATGGACATTATTAAGTTGTGAACATGCTTTGTTACAATACCACGGGCCAATACCATGACTTATCAATACCACATGCCCAAAAACCATCTCTCATTTTACAATCAAAATATTTTATAGGTTTTTTTTATTTGATGTTATTACATTTTTGGTATGGAAAACATATTGTAATGTCATGTTATGTTATCTAAACATTATGACTCAATCAAATTAAAAATATTGATTAATTAATTAATTAAAAATTAAAATATTTTGACTCAATGAAATTACATAAAAATAGAAATTACATTAAAAAAATAAAATTAATAACTATAATAATTAATAATTAAAGAAACTTAGATCCATTTTAACTTTGGATCTATCTAGAGATTTGATAATTAATAACCCTATGTTAAAATGAAAAGTCTACGTTATTATTTTATGTAAAAATTTTAGGTTATTCTTTTTCTTAATCAGTTTTTGTTGAGTAAAGGTAAATTTGAAATAAAAATAAAATAACTCTATGTAAAAATGAAAATTCTACATTATTTTTTTTTTATTATATCAAGAGATATTGTTTTGTCCATTACTGGTTTTTGAGCTCGAGGTTTATAAGAACCCATGGTATTCATGTGGAATATAGTATATTTAAAGGGGGGAATTATACCATCCTAAATCCATCTTCTCAATCTCCCTCTTTCTCTCTCTCCCCCTCAGTTTTGATTCACATTTCGCATTAGCCTTAACTGTCGATCTCTCAAGATGTGTGGATCTCTCAAGCTTAGAGAGGGATGGATCTTGGCTTGTGTATATCTAAAGATAGGTATGGTATGAATTCTTAAAGTAGTATACTTGGATTTGCAAAATGTAAGATTTTTTTTACCTAGGGATATCTTAAAGAAGTGTACTTGGATTTGCAAAATGTAATATTTTTTTTACATAGGGATATCGTTTACTTTTGATTATGGTCTTTCCTATTAAGTTCCCAATTTCTGGTTTTGATGAGTTTTGATTATGGTTTTGATCATGTGCAACGTCTATGACCCTTTCCTATTAAGTGTCTATATTCTAGTTTTGATTAGGTGAAGCATGTATGACCCTTGTCTATTAAGTGACCATATTCTAGCTATCATTTGGGAGGTTTTTTTTTATTGCATCCAAGGATGCTATCTTGTTCTGTGAAGTTACGAATGGTTTTTGAGCTCCAGGTTTATGAGAACCCATGGTATTTCCCATGATATTCATGTGGAATATAGTCTTTTTAAAGGGGGGATTAAACTAGCCTAGATCCATCTTCTCCCTCTTCCTCTTCCTATGCATCGAAACCATCAGTTTAGATTCTCATTTCTCACTCGCTAAGTTTTGATTCTCATAAACTAGCCTAGATCCATCTTCTCCTTCCTCCTCTGGGTATCCCTCAAAACCCTTGATTTTGATTCTCATTTCCCATTCACCTTAACTAAGGATGGATCCAGGTTGGTGTGTATCAAAAGAGAGGTATATTGTGAATTCTTAAAGTAGTATACTCTGATTTGCAAAATGTAAGGTTTTTTTACATAGGCATATAGTTTATTGGATTTACAAAATGTAAGGTTTTTTATATGGGGATATGGTTTACTTTTGATTATGGTTTTGATCAGGTGAAGCATCTATGACCCTTGCCTATTAAGTGCCCATATTCTACATATCACTTGGGCGGTTTGCATAGGTTGATCATGATTGTGAAACCCTATCCCAAAACGAAGACATCTATCCACTTAATTAATCTTTTTTTTTTCATTTTAAATTAAAATAAAAATCAATAATATGAAAAATATCAATTATGGGGCTGAAAAAAAAACTAGAAGCACTAGTAGTTGTTGGGAGTTTTCAGGTTTTCTAATATCATGAGTAAAATGTTTTTTTTGTTTCTTTATATTTTATAGTTTGTTTACAGTAAAATATAGTATATTAACGACTTAACCACTTTCTATCTTAATGGTTAATTTTTTTAAATTCATTTAAATTATAATTAATTAACTTGATATAAAAATTATTGATGAGACAATATTATATAAAGGGAAAGTGATTTGATAATTATAATTACAAGTTGTCCAAATTTGTGAGTGAATGATTATCTTCACTTTCAATTTTTGAATTGAGATATAATTAAATTTGTAATGGTTTATTTATATAATCATCACTCAAAACATGATATTTTTCAACAAGGAGGTCACTCACAAAACATAATTAAAATATATATATATATATATATTATTTAATTCCAAAACTAAAGAGGTCATTTCAAGTTACAAGGGTTTGTCTAATATATATATATATATATATATTAACCATCACGCAATATAATATTATGTTGACTCTGTTAAATTAAAACACAAATTATTATTTTAATATGATAACTATAATTATTATTTTATATGTCTCCTTAGAGGTATCCTAAAGTATTGTTAGATTCTAGCTAGTTCATTTTTTTATCATGTTAAGGAAACAATCATAGTACCTAAGATGACCATGTTTATTCATTTTAAAATTTAAATATTTTGTAATAATTTTTGTCAATATAGACAATTTTAAAACTGAAATTCACTAAGCAAAATCATAACAACACTTATCTACTAATCTCTCTCAAAACTACATCTCTCCCTAGACTTTTGTAATTAATATACATTTAAAAAATAAATATTCAAAACTAAAAACTAAATCTCTCCTTAGTTTCAAATGTTATATAAAATCTTTTTTAATTAGTACATATTTAAAAACTAAATATTCAAAACTTATTTTTATTCACACCGAGCCAAGTTTTCCAATGATGGTCTAAAATCCAAAACCCTAGTAGAAAAAAAGATTCCTTGCCACATGATAGGCTTCTTTGTGCTCAGATTGTTGGGAGGATGATACTAAGATGTAAAAACTGGAAATTCAAAAAATACTGTAAGATAAAGAATAAATAAGTTAATTACATTATAATTTTTTTGAGTTGAATTGCAAGCCACAACCCTCGAAATTTAACAAAACATTACTTAAATCATGATCAGGCTATTTACCTGCTCGCAAATAGTAAAATCTCATCTTCCTTCTTAGCTCTTGCGAATATATGTAGGGCTCTACATTTTAAGGACGTCGCTTTGAAATGTTGAGCATTTTTGCAGGGCAAAAACCTCTTCTTTGACTGATGCAAGGGGTTCTCACTTATTTTCGGCTAGGGCTTTGCATTTTGGGGTTTCATCTTGATACATAAAATTCCAAGGGAGACGCAGGCTTATTATCATTGTTTTGCTTGGCCGCAGGAGTTTTAAGGCTGATTTTTATTGCAAACATTTATTCGCTATAACATTTCGCGCTGATTTTCACCATGTAGATTTTATTAATATGTTCTTTTAGTATGTAATGTTGGATTTTTTATGCTTTTTAGTAGTAAAAAGTTTTTGGTTTGGGAATATTGTCGATACAGTTGGTGCATACTTAATGATGGACATGGCTATACTTGTACAATTTGTTACAAAAAAAAAATGGGAGAATTCTATATCCAACACTCGTATTTGTTCATCTCCATCTACAGATAGGTAGGATGAGTAAAAAACATTTCACAAAATCCATGCTCTAACATAGCTACTTGGCAACTATTTTACAAACTAATTATATAACAAGATACATAGATAGATCATTCCTAATTTTTCAATAGGCCTCAAAGGAACTACCCAAACTCAACGAGCAAGGATTGTAATCCCAATACTTTGTTCCATTTAAATTCTCGTTCTCACATTTCTTTCCCAGATCTCCTCCTTCTCATGACTGGCATAGAGCTTAATGTTTGTTTAGCTACACTTGCATAAGTGAGACTTCTATTGTCTACCTTTGTTACCCCTAGGCTGAGGGAACATCTTCCCTCACTATCTCTAATCATTGTTCCTCCCATGGATTATTAATTTATTGTTTCACCATTTTTCCCTTGTATTTCTTCTCAATTTTTCCATTTTCACCTTTTTTATTTTTTACACTTATCTTCTTCATGTCAATTTTCTAAGGACTTATTGTGGCTCATTTCCCACTCCTCACTCATATATTTATATTCCAATACATGAGAAATATATTTATATTCCATATGAGTAATATACATATTTCAGTCCTCGAGGGATTGCTTAGAAAACAAGGCTCATAGTCATTACAAGAAATACTCATTATGAGTCCAACACATTGTCACATGTAGGATTTCTCCCTACCACCTGCGCTAAACTTAATTGACTTTCCATGAGAAATATCTTTATATTCCATATAAGGAATATACTTATAAGGAATATACTTTTTTTGGTTCTTGATGGATTGATTAGCAAGGCTTCAAGCCATTACAAGAAATACTCATTATGAACTTTGTTAGCCCTTTACAAAGCCTTTATTATTCAATGAAATATTCACCAAGATCTTACAAGATTTTATAATCCAATGAAATATTCGCCATGATTTTACAAGATAATATAATTTGGTGAGAGATTCGCGAAAAAAATTATATATACATATTATATTATTGATAAAATCGCCTTCCATTTTTCCTATGTATCTTGGGGATTTTCCCATTTATTATATATATAAATTTAGCGGGGTTATTAAAATTTTCCCTGGTTTGATTCCATTTATGGATAATATATCATTGGTATCATAGTGATAGAAGACACTCTAGAAAATCTTGTTCTAGTGGATTTCACCTCATCTCCCTTATGGGATCATGACTTGAGGGTTCCATTCACACAACCCAAAAACATATTTCCTACTTTACTACACGATCTAGGGTTCCTTGATGAGTAAGTCATTGTCTTTGAGTTTCTTAGGATGATTTGCAATTGTCATTTTTTATATCTTAATTTTTTGCATTGGTTTCAAAGAAATTCCATTCATGAACTTAGCCACTAGATAGTAATAACTCTGTTTTATTCCATTTAATAAATATTTTCCATGTATAGATGAATTTGTGCATAAATGAAGACAAGAATGTATGTTGTTGCAGGAGCTTCTAATTTGCAGGGAGACCTCATCACATTTTCCTCATCCAAGCCTTATTCACCCATGTTGCCAAAGTCCACTAAACCCTAAAGATGAATTCTTGTTTCGTAAGCAAAATTTCCATTTCCATTGAAAAAATCCAAACATCGTGAAGCATCTAATTGAGCCTTGAATAGTTTTCACCTCCTCCATGCCTTTTTCCCCCATCAGATACCTTCCGTACCATCTCCTAAGCTTTCGGTTTGCTTCGTGTAGTAAAACAAGACATCCTGTAGTAGAACTAGGACATCCTATAGTAGTACTATAGGAAATGTTGTAGCAACCTATTTGAGCTCGAATTTAGCAAAATTGTCATTTGAGATTAGATTAGGCCTCCACTTGGTTTGCATACCCTTGAGACCAGTCCATACCTCTTCCTCCATACATGTCTCCCTTGCCAAAGAACAAGTGAAGATTAACATTCGCATTCATAAAATTAAAACAACAAAAAAGGGCTTTTTTCTACAATTTCTAAATTAGCACATGCATGTAGAAAATATAATACTTCCTAGATCATATTCCATGCTTGGTTAGTTTAGATCATCATAGGTTATAAACAAGGTTAAACTAGGTTTCTTTTGCAAGCAAAATGTGTAAATGAGTAGCTAGATGATTTCATGTCACTTTATATGCATTTTCCAATTCAGTCTTTCATTCCTTGAAGTAGGCAACATTCCTTTTCTTTCATTAGGGATAATTTTCCCTTCTCCATTTGGTAGTCAAGCTTCTTCTTGTCAATAGAAGATTGGTTTGAGAAACCCTATTGGTCTATCACCCCCGTTGAAAAGTGACAAGAGTAGAACATTACATGTAATTTGTATAGAACATTGTCACCTCCAAGTTTGTATGAACCACAAGTTTATAAAGTAAAGTTAGTAGAACCAGGAGTTGCAGCATTCTTGCTATAATACTTGCGCTCATCACTTTTTGGCACAGTTGTCGCGGAGGTGTATAAGTAGATGTGATTCGGCTTTCTTTCTTTCCTTATTTCTTTCTAATTCTGCAAATAATTCCCTCAAAAAATAGATGCAATATTTTTCTTTCTTTCCATTCTACAAATAGTTCTAAAAAACAAAAACCTAAAAATACAAAAACAAACTCCTTTCATTCCTCGTAGGAGTAGAGACAACTTAGGGAAATTTTTTTGAAATACCCCCACTGCATCAAACGACCAATATTCCCTCTTCTTCGGTGGCTGTAAGCTAGAGGACCCATTATGTGAACAAATAGAATTTTTTGAAGAGCCTACCAGGGAAGAAGAAGAGACCATTCCACCAACATACACCATGGCTAAAACATATATATGGGATTGGAGACAGAGAAGGAGTCGAGAATAAAGCTGAGGGTGCTTTTCCCATCAGAGAAACTAATGGGGATTCTATGATGAAAAGCATAATCCCCTTTGCTCTTCATCACTTACATGGCCTAACCTTAGAAGACCCAGATACCTTTTCTTCTGAGTTTTCTAGCATATCCAAAACTTATTATTACACCTCTGATGAACATAAGTTGAAATTTTTCCCATCCACTCTCAAAGATGCAGCCTTGTGCTGGTTCATGGGTTTACCTGGGGACAGTATCATCACCTGGGCTCAGATGCAACAAGCCTTCAAAAATAAGTATAGGGACTACTATAGGTCCAAATATACCAAAGAGGAAATTTTTAAAATGACCTTGGGACATGATGAATCTTTAGAAGATATGAGGAAAGATTCAAAATCAGCTACAAAATGGCGAGGTGCACCCTTGATCCTAAATCGCTTAAGCTAGTCCTTCTTAGAGGGAGCAGGGAAGATCTCCTAAAAACCCTAAACCTGCTGTCAGGAGGGGACATCTATCGATTACCCTATGATTATATCAAGATAGGTTTCCAAAATAATTCTAGGGAAGCTATAAAGAACGGTAGTTCTAGTCAATCTTTGGCTAGTTCATCCTCCTCCAACACATCCCTAAAAAGTGAAATTGGGAACATGTTGGAAGACTTGAAGAATGAAATGCTGCATACCCTTGATCTGCAAATGGATACCATGCAAATCAAGAGGAGGCAAGAGGAAGCAGAGAGAGACTTAGCTGTATTTAGCCCTAGATGTACCAAGAGGCGCCCTAGGAACGAATGTCTATTAAATCTTATAGAAATATGTTTGTTTCGTGAGGAAAACCACTCCACAGACAAGTTCCCTTCTCTTCCTAGATTAAAAGTTGTGTATCATGGAACTGAAGGGTTGAATGAAAAACTCTACTACATCAATGAAAGGAGGCCTCAAGGACCTTGACCATACTAGCAGGGCATGCAAGGGGTAACCTATTCATATTACAACCCTAACTAGAATACATTCATTCCCCCTTGGTGCCCTCCTACTTATCCTTCATGGTCCACACCTTCTCCATGGTCTTTTGCACCTCAATAATATTTGCAACCTGCCAACCAACCATTTCAACCATATGCTCCTCCACAACCTCAGTGGAATGTACCATCCCAGGGCTGGAGACCCCCATACAACCATCCTCCAACTTTACTACCTCCACATCCATCTCAACCATAACTCCTACACCTTGCTCTACCTAAGAAACCTTAGATGCCTGCCCAACCAAATCTGAACCCGAACAACACACATGCATAACATGTCTACAATGGAGAAGCATCCTACCCTGCCTATGCTATGGAAATTCAAGAAAAATTAACCTCGGGTCTGGAAGAGTGCTTTTGGATAATCAACCTCCATCTCCACCTGAGGAGTGTGAAGAGGAAAAGAAGGTAAGTGTCCCTCAAGAAAATCCACCTCCTTTTCCTGAGAGATTAACCCATCCTATCGAGCACACCCCAGAAGAGACTAAAGTTTTGGGTGAATTGAAAAACCTATGTGTTAAAGTCTCTCTTCTCCAATCTATCATGGATGTTCCTATCTACAACAAGCTAATCAAGGAGAAGTGTTTCAAACATCTGGGAAGGCAAAATAAATACACCCCTACCATTCATGTCATTGGACAACTGTCCGATGTAATGCTAGGGTGGGTGATTTTCCCAAATTATCTAGATCCTGGGAGTATTGTAGTAGATGTACACATCAATAACATCATTTTCCCCCATACCTTCATCAATCTTGGGGCTGCCATCAATGTGATGACTAAGGAGACTATGCTTAAACTAAATCTCCAAGCATCATTAAAAAAGACCACAATAGTCTTGCAGCTTGCGGACAAGTCCACAATAGTTGTTGAGGGTGTTGTTGAGGATGTGATGGTCTCAATTTATTCTTATGAATACCCTGTTGACTTCTTATTTATCCAACCTAAGACCAAGTTCAATGGTTATTCTCTCATCCTTGGGAGGCCATGGTTAGCCACTGCTGATTCTTACACAAGTTGTGGGGCTAGGAATATGACCACTAAAAATCGCCATTTTTCCAAACAATTGGTCTTGTACCCTACTGCTCAACCATCTCTGGAGCATGACTTACCTTTATGGTTAGAAGATGAGGATGAAGATGAAGCCTACTCTTACCCAATCTATACCCTAGATGCTACTATAGGAGGGGGGAAACATGATGAAGATGACCTGATTGAGAAAATCCTCAATAATCAGCCCCCCAAAACCATGTCTCTTGAGGAGTTAGTGAAGGAAGCCGAAGATAACCCTTGGATTGATATATCCTTAGTTGACTCAAGCCCTACTCATGCCAATATGATAGAATTTGGCCCAGAAAGAACATTGAAAATGAACCCTTCTCTCTCTGTACATCAGGAAGAGGAGTTATGTGACATGCTAAGAAATCACCTCGATGCCTTCTCCTGGGGTTACAAGAAAATGAAGGGAGTGTACCCTTCGGTGTGTGCTCACCAAATTTTCGTAAAGGAGGGCTGCAAGCTAGTACACCAACCTCAGAGGAGAATGAAACCAAGCCTCAAGGATATTTTCATGGGAGAATTACAGAAGTTGATGGATGGAGGGTTCATTTACCCCATCTAAGATATTGAGTGGGTGTCTCCTATGGTTCTGGTTACAAAGAAAAATAGAAAGTGGAGGATCTGTGTTAATTACTGAGAGCTAAACAGAGCCACAAAAGATGTACCATTTCCCTCTACCTTTCATTGACCAAGTATTAGATGGTCTGGCAGGAAAGAAGTTTTTCTCTTTCCTTGATGGATTTAGTGGTTACAATTAAATTCATATCAGCCTAGATGACCAGGATAAAACCACTTTCACATTTCCCTATGGTACCTTTGCTTATAGGGTCCTTCCTTTTGGTTTATGCAATTCCCCTGCCACTTTTTAGAGGGCAGTCCTGAGCATATTTGCAGAGCTAGTCCATGACTCTATGGAAATTTATATGGATGATTTCAATCGATATGGGTGTGATTTCCTGGAGGCTCTCTCTAACATGAGAAAGGTATTAAACAAATTCATTGAAATGAGCTTATCCCTTAGTCCCGACAAGTGTGGTTTCTTGATAACTGCAGGGACTGTTCTAGGTCACTCAATATATCCGAGGAAGGAATGCAAGTAGACTCAAATAAGATAGCTACCATAAAGAGGGTACGTACTCCTCAGAAGAAGAGGGATGTCAGAATTTTCTTAGGCTTAGTTGGATAATATAGTAGATTCATCAAAGACTTTAGCAAGGTAGCGTCACCTTTGTTTGAACTACTATCCAAGGACTCTAAATATTTTTGGTAAGAAAGCTACCAAGAGGCCCTAGAAACCCTAAAGGACAAGTTGACTACTGCACCTATACTTTGTGGCTCACATTCATGTTGATGATTCTAATAAAGCCATAGGAGCAGCTCTGGGCCAGATAGATGACACGCTTCCTTATGCCATTTAATTCATCAACAAAAATCTATCCAAAGATAAGTTGAACTACAAAGTGATTGAAAATGAGCTCCTAGCTATTGTCCATTCCTTGAATGAATTTAGACATTACATTACTATTTACCAGACCTTTGTGCTTACTGACCATGCTGCCATTAAATATTTGATTAACAAACCTGAGGTGAAAACCTGAATTATTAAATGGTTACTTTTGTTACAATAGTTCGATCTAACTATTATTGATAAGCCTGGCAGAGAAAATGTAGTTGCAAATTGTTTGTCTAGATTGGCTTTTCCTGTAGGTGAGGAAGGAATGGTTGATGACCAACTCCCAACTGAGAAATTATTCACCATTTCAGTTCTTTCTCTGTGGTTTTCTGACATATCCAACTACTTAGTAGCTGCACAGTTCCCTCCAAATCTGTCCTCCAAGGAAAAGAGTAGAATTATAAGGAAAAGCGGTCAATTCACTTGGATTGGGGGAAATCTCTTCAAGTTCAGCCCAGATAAAATTCTGAGAAGATGTGTCAGGGAGGAGGAAGTTTTTTACATCCTTATGGCTTGCCATGATGGGCCTTGTGGAGGTCACTTTGCAGTCGAAAAAACAGTCTTCAAGGTACTACAAGTTGGCTATTACTAGCCCAGTCTCCACGAAGATGCAAGAAGTATACCATCTAGTGTGATCGATGCAAAAGAATGGGGAAACCTACTGCCAAGGATGAAATTCCTTTGCAACCTCAAGTGAATTTTGAGCCATTTGACAAGTGGGGCATGGATTTCATTGGGCCCATTGATCCTCAATTAGGATAGGAAAAGTACATGATTGTGTGCAATGACTACTTAACAAAGTGGGCTGAAACCAAAGCTGTCAAGGTAGCCACGTAAGAGAAAGTGGATGAGTTCTTGAGGGAGAATGTGTTTTATAAGTTTGGATACCCTAGAGAGCTAGTCACTGATCAGGGCACTCAATTCACCTCACACATGACTGAGAATTTTTTAAGACAACATAAGATCAAGCACAGGAAGTCCACTCCTTACCACGCTCAGGCCAATGGACAAGCAAAGGTCACCAACAAAGCATTGGAAAGAATTTTGAGAAAGGTGGTTAGAAACAACAGGAAGGATTGGGCTAACAAATTATTGGAGGCCACTTGGTGTTTTGGAGAATTTAGCATCTACTGATAAACACTAATTCACTAGACAAGTAGCTGTGCCTAGAACAACAGTTTAAAGTGTTTTAGACTTTCCCTATAAGCAATCGATAAGAAGAGAGGATAGAAGGCCTACCTGTAGTTCATCTTTCCTCTTGTCTCCCTTGTATCGATTCTGTCACTCCTTCCCATACTTAATCCACTTGAAAAGTACCTTGTAAACACAACAGAAGATGAAAACCAATTAAAGCATATGATCCATTGAATATAAATGAAAGGAATCAGAAGTAATTCATACATATAAGCATTATGAAAGAACACATCATATGGAAAAAGTTTCAAACACTTTATTAGATAGGAGTTACAACCATCACTGTTTGATTCAAAGTCATTCCTCTAGCTTGGATCCCATCCACATCACATCAAAAGCAAGACAATCTTATGGCATCGCATCATTTGCTCCAAATTCAAGTCTCATATGAGCATTATCTCCTTACAGTTCAACATAATCCAGCCCTTGACCACTTAGATGAGTGGTCAATTTATAGGAATATGAACGAGTTTTTGTCATTAATGGTGACATTGAATGGCCTTCCATACTTCGAATTAGTTTCATGGAGGAAGGGATGAGAGGATAAGATGCACCTTAATTCATTCCTCATCCATTTTCAAGCTCATAGTAGTTGATAAGTTAGGGAAACTTTTAGATGACTCCAAAATATAAGAATATTCCCCAAACCCTATGTGAATTTCGCTCATTCTCACCCAGCGTAGGTGAAAGGAATCCTAAGTGCTCTGCAAACCACCCTGGCAGTGGACTTAACTGCTCTGTAGTGCACCTTCATAAGGGCTTACCTACGATGGTCCCTTTAGAGGCAATTTCTAGATGTCTTCAAGTCGTGAAATAGTATGGGAAGGAGGCATTCAAAGGGTTGACTTGTTTAGGGCATGAAACAATTGATTTTAGGGTTTGATGAGTCCTAAATCACTGATCTGAATGTTGGTATTTGATGTGCCCAAATGGAGTTGTAACAGTTTCCCCCTAAAGCTAGAATTTGGAAAAATGCAAATGTCAAGTGAAATGCTTTACGATGTGATAAGGAGGTATCCTAGTGGAAGGTGACCTGCATCAATTACGATACATATATCATGATTTTTTATTTTTACATGAACCGCTGAGGGAAGGCATACTCATTCTCAACTTATAAACCTTCATTAGATGTACATAAATAGTCATCTACAGATATAGACCCATTTTCAGAATTACTATCAATGTAAAGCCATTATACATATGATTTAGTACTCCTGAAATCGCAACCCGAATGGATGAAACTAGATCAGGGTCTTATATCACATTCAGTCATTCACTCAAGTACGAGTCGAACCATGTGAATATATGA
Source organism: Pinus tabuliformis (assembly GCA_031772625.1). Taxonomy (NCBI): domain Eukaryota; kingdom Viridiplantae; phylum Streptophyta; class Pinopsida; order Pinales; family Pinaceae; genus Pinus; species Pinus tabuliformis. The sequence goes on from CM062815.1 coordinate 476,916,283, forward strand.
TCTGAAGTCGAACATGGGAAGACACCATCTGATTGCCAGCCAATGATGTAAGCTATTAATACATGCGAGAGAAATCATCGATAATGATAATGATCCTCAAGGTATTGCAGTACATTCTGCATGGTGTGAATGGATGATTTGATGTCAAACACCATACAAAGTCTTTCGATCGAAGGTCATTGATGTCAACCTATCGCCGGAAGCGAAAAACCTGCCATTGATGTGTGCAAGCCTCAAGGTACTGGAAGGGTGTTTCTAAGTCAACTTCCTAGATAATGTGTTGATGTCAATAAGAAGCGACTCGTCATAGGAGGGCCTTGATGTATCCCACATCAATGCCACGAAACAAGTGTAGTGTTTTAATTTGACTGATGACACAAGGTTTAGGAATGATGGTCATGAAAATGAAGGTTTACAGTATTTCAACGGATGACTTCTCTTGAACATATCGGTGACAATAAATGAATTGGAAACATTGACCCAAAACAAAGTGATGGATGGTGTGATAGACCATAGGTATGATAACCATCAAGCAGATAACCCAACCCAAATAGTATGAATGAATTGGCATCATTGACCCAAAACAAAAGTTATGGATGGTGTGATAGACCATAAGTATGCTAATTGTCAAGAAGATAACCCAACCCAAATAGTCACAGAGATGAAGTGAAAGTGTCATGTTCAAGAGCAACCTACTACCATAAAGTGGTTTCCCCTTTTTTCCCTTTTCCCCAGTCATTGTTGACTAGTACCTCCTTATTTTTATCAAGCTTGAGGAGGATAACATATGCTTGTTGTATAATTTTACCCTTCAGGCAAATCCATCACTATTTGATGTTTTAACGAGTCTAGTGAAGGTGAAACTCAGTCTTGTCTAGATGGACAAGTTTTTCGCTATGTGATACTTTAATGAGTTTAATGACAAAGATAACTCGGTACTTTTCATGTTTAGAGAGATTGAAAAGGGACAAAAAGAAAACTCCACAACTTCTTTTTCGTAAATTAATCTCTCAAGTCTGAAAAAGTGTAAAATAATACAAGAGAGATATCGTTTCCAATCTGTTAACGAGCTGGAAATGACAAGCGCTCAACAATCTTTTCATATTTAGAGAGTCTGAAAAGAGCTTAAAGAGGACTCCACTTTGAGGAATGAGTGGTGTCTAGGGTAGCAACTGGTTCTAGTGATGTTGGAACTTCTCAAAACATGTTGATTTATGTGAATAAAATGGCTAATAAGACTACTCATTGCAACTGTTCCTAAAAAAAGGGTAAAACAACCAAGTGAAAGCATATGATTTGCCAAGTAGATAGTGACGATGGAAGGAGAAAAACCAAGGCTCATTTGGTGGAAGATGCTAATAGAATGGCAATAACGAGCGTTAAAATGGAGATGGGTTCAATTTTACACAAGCTTGAATCATAGGGAACTATGCTTTAATTCAGTTTTGTGTTTACACAAGCTTCAAATGACAAACTATGCTTGGTTTCAGTTTCATTTTTACACAAGCTTGAAATGAAAATCTATGCTTGGAACTAGTTTCATTTTTACACAAGCTTGAAACGAGGAAAAACTTTTCTTGAAACTGGTTTCATTTTTACACAAGCTTGAAATGAGGAAAAAATATGCTTGAAATTGGTTTACATTCCCCCAGCATGATGAAAGGGAAAGTCTCCTATAACCAAATGGAAGTCATTGCGGTGAAGCAGGATGGTTATCCAACACTTTTTGGCTTTGTCCAGATAGGGACAAAGGTGAATGGGGTGATTCCCTTCACATAACCTATAGGCAAACATAACTTTACCACAAGTTGCATGCCCCCCAAGCTTCATTACATTCACCTAAGTAGATTACTCGTGGCTATCTGTTATGAAACCAACTCAAGAAAATATAGAAAAGATAGATCAATTCCTTAGAATTCAGCCTCTTTGATGGGGAAACCTCCTTTACATTACATAAATGAACAATTTTTGGATGATTCAAATGACAAAACCTCCTTTCAATATATAGGAGTCTAAGGAGTCACAATATAACCCAGCCAACCTAACAATAATAATATAAAGCCACAAAAATAACAATAGAGGGATTCTATGGGGCACAGTAATAACAATATGGGGATAATAGGGGCACAAAAATATTAATAAGGGATGCAACTACAATAGTAGTGGGGTAATCACTAGTATTATAGGGACCCAACATGCCCCTCTCCTTCAAAAAAGTGTTGTCCTCAACGCTTGAGTAGTTCTAGATGCTTCTGTATAAAATTTTCATCCTCCCATGTGGAATCTTCAGCGGATAAGTTCTTCCACTTCATAAGATACTCCGAAAGTGATCGATTTCGTAGCTGTTGAGTTCTTGTTTCTGTGATTTCTTCTGGTTCCAATATAATTTTTCCTTCCTCGTCAAGTTTTGGCAATATTTTTTGAACTAGGAGCTTGTCGCCTATAACCTTCTTTAAACATGAAACATGGAAAATTGGGTGCAATCGAGAAGCTGCAGGAAGCTCCAATTTGTATGCCATAGTACCAATCTTTTGCAACACCTTGTATGGACCATAATACTTTGGTGATACTTTATTATCCTTCTTAGCTTGCTTGAGGGACATTTGCTTATACGGCTGTAGCCGTAGGAATACCCAATCACCTACATCAAAACTTCTTTCGCTGCGATGTTGATCTACCTGTTGTTTCATTCTATTCTGTGCCAACATGAGGTTATCCTTTAAGAGTTGGAGGACTTGTTGTTGATGTTCGATGTGATGTTCCACTGCTTGAACCTTAGATTTTTCTCTAAATATGATGTGATGGATGGTGGCTGATATCCATAAAGTGCCATAAATGGGGTCATTTTTGTTACTGTATGGAAGGAAGTGTTATACCACCATTCAATCAAAGGCAACCATTTGACCCATTGTGTCTGTTTATCGGATATAAAGCAACGAAGATATCCTTCCAAAAAGTTGTTTACTATCTCAGTTTGCCCATCAGATTGAGGATGATAAGATGAGCTATGAGCTAATTGAGTACCAAGGAAAGAAAATAATTCTGTCCAAAAATTTCCAGTGAAAATGGGATCTCTGTCACTTACAATAATATTTGGGTTTCCATGTAGCTTTTGAATTGTTTCCATAAATGCAGTAGAAACTGTACTGGCTTTAAATGGATGTGATAATGCACAAAAGTGTGCATACTTGGTAAGTCTTTCAACTACCACCATGATGACACTCTTTCCCTCAGACTTGGGTAAACCTGTGATAAAATCCATTGAAACCTCCTCCCAACATTGGCTTGGAATGGATAAAGGTTGTAATAGACCCGGTGTCTTAATTGTTTCAACTTTATTTTGTTGGAAAACCAAACATTCCGCCACAAATTTTTGAATATCCAATTTAAGGCCATCCCAAAAAAATTCCTTTTTAACCCTGTGGTAAGTTTTTAAAAATCCTGAGTGCCCTCCTAAGGGAGAAGTGTGCAATTCCATAAGAATCTTTTGTTTTAGTTGGGAATTCTTACAGAGGTATAAGCGATCTTTGTACCATAAAGAATCATTTTGCCAGCTAAATGTATCAGACGTACTGGAATCTTGTTGTAACTTTCGAATAAGTGCCCACATTTCTTCGTCATTCTTCCATTCCTCCCTTGCTTCATTTATCCAATCTGGTTGGATAATAGAAATGGCGCACAACAATGCTTCCACATCCTCATCCTTTCTTGAGAGTGCATTGCCACCACATTTTGCTTCCCTTTTTTGTAGATGATTTCAAAGTCATAACCCAACATCTTTGTGACCCACTTTTGTTGCTCTTCAGAGGATAATCTTTGTTCTAAAAAGTATTTAAGGCTATCATGATCCATTTTTACCTTGAAGTGTCTTCCCATTAGGTAGGGTCGCCATTTCTTAAGTGCATGGAGTATTGCCAACATTTCCTTCTCATAAATAGCTTTGTGTAAAAAATTTCCCTTGATTGGACGACTTTCAAAAGCAATGGGTCTTTCATCTTGCATTAAAACAGCACCAATTCCATTTCCTGAAGCATCACATTCCACAATAAAGGTTTTTGTGAAGTCCGGTGTAGCTAAGACCGGTGCTTGGCACATTGCCTCTTTAAGATGTTCGAAGGCCTTTGTTGCTTCTGGAGTCCATGAAAATGCATATTTCTTCAATAATGTTGTTAGAGGTGCTGCTATTCTCCCATAATTCTTAACAAACTTGCGATAATACCCTGTCAACCCGAGAAATCCTCACAATGCTTTATGGATGTGGGGATTTTCCATTCCTTAATGGCTTTAATTTTGCTAGGGTCTACCTTAACTCCTTCATGAGATACAATATGACCCAGATATTCCACCTCTTGTACTCCAAAGAAACATTTGGATCTTTTTGCATATAATTGTTTCTCCTCCAATAGTTGTAGCACCCTGTCAACATGTTCAACATGATCCTTCCAAGACTTGCTGTAGATTAGTATATCATCAAAAAATACTAACACAAATTTTCTAAGGAATGGTTTGAAAATGGAATTCATCAAACCTTGAAATGTTGAAGGTGCATTGGTAAGGCCAAAAGGCATGACCAAAAATTCATAATGACCCTCATGAGTTCTAAATGTTGTTTTCAAAATGTCTTCAGTCTTCATTCTGATTTGATGATATCCTGAACGAAGATCCAACTTGGTGAAGTAAATTGATCCATGCAATTCATCCAGTAATTCATCAATGACAGAATGGGAAACTTATCTTTAATAGTGAGCTTGTTGAGCTCCCTATAATTGGACACATGCGCCATGATCCATCCTTCTTGTGCACCAATACTACTGGAGCAGAGAAAGAACTTTGACTCGGTTGAATTATACCAGCCTCTAGCATTTCTGCAACCATACGTTCAATTTCACTCTTTTGGGCATAGGGATATCTGTACGGCCTGATGTTTGGAGGAACACTTCCTGGAATCAAATGAATAGCATGATCATGATCACGAATAGGTGGGAGACCTTTGGGAGTCTCAAATACCTTGGAATGATTGTCCAAGACTTTTTGGAGATCTGGAGAAATAGATGATTGCAATGTGGAAACATCTAGTGAACATAATTGTGCAATTACACACCTTTGTTCCTTTTTTAGAAGCTTTGTCATACCATTAGAGCTAATTATCTTTCCTGGTTTCCCTGCAATACCCCTTAATTCAACTTCCTTTCCTTCCACAGAAAATTTCATGAAAAGTTTTTGAAAATTAAAAGCTATTGTACCCAAGGATTGTAGCCATTGGACTCCTAGTACAACATCAGCACCTCCCATTGGAATGGAAAGCATTGGGCTAGTCAATACATATTCTCCCATGGATAGCTTGATATTATGGCACTTTCCAGAGCAATTTATTGTTCCTCCATTTTCAACCATCACTTGACACCCTGGTGCTGGATATAAGAAGCAATTCAATTCTTTTGCTACCTTACAATGAATAAAATTGTGGGTACTTCCTGAATCAATCAACACTATTACCTTTTTCTTCTTGATTTGTCCTTCTATCTTGATGGTTTGAGGAGTGGTAATTCCCGCCAATGCATTACAAGATATGGTCGGATTGATTTCTTCTTTATCTAGGCTTTGTTCCTGGAGTATATCCTCTTCTTTTGACCTTTCTTACTCCTTTTCTTCTTCCTCTTCACAATCTATGTAGAATAATTTCTTCTCAGCACACTTATGACCTTTAGTGTATTTGCTATCACAACTGTAACAAAGCCCTTTTTCTCTTTTTTCTTCCAATTGTTGTGGTGTCAACCTTATAGGTTGTGGAAGACTAGGGGCAACCACACTTCCATCTTTATAGTTGTGAGTGGTATGCTTCCTGGTTGCCATAATTTTGCTTTCCATTTTTCTTGCTAACCTGAATGCCTTCTCTAATGAATAAGGTTCCCAAAGGCAAACATCATGTTGGATATTATCCTTTAATGTCCCTATGAACACATCAATCCTATGCTCCTCTGGAATATTTTTTACCCTTATGTTCAATTTTTGGAACTCCTCACTGTGCTCCATTATTGAACCCTTTTGTTTGAGACTTATCAATTGGCTAAAAAAAGTGTTACTTTTTGTATCCTCATAATGTGTTATCAATTGTTCTGTAAAAATTTTCCCAAGTGATAATTTTTTTACAAGAGAAAAGCCATTGATACCATACAAACTGATTTGGTTCCAAATATAAAGTTGCAATACGTACCTTTTGTGTGTTTTGCACATTATTGAGATTGAAAAATTGCTCCAATTGTAATATCCATGTTGCGGGATCCTTGCCATCAAAATTCCTCATAACGATTTTTGGAATATGGTGGGTCTTCGATCCCACATTAGAGTCTAAGAAATCATGATTAACATTTCTTTTGTTTGAATCATGAAGTCCGGTGTAGCTAAGACCGGTGCTTGGCACATTGCCTCTTTAAGATGTTCGAAGGCCTTTGTTGCTTCTGGAGTCCATGAAAATGCATCTTTCTTCAATAATGTTGTTAGAGGTGCTGCTATTCTCCCATAATTCCTAACAAACTTGTGATAATACCGTGTCAACCTGAGAAATCCTCGCAAATTCTTTATGGATGTGGGGATTTTCCATTCCTTAATGGCTTTAATTTTGCTAGGGTCTACCTTAACTCCTTCATGAGATACAATATGCCCCAGATACTCCACCTCTTGTACTCCAAAGAAACATTTGGATCTTTTTGCATATAATTGTTTCTCCTCCAATAGTTGTGGCACCCTGTCAACATGTTCAACATGATCCTTCCAAGACTTGCTATAGATTAGTATATCATCAAAAAATACCAACACAAATTTTCTAAGGAATGGTTTGAAAATGGAATTCATCAAACCTTGAAATGTTGAAGGTGCATTGGTAAGGCCAAAAGGCATGACCAAAAATTCATAATGACCCTCATGAGTTCTAAATGTTGTTTTCAAAATGTCTTTAGTCTTCATTCTGATTTGATGATATCCTGAATGAAGATCAAAGTTGGTGAAGTAAATTGATCCATGCAATTCATCCAGTAATTCATCAATGACGGGAATGGGAAACTTATCTTTAATAGTGAGCTTGTTGGGCTCCCTATAATTGGACACATGCGCCATGATCCATACTTCTTGTGCACTAATACTACTGGAGCAGAGAAAGAACTTTGACTCGGTTGAATTATACCAGCCTCTAGCATTTCTGCAACCATACGTTCAATTTCACTCTTTTGGGCATAGGGATATCTGTATAGCCTGATGTTTGGAGGAACACTTCCTGGAATCAAATGAATAGCATGATCATGACCATGAATAGGTGGGAGACCTTTGGGAGTCTCAAATACCTTGGAATGATTGTCCAAGACTTTTTGGAGATCTGGAGAAATAGATGATTGCAATGTGGAAACATCTAGCGAACATAATTGTGCAATTACACCCCTTTGTTCCTTTTTTAGAAGCTTTGTCATACCATTAGAGCTAATTATATTTCCCGGTTTCCATGCAATACCCCTTAATTATACTTCCTTTCCTTCTACAGAAAATTTCATGTAAAGTTTTTGAAAATTAAAAGCTATTGTACCCAAGGATTGTAGTCATTGGACTCCTAGTACAACATCAGCACCTCCCATTGGAATGGAAAGCATTGGGCTAGTCAATACATATTCTCCCATCGATAGCTTGATATTATGGCACTTTCTAGAGCAATTTATTGTTCCTCCATTTTCAACCTTGACTTGACACCCTGGTGCCGGATATAAGAAGCAATTAAATTCTTTTTCTACGTTACAATGAATAAAATTTTGGGTACTTCCCGAATCAATCAACACTATTACCTTTTTCTTCTTGATTTGTCCTTCTATCTTGATGGTTTGAGGAGTGGTAATTCCCGCCAATGCATTACAAGATATGGTCGGATTGATTTCTTCTTTATCTAGTCTTTGTTCCTGGAGTATCCTCTTCTTTTGACCTTTCTTACTCCTTTTCTTCTTCCTCTTCGCAATCTATGTAGAATAATTTCTTCTCAGCACACTTATGACCTTTAGTGTATTTGCTATCGCAACTGTAACAAAGCCCTTTTGCTCTTTTTTCTTCCAATTGTTGTGGTGTCAACCTTATAGGTTGTGGAAGACTAGGGGCAACCACACTTCCATCTTTATAGTTTTGAGTGGTATGCTTCTTGGTTGCAATAATTTTGCTTTCCATTTTTCTTGCTAACCTGAATGCCTTCTCTAATGAATCAGGTTCCCAAAGGCAAACATCATGTTGGATATTATCCTTTAATGTCCCTATGAACACCCCTTTGTTCCTTTTTTAGAAGCTTTGTCATACCATTAGAGCTAATTATCTTTCCCAGTTTCCCTGCAATACCCCTTAATTCAACTTCCTTTCTTTCTACAGAAAATTTCATGAAAAGTTTTTGAAAATTAAAAGCTATTGTACCCAAGCATTGTAGTCATTTGACTCCTAGTACAACATCAGCACCTCCCATTGGAATGGAAAGCATTGGGCTAGTCAATGCATATTCTCCCATCGATAGCTTGATATTATGGCACTTTCCAGAGCAATTTATTGTTCCTCCATTTTCAACCATGACTTGACACCCTGGTGCTGGATATAAGAAGCAATTCAATTCTTTTGCTACCTTACAATGAATAAAATTGTGGGTACTTCCCGAATCAATCAACACTATTACCTTTTTCTTCTTGATTTGTCCTTCTATCTTGATGGTTTGAGGAGTGGTAATTCCCGCCAATGCATTACAAGATATGGTCGGATTGATTTCTTGTTTATCTAGGCTTTGTTCCTAGAGTATATCCTCTTCTTTTGACCTTTCTTACTCCTTTTCTTCTTCCTCTTCGCAATCTATGTAGAATAATTTCTTCTCAGCACACTTATGACCTTTAGTGTATTTGCTATCACAACTGTAACAAAGCCCTTTTTCTCTTTTTTCTTCCAATTGTTGTGGTGTCAACCTTATAGGTTGTGGAAGACTAGGGGCAACCACACTTCCATCTTTATAGTTTTGAGTGGTATGCTTCCTGGTTGCAATAATTTTGCTTTCCATTTTTCTTGCTAACCTGAATGCCTTCTCTAATGAATCAGGTTCCCAAAGGCAAACATCATGTTGGATATTATCCTTTAATGTCCCTATGAACACCCCTTTGTTCCTTTTTTAGAAGCTTTGTCATACCATTAGAGCTAATTATCTTTCCCGGTTTCCCTGCAATACCCGTTAATTCAACTTCCTTTCCTTCTACAGAAAATTTCATGAAAAGTTTTTGAAAATTAAAAGCTATTGTACCCAAGGATTGTAGTCATTGGACTCCAGTACAACATCAGCACATCCCATTGGAATGGAAAGCATTGGGCTAGTCAATGCATATTCTCCCATCGATAGCTTGATATTATGGCACTTTCTAGAGCAATTTATTGTTCCTCCATTTTCAACCATGACTTGACACCCTGGTGCTGGATATAAGAAGCAATTCAATTCTTTTGCTACCTTACAATGAATAAAATTGTGGGTACTTCCCGAATCAATCAACACTATTACCTTTTTCTTCTTGATTTGTCCTTCTATCTTGATGGTTTGAGGAGTGGTAATTCCCGCCAATGCATTACAAGATATGGTCAGATTGATTTCTTCTTTATCTAGGCTTTGTTCCTGGAGTATATCCTCTTCTTTTGACCTTTCTTACTCCTTTTCTTCTTCCTCTTCGCAATCTATGTAGAATAATTTCTTCTCAGCACACTTATGACCTTTAGTGTATTTGCTATCACAACTGTAACAAAGCCCTTTTGCTCTTTTTTCTTCCAATTGTTGTGGTGTCAACCTTATAGGTTGTGGAAGACTAGGGGCAACCACACTTCCATCTTTATAGTTTTGAGTGGTATGCTTCCTGGTTGCAATAATTTTGCTTTCCATTTTTCTTGCTAACCTGAATGCCTTCTCTAATGAATCAGGTTCCCAAAGGCAAACATCATGTTGGATATTATCCTTTAATGTCCCTATGAACACCCCTTTTTTCCTTTTTTAGAAGCTTTGTCATACCATTAGAGCTAATTATCTTTCCCGGTTTCCCTGCAATACCCGTTAATTCAACTTCCTTTCCTTCTACAGAAAATTTCATGAAAAGTTTTTGAAAATTAAAAGCTATTGTACCCAAGGATTGTAGTCATTGGACTCCTAGTACAACATCAGCACCTCCCATTGGAATGGAAAGCATTGGGCTAATCAATGCATATTCTCCCATCGATAGCTTGATATTATGGCACTTTCCAGAGCAATTTATTGTTCCTCCATTTTCAACCATGACTTGACACCCTGGTGTTGGATATAAGAAGCAATTCAATTCTTTTGCTACCTTACAATGAATAAAATTGTGGGTACTTCCCGAATCAATCAACACTATTACCTTTTTCTTCTTGATTTGTCCTTCTATCTTGATGGTTTGAGGAGTGGTAATTCCCGCTAATGCATTACAAGATATGGTCGGATTGATTTCTTGTTTATCTAGGCTTTGTTCCTGGAGTATATCCTCTTCTTTTGACCTTTCTTACTCCTTTTCTTCTTCCTCTTCGCAATCTATGTAGAATAATTTCTTCTCAGCACACTTATGACCTTTAGTGTATTTGCTATCACAACTGTAACAAAGCCCTTTTGCTCTTTTTTCTTCCAATTGTTGTGGTGTCAACCTTATAGGTTGTGGAAGACTAGGGGCAACCACACTTCCATCTTTATAGTTTTGAGTGGTATGCTTCCTAGTTGCAATAATTTTGCTTTCCATTTTTCTTGCTAACCTGAATGCCTTCTCTAATGAATCAGGTTCCCAAAGGCAAACATCATGTTGGATATTATCCTTTAATGTCCCTATGAACACCCCTTTTTTCCTTTTTTAGAAGCTTTGTCATACCATTAGAGCTAATTATCTTTCCCGGTTTCCCTGCAATACCCGTTAATTCAACTTCCTTTCCTTCTACAGAAAATTTCATGAAAAGTTTTTGAAAATTAAAAGCTATTGTACCCAAGGATTGTAGTCATTGGACTCCTAGTACAACATCAGCACCTCCCATTGGAATGGAAAGCATTGGGCTAATCAATGCATATTCTCCCATCGATAGCTTGATATTATGGCACTTTCCAGAGCAATTTATTGTTCCTCCATTTTCAACCATGACTTGACACCCTGGTGTTGGATATAAGAAGCAATTCAATTCTTTTGCTACCTTACAATGAATAAAATTGTGGGTACTTCCCGAATCAATCAACACTATTACCTTTTTCTTCTTGATTTGTCCTTCTATCTTGATGGTTTGAGGAGTGGTAATTCCCGCTAATGCATTACAAGATATGGTCGGATTGATTTCTTCTTTATCTAAGCTTTGTTCCTGGAGTATATCCTCTTCTTTTGACCTTTATTACTCCTTTTCTTCTTCCTCTTCGCAATCTATGTAGAATAATTTCTTCTCAGCACACTTATGACCTTTAGTGTATTTGCTATCACAACTGTAACAAAGCCCTTTTGCTCTTTTTTCTTCCATTTTTTGTGGTGTCAACCTTATAGGTTGTGGAAGACTAGGGGCAACCACACTTCCATCTTTATAGTTTTGAGTGGTATGCTTCCTGGTTGCAATAATTTTGCTTTCCATTTTTCTTGCTAACCTGAATGCCTTCTCTAATGAATCAGGTTCCCAAAGGCAAAGATCATGTTGGATATTATTCTTTAATGTCCCTATGAACACATCAATTCTATGCTCCTCTGGAATATTTTTTACCCTTATGTTCAATTTTTGGAACTCCTCAATGTGCTGCATTATTGAACCCTTTTGTTTGAGACTTATCAATTGGCTAAAAAAAGTGTTGCTTTTTGTATCCTCATAATGTGTTATCAATTGTTCCATAGAAATTTGCCCAAGTGATAATTTTTTTACAAGAGCAAAGCCATTGATACCATACAAACTGATTTGGTTCCAAATATAAAGTTGCAATACGTACCTTTTGTGTGTTTTGCACATTATTGAGATCGAAAAATTGCTCCATTTGTAATATCCATGTTGTGGGATCCTTGCCATCAAAATTCCTCATAATGATTTTTGGAATATGGTGGGTCTTCGATCCCACATTAGAGTCTAAGAAATCATGATTAACATTTCTTTTGTTCGAATCATGAGTTTCCTTTACTACCTTTTCACCATTAGTAAGTATTTCTTATAGAAAATTTGTCAAATCTCTCTTCAAATCTACCATGCCTGTCTTCAAATTTGTATTCAAATCTATCTTCAAGTTGTCCATCTTAGCTTCCATGCCATTCAACTTAGCTTCCACACCATTTATCTTAGCTTCTGTTAGCTTTTGTGAGAGTGACATTTGTTGCACTTGTTATTGTAATTTTGATATATCATGTAGCATTTATTCCTCTTCTTCATGATTCATGCTAGAGCTTTCAAGTTGCTTACTAGGTGTTTGCATTTTCTTTCCTCGGGACATCAGCTACCAATAATAATGCTCTACTATGCCCTTTGAATTCCTTCAAAATAAATTTTCAAACCAAGCTTAAGCAAAAATTTAAAAAATCTACACACCTTTTTTCTCTTTGTAGGAGCTCGATATTGCCTCTAATGTATCTTTGTGCTTTCTAATCATCTAGTTCTAAAATTGTGATCTACAGTAGCCCTCTATCTTCTCTTTCCAATGCCACCAGTCTGACCCAAATTGGATTCTCCAAGGAAGAGTTATGTGAAATATCCCACAGTGACTTGATTATAGACTAGTTCAATAGAGTGAACTTGTACAACGTGCCACGAGTCACTGTTTTGACCTTTGGCTCTGAAAAATATCCACAAGAAACTACAGTCCGTCCTCTTTCTGTAAATTCTTATGAAATTTCAATCCAATGCTCAGAGAGAAAGTTATGACGATTTTCCCCAAGTCACCTGTTTGGAATGTAATTCAGGAGTCTGCAAAAAGACCAACTTGCTCAGATCATATCTCCACAAATATAGCGCAAAAATCTCTGAAATTCAGACTCGAGGTTCAGCACGATGTCTTCTCAAATGGGTTTTTTTTAGCTTCTGAAACATCGTAGAAAAAAGTTATAGTGAAAATTCCACAATGACCTAGTTGGAGCAACGAAACCCTAGAATCCAAGGCTTTGATACCAAATGTTATGAAACCAGCTCAAGAAAAGATAGAAAAGATAGATCAATGCCTTAGAATTCAGCCTCTTCAAGGGGGAAACCTCCTTTACATTACATAAATGAACAATTCTTGGATGATTGAAATGACAAAACCTCCTTTCTATATATAGGAGTCTAAGGAGTCACAATATAACCCAACTGACCTAACAATAATAATATAAAGCCACAAAAATAACAATAGAGGGATTCTATGGGGCACAATAGTAACAATATGGGGATAATAGGGGCACAACAATATTAATAAGGGATGCAACTACAATAGTAATGGGGCAATCACTAGTATTATAGGGGCCCAACACTATCAGGTGGATGGAATGAAGGTTCTTTTACGAGATCAAGTGAAAGACTCGACTAGAATTTTACGAGATCTAATCAAAGACTCGATTTGGAACTTTGCTCCAGGGGACCTTGTTTCATTTTTTAATGAGCTTGACACAAGACAAGGAACTCTACTCAGACTCCTTGTTTCATTTTTTAATGAGCTTGACACAAGACAAAGAACTATGCTCATACTTGTTTCATTTTTTAACGAGCTTGACACAAAACAAGGAACTATGCTCATACCCTTGGTTTCATGTTTTAATGAGTTTGACACAAGACTAAGAACTGTCCTCATATTCCTTGGTTTTATTTTTTAACGAGGTTAACACAAGACCAGGAACTGTCCTCATGGACCTATTTCATTTTTTAACAAGGTTTACATAAGACTAGGAACTATCCTCGTGGGAGATGTTTCAATTTTTAATGAGGTTGACACAATAAAAGAACTATCCTCATATCTTTGGTTTCATTTTTTTAATGAGGTTGACACAAGACAAAGAACTATCCTCATTTTCATGTTTCATTTTTTAACGAGGTTGACATAGTAAAAGAATTATCCTCGAACTTTTTTTTCACGACCCATGATAGGAGGTCATGACTTCTAAGAGATTCTCATCAGATGGGAGAAAAATTCTCTAGAAGGAGATATCTAGTTCCAATGCCCCCAATACATAATGTACAACATCACTGAATTGATCATTAGTTGATGTAGGCATGGGATGGGTTGCCACATAATTAACAGGTGGCAGGGATGATACCATTGGTACAAAAGGACCATTTAGGGAAGATGGTTGACTGGAAGCCATATTTGGACTAGGAAATGAAAGCTGGTCAAAGGTGACAATTCTACCTTCATGCGGGAAAGAAATCACTCGAAAGAGTGTTGAAACAATAGCTCCCATGTCATAAACATAGTCGCGCCCAAGAAATAAATTGTAATCTAAAGGTCCTGGGACTACCATCACATTTAGATAAATGATTTTTCCTCCCAATGTAATAGGAAACTGAGGAAGGATCCCTAATGGTTGACTGGTTCCTTTATTAAAAGCCAATAGATTCTGGCTAACTGGCACAAGTGGCGGTGAACTAAGCTCTTGCTAAGCAGTTGAGGAAAGGATACTCACTAATGCACCTTAATCTATAAGAGTGCCATATACAATCATATTACAAACCTGTACTATGATCTGGAAAGGCACATAAGAAGGAAGACGAAATCCTGCCAGTCGATTCCAATCAAAGGAATTGACTAGACTACTTGGAGGGGGTACCGTAGAAATGGGAGAATTAACCACTAGAGTTACGAGAATGGGAGGATTTTCCTCCTGTCTTGATGGAACACGAGGATTGCCCCCAAGCTCATTTGAATCTGAAGAAACAAAAAGAGCCTGAGTGGTATCATACTTGCTCACTAATGGAATGGTACGATTAACTGAAGGTGAAATCGGGTCAATTGTTTCCTTGACCTGTTGATTTGGGTCAGGTATAGACTCATAGGATTCACTTTCAAAGAGAGTGGGTTTGACCGACGGTTGATTTTGGTCAGTCGATTCATCAACTAGTGAAGGAGTAATGGAGAGTCTCCTGTAACCAGATGGAAGTTGTTGCGGTGAAGCAGGATAGTTATCCAACACTTTTTTGGCTTCATCCAGATAGGGACAAAGGTGAATGGGGTGATTCCCTTCACATAACCTACATGGAAACTTAACTTTACCCTTCTTTCCATGAATACTATCACTAGTTGATGGTGTGTCACCAGCATGATCTCCAGAAGTTGATGACACAGGATGATGTGAACAGGGAGACCATTCTTCTAAGATCTGAGGAATATCAGGACAATTTTGAAGAAGATGGTCTCCCACACAAAGTTTGAATGGATATCGAACTTTGTGAGTATTGACGGATGGTTTCTTATTATATGTTGCATTCAAAGCAATGGTTGCTTGGTTGCCCTTCTGCTGAATTTGCTTCTTCTTTTCCCTTTCTTCTTCTTCTTAGCCACCTGGTTACTAGTACTAATACTTTCACCAGGTGAAGAGGAAGAAGGGGAGGAAGAAACAACCGAGGAAGAAGGCAAAGGGTCAACTTTAGGATCAACTTGGAGGTTGATTTTGTCTAGTTGGAGGCGTACGTGATTGTGGAGAAATCATGACATTTTGAACCAAGGAGGTTGAAAACAACCATACTGACAATCCAATGGTAAATCCTGGAAGGGACAATGTAGCCATATATGGAGCACCAATATTTCCAAAAGGAGGAAAAGCACTCGGGTTCCCATCAAAATGAATTCCTTGATCAGTGGACTCCGGATTTGTTGCCATATGTTTCAACCTAAGATCAACTAAGGAGAGAGCGTAGAGGATGTTACCCACAGTCAATTAAATTTATTTTAATCAAAGTAACATAACAAAACAAAAGAGGGATAATCTAGGAAAAAGGTTTACCAAGCAACTATGAATTGCAGAATACCTCCTGGCGAACCAAGAAGTACAGGCAGGCAATCTCCCTGAATGCTATGTTTGATGTGTCACAGTGTACAAGGCAGCTGACTCGGTTACCTAAGGATGGATAGAAACCTAGTTTTTTACTCCCATATATACCTGAAAGTACGTGGAGGCCCAATTCGTATAAGCGATGTCTAATACAAAACCGCACAGTGAGAGCATTCCCATATACTTTACGTATTGTAACACCACCCTATATACCCGAAGGTACGTGGACAAGCTATGATATACTCATGTACATGGAATGAGGTATCACACACGGGATGTGTTGTAGACAAGTTAGCGACAACTGTTTTATTTTACGACGTCAGAACACATCTCTAGCCTAGACCTCTAAATGTTTTTCGTTAAGTGACAATGCTCTATTGGGTAAATTCAGATAAATTTTGAGTTGATCTTCTTTAGAATTTTCCTTTCAAGGTTCACCACATGATGTATATTTGCAATTCCTAAAATGCAACTAATATGATAAGCATTATTTTCATTCAATTTAACGATGAAAATCCTACCTACTTAGGGATAGAGCAATCAAATTTGTTTTGATCAAGGAGCAAAAAGCACAATCTAAATGCAATTTCACTACACTATTCCTATCAGTAGACACAAACTTTTTCAATGCAACATGCATGTTTTTCTTTTTTGATTTCCTTAATTTGAATATAAACGAAAGGAAATATGCACATACAATCAATCAATCTTACATATGAATGAATACTTTTACAACAATTCAGATTCGAAGGAAGAGAAGACTTTACGATACTT
Source organism: Pinus tabuliformis (assembly GCA_031772625.1). NCBI lineage: Eukaryota > Viridiplantae > Streptophyta > Pinopsida > Pinales > Pinaceae > Pinus > Pinus tabuliformis. The sequence goes on from CM062815.1 coordinate 476,933,058, forward strand.
TCTTTCAAATGAAGATTAATCAATCATATCCTAACTTTGACTATTGATCGATAATGACAAAGAAAACATAAAGAAACATTAATAAATCCAATCAAAGTTGGGCTAGAACAAAAGATAAAAGCTCATTTTCAGAGACATAACATTCATTGATCAATCAACAAACAATCAAACAGAGAAAATTTGGTAAAAAATCTTTCCAAAGGTAGGAAACTGATCCAAGGAGGATCAACGTAGCCTAGAGTGGGAGAAAGTGCGGTTCAGAGCAATGTCCCTAAGCCAGGGATGCTCTGTAGCGCACTGTGTCCCTCACAAGCTTGCACTAGTGATAATAAGCCATTTCAAGAGGCAATTTGAAATAGTTTTGACCAATTTTTCAATGTAAACAGATGAACTACAATCTATGAACATAAATAGAGTCTACAAGGATGTCTTAGGAGGTGGATAAGCTACTAGGAAAGAGGATTCTTCCCCAGTACGGTCTCTAATTTGTTTTGGAGAATTTAGCATCTACGGATAAACACTAATTCACTAGACAAGTAATTGTGCCTAGAACAATAGTTTAAAGTGTTTTAGACTTTCCCTATAAGAAATAGATAAGAAGAGAGGATAGAAGGCCTACTTGTAGTTCTACTTTCCTCTCATCTCCCTTGTATCAATTCCGTCACTCCTTCTCGTACTTAATCTGCTTGAAAAGTACACTATAAACACAACAGAAGACGAAAACCGATCAAAGCATATGATCCATTGAATATAAATGAAAGGAATCAGAAGCAATTCATGCATATAACCATTATAAAATAACACATCATATGGAAAAAGGTTCAAACACTTTATTAGATAGAAGAAGGAATTACAAGCATCAGTGTCTAATTCAAAGTCATTCCTCTAGCTTGGATCCCATCCACATCACATCAAAAGCAAGACAAGCTTGTGGCATCACATCATTTGCTCCAAAGCCAAGTCTCATAGCAGCATTATCTCTTTACAATTCAACATAATCCAACCATTGATCACTTAGATGAGTGGTCAATTTATAGGAAGATGAAGGAGGTTTTGTCATTAATGGTGACATTGAATGGCCTTCCATACTTAGAATTAGTTCCATGGAGGAAGGGATGAGATGATAAGATGCACCTTAACTCATTCCTCATCCATTTTCGAGCTCATAGGAGTTGATAATTCAGTGAAACTTCTAGATGACTCCACAAGATAAGAATATTCCCCAAACCCTATGTGAATTTTGCTCATTCTCACCCAACGCAGGTGAAAGGAAGCCTAAGTGCTTTGTAGAGCACCCTGGTAGTGGACTTAACTGCTTTGCAGCACACCTTCATAAGGGCTTACATGCGTTGGTCCCTCTAGAGGTAATTTCTAAATGTCTTCAAGTCATGAAACAGTCTGGTAAGGAGGCATCCAAAGGGTTGACTTGTTTAGGGCATGAAATAATTGATTTTAGGGTTTGATGAGTCCTAAATCACTGATCTGAATGTTGGGATTTGATGTGCCCAAATGGATCTGTAACACTTGAGCCTACAATACAACTTGGAAGACAACCACTTGCTTCACCCCATATGATTTTGTTTATGGGAGGAATGCTCTACTCTCCATTGAGTTTGAGTACAAAACTTTAATGATGGTACCATAGTTGGATCTAGATGTTACAAGGGTATAGCAAGAGAGGCTTCTCCAGCTCAATGGGTTAGATGAATTTAGGATGCAGGCCCTCCTTTACACATAGGTGACTCAAATACAAAGAAAGGTCTAGCATGGAAAAAATATCAGAGACACACTGTTTCAAGAAGGCAATTGGACTCTGTTGTATGAGTCTGGGTTCAAATATTTCAAAGGCAAGTTGATGACCAGATGGTTGGCCCCATATGTGATAGAAATGTTCCATGACAATGGGGCCATTCGAATAAGAACCATTGATGAAGAACATATTCCCTTGCTTGTCAATGGGTGTGGGTTGGAAGTCTTCAAAAATCCTTTATCAAAGAAGGAGTTCATAAGTAGTATCAATGAGGAAGTAATGGTGATTGAAGGAGTCTCGGCTTCCACCTCACCAAGTTCTTGAGGATTTTTGAATCTTTATGTTATCACTCCAAAATTTCTTTTGAGTTGTTAGAGAAAGAAATGATAGAGGTAACCACAAACCTGCTTTGGAGATTAGGATCTAGCCTTCCTAATGCTCAAAGAGGGCTCTCTCTTTATGATTTAACTTCATTTAATTAATTGATTTTAGGCTAGTTATGATTGTACTTGGGTTTTGATTTGGATTTGGTGGTGGGATCACTTAATTAGATGGAAAGAGGGGTGTTTTTTACCATTGGGCTATGGGGTCAAATTGCAAGAAAACAGGACTGGATCAAGTTCTAAAAATAGTTTCTATAGGGCAGGGTAGTTGAGTTACTTCAGCTCTCAAGGCTGGATGGTGAAGTGGTTTTCAATCGGATCCAAGGAGAAATTAAGGGTTCCTTAGACCAGATTTTGAATGAAGTGCAAGAGGTCAACCGAGATGGGAGAGCAATTAAGGATTTTCATATCAGAATATCAGAAGAAAACATAAAAATTATTATCTATTCAAGACAGAGTGTACTTAAACAAATTCTAAAATAAATTTCCAGCTAATTCATTCACTTTAGTTAACATTTAAGTTTGTGAGATACATAAGAAAATAACAAATTTGACAAAGAAAAGACTTCATTGTAATAGCTCAACACATGAATCCTGTAATGCAATGTCTTTATTACTCAGTCCAGTCTGCTGACTTGAAAAAATTGGTACAATAACCCTTAGGTTTATGATCAATAAAAATCTACAAATGTATAGCAATCCACCCTCAATACTTCTAATTATGAAGTATTTATACAAAACTAGTTTACAAAATATCCCAAACTGTCTTGGGAATTAATCTAGGAAAAATGAATATCTTCATGCAAGAAGAAAGAGACTGATGTTCAACTATTGCATGATGTCCCTATTTATTAGGTTGTGCTGTCTTTGTGCTCTGATATTTTTCTTTTTATTCTCTTCCTTATTGTTGGTCTTCACGCTGGCTCTTCTTTATACTTTGACCTTTTAACTGATACACTTTCAACTGATACTCTTTTACTTGGATGATCTATCATTTTCCTTTTACTGTGTTGTTTTTACCCTTACTATGCATTTTTACATTTTGACTGTGTATTTTTATAGTAAGTCATTTAACTTCTCCCACATATCTGCATCTAGTAATTTGATATCTACCATTTTCCTATAAATTTCATCTCCCTCTGTGTACTTGGTAAAAGTGGGCCTGTTTATAAAAAGGTGTTTTACCTCAAGTTGGAGGTGAAATAGGTTCTCAAATGTTTGATATAGAAACTTTCCAGTAGCCGTCCCCTTCATAGATGAAGTGTTTACCTGATCCGTTGCCACTTCTCTAATTCTTCTGTTGTAGTCTTCCTATGGCATCAATTTGCCATTTATTACCAAGGGATTTTGCAAATATTTCTGCCTCAAAACATTAAACTTCACCATGAACCTGTTTATAGCCAACTACATGGTTTGGCACTTATCCTCAAGGTTCATCATCAAATTCCTTTTGGTGAGGACCTTTTTTACCTCTATTATTATGCCAGACCTATCAGGTATTTGTAGTTGCTATGATTCATATTTGTTTTTGGAGTTTAGGAAATGGATTAGTCTAGTGGCTTCTTCTCGCATGTCTCCGAGTCCAACCTTAACCCTCTGAATGGCTTCTGTAGATTCTTTCACTAAGTCATTTTGATCAAAGATTACCTGAATGGGTGGCCAAATATCATTCACAAAGTCAATGATATCGGTCCATAATTGTTCCTTAACTTGGACAAGTGGCTCCTTTAATGTTAGATCTTTTTCTAAACTCTTTATCCTCTCATTCATCCTAGTTGATTTCTGTACTTCTTCTTTGTGCATAATCTTTGCAAGCTTGTTATGATTCTCAAGATTGGTTATCTTTTCCTTAAGCTTGTTTATTTGTGTAGTCTGAATGGACATGTCTTCCATTGCCTTAACCAATTTACTAGCCTCATCACCCGGCTGGGCTGCTGCTGATGTCGAACCTGTTGTTGCTATAGATGTTGTGGAAGCAGGGAGGGCTGTAACTAGTGGATTTGTAGGAGTCAATTAAGCTGCCAAGGTGGATGGTACTACTGTGGTGACTGTTGGAATGACAATGGCTGGGGTAGTCTCAAGGCTGGCCTATTTCAATTGTATCAAGCTGTCCAACTCCTTATCCATCTCTTTTAATTGATCATTAAGTTGGAGAACAAGGTGCATCATCTCCTCCTAATGTGTTTGGATCTCAAGGACGTCTTTTATCTGTGGATGTTCTGAATGAGGAAGTTTAAATTGTTTTTTGAGAGAAAAAATGTCCTCATTATTTTTCTTTGTTAACTTCTTAGTAGCCTTAATTTCATTGGGATAATGTCCCAGCTCAATGACCAAGTCTTCCAGTGACATGATCCTATTGTCCTTGGCATGTGAGGCGGCCTTTTCCAATTTGTACTATGTTGTAATGTTGTCCAATGAACTTTGAAGCTTGTGTGCAGCCATAACTTTACTTGTTAATGTGGAATAAATCATCTCACCTGCCTGCTTTTGGAACTCAATTTGGTCAATGGGATGAACATCCTTGGCCAAAACTTCAAAATCTATTTTCCTATAGTCTACTGATGTTTTTCGCTTGCTGGACTATAGGTTGCATGAATGACATTTGCATTTTTCCTGTTTTGATGTCAAAGGCTAACATCAACCTATTCTGATTTGCAGGTGTCTACTTGAAGTATTGGGCATAAGTCTTAGCCTTCAACTTCTCATTCCTTAACATAATTTCTTTATATCTATCCTTAATATACTTCTCTTTATCCACATGCATGGTGAATGAAGAAACCTCAACACTGAGCTATCTCTCAATAAGTTGAGTGTTTGATGTTAAGGGTTAGTGAGTTTCTCCTGAAGTTGATGGGCCTTTACTCCTTTCCACCATTGTGTCAGTGTCAGTAATTTCCACTGAGTCAATGGTGTCTTCCTATTCAGTTACAGGATTAAGCTTGGGCCTCTTCCTGTAACTAATCTCAAACTGTTCATCTGTGGTTTCCATAGCTGAACTAGAACCTTCTTCCCTATTTCTCTTTGGATTCCTGTCTTCATTTGCTGGAGTCTGTAAAATAGGAGGAATATTCATTGGTTCTACTAATTCTACAACCTGCGGGAAGGAACTTGTATAAATCTGTTTCTCTACATCAATCAATGTATTCTCTACATCAACTACAGCATTTTCCATGTCTATTAGTGCGTTTTCCAACCATTCTGATTGGTTGGCAAACCTCTCAATGTCTGGTCTAGGATGATGGATGAAAGGTCCCAATTTGACCTTCAGCCTTTGCTTATTTATGACCCCATGAGGGTAATACTGCCATATAAAGCTGTTCTTGAATTTCATTTGTTGCAAAATCTTATCTTCCTCTGGTCTAGATTCTCTGGTATTACAAATGAAGTTGCCCAATTGATTTTTCATTTTGAATTGGGTTTTCTTCCTAGCTACTAGGAAATTTACTTCATCAGAATTTATAATCTGCCTAAAGTATTCTAGTGAAAATATCCTCATGGGGAGGTATTTGGGCAGTTTGTAAGGGGCAAGTTGGCATCCATATATTCTTATCTCTATGTGGTCCTAGTACAGATATCATTCTCCCACCTTACTATTCTTTGCCTACTGTAACACCTTTCTTATCTCTTCAATGATTCTGTGTTGAGCGTCACCGGTTAGAATATTCATAACTGGGTGGAAAAATGAATCAATGAAGTTTTTGTAGGAAAAAATAGTGGATAATTTCTGGATCAATGGTGTCCAGTAGATAACTAATCTTGGACTTCCTCTGGTATCCAAATTCTGGATGCTGACAGGGAATTTATCTGACTAGTAGTATAAGAACATATGAAATAAAACTGAAGAATACTTGAAAACTCTCTCAATTGGTAGCTTGGTGAAATATTCATGCATTATTTCTACTATGAACTGAGCATAGTTATACATTGTAGCAGGAGGCTTGCCTGGGAAAAAGATGGAAAGGAAGGCAAGAACAACCTCATCCCCATGTTCATCAGAGGTGTAGCCTAAAATGCAGAAGAGCATGGTTATGATTTGTTTACCTCTCTCATAAAAAATGGTGGCAGCATATGGAGTAGTTTCTATAGGAGTATGACTCTCCTCTATGATGAAAGTTTGGAAACTTTGTGCTATCCTAGGAGGGTCTAACTTGGTATAGAGGTCAAGCAAGCCTTTAATAGAAAGTGGGGTCTCATTTGGGCTTGGTTGGACTTGCAACATTTGGTTAATGGATTTTGAAGTGATGGTAAATAACACTTGTTGGTCAGGGGTGACAATGGCTCTTTGGCTGGGAATGTAGCAAGCATGATAGAACTAGATGATTTCAGGGAATGGGTGTACTTATGGAAACAAATACTTGGGAAAATTAGACTCCTAAAGGTGAATGTCATCATTCTGGTTTAAGAACTTGTCCTTACTCCAGCAGTGGATCTTTAGAAGGTATGCAGGGGAAGTTGTGTCCTTTATTTGGAAGTCTTTGTCTGCTAATGCAAGGTGGTTGATGTCCAGGTGAGGGGTTTTAAGAGGTCTCACATCCAGAGAGGTTTGGGAAGCCGTAATTGGGTTTACAGATATGAATTAGGCTTGTAGTAGTTATAGGAGTGAGGCTTAGAAGCTCTGATAGAGTGGGAGGGTAGTTACAGTCTGTAAAAGAAGGGTTTGGGTTATACAAATAAGTTTCTCTTCAATTTAGGCAAGTTTCTTAATTAATTTCAATTAATTAATCATTGAATTTTAACTATGTGTTTTCAAATTCACAGGGCCGTTCTAGTTTTTGTTAGGAAACCAACTCACAAAAAGATAGAAAAGATAGATGAATGCCTTAGAAATAAGCGTCTTTAAGGGGGAAACCTCCTTTACATTACACAAATGAACAATTCTTAGATGATACAAATGACAATACATGCTTTCTATATATAGGAGTCTAAGGGGTCATAATATAATCAGAGCTGACATAACAATAATAATGTAAGGGCACAATAATAACAATAGTGGGCTTCTATGGGGCACAATAATAACAATATGGGGACTACATGGGTACAACAATATAATGAAGGGGTTGTACTAATAACAATAAGGGTTTACACTAATAGTATAGGGGCCTAACATGCCCCTCTCCTTCAAAAAGTGTTGTCCTCAACGCTTGAGTAGTTCTTAATGCTTCTGGATAAAAAATCTTGTCCTCCATATGGAATCTTTAGTGGGTTCTTGTTTCTGTGATTGCTCCAGGTTCCAATATGATTTTTCCTTCCTCTTCAAGTTTTGGCAATATTTTTTGAATTGGGATATTCTGCAACTTTTGAATCAATGGCCACACTTCTTTGTCCTTCTTCCATTCATCCCTTGCTTCATTTGTCCAATCTAGTTGGATAATAGAAATAGCACAAAACAATGCTTCCACATCCTCATCCTTTCTTGAGAGTGCATCTGCAACAAAAATTTTCTTCCCTTTTCTATAGATGATGTCAAAGTCATAACCCAACATATTTTTGACCCATTTTTTCTGTTCTTCTAAAGATAATATTTGTTCTAAAAAGTATTTAAGACTATCATGATCCATTTTTACCTTGAAGTGTCTTCCCACTGGGTAAGGTCGCCATTTCTTATGTACATGTAGTATTTCCAACATTTCCTTCTCATAAATAACTTGCTTGAGATGTAGCCATAAAAGTACCCAATCTCCTACATCAAAACTTTTTTCACTGCGATGTTGATCTACCTATTGTTTCATTCGATTCTGCACCAAAGTGGCGTTATCCTTTAAAAGTTGGAGAACTTGTTGTTCATGCTCGATGTGATCTATCACTGCTTGAACCTTTTTCTTCTTGATATGTCTTTCTATCTTGAGAGTTTGAGTTGTGGTAATTTCTTCCAATGCTTTACAAGATATGGTTGGATTCATTTCTTGATGCTCGATGTGATCTTTCACTTCTTGAACATTTTTCTTCTTGATATGTCTTTCTATCTTGATAGTTTGAGGAGTGGTAATTCCGGCCAATGCATTACAAGATATGGTTGGATTCATTTCTTCTTTCTTGATGTGATCTTTCACTTCTTGAACCTTTTTCTCCTTGATATGTCCTTCTATCTTGAGAGTTTGAGGAGTGCTAATTATTGCCAATGCTTTACAAAATATGGTCGGATTCATTTCTTCTTTCTCTGGGGTTGGGTCCTAGCATACATCATCAGCTTTTGATGTTTCTTGATCCTTTTCTTCCTCCTCTTCATACTCTATGTAAAACAATTTCTTCTCAGCACACTTATGACCTTTAGTGCATTTTTTATTACAATTGTAAAACAACCCTTTTTCTCTTTTTTCTTCCAATTGTTGTGGTGTAACCCTTGTAGGTTGTGGAAGGCTAGGAGAAACAACACTTCCATATTTATAATTGTGAGGGGTAGACTTCCTTGTTTCCATAATTTTGCTTTCAACTTTGTAACAAAGCCCTTTTGCTACTTTTTCTTCCAATTATTGTGGTTTTTCTCTAAAGAAGGTGTTGCTCTTTGTATCCTCATAATGTGGTATCATTTCCTTCGTGAAAATGGACCACGTAACAAGTTGTTTACAAGAACAAAGCCCTTTAAACCATAAAAATTGGTCTGGTTCTAAATATGAAGATGCAACACATACCTTTTGTAACAGTGGTACACCATGTGGATCAAAATATTGCTCCATCTGTAGTATCCAATTTACCGAATCCTTGCCATCAAACTTCCTCATATCTCCTTTTCTTGATTTTAGGAGCTCCATCTTCAAATGATTGTAACTCTGTAATTTTAGATCTCCAAGTTCTGAAATTTCTTCTTGTGGTAGCTCTCTGTGTCCTCTTTCCAATTCGACCAGTCTAATTGAATTTGGATTCTCCAAGAAAGATTTATGCACAATCTCCCTAGATGACTTGATTATATACCTTTTAAGAAGAGCAAACTTGTATGAAGTGCCACGTATCACTATTTTGACCTTCGGATCTGAAAAATGTATACAAAAACTACAATCCGTCCTCCTTCTATAACTTCTGACGAAATTTCAATCTGATGCTCAAAGAGACAGTTATGATGATTTTACCAAGGTGACCTATTTGGAATGTAATTTGGGGGTCTGTAAAAACCCTAACTTCCTCAGACTATATCTCCAAAAATATAGTGAGACGGGGTCTAAAATTTGGAGTTGAGGTTTAGAATGATTTCATCTGAAATGGGTTTTTTTTTATTATGAAACTTCGTAGCAAAAGAGTTATAGTGAAAATTCCACGATGACCTTTTTTAGAGGAAATTCTGGAGCTTGCAAAAACCCTAACTTCCTCAGATCATATCTCCGTAAATATAGAGCAAAAAGATCTAAAATTTGGACGCGAGGTTCAAACCAATTTATTCTCAAATGGGATTTTTTTTGTAGCTTCTGAAACTTCATAGCGAAAACGTTATAGTGAAATTTCCATGATGGCCTGTTTGGGGCAGCAAAACCCTAGAATCCACAGCTCTGATACCAAATGTTAGAAACTAGCACACAAAGATAGAAAAGATAGATCAACGCCTTAGAATTTAGCCTCTTCGAGGTGGAAACCTCCTTTACATTACACAAATGAACAATTCTTCGATCACACAAATGACAAGACATCCTTTCTATATATAGGAGTCTAAGGGGTCATAATATAATCAGAGTCGACATAATAATAATGTAAGGGCACAATAATAACAATAGTGGGCTTCTATGGGGCACAATAGTAACAATATGGGCACTACATGGGTACAACAATATAATAAGGTGGTTGTACTAATAACAATAAGGGGTTACACTAGTAGTATAGGGGCCTAACAGTTTTTCCAAGAATACCTGGAAATTGATGGTTTGGCATGGAGATTGGGTTCAGTGGAGAATGCAGAAGGTACTGTAGCTTTCAACTGTCAACTGGTTGCTTCAATTGGGTATCCAAAGCGTCTTCAGGTGGCAGAGGGTGGTCAAATTGGTCGCAGAGGTTCAGGGTGTCGTCAATGACTAAGCAGCAGTTTACAGTGAAAATGCAAGAAAGGATCAAATGGGGGCTTCTTCGGCCTTCTAATGGGTAACGGTCACATTTTGGTGCGGAAATTATAAATGAACAGTGGGTAGTTTCTGGTTTAGGTGGGGAGGTGGTTCCTAGGCCATCACACCTCTTTTGGAGGGCGGGTGGTATTTTTCGCGAGCATGCGATCTAACCTGGTGCCGCCATGTAGCAGAACAATGCCCAGGAAAAACCACGAATCTCGCTTTCTCTCGGGCTGTTAACCGTCGGATGATGAACCCGCGTGATATGGTTGTACACCGTCGAATCTGGGAGGAGGAGATCGGAGGGCTATCGTGTAGTTAAGTTGCACGGATAAAATCAGGAAAGTGATTTGGTGGGGCCCGGGGTTTAATTACACAAAAATGTAATTAATAATTTAATAATGTTGGGTTTTTTCATATAAGCAGCGGGTTAATAAAATGAGACCTTGGATCATGTGGCAGGGGTTTTTTAATTGCAACAAGGGTTGGTGGGTTAAAAAAGGTTTTTCAAGGAAATATGAAATGGGGAATGTTAATTACATAATGCGGGAGGATAAAAAAACTTAAGACAAAGGGTTTTTGTGGGATTTTGAGGGGAAATAAGGGAAATTAACAAGGGGGGAAAGTGATATTTGTAATGGGGAATGGGTTTCATACTAGGGAAAATATTTTTGGGAAGGGGGGATGATGTTTTAAGGGTAATTTCTAAGGGAATGTGTGACACCAAGGGGTAAAGGTCAAAATAAGGGGGAGAGGGAAATTAATAAGTAATGAAGGGAGAATGAGGAAATTAGCAAATACGTATATGGGGGTATAGTGAAATGAGGAGAAATTAGTTAAACAAGCTTGGTGGATATCCTTTCTTTCTCATAAATCCTCTTGCACATGAGACATAGGATTAAGCATGATAAATGTGCTTTTGACTCAGCAACCTTGTGCATTTGCAACCTTTCTTCTACCTACCATTTATTTATCCTAACATTTTCTCTTCATTTATTCAGTGCTTTTGAGCTTGCTGACCCTTTATTTCCTTTTATTTTGACAAAAAAACTATCTAATTCTAACCTTATAACTTCCAATGGCTCAAATTAAACTGATGAGCTCATTCTTATTCTCTACCTAACTACTAATCTGCCAAGGTTAAACAGTTTGGCTAGATTTTCATTCTCTATCTATTAACATGAAATTTAAAATATGAATGTGTCAATATTAAGATATTTGACCATCATGGACTGTGGCATTTCTGATAAGCTACACACAACCTTATTTTGCATAGTAAAGTAAAAAGTAGTGGCATTTGAATTTGCACACTTTCATGATCTGTTTTATTTCTCTTTTTGGGGTTCATATTTTCCACTTTTTCCACATTTTTTTTTCATCTTTTTCCCTTTCTTTTTTTCCTTTGATTATTCTTTTAGGACATACCCTCTTTAGATTTTTTAATTTTTAATATGGAAAACATTTTGCAGAAAGAAAAAGTATGTACAATATTACAAGACTAAGCATAGCCAATTCAAAATTATGAATTCTATTATTATAGGACCCTAACACCTTCGAAAAAAAAGGACAATAAGAGATCTAGGTGAAAACCTCTGAGGCACCTGAGGCATACTCTTAGGTTGAAAACCTCCTTGAGGCAACCCAAGAGTTAAAAAACAAAAGAGGAAAAAGAGAAAAATAAAAGACCCCTAGGTGAAAACCTCTTTTAAGGTGCCTAAGGCAGGAAACCAGGATGAAAACCTCCTTTGAAGCTACCTAGTTTTCTTACAAAAAAAAAAAAGAGAGAGATAAAAAGAAAAAAAATCGTGGCAGGGACTGCAAACCTGCCCACTCATAACAATTCTGGTTTTTGCAGGTTTTCAAGAAGAAAATGGACATAGAGATCAGAGCAAAGAAAGCCATGCAAAACCCCATGTTTTTCTTCATCCATTTCATCTCCTCCATGACCCCCATGTTCATTCATCCATACTCATCTCCAACAATAGAAAAATCCAATTTTCAGGCAATTTTGTGACCTATACAGGATTTTTTGTAGTTACTAAAAGAGTTTCATATAGTACTACAGGAAGTCCTAAAAATCTACAGGGAAGGAAGTCCGATTAAAAAATTTTGATGCAGGTCTATTTTCGATGAAAGAATGAGACCATTGACTTCACCACATCTCAGCCAACACCCTTCATGAGCATGTCACCCTCTGTGTCCATAAAAAAAAATCCACTTAGAAGAAAGAAAAAAAAGAGAAGAAATAAAGAAATATCAAAGGGGAAAACTACCAACAACCTACCTCGCCTACCACTACATGGCCAGACCTTCCACTCACTCCAATATCTATTCACCCTCCAAGTAAAATAAAGGCCACAATAATTCAGAAAAAGGGAAGCTATAGGATTTCCTATAGTAGTACTACAAGAAATCCTGTAGCAGCCTATTTTGAATGACTAGAAGGATCCAACCATAGCCTTCAACCCCCGTGCATTAGAAGAGGATAATCACAACTTCAGGCACTATGACACCTCTCCAAAGCTCAATAGCAACAAAGGAAGCCAAAACTTCCACACCAACAAGAAGACAACCTATCCGTAGAATAAAATCAACAAAAAGAGAGTAGTAGAGAAGATGTACTTGAACCATGAGCAGCATAGCAGAGCCACCCTCTAACATGCATCAACAAGGCAAAGGAAGCCATAGGTATGTCACCTCATCCACACTCTTTCATAAGTATGAATATGATTAAAACTATAGGAATATGTAAAAGGTTGATTTTATAAGCAAAGGTGCCTAGTTAACTTGACCACCCTCAGCCTGATAAAAAAAGGTTAAAGTGCTAGTCAACTAGACACATGGCAAGGTCACATCAAAGGGAATGAATCAAAAAGGTGGTTGAGTTACATTGAACAGGAGTGGGTGATGATTATGAGGAACGATTTCATGATAACTAATAGTGGGACCAACGGTCCAAAAAGAGAAATACATACTCACCCCACCAGCACATCGCTAAATGAAATCGGCCATAAATACAAATATTCCCTAACTTTCATGCAAGATATTGTTCATTTCGAGATTTTGAGAGTTGGGACCACTTGGAGGAGCCATTGAATGGAAAAGATAGTCTCGGCCATCTTATAGTGAGCACCTACAAGTAACACAGGCAAACTACAAGAAACAATGAGGAAAGCTAGTCTTCGTATCTTACAGTGAGCACCTATAGAAAAAATGGGAAATAATGAGGAAAGCTAGTCTCGTCATCCTACAATGAGCACCTATAGGAAAACTACAGGAAAAGGTGAGAATTGTCAGAAATCCTATGAGGGGGTGCCTAGGGCCAGCTATTCAAGAATTCTCCTCAACCAAGGCATTGGAGTCAAAGGTAGGTGCCATATTCTCTGTGATTTCATTTGTAAAGAGAGAAAGAAAAGAAATTGTCATTTCTTTTAGTGATTCTAGTGTGCATAGAGATAGGAAGAATTGTGTCGAGGATTGTGTAGAGTTAAGGGAGAATTGTAATCATCACCCTCCTAAACTCTAAACCCTCATCACCTGGGGAAGCTCTTAAGCTATAGCCACCAAAACTTCATAGAATCAGGTTGACAGAGAGAAATGATGACAGGAGTTTCAATAGAAGGGATCCCACTAGAAAAACTAGAATACATCAACATCCTCATATGGTAGAAATCTTTACAAGGAATCAATGGTTGGGATTCTTCGAGCTACTTAGGGGATATGATGATGATATAGCTAGGGAATTTGCAATGTCACTCATACCTCTATCTAGAGTCAGTGCCATTGTTGTAGTGAGGGGATTGTCCATAACAATTACCCCTGAAAGCATTAGAAGGATCACTACACTTCCTTTAGGTTTGCAATTGAGAAAATAGGATAAAGCTAGCAACACTCTTTCCAAGAAGATTTTTTTCTTGGAAGGAGAGGAACCAATTGGGGAAAAAATTGGGATTAGAAGGGGGAGCATTACATATCCTCGGGATGAAGTAAGTTATCACATTCTCATGTATATTTCTTGTGAGGGTAGTCTCACTATAGTCTATGGTTACCAGTTTAGACTTCTCCATGAGCTGATATTTGGATAAGAGTTACCTCCTCATAGAAGACTTAGTGTACCCTACTATTAACGGTGTTGGACCTACCAAAATGTCAAGGTGATATCCCTGGTAAGAAGTCCTAATTAGACCTCAAACCATTTGGTGTAGGAGTCCTAGTAGTGGGTCATAAGGAAATTCCTTGACCACAATATCACACAGAGGCAAGTAAGATAACTCTGTCAATAGAAAGGGTGTGATTGATGTAGAGAGTCAAGGAAGGTGTATGAGAGGTTCCAACACTTCGAAGGGAGAGGAAGGTGAAGGTGACTTCCAGGTTGAAAGGGATCAGTTCCTACTCGTCTAGGAACACACCACACAAAGGAAATGCACAGCTTCTGCTGGATCAGTCCACTCGGATACGGTAGTCACAACATAAAAGGTAAGATAACATGAACAACACTCATGGATCAATCCAAGATGAGTGTGACGGTTGATATAGCAAGGTTCACGAGAAAGGTCTGTCTGATGTCTGATAGAGAAGTCGACATAGACGGTGACAACATTAACAACATATGCAACATGTTAACAACAAGATTCATATAATTTCATACAAATCATTTCATACACAAGTGCACAAGTTAAACAACATATATCATTAAGGAAACTGGATTAGTCCATCTACAATAACAACATATGGATGAAAATGTGTTGGCTCTTATTATATAAAGAAGTGTAAGTCACAATCATACAATACACCATGTAAACCTACTAGCCCCAACAGTGGAACATTACAACCACATCAGCCTGCTCCTCCAAAGAGATATACAAGCTCCGTGTAGTGGAGAAGCCAAGGCATGTTACAATACTATCCAAGTCTTCTTCAAGATAGTCTTAGTAGAATCTTGGCTGACCAAAAGCCTATACAATAAGTTATGAGGGACTATTTATAGCAAAGGGTGGGGTGACCCTTGACATTCCCCTTTGTGACAGTCAACTACCCTCATGACTCTTCACCTACTCTATGACTGTTACATCCAACCATTGACACTTGACTTACACTTGACATGACTCAACATTACAATGCACATGTACTCATGTGAGACAACATAGATTCAGAAAGACTTGCAAGACATCACTGACATTCGGTCTGTTGTGATGAGACCAAGTCTAGGACATGCCTATGATGGTGAAGGTGGTGAGCTGATGCCAAGCTTGATCGTCGATGATGGTGTGCATGCACCTCATGGTGACATCTTGCTGAAGTGAATTCTTGCCTCTGTTGCAACCAGTGCATTGGTTCGGCCACTTCATCCAACTCGTCTACTAACATGTGCATGGTCTTTTTGGTTATGGTTGAATTGGAAACACACTAATGCATAGTGTTCATGCTAATCCTAAAGTGTGTGCTAGTGGTTATGCACATCAACTCGCTAACGTACATGTTTAGCCCTAGTTGGACTTGCTTCTTGTCTTTTCCTTGGTGAGTGTGTTGAATGGGTTGGATTGCATGTGTTTGCTCAACGACATGCATGTTGTTGAATCCCTTGCATGTGATCAACAACACTACTCACCATGTCTGCTCTATGTCCTCTGCTGGGATGGATCCTTAACTTGTACTGGTGTAGTTTCATCTGTCAATGCATGTTGCACCCACTACTGTTCCTGTTCCTACTGCAAATCATTTGTTTGTCTATGTAGCTTCATGTTCTTCCTAAGTTGCTACTTCAGCACAAGAAACTCCTTATTTGTTCCATCTTCTGCCTTCACATGATATTTATGTAGCTCCGTCACTTCATAGTCGGAGTCTCCAAAGTTACTTTCATCATCAATGTACCTACTTGATCTTGCAACCTTGTTCCACCTTCATGTTGCCAACAACCTTCCTCTTGCATTCACTGCATTCACTGTGTTCGTTGCATTTGGTATGCTTCCTTTAGCTACTATTCATGATGTTGCTTGTTGTGATCCTACTTGACGTCCTTGTCCATGAACAACTTGATGTCTTGTGAGTAGGCAAGCTCATTAACACTTGATCGACTACAACCCCAAGCATGCTGTTAACGGGAAAAGTGTCCATTCAGAATGACCCTATCCCACTAAGGTGTGACAGTGACCTTAGAAACAAATAGAGAAAACTACTTTTGTATTCTTCTTTATGAACTATAAACAAAGAGGAATAGGATGAACCAACCTGTGTCTTGCGTTAGTCCTTTGATCCAATCTCTCTCTTCTTTGACAGCTTCCAGCTACCTGCTTCCTTACTTGCCCAGCTTCACCAAGTTCCTGTAAGATCACAGAAGAAGAAAACTACACAAAGACATGGGTTTATATTCATAAAAAGCTTAGGATCAGATTTAAGCTAAACATACAAATGTAACAAACATCAATGATACACAAACGTGTAGGAGAAACTCAAATAGTTTTATTGATATAACAAGAAGATCCAGGAGGAGTTACAACCGATGATTCCTGATCCAGCATCAACCTCCCAGCAAAGAAGCCCCTCTTCACCTCCAACAAAGCATAAATCACCCAATACTCTGATATCTATCTCAAAACCAACAACAATTCTCTGCAATGTACAAAATTCCAGCCTCTGGATCTCTGGGATGAGGGATCCATATATAGATGTATGCAAGGAGGATGAGTCAGCTTATGATTTGACTAGTGGCTTCTCTCTGTCAGTTCTTGCTTCCACTTGGAGACTGAGAGCCTCTTACTCATCCTTGGTCGAACTCAGTGAGGCAAGTGTCATTGGAGAAGATTCTGGAAGCTTCCATTGTCTTTCCACCTCGCGGAATGGCACTGCCATTTGTCATTTCCCGCTCAATGCACCCTGGTAGTGAATTTAGGTGCGTTGCAATGCACCTAGCTAGTGTATTTGGGTGCTATGCAACGTAGCTAGCCAGTGGAGCAGCTGAAATGATCCTGATTTGACTGATTCTGAGCAGTTTCTGGTGGAGAACTTCTGGGAGAAGCTGTAATTTGTTGACCTTGTTCCTTTAGGGGTCGGAACAACACTTTTAGGGACTTAGGATCCCTTGGTTTGTGGACATTTCATGCTTAGAGCTGTAAGGCACAAAAATGTCTATAACAGTTGCCCCCTAAAGTATGAGGCCGTTTATCGGGTGAAATGCTTTATTAGGAGGATCCGAAGTTCTTTCAATGCTGGGAGGAGACCTGTAATAAGATACAATACAATACATTATCTTCCTATTGTTTTCATCATCTAGCTGAGGCGGGCATTCCCATGCTTAGCTTTATAAATTCATTTTCATGTACATAGGACAGACAATCGTCTGATGGTAGACTGATGATTCTGATAGAGCCATCATCCTTTTGGTAGGATGATTATCTGTGTTGCAATGCTGTACATTTCAATGTCTTTATTTTCCTGAATATATATCGTAGCCCGGATGGATGAAACTAGATCCGGGGTCTTCAATCTCGTCCGATCTTTACTCGAAGTACAAGTCGATCCATGTGAGAAATGTTTTGAAGTCGAACATGGAAATACATCGCTTGATTACCAGTCAATGATGTAAACTGTTAACAAGCGCGAGAGGAATCACCGATAATGATGATGAACCTCAAGGTACTGCAGTACAATTCACGTGGTGTGAATAAAGGACTTGGCGTCGAACACCACGCAAAATCTTTCGGTCGAAGGTCATTGATGTATACCTGTCGCCGGAAGTGAGAAACTTGCCATTGAGGCATGCAAGCTTCAAAGTACTGAATGGGGTGTTCCTAGATCAACTTCTTGGATAATGAGCTGATGTCGACAAGAAGCGATCCGTCAAAGGAGGGCCTTAATGAATCCCACATCAATGACACGGAACGGAGCAAATGATTCTGATGGAGGTGAAAACAATCTGATGATATACGGTTCAGGATGGCGGTCATGAAAGAATGAAGTATAATGTATGGTAGTGGATGGGACACATGTGACTTCTCTGGATGACTACTCTTAAACATGTCGGCGACACTTATGTGATGGATTGGTAGCATTTACCCCAAACGTGGATGGTATGGCGTGACCATGGTGATGTGACCGGTGAATGAAACAACCCAACCCGACTCGGACACGGAGTGGAAGTGTCATGTTCAAGAGCGACTTGCTACCAATAAAGATTCTTTGAGTTTTCTTCCCAATTTTTCCCCAGTCATTGTTGACCAGTACCTCTTTATTTTTGTCAAGCTTGAGGAGGATAACATATGCTTGTTCTATAATTTTCCCTTCGGGCAAACCCATCGCTATGTTTTAACGAGCCTAGCGATAGTGAAACTCGTTCTCGTCTAAAGACAAGTTTGTCACTATTAATCTTTTTAACGAGTTTAACGACAAAGATAACTTGGTCCTTTTCATTTTTAGAGAGTCTGAAAAGGTACGTAAAGGTAACTCCAAAATTCCTTTTTCGTCACCTAATCCCTTAAGCCCGAAAAAGTATAAAACAATACAGAAGGGATGAATTTTCTATAGTTTTAACGAGCCGAACAAAACAAACGCTTGATCTTTTTGTGCAATAATCCCTCAGGTCCAAAAAGATTAAAATCTAGAGGAGGGATAGCACTTCCTGTCGCTTTAACGAGCTGGAAGGCCAAAACTCGGCAATCTTTTCATATTTTACGAGTCAGTTGAAAAGAGCTTAAAGAAGACTCGTCTTTTGAGGAACGAGTGATAAAATGGGTAGCAGCTGATTCCAGGTAAGGTTTGGAATTTTCCAATCACGGCAGTGTCACAAGGATGGCTAGTGAAATCACTCTTCGCAGCTGTTCCTCAAAATGGGTAAACAATCAAATGGAGGTGAATGATCGGCCAATGGAAAAGTGGAGGTGACGGTGCAGAACACAACCAAGGCTTTAATGGCTGAAGTACTACATTCACAGTGGTTATTTACCGGGGAATAGTTCATTTTTTAACGAGCTTAAACGCGGGTGGAAACATTTGCTCATGTCTTATGTTTATTTTTTAACGAGCTTGAACTATGTGCTAAAACTGCTCGATTAATCCAGTCATATGATAAGAATATCTCATATAAAAACCAGCAACTTTTAGATTTTTGCCCCACATCCTTTCTTTATGCAAGTTAGGTGACGACTAATCCTAGGAGTTTAAAGGGTTAGAGGTCCTAAAAATTTAAAAAATAAATAGCCCCCCCTCGCTTGCACTCCAAAAGGTTTGCATGCCCCCAGGTATAAAATATGGTTTCAAGGTCACCCCTTAATTTGCAGACAAAACATTTGTTCTATTAGGAGAGGCCTACCTCTTACAGGTTACCAAAGATTGTCTTATTCGCATTGCGAATGAAACATTTCTTCGGCGATGTCTATCGAGATAAACAAAGGTGAGCGACGATGCCCGTCAACTCACATAACTTTGACAAGAGAATCTTATTCTAGAATAACCCCTCTTCCACTGACAGACGGGGTACAGACTAGTCATATTCTCCCTCGGAAACCTACCCTATACCCGAAGTTTTCCTACCGAAGCAGACTAGGACGCATGCCCCCTGGGTTTCAGTCATATCCCTCCGAATTACTCGCGCTTATCGGGAGGACGGACTGGGGATTGAGACATTTCTTGCGTGAAGAGACCATTTAGGGATGGTATATGACTATTTGCTATGCGTGATGCGGGAAATGAAAGCTGGTCCACGAGCTTGACCACTCTTCCTTCGTGCGGAAAACACATTACTCTAACGAGTGAGGAGACGATGGCTCCCATGCAATAAATATAGTCTCGTCCAAGGAGTAGGTTATAATCAAAGGGTCCTTGAGATACCATTACGTTCATGCGAACTGTCTTCCCTCTCAATGTTATGGGCACATCGGGAAGGATCCCTAAAGGTCGACTGGTTCCTTTATCAAAGCCTGTCAGATTTCTCATCTCAGGCAGAAGCGATGGCGAACCAAGCGCTTTCCAAGCAGTAGAGGAAAGGATACTCACAGAAGCCCCCTCATCTATGATGGTACCAGCCATAACCATTCTATATATTTGACCGATAATTCGGAATGGTATGCTTGCTGGTAAACGGGGTCTGCCTAGTTGATTCCAGTCGAAGGAGACAACTAGGTTGCTTGGAGGTGGGACCGAATAGACGGCCGGGTATGGCTCTGACGAACTTCCTTCCTGCGGTAAAGGAACGGGTAAATTGCCCCCATGTTCGTCGGATTCTGTGTTTATGAAGAGAATTTGGACAGTGTCATCCTTGTTCTCTTCAGTGACTGTATCATCTGAAGATGAAACCTCTGAAGGCAAGACCGGGTCAACTGCCGCCTCGACCTTTTGACTTTCGTCTGGTATGGATCCAGATGGTTTATCTTCAATGATAGGCGCTTCAGCCGACCACTTGAGTGGGCCAGCTGGATTCTCAACTAGCGATGGACTTGGCAAGAGTTTTTTATATCCAGGAGGAAGTCATATAGGTGAAACTGGACGATCATCCAAAACTCTTTTAGCTTCGTCTAAGAAGGGACAACGGTGGACGGCATGATTGCCTTCGCACAGTTTACAAGGAAACCTAGCTTTCCCTTTTTGTCCTGGGGCTTCACTTTCGCTAGTTGACGGTGTGCTTTCAACATGATCATCAGAGGTTGATGACATCGGATTGTGCAAACGAGGAGACCAGTCCCTTAGTATCTGAGGGATGCAAGGACAATCTCTGTGAAAGTGGTCTCCTTTGCAAATGACACATGGCGATTTAGGCCTGGTCGGTGCAGTGTGTGGATTTTCGTTAGACGACAATCGTTTTCCCCCATTCGCCTTTGGATCCTTCTTCTTCTTTTCCTTCTTCTCCTTAGGAACTTGACTTTTGGCTTTGCCAGCCCCATCAAGCGAAGAGGAAGGAGGAGAGGAAGAATTAGAGGAAGTAGAAGGTTGGTGGGCAACTCTGGACTCGTCTAATTGCTGATTCGATTGTTCAGGAATAGTGGTGTTCTGAATGACATTGGTTGAGAAGAGCCATACCGGCAAGCCAATTGTCAGTGCTGGAAGCGACAAGGTAGCCATATGGGGTGCACCAACATCTCCCCAAGAGGAGAAGGGACTAGGATTTCCACCAAGGGGAATTCCTTGGTTGGTAGACTCCATTTTCTCAACCTAAGATCAACGTAGGAAAGGGGTAATGAATATTCCGTTTAAAATAAATTTTTAGACGCTTTGACACAACTTGTTTTTTCAGTTTTTAAGAGTCGAGAAAAAACAAAAGATGACTCTAGTCTCCTTCGATTTTTAATGAGCCTGAAGTGACAAGTGCTCAGATGGACCTTTTCCGTTAAGGAGTCTGAAAAGGAACGAAAGGGACTGCTCTGGAGATCTAGGTAGAGGGAGTACCAAACCAATCGCAAAACTGCAGAATACTTTTTACGGTACGGCAGTCAATCTTCCCGAATGTTGTGTTCAGTGCATTGCGATCAGTAGGGCGGCCGACACGGCTTCCTATGGATAAAAGGTTTTAAGCCTATAGGGGTCTCCCAATATATACTCGACAGTACGTGGGAGTACAAGTCCATACTGGCACTTATCGTCTCAAAGTGGAGGAATCACCCAACCATCAGTGAGGACAACAGTTACCAGGCTTTACGACGCCGGAATATGTCTCTAGCCTAGACCTCTAAATGTTGTGCGTTAAGTTCCAAAGCGTTGTTAAGTTCATTGGATTTATTTTAAGTTGATCTTTCTTATGAAGTTTGCCTTTTGGGATCACCACGAGATGTAGATGTAATTCCTAAAATGCAATCTAAAGATGATAAGCAAACTTTTATCTCTTTTCAGCAATGAAAATCCTAGCTACAAGGGGAAAAGAAAGACACAATCTTTTCACAAAGAGCAAAGAGCACACTGTAAATGCACTTTCCTAAATCAAGCCAAACAGACTGTCAATATGCAAATGCACATGTGCATGTATTTGTTTTTCACTTTCTTAATATTGATGCCTAAAAATAAAGTTGATGTACAAATCTGAATTTGCTTTCAAGTGACAAACACAAACAAGCTTCTTTTCGAAATCAAAAGGTAGAGATGATTACGACACTTTATGATTTTGAAATAAATACTCGTTTCGACACTAGAAAGTTACAAATTCAAACCAAAGGCAAAAGTAAAAGCATAATCGACTGTCAACAACAAATAAACTTTCTCCTATGATCAAAATCGACACTTGCGACAGATCTAAATCAAAGGACGACAGTATGACTATTCTACTTTTGCAATGGAAAACTGTAAATGACGCCACAAACACACAAAAACATCTACAGTCTTTTTGTACAAAGGAGGCGGAATTACGGCAAAGAAAAGGGGTTTTTAAACAGACACATACACTAATCACAGGCTGCAAAAATCAGAGACAAAACTGAAAAAATGAAGCAAAGAACCTCAGCTGCACAAGGCTAGGCTGATCAGCGCACCTGTTACACAGAGAAACTGCATTTCAGCGCAGGTAGCCCTCTCGGGAAGTGCGTTGAAATGCATAACCTCTTCACAGAGTCGGCGCTGGGGCAGAAACGAGAATTCTATCCGGGTTCTGGGTCACGGTTTGCAGTTTAATCTATGGTTTTTGGCCGAGTAAAAGCAATCAGTAATGCACAATCAGAGGGTAGATTTAAAGAAGGTGTAAGAGCTATCACAAAGGGCAATCAGATAATTTGTGAATTAGCTGTTCAAATCATAAACAGATCCAGAGAATGGATTGAAGTAGCAGATGTCTACTTTGCATTTGTTAATGGCAAATGCAGTTCGATTGCTACTTCTAAGTTTATGAAACAAACAACAAGAGAAACACAAACAAACTAATTAGACACAATCACCAGCGGAGTTGCCATTTTGTTAATGGGAAAAGTGTCTATTCAGAATGACCCTATCCCACTAAGGTGTGACAGTGACCTTAGAAACAAACAGAGAAAACTACTTTTGTATTCTTCTTTATGAACTATAAACAAAGAGGAATAGGATGAACCAACCTGTGTCTTGCGTTAGTCCTTTGATCCAATCTCTCTCTTCTTTGACAGCTTCCAGCTACCTGCTTCCTTACTTGCCCAGCTTCACCAAGTTCCTATAAGATCACAGAAGAAGAAAACTACACAAAGACATGGGTTTATATTCATAAAAAGCTTAGGATCAGATTTAAGCTAAACATACAAATGTAACAAACATCAATGATACACAAGCATGTAGGAGAAACTCAAATAGTTTTATTGATATAACAAGAAGATCTAGGAGGAGTTACAACTGATGATCTGATCCAGCATCAACATCCCAGCAAAGAAGCCCCTCTTCACCTCCAACAAAGCATAAATCACCCAATACTCTGATATCTATCTCAAAACCAATAGCAATTCTCTGCAATGTACAAAATTCCAGCCTCTGGATCTCTGGGATGAGGGATCCATATATAGATGTATGCAAGGAGGATGAGTCAGCTTATGATTTGACTAGTGGCTTCTCTCTGTTAGTTCTTGCTTCCACTTGGAGACTGAGAGCCTCTTACTCATCCTTGGTCGAACTCAGTGAGGCAAGTGTCATTGGAGAAGATTCTGGAAGCTTCCATTGTCTTTCCACCTCGCGGAATGGCACTGCCATTTGTCATTTCCCGCTCAACACACCCTGGTAGTGCATTTAGGTGTGTTGCAATGCACCTAGCTAGTGTATTTGGGTGCTATGCAACGCAGCTAGCCAGTGGAGCAGCTGAAATGATCCTGATTTGACTGATTCTGAGCAGTTTCTGGTGGAGAACTTCTGGGAGAAGCTGTAATTTGTTGACCTTGTTCCTTTAGGGGTCGGAACAACACTTTTAGGGACTTAGGATCCCTTGGTTTATGGAAATTTCATGCTTAGAGCTGTAAGGCACAAAAATGTCTATAACACATGCTCTGAACGGTGTCCTTGTCTTTTCTCTCCTAGAAACCATTGTACCTTTACTGCTGAGAGGCAAATGAACACTTGTGATACCTGGAGACATGGCAACACTCATAGAAAGCATCTGCTAGTAGAAAACCAAAATGAACATGAGAACTGACTTGTAACATACCTGGGTGATTGATTATGAATGTTGTGCAATTTCGGGCAGGAGGTTGGGAGACTAACTGCAAAGACTGCACGAGGCACAGTCCGGGCTACTGGGAGACTGGCTGACTGCAGGAACCATGCAATGCATGGTCTAGTCTAGTTGTTGACTGATTGGATTGCGTAATGCGCAATTCCAGCTGGGAAGGATTGCTGGCCCAGGGAAAAATTTTCACAATTTCTTGGGCCAAGCAACCACTATCCTCCAGAAATGCACAAAATAGTCTTGGAGGTCAATGTTGGGCATAAATGCACAAATCTGGAGAGGAAGGTGAGCCTCCCTTTCCTAGATTTCGCAATGCAGCCTTGGTGAAGGTAGAGCCCAAGCCAAGGTTAGCCCAACTCGTCGACGGGAAACTAAAAGCAAGTCAGTGAATGCATGGAGACACTAAGTGATAGTAGAAGTGATCGAAAGTGCATCCAAAACATGAATGAAAGATTCAACAAATAGATCAACATGCATGTGGGTGAGGTAGTTCGCTGGTTGGGTGAACATCCGTGCAAAACAGTTTCATGCATGTGATAGCTATGAGATAGCAACGGAAACTAAAACAGAGCTAGGACAAGCTAGTATACATATAAAAAATAACAAGCACTCAAAGAAATCAAGCAAACAACACTCCCACAAAAGGCGACCGAAATACAGCACAAGGCATTCGAATCGAGCTTACCCAAAAACAGTTGAGTTGAATGTGTCAACTACTCCTACATGTGATGTGGGATGTTAGAGCTACAAGGTTTGATGTGAGGAATGAGCTCTGTAGTGTCAGGGTTGATGAGTTTTGATATCATCAAGGTTGTGACACACATGCCATGAATCTAGGGGAAGCAACACTTGGTGGAAGGTTTAAGAATGGCTCCTTGCATGTAACCTCCAACTGCTAAAACATAGATCCCTGAAGCAAGCGATGCCTTTGCATGCTGCCTTGGGAGAAATAACCCATGCATTCAAGTCTGTTTTGTTTAGTCCTAGAGGGAACCGGTCAACTTAGTTGCACATGAAAGAGACTGCTTGACTACCAGAGAAAAATGTACATTTCTAGCTAGGAGCTAGGTTGGCTGCCCAGGAGATTTGTGTAATTTTTGGGCAGAGCAGCTAACTGCTACCCAGATTTGCGCAAATCTTGGGCTGAATAACCTGCTGTTGGGAAAATTTGTGCAAATCCTATTGGGGGGGTTGGCTGGCAGGATTGCACAATCCTGGATCCCAGCAGGCTGCAACAGAGGATTACGCAATTTCTAGAGGGAAGGCTAGTTTCCCTCTAGAAATGCGCAATTTTCAAGGGGAAGTTGCTCAACATGCACCTGTACCAAGTCCGGGTGAGCATCGTATGCAGGGAAGATATCAAACTGTCATCGATAGGCTACCTTTGAGGAAGAAAGACACTGCAGCTTGAGGACTTGACGAAGCGAGGCAAGTTGTCATGTAAGGTTGGTAGGGAG
Source organism: Pinus tabuliformis (assembly GCA_031772625.1). Lineage (NCBI taxonomy): Eukaryota > Viridiplantae > Streptophyta > Pinopsida > Pinales > Pinaceae > Pinus > Pinus tabuliformis. The sequence continues at coordinate 476,958,758 of CM062815.1, forward strand.
GCTCTAAAATAGGCTAAGGGAAAATTTTGGAGGGTGGTTGTAGCTACTAAAACACTTGGCGACACACTGTTAGAACTTCAACTCTCTGGATGGACCTTGTTCATGAAAAGAAAGTCTAGCACCTCCTGAAGTTTTGTTCGGCTCTCAGCTCATCTTGGCTTCACACTAGCTTGATTGTAAGATATAGCATCTGCTAGACTCTTGGTCAATTGACACACATTACAAGCCAAGGCAACTCAATTGTTTTGATTGGGGTTGAGGGGTATATAGGTGCACAAACAGTATAGTCATCAGAGTCTCAGTTTCATCTCTGGTGTTGCTCCACTGCCAACAGGCCTCGACAGTACCCCGGTGGAGTAACATAGGAACACAAGCATGGCTTCGCTGCTAGCGAGCCTGGTCAGTACCCCGATGGAGTTACTTGCATTACCTCCCTGCACAGGAAGCATTTCTCTTCTCTCGCCTTATTCATTTTTCATTTTGATTTTTTTGACTTCTCATTTTTTCATTTTCACTGTACATAACACTTATTCATTTTAGAGGTAGAAGAGGGATCCCGACTTATTGAGAGTAGAAGAGGTTGTTCCAGCAAAGAATTAGTTTATTATATCTCTGATGTGCCTATTAAGGTTTTCTCACTCACCTTACTCTACTTGACTGTGCTAACAAGGGTTAACCAAAAAACAACCAACTAGAGCAAGTGACAGTAGTTAGCGTGCAAGAGTTGTGTTTTCACCAAGGTTCACTTTGAATAGTACATATTTTCCTTGACTGTATCATGGACTAAGAGTAACAAGCTCATCATACAGAGGAAAGATGACAGATAACCAGGTAGTGATAGTTGTACAAGCCTTCTTTCACTTTTTACATCTCGTTTCATGAGTCACACATGGTTTCATGCAAACTAACCTACGAACGAAACAAGTGAATGAACTAACAATCAACAAAGCAAAGCAAGAGCAAAAGAAAAAATGAAAGTGAAGGAAGTAAACAAACAATAAAACAAAGCATTTAAGAAAACAAGCATGCAACCAAACAACTGAAAGAAAACACTACTCCTACTCCTACACTAATGGTGCATGGGCCTGATCACGTGAAGTGATACTTCGAATGTAGCCACCGGCGCATTGGTATACCCATGTTGGTGAAGGCTTGGTCCACGAGAAAGCCAGTTGTCCAAGCCAACAACCAAGAAAGATATAACAATGAAGACAACCACACTTCATGTCTCAAAGTATCCATGGGATATAAGTGAGTGCATTTGCATGACGGGTAGTACGCGGACTTATCATGGTGTTGTGTGACACTATGTGCAACTTAGAAGCATAAGAACACTCTTGACTGAGACATGCAAGCAAACGAAAGAAACAAAGATAACTTTTGTCACGCATGAGTGCTTGCAATGTAAGACTCCTCCAATGCATGAGCATTGGGATCATGTTGTCCGAGTGGAGGAAGTGTGATCTATGTGTGAGATGGATATTCAATGCATATAGATGAGTGATGAGGAGCCTTGGGTGATCAAACAATTTCTTGATCGAGAGTGAAACTAACCTTAGGATAGCAAGGGCCTGACATAACCATCAGCTCGAGCTAAAGTGCCTTGACAGCCTATGGGGTTTCAACTTCATTGTCAGATGGATCTTCGTAGACCAGCGGCTTAGACAGATCAATAACGAGTGAATCAACATCATGGTCAGATGACGAGGTGAAGAGATCACGACAACTAGGATCAGAAAATTCAGGATGTTGGTTGGCATAATCATTATTTGATGAATCACAAAGAGGGGTAGATGATAAGGAAGGATGTTCACCGTCTGCATTTCTGGAAGGAGCAGATGAAGGATCAAGTGGATTTTCAATGAATGATTGGTCCTCTCCATTGTTGGATGATGGTATAACATACTATTTATCCTGTGAAAGATCAACAATGGGTGCATCCGTAGATGAAGACACACATGCAAAATCATCGATTGTAGATTCACCAACGATGTTAGGTAAGAATGGGGGGACCTCAGACAGAAGGGAGTCATCCTTTGCTGAGTGTTCATGTTCAAGCTCCCACTCATACTCTTCATGAATGACAACGCATGTTGGTTGTGCAACACCAACTCAATTAGTGGGTTGTTCCTCATTCACAACAAGTGAAGAGTCCAGAATGGATGAACACAAGACAACATCATCTAGAGGAACACCCAGGTGCGAAGATGGAGGCCGAAAAAAAAGGCATATGAGAACTCGAAGGACTCACAACCAAATCTATGCGAAAATTGACTGGAGTGATGTTGGGAGAGTGTAAATGTTGAACAGGTTACAAGCATGATCCTCAGCATAATTGGGCAATTGTGAAGTTGTTGAGTGAGAAGGGGATGGACAGTTAGTTGAGATAGTGTCCACTCCCACGTGAGATTTTGCAGTTCCATTGATGAATAATTTTGAGTGAGGCTTGATCTCAAGCTTTCTCTTCGTACAAGCATATTTCTTAAGGTAGTACTTGAACCGGTCCTAGAGATAAGAAAATTTCATTTGGATCCTCATAGCTTCAAACTGCAAGTCATGGAAGCGCTGCCAAAAATCAATGACGGATTCATACGGAGTCCTCCGTTGCTGTAACAGTTTCTAGTCAAGATAGTCTAGATCAAAATGATAGAACGTGTCTTCAATAAGATCACATAAGTGCTCATATGAGTGCACAGTGTCAACCGGTAAGCTAAGAAGCCAACGAAATGGAGATTTGCGAAGTGTGTATGTAAGCAGCAAACCGGCATGTTCATTAGTAAACTCATCTTCTTCATAAATCATGGAAAGAAAGTTATGTAAGTGCTCAGGCCATGCCACTTCACCTTCACCATCATACGTGTGAGTAGACAAGAGATTGAAAAGCTTCCCTGAGATGGAGACATCTTCAAGATTCGAAAAAAACCTTAGGGGAAGAAGAATGCAAGACTTCGTGAAAGATATGCAGAGGTTCAAAACTGGATGAGAGGACACTGCTTGTCATCATGCCATCCTTCTAGTGCCAGAAATGTTGATGGTGCTAGACCCACCAACATGTCAAGGGGATCTCCCTTGTAAGAAGTCCCAATTAGAACTTAGACCCTTTGGTGTAGGAGTCCCAAAAGTGGTTCATAAGGTAATGCCTTGACCGCAATGTTGCACAAAGGCAAGTAAGATAACTCTGTCAGTAGCAAGGGTGTGATTGATGCAGAGACTCAAGGAAGGTGTATGATACTAGGTTCCAATAGTTCGAAGGGAGAGGAAGGTGAAGGTGACTTCCAAGTTGAAAGGGATCATTCCCAACTCGGCTAGGAACACACCACACAATGGACATGCACATCTTTCAGTGGAACAGTCCACTCGGATGCGGCAATCACAACATACAAGGTAAGATAACACGAACAACACTCACAAATCATTCCAATATGAGTGTGACAGTTGATATAGCAAGGTTCATGAGAAAGTTTTGTTTGATGTGCAATAGAGCAGTCGACACAGACGGTGAGAGCATTAACAACATATGTAACACATTAACGACAAGATTCATATAGTTGCATACAAATTAGTTCATACATGAGTACGTAAGTTAAACAACATATATCATTAAGGCAACCGAATCAGTCCAAATACAATAACAACATATGCATGAAAATTTGCTCGCTCTTATTATATAAACAATTCTAAGTCACAATCATACAATACACCATGTAAACATGCTAGCCCCAACAGTGGAACGTTACAGCCACATCTACCTACTCCTCCAAAGAGATATACAAGCTCCGTGTAGTGGAGAAGCCAAGGCGCGTTACAATAGTGTCCAAGTCTTCCTTAAGATAGTCTTAGGAGAAGCTTGGTAGGCCAAAAGCCTATACAATGGGTTATGAGGTACTATTTATAGCAAAGGGTGGGATGACCCTTGACATTCCCCTTTGTGACAGTTCAACTACCCTCATGACTATTCACCTACTCTATAACTGTTACATCCAACCATTGACACTTGACTTACACCTGACATGACTCAACATTACAATGCACATGTACTCATGTGAAACAACATGGCTTGAGAAAGCCTTGCAAGACATCATGGAAATTCGGTCTGTTGTGATGAGAACAACTCTTTGACATGCTTGTGATGGTGAAGGTGGTGAGCTGATGCCAAGCTTGGTCATCCATGATGGTGTGCATGCACCTCATGGTGACATCTTACCGAAGCAAACTCATTCCTCTATTGCAACTGGTGCATTGGTTTGGCTCCTTTATCCAAATCATCTGCTAACATGCACATGGTCTTTTTGGGTATGGTTGAATCGGAAACACTCTGATGCATAGTGTTTTTGTTGATCCTCAAGTGCGTGTTGGTGGTCATGCACATCAACTCGCCGAAGTACATGTTCAACCCTAGTTAGACTTGCTTCTTCTCTTCGCCTTGGTGAGTGTGTTGAATGGGTTGGATTGCATGGATGCGCTCAATGACATGGATGTTGTTGAATCCCTTGCATGCAATCAACAACACCGCTCACCATGTCTACTTTGTGTCTACTGCTGGGATGGATCCCTAACTTTTATGGGCACAGTTTCATCTGTCAGTGCATGTTGCGCCCATTGCTGTTCCTATTCTCGCTACAACTCATTCGTCTACCTATGTAGCTTCATGTTCTTCCTGAGTTGTTTCTTCAACACATGCAACTCCTTGTTTGTTCCATCTTCTGCCTTCACGTGATCTTCATGTCACACAGTCACTTCATATATGGAGTCTCCAAAGTTGCTTTCATCATCAATGGACCTACTTAAGCTTGCAATCTTGTTCCACCTCATGTTATTAACAACCTTCCTCTTGCATTCATTGCATTCGTTGCGTTAGCTGCATTCGATGTGTTCACTACATTCATTGCATTCAGTATGCTTCCCTCAGCTGTTGTTCATGATGTTGCTTGTTGTGATCCTACTTGATGTCCTGTCCATGAAAAAATTGATGTCTTGTGAGTAGGCAAGCTCATTGAAACTTGATCGAATGCATCCCCAAGCACACTTTGAACGTTGTCTTCATCTCTGCTCTCCTAGAAATCATTGTACCTATATTGCTGAGAGGAATATGAACACTTGCGATACCTAGAGACATGGAAACACTCATAGAAAGAAATATGTCAGTAGAAAACCAAAATGAACATGCGAACTGACTTGCAACACACCTGGGTGAATGATCATGAAGGTTGCACAATTTCAGTCGGGTGGTCGGGAGACCGACTGCCAAGAATGCACAAGGCACAATTCGGACGGTTGGGAGACTGACTGACTGCTGGAACTATGCAATGCACAATCTAGTCTGGCTACTGACTATTGGGATTACACAATGCATAATTCCAACTGGGAATGACTATTGGCCTGGGGACAGATTTGCGCAATTTCTTGGGCAAAGCATCCACTATCCTCCAGAAATGGGAAAAAAATTCCTAGAGGCTAGTGCTGGGAAGGAATGCACAAATATGGAGAGGAAGGTGAGCCTTCCTTTCCCATATTGTGCAATGTAGCCTTGGTGAAGGCAAAGTCCGGGCCAAGGTTGGCTCGACTCGCAGACGGGAAATTGGAAGCAAGTCAGTGAATGCATGGTGACACTAAGTTATAGCAGAAGTGATCGAAAGTGCATGCAAAACATGAGTGAAAGATTCAACAAATAGATCAACATGCACATGGGTGAGGCAGTTCACCAATTGGGCAAACATCCGTGCAAAACAGTTTCATGCATGCGACAATAGTGAGATAACAACAAAAACTGAAACAGATCTAGGACAAGCTAGTATACATGTAAATGACAACAAGCGATCAAATAAATCAAGCAAACATCACTCTCACAAATGAAAAACAAAAAAGGTGACAAAAATGTAGCACAAGGCATGGGAAGCAAGCTTACCCCAAGACCACTGAGTTGAATGTGATGATTGCTCCTAGATGTGATGTGGGATGTCATAGCTACAAGATTTGATGGGAGGAATGAGATTTGCAGCATCTGGTTAATGATTTTTTATATCATCGAGTTTGTGATGTGCATGCCACGAATCTAGGGGAAGTGACACTTGATGGAAGGTTTCAGAATGGCTCCTTGCATGTAATCTCCAATTGCTAAACATAGATCCCCAAAACAAGGGATGCCCTCGCATGCTGCCCTGGGAGAAACAACCCATGCATGCAAGTCTATTTTTCTTAGTCCCAGAGGGAATTGGTCAACTTAGCTGCACATGCAAGAGATTGCTTGGCTGCTAGAAAAAGGGGTGCATTTTTGGCTGGGAGCTGGGCTAGCTACCTAGGACATTTGCACAATTTCTAGGCAGAGCAGCTGACTGTTGCCCAAATTTTTCCAAATCCTGGGCTTAACAACCTGCTGCTGGGAAAATTTGCACAAATCGTGTTGGGAGGGTTAGCTGGCAGGATTGCACAATCCTGGAGCCCAGTAGGCTGCTAGAGAGGATTGCACAATTTCTAGAGGGAAGGCTAGTTTCCCTTGAGAAATGTGTAATTTTCAAGGGGAATCTACTTAGCTTGCAGCTGGACCAAGTCTAGGTGAGTAGCTTGTGAAGGGAAAAGATAAAACTATGATCGACAGGCTGTATTTGAGCAAGAAAGACACTGAAGCTTGAGGACTTGACAAAGCGAGGAAAGCTCTTGTGTAAGGTTGGTAGGGAGGCTCCAAAATAGGCTAAGGTAAAATTTTGGAGGGTGGTTTTAGCCACTACAACACCTACTTTTCTTTGCAACTAATAAGCGACATGAGCATCAAAGTACAAGAAGGGAAGCATTAGCAACAGGCACATCATCGGCTAATCAAGCTCATAGTAGAAGATGCCTTACGCAAATTAAGAATCCCTTTTATGTGGTCAACATTTTTTCAGACATGAATAAAGAAGATGTAATTAAAGCCATTGAGTATGAAAGAGACCTGAAGAAAAGGAAGAAGAGCTTGAAGAAGATCAAGAAGATTCCGAAGAAGAGCAAGAAGAGCTTGAAGAAGAGGAGCATGAAGAAGAAGAAGAAGAGCCTAAAGAAGAGGAGACAGAAATAAATGAGATAGAGGATGAAAAGGATAGTAGGGAAGAAGCACAAAAGAATGGATCAAGTCCTGAAATACATAGCAAGGAAGGAGAGGAATCCCCAAGAGTGTCTCCTGAGCCCACAAAGAAGGAGGCAGTTGTTGCCTTAACTGCTCTAAGTACACCTATAAAATCAAAAGGAAAGAGGTAGAGGTAGACTCCCCTATACTTCAGAATAAGGAGGAGCACCAGGATAAAACAAGGGAGACCTCAAACACCTACCAAGACTCCTATAATCATTGAGGACTCACCAAGAGAATAAGAAAATCTAGTCCCTCTAGGAATGATAGGTGAAGAGGGCACATCACAATAGGCTTCCCCAAGGTCACCAATGACCTATATTATGAGGCCTTCCACTAGGTCAACCGTAGCAAAATGAATTAAAGAACCTTTGACCCATTTTCAGAAAGGGAAAGGCCTCTTACAAGAAACACAAATAGTCCTACAGGAAAATTTGTCAAAACTACAGGAAACACAAAAACATGAGCAGGAAGGATGACAGTGGCAAAGCGAAGGAAAATAAGCAGCAACACAAGTACAAGGGGAGAAAATACTCAAAATATAGCAAAGGGAGAGTCCCAGAAGCTGCAGGCATCTAGCTTATAGTCAAACCTCAACTCCTATTACAGATTCATTGAGCGAGGTAGAGTAATGCCACAAAAATTTACCATCCCTCTATTCTTTGACCTTGAAAAGGAGAGAGAAAGGACACATCATTGGATGCAAATTACTAAATCAAAAAGTGTAGATGATGTGGACCATATGGAAGAAAAGTTGCTAGAGATGGGTAGACAATTGAGTAGGATAAGAGGTAGAGAAAGAGTGATGAAATCTTAATTTGAGGTTAAGAACACATGGCTGAGGAGGCAAGTATAGGAAAAAGAGAGCCAGTTGGAAACAATGGCAAGTCTCTCCATGGAGGTACTCCAGTGCAGGATGCCAACAATATCATATGCCTTATACCACAAAGAACAATGGATGCAATTTTAGATAAAAGACCTAACACAATGAGGAACTATGCCTTTCCAAGGCTATAAGTAGTTCATTGACCTTTGTGACCAAAGCACCCTGGAGGATAGGCCAAGATATTTAAATTATACCTACATAACTTAACCTTAACAAATTTGAACATGTGGGACCCCAACCCAAAGCTAGTGGACTTACAACTGATGGCCTTAGAATCATGGATGAGTCATGAGGAGGCCAGAGCTAAGGAAGTAAAAAGGGTATTGGAAAGAGAAGAAATGGATCCCCTTTACATCAGAGCAAAACAGATAAAATCCATGACTGTCATTAGCACCCACAACCTCATCTCCAATGGTCCTAGCTTACACCAAGATACCTAGCCACACAAGAGAAAATAGTCACTCATTTTGAGGACACTTTGAGATTACTGGAGGATGAAAGCCTATAAGCATGAATAAGGAGACGGAACACCTTACCCTACAACCTAAATATCAGGGAATATCATTCCCCTAAAAGAATGAGGGATGCACTAGAAATGACCCCACTATATAAGAAGGCATTGCAAAGATTCAAAGTAAATTGGATTGGCTTGAAACTCTGTCCACCATTTCTCTTGGGTATGTTAGAAGGGAGAAAGGAAGAAGAGGAAAGAAAGTAGTGGGAGGAAATAGAGAAGCATGTAGGATTCTATCCACAAGAGGAGGATATTGTAACAGAAGCCTAGAATGTTAGGGAGGCTACAAAAGAAATGAAATACATGGACATAGATTGAGTTGCTCAGAGGATGAGCAACATGTTTAGTAGAGAGGTGATGATTAGGCTCATCAATGGGTAAATTATATGGACCTTAATGCCACTCTCTAGCTTATTAAAATCAAATTTTCTCACATTTCTTTGCATGTTTTGTTATATTTTTCTTAATCAGAAGGATAAAGATGAGATGTCATGTCTTGTGGTCTAATGTGCATTGATTGCAGGTGTTGGAGCAAAATTTTTCTAATTAAAGTGCATGAACTTGACATAGACAAGCATGAGGGATTTCAAGAAGTTGGATCTCCCTCCTTAACTCCTCACTCACTCGAAGATTCCTCCACTAGATCTCATCAGCTCGGAGTTACATGCAACTGAGCCATTAAGGTCATTGGAAGCCAAGCTAGTGATATTTGAAGACCAGTTGATCTTGAGTTAGGAGCCAAGCCTCACTAAATTAAAGGAAGACGTTGATAGCTTTAGTTGTATAAATAAGAAGGCCTAGATCCTCATTAGGATTGGATTTTTTTTTCATTGTAGCCAAGAGACATTTTCAAGCTAAGACATTGTGACTGATGACTCTTTTGTATTTTTTATATTTTAATGAAAATGAGAAGAATTCCCTTGATTTAGTATTGATTTGACTCAAAGGGCTGAATCTCTTGGGTTAGGGCCCAACCTTAGCACTAGAGGTTCCTCTTCTTGTACATGTGTGCTTAGATTACATTCATTATTAGCTACTGAAGTGATTTTGGTTTTGTTAATTTACAAGTATTTGGATGATTAATTAGTTTGGTTTCATTTGTGTATAGTTAGATCAACAGTATCATAGTGACAGAAGACGCTCCAAAAAGGCTTGTGATAGTGGCTTTCACCTCATCTCCTTTGTGGGATCATGACTTGATGGTTCCATTCACACAACCCAGAAACAAATTTCTTGCTTTACTACATGATCCACGGTTTCTTCATGAGTAGGTCATTGTTCTTAAGTTTCTTAGCATGATTTGCAATTGTGATTTTTGATCTCTTAAGTTATTCATTGGTTTCAAATCACTTCCATTCATGAACTTAGCCACTAGATAGTAATAACTCCGTTTTCTTCCATTTAATAAATATTTTTCATGTATAGATGAATTTGTGCATAAATGAAGACAAGAATGCATATTGTTGTAAGAGATTCTAATTTTTAGGGAGACCTCATCTCTTTTGCCTCATCTAAGCCTTATCCACCCATATTTCCAAAGTCCACTAAAACCTAAATGAAAATTCTTGTTTTGTAAGCAAAATTCCCATTTCCATTGAGAAAATCCAACCATCTTGAAGAATCTAACTGATCCTTGGATAGTGTTCACCTCTTCCATGCCTTATTCCCCCAGCAGATACCTTTCACACACTTCATTCAACCTTCCCTACCATCTTCTAAGCTTTCTACCTATTTCGTGCAATAAAATATGGCATCCTATAGTAGAACTAGGACATCGTGTAGTAGTACTACAGGAAACCATGTAGTAGTTTGTTTTGAGCCCAAATTTAGAAAAAATTCCATCTGAGCTTTGATTAGGCCTCCACTTGGTTTCCATACCCTTCAGACTAGTCCATACATATTCCTCCATACCTGTCTCCCCTGCCAAAGAACAAGTGAATATTAACATTTTCATTCATAAAATTGAAACATCAAAAAAGGCTTTTTCTACAATTTCTAAATTAGCACATGCGGCAACAATTATAATACTTCCCAGATTATATTCCATGCTGAATTAGTTTATATCATCACATGTTATAAACAGGGTTAAGCTAGACATCTTTTAGAAACAAAATGTGTAAATGAGTAGTTAGATGATTTCATCTCACTTTATAAGTATTTTCCAATTCAGCCTTTCATTCCTTGAAGTAAGCATCATTCCTTTTCTTTCGTTAAGGACAATTTTCCTTTCTCCATTTGGTAGTCAGATTTCTTCTAGTCAATAGAATACTGGTTTGAGAAACCCTAGTTGTCTATTGCCCTAGTTGAAGAGTGACAAGAGTACACCATTACATCTACTGTGTATACAACACTATCACCTCCAAGTTTGTACAAACCCCAAGTTCATGAAGTAAATTTGGTAGCCCCAGGAGTTATAGCATTCTTGCTGCAATACTGGCACTCATCAGGTATGTCATGGGAAATCAACCATCTTCGTCAAATCTGGCACCTTTGATCAATTATGTTGAGGATGAGATTCATATTTTACAATTTATGGGGGTGTTCCAAAACTAGATCTATAAATATATCAAACACTCGCACAGATCTAGGTGGCAAGCATATAAATTTAAGAATTGTCGTGAAGTATTTTAGCAAGGCACAATCCTATCAGTGGTGGCATTTGGTGACATTTACACATTTTCTCCTCAAAAAAAGATATAGAGTGAGTATTATCACTAAGACTAAGTGTCCATATCCATACATATTTTGTATAGACATGGATAATTCAACCTTGATGGTAGGCATAACATTGACATGTCGCATGATGTGATTAAGGAATATCAGTTTTACATTAGTGATGATTGTGAGCATGGCACATTGTTCATGCAACATTTCTTTGACCCAATGAATCATTCAAAAAAATGACATATCATTCAAGAAGCATTGGATATGGTTAGATGGTTGTGCATGGTAGTTAAAGTCAACGCACACTTTTTATTGGTTGAGCCAACTACACAAGAAGAAGAAATTTCAACATACTTGGAGCTTCTTTGAAACATGACATGGAAAGGGTGAGCATGATGGTGCAAGTGCTTGTGTGAAGTGAGCACTTAGGAGGTAACCAAATGACTTGTGATTCAACTCAACTGAAATCATCACTAGAGGTGGTCAATTTGTGCAGATCCCATTCAGGACATGAAGGTCGTAAATCTATAAGGCCTATTCGTATGGTCCTCTCGAATGTTGAACTTTTAAATGTGAATAGATCTATTCCTTGGTATTTCAATATTGTAGAAGGAAGAAGGGAATTACACTCAGTGCGGAGCAAAGAGACGTGGGAAATATTTTCCATCACGACAAGAAAACTCACATGTTTTTGTAAGCTTTGCATTGGTGTTGATGGATGTAGCCTTGATCATTGTGAAAAACACGGGTACATGAAAGGATGGAAATATGTCCCTCTATTCCCAAAGGGACCTCATCCAATTTTGACATGGTAAGATATGCACAATGATGAGGCCATTGTTTCACTTGATCATGATCAAGTCAATAATCTTTTAAGGGAAGATATGTGGCTCATTTATCATTATCAGTTTCATTTATAAATTGAAGTCTTGAATGTTTTCAACTAATACATATTTTTTTATTCTGGTTGTATGCAAATGTTTTGTTGTCATCGCCCCCACAGGAAACGAAGATAATGTGGCCTCTTATTTGATGTGATGCACATAGCTAGAAAGTAGGTTGGTGAGACCATATGAAAATGGACAACTCACATACCAAATTGGTGACATGGTTCTGATGGGCCATTTTTTTTAGAAGGTCAAAAAACAGACCAATCACATCATTTATAGAGATTTTATGCCTAAATATATATCTTGTCAATACAATCATCCAGTCATAGCATCTCAAATCAATCTCATAGAAATAAAAACAAATAAAGGTGAACCAAGGAGAATATGACAAAATTAGACCATGAGCGTATCATGGAGACTTGCATTCCTATGAGCCATTGGCCATATGAGTAGATGATGTAAATGGAAATCCTTGAAGTTGAGTCTATAACAGTCAAGTGTAATCTAGTATAATATAAGTGATCTCAAATATATGATTTTTCTAATCTATAAATGTGATAATTGAATACTCTTGCAGTTTTGTAGCTTTAAAAAGAGAAATGTTTCCCTTTTGTTTAGGATGGATTCATAATGGTGTGCATATATGCTATATAAGATTTAATTTCCTTGAGATGCATAAGTTTCTAAAGTACACAAAATTTCAAGGAGGTTTTATTTTTAGGGATAAGATCCTTATGTGAAACCCATAGATCTAAAATTTAATTAAAATCAATAGGGATTTAGATTTAGATTTAATTAAAAAAAATTATCTTAATTTTTTCAAATGTCATGTGTATAGTATTCATGTTGAGTTGAGAACACAAATTTTTTTATAGATCTATATATATGTCATACATTTGGTTTCTAGAAAATCTATTTAAGTATGTAACAACCAAGTTGATATATTATTTTACTTCAAATGGAAATTCAACTATATAGGTTATGAACAACATTGAAATATTTTTATGTTATTAATAAATACGTCATGTGTCAGTTTCATATAAAACAGGGAAAGAGTTACATGCATGCTTCATATTGGAATGTAAAACCTGCAACACACACACACACACATATACTGATATATATATACATGTGTGTGTGTGTGTGTGTGTGTGTGTGTGTGTGTGTGTGTGTGTGTGTGTTTTTAGATAACCGCAAAAGAAATAAAATCGAATAAAACTTATTTTTAGTTTACATCTTGACATCTAAATTAAAATCATTGTAATTTAACATACATTGATTGTGCACTAAAAGACACTTTCTACAAATTCAATATTAAATTGATGTACATGATATATTTTAGTTCATTTTAAGTATCAAAGTGACTTGCATCATAGTAATATTGTACTTATTTCCTTAGTCTATGAAACTAGAATTCAAAATTGTTATTTTGTAAAAATTTACTTCTTGAATGTTCTTAATTGAATGTCTTAAGTTAAGGAATTGATTGAAATATTTGATAGCCAACTAAATTTAGGAAAGTTCATAAAATTATATAAAATTATCTAAAAACATATCATTAATTTTTTTTTGGTATATTAAATTCCAATACATATGACTTATATCATGTGTTATGACTAAGCTTCTGTACATGACCTGGAAAGAAATAAAATTTAATAGAACTTATTATTTGAACATTACTTGTTGAAGACATCTTATAAATTTGAATTTAAAATGTACTTCAATCTTGTTTGTTTTTTTTTAATTGAATCATGAACATATATTTTAGTTCATTTTAAGTACCAAAGTGACTTACATCATGGTCTAAGATTGTAATTATTTTCTTAGTTTATTTCCTGAAAAGTCAAAATTTTTATCTTGTTAGTTATGTATGATAATAAACTATCCATATGAAAATATATACAAATTACATTATACATGAACATCCACAAATTGAAATAATAAGAATCCATAAACTGAAATAATGTTCATGCATCCATAAACTATCCAAGTATGAAAATATAAAAAAATTGTACAACACATGTGAATGTGACTTATGAAATGGGCCTAAGAAATATATAAACTATCTATGATCCACTCTAGAAAGTATCGCTTCTAGAACCCTTATGTGTGTTCCACTGCACAAAGTGAGCATCTATAATCTGGTACTGCAATATAACACATTCAAATTCAAATTAATTAGAACATTATTTGTATAAAATAAACAATATGGAAATAAATGATTTTGAACTATGCATTTAAATAGTCCCCTACCTATGCTTCAATCAAGTGCAAATGGAAGTCAAGTGGGATGGGGGTCTAATCAATCGGGGTTTGGTACTCAACTTTCTGTCGCTCAATTCCTCTATACCCAACAGCCCACTCATGTGTCCATATAACTGCAATATCGACACCCCTCTACATCTCAGTCTATGTATGCAATGGAAAAGACAAATAATAATTAGTCTATGAATTAATTAGGATCCATACATGTAACTTTAAAAAAATTGTTGAGATATTAGGAATTAAAAATTCACCTCAAATGTTAGTCCATAAGTGTTATGAGGTGGAGGAGACTAAGCCATGGAAAGATGCACTGGAGGAAGCTTCTCTGGTTGGTCAACTTTCCCCTTAGATGACCTTAGAAGTGCATCTGTGTAGCTTGGTTGTGCATGTATGTTATCATGAAATTATTAATATAAATAAAACCAGATACGAACTTATTAATATAATTAATGTATAATTTGATGATAAGAGTCAAATGGTTTATATATATGTACATGGTCTATGTCACGTGGGTCGTGTACGCTCAAAGTTTCATGAATGGTATCACAAAACATATGTCCATATGACAAAAGTTGGTCATTCCATAGTCTCTTGAGATATGAATCATCATGTAATGCAACTCGTGGGCCACAAGGAAATAAAGGTGGTTTGCTCATATCTCCATGCAATGCGACATGTACAATGGCCAATGTCCTCTACATGTTATCTGCAATGGTATGCCTAGTCCCAATGCCAAGCTATGATTACTGCTCTAGCTCTGCTGGCAATACCATGATCTAAGATGGTCGTGGTAACAATATTGAAGGTGGTGCTACATGCACAGGGTCCCTACGTGCCCCGATACATTCATAACTATGTCGCAAGTCAGGTCCATAAAACGTAGATCTAGTGTTGATGTAATATAGCCTCATATGTAGCACAAACTCTGCATATATATGCTTTGCAATGTAATTCAAGACCTTGTCATAATGGGGGAACTGGCCCCAAGCTCTAATGAATTGATCATAAGAAAAATGGGTCGCATCAACACTCTTAAAATATTTTAGTGCAGTTAGACCAGCATCTCTAGCACGACAGTGTGGAGGGATGTCAAACAACTCGCCACGAATATCAATGTTCTTGGTGGCATCTTTTACCGCCTTCCAATTATGTCAACCTCTAACTCTAGCCTCCTAATACTATGTATGGAATATATGAGGTGGATTTGTGGGACCGCCCTCTACTATGTCTCGATTAACCTGTTGATTCTATCCAGTATCAGGGACAAACTACGCCTAGTAGGCATACTAACAGAGATTTTATCAAGCTCTCATGTTATCCATGTTTGTTGGGCCCTGACATGCTCAACTATGATATTGTGTGTAGCGTCATTCCACGAAGGGATAGACACTACACTTTCATCCTTGTCTTCACCCTACTAAGGGTCTACAAACAATAAACATAATTTAATATATCTAACAAACTAGAAGCATAATAAAATATACATTAAATTTGAACAGATCAATTGAAGATGATTTAAAAATTAAAGACAATTTCAAGACATAAACACACAAAGTTTAAATAGGATTTAAAATTCAAGATGTATACTTGCAACAGTTGAATAAGGTCCACTATCCATAGCAATATCCTCAACAAAGACATAAACATTCCACCTGACACTCCAACCAATGTCGGGGGGAGGATCTATGAGCAGAACAAACACTCTAGTATGGCTACGTGATCTATCCTGACCATGTATAACAGATCCCTCAAAACTCCAATGGGCTACGGTTGGGGGGTATATGGGTTATGGCTCTTCAAATTATATATAGCACATGTAAACTAATCCAAGAAAAACATGTTGACAAGAAAACCATTTATAAACACAAGTAGAATAATCTAGGCTAA
This sequence comes from Pinus tabuliformis, assembly GCA_031772625.1. Classification (NCBI taxonomy): domain Eukaryota; kingdom Viridiplantae; phylum Streptophyta; class Pinopsida; order Pinales; family Pinaceae; genus Pinus; species Pinus tabuliformis. The sequence goes on from CM062815.1 coordinate 476,974,963, forward strand.
AGTCCTAAACCAATTAGAGTGTATTTTTTGATAAATTATTCATAGAGCATAAACATGTAAATATATGTAAAAATTTGAAATAAACCTATTTGCAAAACTAATAAAACTTCATGCCAACCAAATACTCCATAAGACAAGTTCTTATAATGTTTTATTTTGACACATGACATGTACTAGGTGCAAGCACATGAAGACAATGTTTCTGATACAACACAGTACACAATGAAACAATATGGTACAAATTAGAAAAGAATTAGAATGCTTATATATTCACATTAAATGCACTTTTCATCATGGATTTAATGTATGTATCAATGATTCCTTGTTGAAACTTAAACTTATATGTGTGTGTGTGTGTGTGTGTGTGTGTTGCGTTATATAATTAAATAAAAATATAGGAATTGTAAGTTACAAAATCATTACTCAACTAATAAATTTAATAAGGGTGGGAACTAAGAGATATGTAGTTTCCATATCTTTATATTAAATAATTCTTCAAATATGAGTATTGGAAATTTTAAGGAAAATTACAGTTTATAGATCCACTCAAGTCTTAAAAAGTTGTTGAGCATCACCCATCTTATATTATTATGAAGGGCACATTATGTTAAATAGTTATAAAACCAGTTAAATGCTATATATGTGTGTGAGAGAGAGAGATGTTATAGTTATAACTATGTTTTATAGTTATGTTGTATATATATAAGAGCTGTAGCTATGTTATACCTTACAACTTTATCTTTATATATATATGGTTAATAAATTTTAATTCAACAAAACTTTTAATCTAGTTATTATTTTCCTTAAGTGCAATAAATTTTATAAAACAAATAATTATATTTATTATTAAAAAAAATTAAAATATAAATTTATTTAAATTTAAAATAAAATTCCTTATTTGATTTAATAGAAGTTCACTATGAACAACTATATTCATTATGTCAATTTAAAGCTCCTAATTTATTTATTTATTGGTTTTAGTTTAATTGTTTCCTGTTTTGAATTTTCTTTGGGCATATTTATCGTTAAATTTGTTTTAATTTCTTTTTGTTAAGCTTGGCAGGACTCTCTAATTTTCATGTTTACATGTCCATTATTCACCCCGCTACAGGGGGAGGGTAGCACAAGATTCAAACCCAAGATCTCTGGTTCGGTGAGACTTCATTTCCATGGCCATCACCAATTGAGCTACCCTAGGCAGACTAAATTTGTTTTAAATTTAAAATGCATTTTTAATAACAATTTGTTTTCACTAAATTCCTAAAAAAACACTTTAAAACGTAAAATAGTTAAAAAATAAATTTTTTACCATGAAAAATATTTATAATAAACATGTTACCATTCAAGATAACTTATACAATGAAAATAAAAATAAAAATAAAATAAAACCCAAACTATAGTTCGTTTTTATGCTTTTCAAGGGTTTTATTGGTCATTATCTAAGTTTCGTTTGGTCTTCAATGTTTTTCTTGGTGGTTTTCAAGGTTTTTTTTGTGGTTTTCATGGTGGTTTTTGTGATTTTTTTTGTAATTTTTTTTATTAGTTTTTTTTTTAATTAATTAATTTTATTTTCTTGAAAAAATAAATAAAAGAGACAAAAATGACAAGAAACCTGCCTCAGCTTGAGCCTCTAGGTCATTGGTGGGGTTGATGGGTAGCTAGATTGAATTCCTCCATCTTGGTTGAGCTTAGAAATCTTATGTCGAACTCCTTTTTATCTCACAGTCTGAATAGAATGACTTGCTCAGGTCACGGCTGGGGTTTTCAGTAAGAAATAATGCTCAATTGAAAAATATAGCTCGATCTAACCATAACTCTGGATCGAGCCTTTAACTCAGGTTAGAAAATGGCGAAATTGAGGGTTTGTTTAAACGCCTGATTGATCTATTTTAAAGCACCTCAAGAACTTGACTGAGTGCTTAAAAATTTCTTGATAGAGCATCCTCTTTTCACTAAAACGTGCCCTCATTTCACCAAAAAGTATAACCTAGCTCCGTGCTATCACCCTAAGATTAATAATTATTATATATGTTTACTAATTTACACTAATAGTTTTAATATTACAATATTATTCCTAGTAATACTATTATTAATAATTCTAATAACTATTAGTAACAATTTTTTTTGTTTTCTAGAGGAACCCAACAACCCACCTAATGCATAACTACTAGTAAACCTTTGAGGCTTTACAACCTATCCTCCTGTCCATAAACAGAGTCGCAAACAGGGGTATTTGAACCTTGGATCACTTAGTTTTCACAGATTTCACATTACTTTGATCACCAATTGCGCTGCCTTGGGACTATTATTAAGAATTTTGATAATAAACATTATTATTATTACTACATTGTTATTACAATAATTATTTTCAAATAATATTATTTAATAATTCTTTAATTAATATTATGAATAAAATATTAATTTAAATATTTAGTCGTGAATAATAATCCCAATTTTCTTAACAATTATAATTATTAACCATATTAATAGTTAATTATCATTATGATTATTAATATTTATAATTGTTGTAAAAAAAAAAAATGATAGAATACAAATACTTAATACTAATTTAACATTATTATATTATTATTAATTATATTAATAGCAACAATATTCTTATATTAATATTCTTATTATTATTTATTAATCGTAAAGTAGGTATTATATTGTTGCAACCATAATACTTTTTGGAATTAAATATTATTTATTTAAAATGTATTTCAACTCATTTTCCTCCCTAGCCCTTTCGCGGGTTTAATTTAGTATTTTCCTAACGTCCCCTCCTCACACTTCCCTTATAAATTAATTAGATTTCTTTATCTCTTCACTTGGGTTTTTCGCCTCTTGTCCCCATGATGGGTAAAGTGTAACCCAAAACTTCGAACATCTCAACTCTTTAACACAATTTTTTTAGAAACTACTTATGCACTGCAACCAGAAAACTTATTTTGATATCGAGTGGTATATGGTGGTCTTCATGTGACGTATAATCTTTTGAGTTTGTTCCTTAGACCATATTCATCCATATGTTGATTTCTAACTCTTGCTTCATTGTTTCTTCTGAATCCTTTATGAATATTTTCAATCATGGGGGCACAATATTTCTATCCCAGTTCCTTTTCTTATGTGATATATATGTATCTTATTGGTTCTTGACATCATTTTTAGAATCATAAAAAATGTTGAAATGTTTATTCATTATTTGCTTAGGACCTCGAAATAAATTGTTGTTGGATGCAATGAATGTCTGACCACGTCTCTTGGGAGGATCTTCATTTGCGGTTTTTGAATGAGCTTTATCTTTGAGAAGCTTTAAGTTTTATTTGAATTGTTCCAATTCTTCTTTTAGAAGCACAAATTCCTCTTCTAATATTTCACAAATTTCTTCCTTCTTATTTAGTTATTCTGGAGAAAAAAAAAAAAAAAAAAAAACTCCTTTATCATTTTGGCTTATTCTAGCTCAACTTTGAGAGTGATAATGGAATCTTCATCTTGATCTTTATATTGGAGTTGTTACTCTAGATGACCCACCTTCTTTCTAAAGGTTTTTATTTCTTTTAATGCACTTCTAAGTTATACTTCATCATCTATCTTGGCTTAATTGTATTTTTCTTCAATGAAGAATAATATTTCACCTCGTTCATCACTTTCACACTTTCATGGATATTTTGATCACTTTCTTATTTTGAGAAGAAGTTCTTCTTTTGGGCACTATGTTTATTCATTTGATTCTTGGGATTAAATCCTACTTCATCATTACAATCATTCATATTTACAAAGGAAATTTCGAAGCATAATGTCCTTTTCTTGCACATTTAAAACATTTGAAAGGAAGCTTATCTTTGAACTTTATGGTTCACCTTTTAAGCTTTCTAGTGAACATGGATTCTTCTTCATGAAATTCATCTTTGGAATTTGCTTGATCCTTGTGCTTTATTCATTCTTCAGTTGCTTTGAACATTGCTTCCATGATTCTTGATTTGTCCTTCTCTATGCTTAGTTCATATGCTAAGAGTGTTCCATGAAGTGCATCCACATTCATTTTATCCATATTTGACAATTATTTAAGGGTTTATAGTTTGGGATTGAATCTTGATGGAAGAGATCTCAACATTTTTTAAAATAACAACATCATCCTTCATTTATTCAATGAGACCTACAATAGAGTTGATAATATTGTCTACTCAAATAAAATATGAAGCAATATTCTCATCTTCTTATATTTTCAATCTTTCAAATTGAGCACTATAATATTGTAGCTTTGCTTTGATTACCTTCTTGTCCCCTTCATAACAATTTTTAATCTTGTTCCATATGTCATGAGCTAACTTACAATGCATTACTTTGACAAACTTCGAATCTGACAAACCACTCAAAATGGCATGCTTAGCTATTGCATTAAATGGATAGAATGCCTTCCTAGTAATATTTGTTGCAGGAGTATTGAGAACTCTATAATCGGTCTCTATAACTACCCAAACATTAGCTTCCAAATAAATGTTATAGGTATCCATTATTATCTTCCAGAAAGCATATTTGTATCCATCAAACTGAGGAAGCTTTCTAGTTGATGTAACAGTGGTTATTTTTTCTTGAAATTAACCCCCCTATAGTTAATTATTCCTTAAGGAACCCACTGTGATACCACTTGTTAGACCAAAGATCACACTAAGGAGGAGGGGAGGTTGAATCAGTGTAATGGTAAACTTATCGTTCAAAACATTCCATCAATAATTAACAATGTAGTAGTGTATCATAATAATAAAAATCAATGAAACTATGTATCAAGAATCCATCATTACATCAACACAAGAGAAAATTGACATTTACATGTAAACTATTGTGGGAGGAAACCACAAATTATTTTTCTTCTTCTTCTTCAATTCATTTACATATATTTATAAGCACTAACCTGTTGGAGGCACCCACCCCAGGATGTGCAAGAAAATATTTGTAATATGATACAACTTGATTGAAGCACCAACCTCGAAAATGTGCAAGCACCCCTTTGCATTAGGCTACAATCTGATTAAGGAACCAACCTTAGAAATGTGAAGGTTTTCACTTGCAATAGGCTATCAACTGATTGAGGTTCCAAAGTCGATGGGGGCACCCACTTCCTTCTTAAAATTGGTATGGAATAATATGTTATTGAATGTTAGTTTTGTTGTTCTAATTTCAATTATAGATTTATAAACACATGCTTATCCATTGCTTGTTGTGCATAGGTTTCCTTAGGTTATTTGCGTATATAAATAGGTAAATTTCATTAAGGTTAATGTGACATTCATGAGAAAAAATGCATAAAAGAACAATGATGAAAAACAACAACAAAAAGTACAACAAACCATCACTTGAGCACTTAACACAGTGTTTTGATGAAGGAGTTCACCCCTCCTGGGCTACATCTCCTTGGTCCAGCTTCCATGGATTGGGCCTCTGTATTAGCTCAATACGGCCAAAATCATGTTTACAAAGCTCTATTGCTTCTGATACCTATTCTAATGTGTTCAGAATGTCAAAATTAGCTAGGAAAACCTTTTCCTGAGCTCAACTTGTTCGAAAACTACTCCAGTTATGGCTCAAACAATTTTTCCCTAGAAATCCTCCTCCAAATCTAGAAGAACTCCAGTTAAGGCCACCAATTTTGGGGGCAGTTCCGAAAATAGCAGAGTCCGCCAAAAATCTGCCAAGTTAAACTGCAGTTAATTGGAGGATTAATTAAATTTAAGCGCAATTAACTAGAGGATTAGCGCACTAAGCGTTTTGTGGCTAATCATTAGTGCTAATGGGTTTTGTGGACATATGTGTCACATTTAATGTCACATTTTCTGCCAGTTTAACTAACCTCCTGTTAAAACCTCGAAAATAATTGCTACAACATGGGGTAAAACCACCCGGTCCGGACCTTGGTTGGTAGCTCCTTTTCTGTTTGCAGTAGTGGCTCCAACTGGGGAAAATGGGACTAGTTTCCCAATCTATTTAATGATTTTGCTGATGGGGTGATATATGATGTTTTGAAGTAATGTCTAAGCTAAGAGTACTCTAATATAAACTAACAATCACATGCATTTTATCCTAATTTAAACACTATCTAGTTATAAATATACCCAGGATTAAATTGATGTATGTGATCTATAATAATATCTGAAAGCAATTGATAATAAAGATCATTCAGTTGTGATGAGAAGTGAATCCATTTTAACAATAATTGTTTCGTATAAAAAGTTAGCCGAAACAATTGTGAAAGATATATCGTATAAGGAATTATTCATATATTCAGCATAAAATATAGATCGTCATCATACAGAAGTTCAATAATGGCAATCAAGATACAGACTTTCATACATAAAAAATTCGAAAAGAAATCATTGCTTAATACATAAGTAAAAAGGATTATGAGATAAAAGTACCATTTATAATATGTCCTACTCATGTGTTTCAACAATATTGATTTATCTTCAGTCCATTCACCACCATCTAAGAGTACAAAAGTGAAATTTCAGTAGAAGATGTTAAATCAGATAAAAATAAATCACGTTCCATTAATTTCACCAGAACTTCTTCAAAGGGACAAAAGTGCATTTTTTGAAGATTGTTTCTGATAAAATTTCCAGACCCCTCTCTAAATGCATGAGAGGGGTTTAAATACTTAAACTATAAAACTAAAAATAGATTATTACAAAAATAGTTGAGAAGGTTTAAATGACCTACCTCAAATTGTGCAAAAATAAAATCAAAATGGAAATAAACATGGTGACTAATTATCCTTCTTCTGATCCATCAGATCGCAAATATACATCATGAGCTTAAGCTATGTTGGTTGGTCGACTTCATCTTTCAGCTGTCCAGCAAATACGACATCGGTTAGTGCTGGCGCCATTTTCTCTATAGAAGTGGTTAGGCATCACAGGGTCATCCATTGGCTGTGAGGTTTTACCAAATTTTGCCAATATGCTTCCTATTTTAACCTGGTCACTTGCCTTATCAATTCTTCTTTTTCTTTCGTTGCTCGTTTCCGTTGTAGCTCAAGTTGTTTCATATTGGGAAGGAAACCTGGAATGGACTTTGCCACAAGGTTGGCACTATGTAAATTTTCATTGATATTTTCTATGACACTGTTTGTTGTTGCCACTGCATTTTTTGTTGCCTTTTCTGCTTCTTTAAGTCGAGAATCCCAGCTCGCAAATAGAATTTATTTATGTGATTCTTCTATATTGGGAAAGTCGTCTTTTATCCAATCTTTTGTATTCTGCCAAGCGATGAAATCAGGGTCCTTTTTAAAGATCTCAGCATATTAAAGTCTCATTTCCATGACTTGACTTGTCAATTTATCGCTTGTTTCACAATAAGATTTCCATTGTGAAATCTTCTGACACAATAATTATTTCTAATGCATCATCTGGGAGTTAAGACCGAGTGCATCAGTAACAAATTGATCAATTTTTGGATCATCTTTGTGTAGATTAGCTATTTCCTGTATCTGTGTTTCCTTGTCGGCTAAGCTGGTTCAATGTTCTATTTGCATCTGTTCGAATTCCCATTGTAGCTTAGCTAATTGTATCTCTGCCTACTGGTCAGATTTTACTTGCTATAATTGTTGCTCAAGCGACGTTATTTTATCTTCATTTTCTCTAAGTAACATTTTTACTTTTGTTTCTTTGTCCATGGTCGATGTAGCATAAGCACCTGCAAACTGTGAGAGTCCAGTAAGGTTGGCAGATGGATCAACGGGCGAGTCTTTCCAAAGAACATCCATTGGTTCATTTTTAGGGGTAGTAGTAGTTGTAGAGTCCAATTTCCTTTTCTTTCCTTGACTTTTTACCATGGCCTTATGATGTGGGCTACAAAACACATCTAGAGGGGGAATTTCTTCAATTCTCAAAACTATTTCGAAAGTGGGGGTAACAGGGATGTGTTCTACCTCTTGTGTATTTGTAGTCTTTTCCACTGTAATTTCCTGAGTTGTTTTCTGTTGTGGAGTTTGCAACTCTGGCACTTGTTCCTCTGTGTTGATACTTTTATTAAAATTGTCCCACTCTTCCTCTAAATCAATTACCAAGGCTTTTATTTCCTGTGTGGAGGTGGCAGGGATTTTAGCCTTCTTGCTAACTGAAGTTTCTTCAGCTATCTTCTGTGTAGATTGGGTTGTATCCTTTACTGAATCCATGCTTCTACTTTTACCATTTTGTGATGACTGTTGTGATCCCCTAGTAGATTTTTCTTGGGATTCTGCTCCAGAATTAGTCTTAAAATTTTCTTTGGAGTCACATTCTATAGTCACACTAGGATTAAGCTCCCTTATTGGTTCAATCAATAATTGGTCCAATGGGACCTTTGCTAACCTCCTTTCTCTGTAACTGCAAAATTTTTCTAGATATTCACAGTTAAAAAGTAATTGTGCCATATTCTTCACCTCTGTGAAGGTGTTTTTTTGCAAAAAAAATGTCATCAAAGGCATCTTCCTCATTACTGAATACTTTTATTTTCACCAGAGTGGTGAGATTTTCGACAGTGCCGAATGGGTGAGATTGCCTTCCAACGAATTTAGGTAATCACAGAGATAGCATGTTCTCTGCTTCTCTGAATGCATGACCTAGGTCATGTAATGAAAATTCTCCACACTGTGCAGGGAATGTAGGCCAAATGGCATTTTTTGATTCCTCTAATGTCTTGCTGATCCCTCCCTTACTAGCTATTTGATAGACTATCTCTCTAGCCATCAATTTTTCTAGAACATAGTATGGGAGGACATGGGGGGACGTGATGCTACCTAAAACCCTAATATATGTAATTGTTTCCTTCTCAAACCATCTGGCCACCGAGAGGATGTCTAGTTCATCTTCTTGGGAAAATTTGGGGGCATCTCGATTATAAAGCTGCTTGTGAATAGGGAGCATAACTCCATGACAAATCTTGAAAAAATGTGGTTGAAAGTTGGATTCCCACATGTCCTTGTGGTATATGTGAATGGGAAGTGGATTTCGAATAGTCCATTTCCATCCCATGATAGGGAATTTTGAACTAAAACAAATTGCATCCATTACATAGGCGCTTATAAAAAATGGAGGGTAAACCCTCGAAGCAGCACTTCTTTTCCTTCTATACTTGATAATTGTTTTTGCTAAATTGTCAGACAAAATTTGTGCCCAATTCATTATAGTTGTGTTAACAGTTGCATCTATTAACAACAACCACTCTAGGGAGAACTTAGTACTATCGGGTCTACCAAATAGTCTACATAACATGGCCATTGCAAAACTATGAGGGGGACAAATAGACGAAGTAGTGTACATACCATTTTTGTCTTTCTTGATTTTTTCCTCATTATTTGACCAGGTTTGGGTGCAGTCTGCTAGGTCATCGTTCTCTTTGGCAAACTTCTCCATGAATTGCCTATTGTAGATGACTTGTGGCTGTCGTAGGTGGTACATAAGCCATAGGTTGTTTGGGGTAAAAGATCCCATAACATTTTGGCTTCTTGTCTTGAATTCTCTGTCTGAGATGTCAGCTTCATCAATAACCCATTTAACCATGTCAATATAAGGGATTATCTTCAGGCGCACAACTATGTGGTGCAAAAATGATCATGCCATCTCTAACATGGAAGTGTCTGACTAATCACATCCGTCAACTGTAATCGTTGTTTCTAGAATCCTTGGTTGTTCTTCCTCCAGTATATTATACATGGCCTCACATGTAGAGGTTCCTCCTTCCCTGTTGCATGTTGTATTCATAAACAGAGGAGTCATTTCTGACTTCTCAGAGACAACTACCTTGCCTTTCTTCACCATTGTCCTCAACAGTTTTCTCTACGGATTTTTCCTGAAAGTGAAGAACAATAGCTATCAGATACACAAAGATGAACGTAAAATGAAATAATGCAGATAGCTTGTAAAGGTGATAAAAGGAGTTTTATTTGAATGCACATAAGAAGATATCATATCACGCTAAATGGCTTTTCACACATAAATGTAGTTATCTCTTACTAAATGCCCACTAATGCTTCGTTATCCCTTAGCTTTAATGCTCATAAATGTTTGCATCGTAAAATGGGAAGAAAGCTTCTAGGGTGGCACGCCTTTGAACTGTGATGATAGCGATTGTGCGATTTGTGAAGAAATATCACAGATTGCAATATCGCATTATGCCTTTTCGCCTTTCTTACCTCTTGCTGTGTTTCTACGAGATGCGAGATGCGAGCCACTCGTTAGTCATTTTAAAATGTAGCTACTTGTTAGGTTTATCTTATGTAAAATACCCTTTTCACTGAGTGGCGGACCTAAAACATTTTCTTATGATATTTAAGGAGTGGGTCTAGGTCTTAATCACATTTCACAATATCGGCTGGTGGTAAGTATACAATGTTCGTTTATATGTCCGAAATGCGATGCGATAAAGGTTACAATGCCATCACAATTTCACATCTCGCATGTTTCGCAATAACCTTTTTTAAAGAGGATCCTTTATGAATGGTGATATGTGATGCGAGACTAAGCCTAAAAAGCTTAAGGACTTAGTTTATGTCGGATTTTATGATAGTTTCGAGCATAGAGTCCTTATTTAATCATTTTACTTGATTTTGGAGGGTTAGAAAGGTCTTTTGGTGGTGCTTAATCATGCTATATGTGAGAAGGTAAGTATTTAGTAGTTTTCTTAAAAAAAGGGGGTTTTGATTGTTATCTTTGCTTTATTCCAAAAATAAAAGAAATGCCTAAATGCTAAGTTTTGTTTTTTGGATAATTTTTTAAAGGGTCCCCATTTATTAACGTAATATTAACTACTATCATTAATAAATGGGGGGTTGTTGAATACCACAACAATTGGCGATTCACTTGGAAGAACCAGTTATCTCTGAGAGTTTTTTGAAATTTCTAAAACTTCCAAAATAAAGATAGTTTTGAAAATAAAATAAATTACATGGAATATAAGGTAAGTAATACTATTCTTTATTAATAAAACAACATCTACCTAACTACCATTCTTTTGATTATTCTTTTCTCATAAAAAGTCACTTTGTCTACATCAGTCTTTACTTGGTTTTTTAAAGATAAAAGCAAGAAGTCTCTCCTCAGATTAGTTTTTGGTATACTCAGTTGTCATAGGTAGAGCCTCTGTTGCCAGCAGGTGTTCATAGCCTCGACAGGGTTACCTTTTAATCAGCAATGAGTCAATATCCCACTTAAATTAGAATGCAATTTTAAGGATAAGCTCGTAAGTATACATATTGCTTTCTTTATTTTCTGAAGTGATTTATTGTTGCTTTAGCTCTTCATCTTTTATTTCTTAAAGAACAATGTCTTGGTTTGGTGACCAACATTGACAATTCCATTCACTTGATTTGTAACTTAACTGAACAAGCTAGCTCATGATGACACCCCTTGTCTTTTGATTAATATAATCATAAGCCATTACCCTGTTTTGATATGCAGTATTGGTAATGTCAATTAGTTATAATCTTATGATCATGGTAATCCAGCTCTTAATGAAACCTCTTATCCTTCAAGTTTAAGTATATTTTGGAATTACACTCTAAAAATGAAAGTTGATTAAGTGGGGAGAATCATTGGATCCCTAAGAGTTTCTGGACGACAATTGTAGAGTTTTAAAGATGCCTTTTTGGAGAGGGACTTTGCTTTGTTATTGATACTTTTCTGGACTGATATAAATGATAAGTTTCTTTCTTAGAGCTAAGTTTCATAAAAAATCAGAGAATTGAGGTAGAAAATAGGTAGTTTAAGAGCAATAGATCTTAACTATATATATCATATGTGAAGATTACTTTCATAACAATCTTTACTTACACAAGCGAAAATTCAAAATTAAAAAGAGACTATCCTTTGTAAAACCAAAAGTAAATTCTTTTTATTTGGTATTATTCTTTCTAATTTTTTTTTTTAACTAAAGGTAATAACGTACAGTGAACACAAGAGATAATCTTCTACGGAAAGTATTTCTTTAGAACCTGTCCATTAACCGGTAGAGATTCTCTATTACCTGATAAATCTTGTAACATAAAAGTCGATGGCCCTATTTGTTCCACAATCTGAAATGGGCCAAGCCACATTGGTTGGAACTTGGTATGCTTACCTTTCTCTTCATGGGCTTTATCCCATTTTAATACTAGGTCTCTGACTTGAAAAGACTTTGACATTACATAATTCGAATCAAAGGAGGCTTTGACTAATTGCTGATGATGTGCATGTGTGGTCCTAGCTTTTTCCCTTTACTCTTCGAGCTTAAGGATTTGTAACTGTCCAACCTGCATAGATGAGGAAGGGTTTTCTCCAATGAATTGAACTAAGGCTAAGGAGGGAATAGCTATGTTTGTTGGCAAGACTACTTCTTTCCCATAGACCAAATTAAAAGGAGAAGTGCCAATAGAGGCTTTCTGAGTTATTCAATTTGCCCATAGAGCAAACACTAAAGACTTATGCCAGTTCTTTTGGCCTTGGTCAACGGTTCGTTTAATAATCCTGAAGATATTTTTGTTTATGGACTCGGCTAACCATTTCCTTGCGGGTAGTAATTGGTGGAATACTTAAGCTTAAAACCTCTTTTAAGAGAAAATTTTTGCCATAGCATTTCCTGAAAAATAAGATGTATTATCAAACATCAAAGCAGATGCTAAGCCAAACTTGGTGATGATAAATTGATCTATAAATTCAATAATATTTTCTGAATTGGTTACCTTGAGTGGAATTGCTTCTACTCATTTGGTAAAATAATCAGTGGCTATAAGGATATACGAATGTTGTTTAGAAGAATTAGGAATGATCTCACCTATTACATCCAATCCCCATTGTTCAAATGGTTGGTCAATGTTGATTGGACGTAATGGTAGTATGGGTTTTCTTTGTCTTCCAGTAGTTGTTTGACAAATCTTACATTTCCTTACATAACTATTTGGATCTTTGAACAGTGTTGGCCAGTAATAACCATCATGCAGGATTTTATGTGCCGTAGTATCACCTCCAAAGTGACCACGAGTTGGTCCATCATGAAGTTCCTGCAACACCTTCTCTTGTTCAATTTTTTCAAGGCATCTAAGTAAAAAAAAATCATAATTTATTCTAAACAACACATCCTTGGCAATTTGATATTTCCTAGCTTTTAATCTCAAGGCTCTTTTCTTTGTGTAATTTAATTGAGTTGGTGCGTATTTAGATTTTAAGTAAAATATGATATCAACATACCTTGATTCTGTGTCGTTAAGGCTTACCTCATATATTTGTACATTGTCACCTGAATGCTGCAATTCTGATAGATTTGATGCTCCTGCCAACATCTTGCAAAAACCTTGACCTTTTACAGTTTTTGCTGGCTTAATTTCTATGTCATATTCTTGTAGGGTTGTCACCCAATTTTCTTTCTTTTCACCTACATCCCTTTGTATTAAAATATTTCTCACTATTGAGAATGGTACTATTACTTTAGTGTGGGTTTTGAGGAGAAAAGGTCTGAAGTGTTTATAGACTTGAAAACAGCAAAAACTTGTTTTTCAACATCTGAGTAATTTAATTCATCTCCTTGCAAATTAGAGCTAAAGAAAGAGATTGGGGCTTCAGCTTTTTCTTGATTCACTTGTGTCAATATGGCTACATATTATTTCTTGGAACCGAAAGTATATAGAATGAAATGATTGGAAAAATTTGGCGTTGCTAAAGATGGAGCGTTTATGATTGCTTGTTTTATCAAGCTAACAGCTTCATGTTCCAAATGTCCCCATTTGCATAGAGAATTTTTCTTTATCATGGATTGAAGAGGTAAAAAAATTCTTGAGAAGTTAGGGACAAATATTTTAACAAATTTTATTTGACCCATGAAAGATTGCATTGATTTTTCGTTATGTGGTAAAGGTATTTTATAAATTTCTCTAATTCTGTTAAGGTCAATATGAATTCCTACTTTGGACACAATGAATCCAAGGAGCTTTCCTTCACTTAATGCGAAAAAAGACTTCTTGGGGTTAAGAGAAATTCCATACCTTTGGCAACGTTCAAAGATCTGTTTTAAATCTCTTAGATGATTACTGCATTTTTTGGAGTATACCATTATATCATCCAAGTAGATCACTATTGATTTGTTTACTAAACCTTTGAAGGCTATATCCATAGCTCTTTGGAAAGTGGCACCGGCATTGATTAGTCCAAATGGAATCTTTTGATAAGTGTAAGTGCCCCATTTTGTCCTGAATGTAGTTTTCAGCTGGTCATCTGGATGTACTAAGATTTGATTATAACCTGAGAATCCATCCAGGAAAGACATTAGCTCTGAGCCTGCTACTGATTGCAAAATATGTTCCATAGGGGGTAATGGGAAATTTTCCTTTTGGCAAGATTTATTGAGGTTGCGTAAATCTATACATATCTGAATATCGTCATTCTTTTTCCTGACTAGGACAAGATTGGAAACCCACTGGGAATGTCTAACAGGAAAAATAATTTTCGCTCTCAGTAGTTTATTCAACTTAGATTTAATTTGACTTTCTAAATTATGATGGATCTTCCTCAATTTCTATTGAATAGGTCTTTTGTCAGATATCATGGGAATAGTATGTTGAATAATAGAGGTGTCGTATGTCTTGGTATCTTCATAGCTCCATGCGAAGACATTCTTGTATCTTTTCAACAAACCTATAAAAGTTGTTTTTTCGTCTGTCATAATTCCGAGACCTAAATTAATATTTTGAGGTTTTAAATCAGTCCCAAGATTGATCAATTCAAACCTTAGAGTTGAACTCTGAAGTTTTGAATTGGTGGGTCATTTAAATCTATCTTTAAGGTCACATAAATCTTCCAACTTAACTACAAATTTTGGTATAGCATTAATGACTGTTTCTTGTTTAAGTTGATGATTGCACTGGTATTCATCAACTATATGGTCATCATAAGAGCCTTCTAAGGTCAGGAAGCTTATGATATCTGGATATTTATTAAAGACTCTCTAGTTGGTGATATTATCAGGAGTCGAAGGCCGAAAAATTAATTCAATGGAAAATCGATTTGGGTTGTAATATTTTGGTGGTATAAGCTTGGAAGTGACATTGGCTAGAATATCGGCACTAGCATTCTGGAGTCTTGGAATAGGGGAAATATTAAACATTGTAAAGTGGAGGGTCGGGTCTTGGACTAATGACTAATAATGTTTCAAATGTCTTGATAAACAGTGTATAGTATTTATCACCTATTTTTTGACAATTTCTGAATTCTGAATAATTGGAGGTATTTGACGTTAAGGCCAATTTCTTTATACAAACCTTGAACTAGTGCTGCATATTCAACAATGTTTTTTGTGCAATCAAATTCAAGTCTACATGCTAACATAGTCTTTTCCCCCTCTGGGTTGACTAAGACACAACCTGCTCATAGTCCATCATTGGATTTAGATGCATCAAAAAATAATTTCCAAAATAAAGATCTAACTACAGGTTTATCTACCAAATTTACACATTTAGAAGTGTCTATTACAGAAAAAAATTCAACTTGAGAGACAACAAAGTTTTCTAAGAAAGGTGAAGTGTGAGCATTGAAATTCCCTAGAAATTATTCTACAGAATAATTTCTAATGATATTGTTGCTATATGCGATTTCTTCATTTTACCTTCTAATTCTGTCACCATGAAATTTTGATGTTTCTCACGATCAACCCTTATTTGATTTGGTTTGCCATTATAGGGAAGCCACATGTCAGACCAGTCAGTTGCGAAATAACCATGAAGTTTTTCTGACTAGTTTCTACTAAGGATTAAGCCATAGAACTCGGGAATGTCAGCTACAAGTATGTCAATGACTTGTCAAAATTTAGGGTTTGATGAAAGTATGATGGTTACTTGGTTAAGTTCCCCAAAAACTTCGACTTGAGAACAATCTAACTGAACTATTCGTACAACAAATTTCTGAGGTTGAACATTCGACCTTGCACAAACTGTTATGGGTAAGATGTTAGATGAAGCTCCAGAATCAACTAGACAGCTGTGTAAGTTTTTGTTAAAGATATCAAAAGTAAGGAGAAATGGTGGAGTGTGGGATTTTGATCTTCCCCCAATTAAAGCTATATCGGTTGGATCAATCTCATTCAAAGAAGGACTGAGGGATCTTCCCATTTCTTTGGCAGCTTGTGAGATCATGGCAGTGGGAAGTGGCACAGTAGGTACTGCTTTAAGTTCTTTAAGAAGTAACTTCTACTGATGCTTAAATTTACTAAGCTCTTGAAATGTGATGTTTTCCCTAGTCTTCTTCATATCATCAATAATATTATATTCCATTTCATCAGAAACTATCATATTTTTAGATGAAGGAGAATGAACTAATTGAATAGATGTAGTTTGAGTATATTTTGGTACAGATTTCTTACCTGTTGCTTTGTCCCTACGGGGTGGAATTGAAGCCTTCTGTTTTGAATTTGTTTGTGACAATTCAACGAGATTTTTACTTCGGGTAGCAATAGGTAATGCTTCTTGAGTTTCTTCATTGGGAAGGATAAAATCCCACATTCCTTGTAATTCTGCTACTTCTTCATTGTCTGTTTGTTCTTCGTTTGTTGAAACTTCATCCTCCTCTCCATCTAACTCAACATTTGATATGGAATTTGAGGGCTTAGGATGAATAGGGGAATTCATTTTAAATGGTCTAAAAGGTTTCTTAGAGGAAGTCTTTGCTACCTATTTTTTAATATCAACCATTTCGTTAGACACGGCCTTGAGAACTTTATGTAACTCTTCAAGATCAAACAGATCTTTTGGTGGTTTCTTCTTAGAGTCATCTCTAAAGGTTACTATCTTAGATTTCCGTTCTTCTAATGCATTTTTCTTTTCCATGGCTAGAATGTTTTTTTCCATAGTTATTTTCACTTTCATATTTTCTGCCAAAGTTGGTTTGCCAGCTCTATCAATGAAGATAGTTGTGTTTTATGGTAGAGCAGATATGCACTACTCATTTTTGACCTCATCTCTAGGCTTAGATGTCGTTGGTATCTTATTCAATAATTTATTGAAGCGAGAGTTGAAGTCTTTAATGGGTTTTTTCGGTTCGTCTTTCAAGTTGGAGAGATCATTGATTAGGGTAGCTATATATCTATCATCTCCAAATTTAGTTAAAAATTTCTCTTGAAAATCATCCCAACTATTAATAGAACCCGACGGTAATGAGAAGTACCATGATCCTGCTACTCCCTGTAAAGTATATGGGAATAATCTTACAACTACGTCTTCTTCCACTACTTCATTCAAGTTAATGGACAACATAAAATTATTTATATGTTCCTCAGCTAATAGGCCATTATCAAGATTGAATTTGGGAAACCATTTCTCTGGGTGTGCTAGTAATTGATGTAAAGGTCCAACCATCATAACAACCCCTGGGTTTGTCCATGGCCTTGGAGGATTCCGTGCCATTGCTAGTATGTTGGTAGGGAAAGGTGTAGCAGTGGTTGAAGGTGATTGGGTAGAGGAAGATGTAGGTTTTGTACCTGTGGGAATCATGATCTGGAGTGCCAAGGTTGATGATTGATCTTGTGAGGGTATAGATGGAATGAATGAAGATGATGATAGAACCTCGCTGTGAGATTTGGATGTTGTTTTCTTAGCTTTCTTCCGGCGTAGCAAAGGAAATTCGAGCAAATGAATTCTGAACTTTTCACTTTGTGCTCTAGTTAACCGTTGAGATGGGGTGAACTGAGAAGTAACACTATCCTGGGATAACTCAGATTCTTCATGAGATAGCGAAATCCCCTGTAATTTATGAATCAAATATTGAACTTCAGGGGCTTCATTAAAATAAGAATGATCTAGCTTGTTTGGGATTTCAGCAACAGGTCGTATAATTTTTTATGCAACTTCTCACTTAGGATCAGGGGATTTGGAAGACTTTCGAGAAGTTGGACGTGATGGTGAGGGATTTTTACTCTTAGGAAGGCATGTTAATTTAGATTTACTTGCCATTCATAGTCAGTCACTCCTTCTAGTGCCAAAATGTTGAAGCCTTAAAAATCGTTGCTTCAACATGGGGGAAAACCACTTGGTCTGGACCTTGGTTGGCAACGCCTTTTCCGTTTGGAGCAGTGGCTCTGACTGGGGATAACGGGACCAGTTTCCCAATCTACTTAATGATTGTGCCAATGGGGTGATATATGATGTTTTGAAGTAATGTATGAGCTAAAAGTAATCTAATATAAACTAACAATCACATGCATTTAATCCTAATTTAAACACTATCTAGTTATAAATAGATCCGGGATTAAATTGATGTATGCGATCTACAATAATATCTTAAAGCAAATGATAATAAAGATCATTCAATTGTGATGAGAAGTGAATCCATTCTAACAATATTTGTTTCGTATAAAACGTTAGCCGAAATGATTGTGAAAGATATATTGCATAAGGAATTATTCATATATTCAGCATAAAATATAGATCATCATCATACAGAAGTGCAATAATTGCAATCAAGATTTAGACTTTCATACATAAACAATTTGAAAAGAAATCATTGCTTAATACACAAGTAAAAAGGATTATGAGATAAAAGTACCATTTATAATACATCCTGCTCATGTGTTTCAGCAATATTGATCTATCTTTAGTCCATTCACCACCATCTAAGAGTACAAAAGTGCAATTTCAGTAGAAGATGTTAAATCATATAAAAATAAATCATGTTCCATTAATTTCATCAGAAATTCCTCAAAGGGACAGAAGTGCATGTTTTGAACACTGTTTCTGAAAAAAAAATTGGACCCCTCTCTAAATGTGTGAGAGGGGTTTAAATACTTAAACTATAAAACTAAAAATAGATTATTACAAAAATAGTTGTGGAGGTTTAAATGACTTGCCTCAAATTGTGAAAAAATAAAATAAAAATGGAAATAAACATGGTGACTAACTATCTTGCATCTGATCCATCAGATCGGAAATATCCATTATGGGCTTGAGCTATGTTGGTTGGCCGACTTCAGCTTTACACTGTCCAGCGAATATGGGATCAGTCAGTGCTAGCACCATTTTATTCGTAGAAGTGGTTAGGCATCATAGGGTCATCCATTGGCTGTGAGGTTTTACCAAATGTTGCCAATATGCTTCCAGTTTAACCTGGTCGTTTGCCTTATCACTTTTGCTTTTTCTTCCATTTCCTATTTCCATTCTAGTTCAAGATCTATTTCCATTCTAGTTCAAGATCTTTCGCATTAGGAAGGAAACCTGGAATGGACTATGCTACAAGGTTTGCACTATGTAATTTTTCATTTATATTTTCTATGACACTGTTTTCTGCTGCCGCTGCGTCTGTTGTTGCCTTTTCTACTTCTTTAATCTGAGAATCCCAACTTGGAAATAAAATTTCTTTATGCGATTCTTATAGCTTAGGAAAGTCGTCTTTTCTCCCATATTCTGTATTCTACTAGGCGATGAAATCAAAGACCTTTATAAAGATCTCATCATATTCAAGTCTCATTTCCACGACTTGACTTCTCAATTTATCGCTTGTTTCACAATAATTTTTCCATTGTGAAATCCTCTGGCACAATAATTCTTTCTGGTACATCAACAGGGAGTTAAGACCAAGTGCTTCAGTAACAAACTAATCAATTTTTGGATCGTCTTTGTGTAGATCAATTATTGCCTATATCTTTGCTTCCTTTTTGGCTAAGCTAGTTCGATGTTCTATTTGCATTTATTCGAATTCCCGTTGTAGCCTAGCTAACTGTATCTCTCCCTGCTAGTTAGATTTTACTTGTTGTAATTGTTGCTCAAGCGACGTTATTTTATCTTCCTTTTCTCTAAGCAACATTTGTACTTCTCTTTCTTTGTCCATGGTCATTGTAGCATAAGCACCTGCAAACTGTGAGAGTCTAGTAAGGTTAGCAGTGTAGGTTTTAAACCTGTACATAAATTACCTGCATACGAATTCTAAAACATAGAAAATAAACAATAGCGAGAGTATAACACATAAAACACATAAGCTGGTTCGATGCTCTATTTGCATCTATTCGAATTCCCATTGTAGCTTAGCTAACTATATCTCTCCCTGCTG
Organism: Pinus tabuliformis; assembly: GCA_031772625.1. NCBI lineage: Eukaryota > Viridiplantae > Streptophyta > Pinopsida > Pinales > Pinaceae > Pinus > Pinus tabuliformis. Next base: position 476,994,993 of record CM062815.1, read on the forward strand.
GTTAGATTTTACTTGTTGTAGTTGTTGCTCAAGCGACATTACTTTATCTTCCTTTTCTCTAAGTAACATTTGTAATTCTGTTTCTTTGTCCATGGTTGCTATAGCGTAAGCACCTACAGACTATGAGAGTCTAGTAAGGTTAGCAGTGTAGGTTTTAACCCCATATAGAAATTACCTGCATATGAATTCTAAAACACAGAAAATAAACAATAGCGAGAACATAACACATAAAACACATGTACACAGAGATTTTCCTTTGGATCCCAAAATTGGGACTACTAGCTTGATTTTTCATTATGTTCCTTTCAATGTTACAATACATATTTATACATGCTGAAGCATCCAATACCGTGGACCGAAAACCATTGCATCCAAAACCATGGATCAAAAACCATCGCATCCAAAACCATGTGCAAAAATCATGCACAAAACCACATGTGGGTCCACACAAATTAACATAGGGTCCAAAACCAAAATTTTCTGGGGCACTGCCCCGGACCCCATAGAGTGGGGTTACTTGCACCCCCAAACCCCCTATGACCCCCCCACTACGTAATCGACACAACGAAGGGGCGGCTCTAACCCCCCTCGAACCCCCTGGTTAACTATGTGGGCTAGTCGTGGAAAGAATATAACACAACCCAACATTCTCCCACTTGTTGTTTTCTTTCCACAGGGTGCCACAAGAGAGATTAGTCATTTATCCAGCCCTGCAATGCCCATTGCTTCTCTACACTAAGAGAACTTCTCATAGCTCACAGATTTTGTTAATGCATCTACAGTATTCTCCAAAGTGTCCACCTTTACCAGCAACACCTTTTTGTTTTCTATCATATTCCTCACAAAGTGATACTAAACATCAATGTGCTTTGTCTTTGAATGATATGCAGGGTTCTTTGCCAAGAAAATTGCACTTTGGCTATTACAGTATATCCTTATAGCTCCCTGTACTAACCCCACACTTGAACATAATCTCTGCAACCAAACTGCTTCCTTGCTTGCATGAGTGGCTACCATGTATTCTGCCTCTATAGTTGATAGTGCCACTATAGATTGTTTCTTACTCATCTAGTTGACTGCACCTCCAAATAGGTTAAACACATGCCCACTTGTAGATATTCTCTGATCCAGATCTCCAACCTAGTCTGCATCAATAAAGCCATGAATATCCAATACTCTGTCCAATCCTGGTCTTCCTTGGTAGCACAAACCCTAATCTCTAGTTCCACACAAATACCTGAAAACCCGCTTCACTATTGTCCAGTGCTCCTTCCCTGGTTTTGACATAAACCTGCTCAATACTCCCACTACATGTGCAATGTCTAGTCTAGTACAAACCATTACATACATCAGGCTACCAACTGCACTTGCATATGGAACATGGGACATGTCCTCTTCCTCTTCTTGTGTCTTCGGACACTGTTCAGTAGATAACTTCACACCTACAAGAATAGGAACCTTCACCGGTTTACTATCCTGTATATTAAACCTCCACAGTATTGTCTTGTCATACTTCCTATGGTTTAACCAAAGCTTCCTCTTTGCCCGATCTCTTTTAATTTCCATGCCCAAAGTATAGTTTGCAGCACCAAGATCTTTCATGTCGAATTTAGAGGACAATTGGGTCTTCAAATCCTAGATAATTTCTTTGTCATTTCCAACCAGCAACATATCATCCACATACAAGACAATATAAATAACACAGTCATGAATTAATTTAAAATACACACAGTGATCTGCTTTTCTTCTGGTGAAGCCAAGTCCTTGTATAAATGTATCAAATTTCTGATACCACATCCTTGGTGACTATTTTAACCCATATAGACACTTCTTTAACTTGCATACCAGTTCTTTCTTACCCTTCACCGCAAAGCCTTTAGATTACTTCATGTAGATTTCCTCTTCCAGATCCTCGTGAAGAAATTTTGTCTTCACATCCATCTGTTCTACCTCAAAATCAAAAGCAGCAGCAACAGATAAAAGTAATCTAATAGAAGTTAACTTGGCAACAGGAGAAAAAATATTACCAAAATAAATTCCCAACACCTGGGAATAACCTTTTGCGACCAACCTAGCTTTGTATTTCTCCACCTTTCCTTATGCATTTGTCTTCTTCTTGAACACCCATTTGCTGCCAATGGGTTTCCTTCTAGCTGACAATTGCAGTAGATCCCAAGCCTCATTTTTGTGCAAAGATGCCATTTCATCAACCATGGCCTCTTTCTAGAGTTTGCCATCCTCTGAATCTACTACTTCCTTCACAGTTCTGGGATCAACGTCAGTAATAGATAAAGCAAAATCTGAATAGAAAGCAGATGGACTATACCTTTCTGGCTACCTTCCTTCTCAAACTGATCTTCTCACACCCAGAGTTTGTGGCTCTTCATCTTCTGATTCCTCCTTTGTTGTAGAGAATGATTCTTCCTCCTTAAGCTCAAACTCTATCTTCTCAGGTTATCTATGTAAACTTTGAAACGGGAACTGATATTGTTACCCGTTTCGTAGAGATAGCAAAAAAGTGACTTGATTTTGAAAAGGGGTGATGTAGAAAACACATGTTTTTTTTAGAGCATAGTTTTTGGCACTTTAATTTTTTCTATGTACATTACGTTTTAGAATGGTAGTGATTTTCATGCTGATTTAAAAAAGTGGGTATTCTGCATCAGACCCTTTTTTTAAAAGACCTATTTTTTGACTTTAAATTTTCTAATGTATGAAATGTAAATAACCATTTTGTAAATTTAATAATTTTTGAAGTGGTCATTTTCTTCATATTTCCTTGTTTTTTGTTTTAATTTTAATTTTTTTGTAGTGAGGTTTTTATTGTTTTGCATTTTTAAATTAGAAGGTCGATATTTTGAATTTTTGATATTCTACATATTTATACATCCTTAATTAATTTTTCAATCCACATGAAATGATTGTTTCTAAAAAACAATATTTTTTAACAATGGACATAAAAATAACCATTTTTAACATAAATATAACTAAAAAACTACACGTTTTGATAATTTTTTGTTAGAATTGACATGTCAAAATCACAATTTTTATACAAAAATTTTAACTAAAAACGGTTAAATAGTAGTTTTTTTATGAATTTCATGTCAAAAAAAAATAATAATCATTTTTTTTTCAAAAAATAATAATTAACTTAAAAAGCAATGTGAAAATCACATCTTACAAATATTGAATGCATAACAACCTTAATTGAGTGTTTATTTTTATCATAAAATGTCAGAGTCAAAACATTGCAAAGCTTGATTTCCAAGCATAACTTAAATTTAATCAACAATGTCAAATAATCCAAACTCTTCATCCTCTAGGGTTTCATCATTGTCTTCTTCCACAATATTTTCTGCTTCCTTTTGCTCATTTTCGTCTTCTAATGGATCTTTGATGTCTACGAATCTCCCAATGTATGTCTTTCGAAACATTCCATGTAATGGTGGCTGGGGTTCCTTTTCCTTTTTTTCCACACATGATTCACTAAAGTCCCCTTTCTTCAACCCAATTTCTTGCATTGCATCTGGAAGAAATTAAAGAGCATTAATTCTTTGCTGAATGAAATTGCACTGTATTGGATCTTTTTCAATTGCAATGCAATTTCTTCCTTTTTAAAGGCAACATGCTAGTGTTGTACCTAATTATCAAGCACAAAAGAGATAATGAAGTAAATTAGTACAATGACATATAAATTAATAAATAACATATTGAAATTCAATTCCATATAATAAAACTTACCTGAGCCAAAAAATAAAGCCAAAACTCAATCTCCTTCATTTGACTGTCGCAAAGACATGGCTAAATCGAGCTCCTAAATAACATTGGGTTACATTGTTTAAGTGCTCAAACAGCTCGGTCGAGCGCTTAAAAAAGGCTCAATTGAGCAATCATTTTTTCCACCCAAACGTGCCATCTGTTGCCAAAAAGTGTAACCCAGCTCCATGCTTTCACCCTTATAGATTATGAATTTCTAACAATCTATATCCTAATTATTATTATTAACCAATTTAAGGTCATAGCCAAGCTAGACACCAACTTGGTGTATGAAACCCCTATGTTTGTGGGACAGGAGACCCACCTCCACACAACAATTTGATTATTTTCTATGAAGGCACACCTACTCTAACCCCTTCTGGTTTTTGAACCTATGACCTCTTAGGAGGAAACACATTCTCTTAACCATTAGGCACTTGACCTGAGATGCCTCATGTTTAACTCTAATGTTATAGGAGCATTTTCTCAAGAACTCTATCCAATAATTGGACCTCACACACTCTATTGACCTCTAATTTCAGTTCTGTGGCATTTCAAAGTTTACACTCCAAAACTCATTTAAGGCCATAAATCACACTTAATATTGGTTTACTATATTTGTGAAATTTCTAATTCTTTATAACTAATCATTTAGTTTGGGTTGTTGTTTATAAAAGGGTATGGCCCAAAGCTTAATTATGTCGAATGTCACTTCATAATCTAATTATATGTAAGAAATATCTCTTCCACTTGAATTAATAAGACACTAGAAACCTCACATACTCAAAACAAACCTATTGAAAACCAATTTGATTCAATAGACCTAACCAAAACAAACATACAATAGAATGTAAAAATGAACATTTTATCATGAAAGGCTGAAATGTTTAGAAATTTTCTTGAATAACTATTTCAAATACCATTTAAGAAAAGATGGTAATGCAAGAACATAGAACCAATAAATAAGATTTCAAAGATGCAAGAGAATGTTATTGCCTAGGGGACAAATCTCTAGTCTCTCTACAAACAAGCTACAACAAAACCATAAAAAAAACTAAGCAAGTTATTAAACCTTCCTAATTTTAGTTTATCAAGCATAGGTCACTATGTGTTAAATATCATAGTCTAAAAATAAAATAAGTAACCTGCACCTCAAACTTACATTGAAAAGAAACATTAATACAAATGATCCAATTTCAATTGAGAAGAATAGTTTATTATAAGGAAAACAAAAAGAACAAACCCTTCTAATTATAATTGAAACAAAGAGAAAATTTCAATATAAAAAACTCAACACCCATATCTAGATACATTATAACCACATCTCTTTAACTACAAATCAAGCACTAGAGAAAACTTTTAATATAAAAACCTGAGCACCCATATATAGATACATCAACACCCCATCTTTTTGAGTAAGAATCAAGCACTCCTCTTTGTACACTAAAAAGGAGGGATGAATCAATCTATCTCGGTTTATGAGGAGCAATGAAAGGAATTTTTTTTATAATCTTCTAGTTTAGATCGACTAAATAAAAAGGTCTAATAACTAATCATTTAGTTTGGGTTGTTGTTTCTAAAAGGGTATGGCCCAAAGCTTAATTATGTCCAATGTCACTTCATAATCTAATGATATGTAAGAAAGATCTCTTCCACATGAATTAATAAGATGCTAGAAACCTCACATACTCAAAACAAACCTATTGAAAACCAATTTGATTCAATAGACCTAATCAAAACAAACATACAAGAGGATGTAAAAATGAACATTTGAGTATACTCAAATCTTGAAATTTGTGATCCCAATTCATAATTCTTTATTTATTTCTATCTCATCATACATTAATTATTTTAGCAAAAGAAAAAGACAACTACATTTCTATCTTATTCGAAGTTAATTATTTTGGAAAAAAGAAAGAAACCTATGTGTTCATCTAAAACATGGAGAAGAGGTAAACCGTGTTAGATTGTCTCCTTTTCTTTCACAATACACACCAATAACCACTCTTTTTCGCTTGCCAAGATTATTTAGCATCAAAAAATATCTGACAATGGAAGATAGGCAAATATTGTGTCATACCCAATGAAAAAAAGGATGGGAAGGAAACAAATAGATGTGGTAGATCCATGGGTGAAAAAGAAAAGTCATAAATACTAAACATATTGCAGATTTTAATAACTGCTTGCAAACCTGGCATAGATGCCTAATCTATGCATCATGAATAAGAGATTTGGATAGGTTATAATTCTAAGGAGAGGAGATAGATCACATATCAAACCAAATTTGATATGAAACCTTATTGGTTAACCTTAGTCTGGTTTTTGTTGAGAAGGAATACTATGGTTTTTGTTGAGAAGGAATACCATGAAGATGGTTAGAAATAATCAAACAATGTAATCTAATCAACGTTTATGGATTGATTATTCATTTATATCTTAGTCAGAGTTAATTATTAAAAAAACAAAAGAAAGAAAGAAAGACATTTATGGATTGATTATTCATTTATATCTTAGTCGGAGTTAATTATTCCAAAAAAACAAAAGAAAGAAAGAAAGAAGGACCTACATGTTCATTGAGAAGAAACGGCTGAGTTGGATTCTTCACTTTTTCTTCTGCCATATTTGATACATGCACCCACACACTAGTAAATTTGATACATGCACTCGGAAGTGACTACTATAATATTTGGGACTATAAAGTAAACGTCCTTTGCATATAAAAATGAAAGTGGATTTGTGAAAATGTAAAATGACGGAAAATATATAAGATGGATTTATGAAATATTAAAAAGGGACTCAGTAGAATTATATACTACACATTATAAATACCAAAATTTATTTGAAAATAAAAATGACAATGCATCCTTAAGGGATAGATCCAGTCATAATTCAATAATAAAAGTCATCTCCAATGTAGCGTAATCTGCAACAAGGTCGCCCCAATTGCGGTGTTGTTTTCATGGAGGATAATCTCAAATGTAGCCACCCAGTTTGTAATATTTCTGATGTTGTTTTCATTGAGGATTTACCTCAAATCCGGACGTCAAGATTGCAATAATCCCAATTTTGTAATTTGGGTATTTAAAAACTACACGATGGTTTTTGAATCGAAATAGATTATCAAAATTTCAAATTTGTGATTTAAATCATAAATTGATCAAATTACAAAAAATGGTTTTTGAATCGAAATAGATTATCAAAATTGCAATTTAAACCATAAATTGATCAAATTACAAAAAATTTTGTGATACATGCACCCATGTGGATTCTTCTTATTCCAGAAACTGAAATACAGACAATCATTTGCCTTAATGTACCCAACGATCTATACATCTACAACTGCTATTGCGCAGAACATTCTTGAAATCCAATAAGCTTACATAATAACTTAGAACCAATATCTATTGTATGAGCTTCAATAATAACAACGAATATAGATTTCTGTGACTTAGAACTTTGCTGTCAAATCCTTAATCTCCTCCGAAGAGATTGTATGTTCTTTTCCAGCAAAATCATTATCAGTTGTTAGGAAAAGCATACAATGGCACTCCTTCCTTTCTCGCATAGGTACACATGGACAATTCCAAAATCCTTGTTCTGCCTCTGCACCTTTATCATCATAATGCCTGCAAGGACATAAAGGTGTGCCTAAGGTATCTTTATGTTTTTCCAAACCCTTAATAACAACAGAAGTAACTGCTTTATCAACACAAAAGTATGTGTCTGACCGGCGAGCATATTGTTCAGAAAATTTCCTCATTATTTCAACAGATTTGTCGGAAGGTTCCACTTTAGCTTGGACTCGCATCGGGTATTTGGATTGAGTCTTGGAATTTATGAATGACTTGAGTGAGGCGACACTCAGATTTGAAATGGAAGTGTTGATAACACTCGTCGCCATTTTGTTCTCCACGACAAATCCCCATGTGGATTTTTCACTTTTTCTTCTGCCATATTACATACCAGCTTTGTGTTTCGGCCGCCAATATTGATCTCTTTGCATGCCAACCTGCAGTTTTGTCAAAGAAAATTAATTAGCTCGTCCCCATTTCATGGATGAATCGGCTACCATAATTCTTATTGACTCATATCTATATATAAATTTTACCTCACGAAGAGGAACTCCTGTTCTGAAATCCGCTTAATATCGTATTGGATGCCCAGTAAGCATTTTTTGGGGTGATTTGTAGCAGATGGGGTGATTTTGAGAATCATTGGTGATTCTGAGAACCGCCCCATCTGCTACGAATTGCCCCAAACAATGCTTATTGGGCATCCAAGATCACTTACCTGATTGCTGAATCCAATGCCGACACTGAGAAGAATGCGGCCGACTATAAGCATGGCGAGATTCGTAGCTCCAGCATTCAAGATCACTCCTAGGAGGAAACTGAGGCCTTCGACGATTATTCTTACTCTTCGCCCCTTGCTTTGCGTTACACGCGAGGCCCCGAATGTGGCAACCAGGCCAGCAATTTCTACCTATTGCACCATTGTACCAAAGTATTTCAAAAATGCTATCATATTTTGAACAAAATTCACTTAAGAAAAACAAAAAAAACACTTCGAAATCCGCATAATGGTGAAACGGAGAGGTGACCGTCGTTATCAATGATATCCTATTTTAAGATCGATGGCCTAACACAGAAATATATGGTACTCCCGCCATAAGTATTGACGGGATAGATTGAGTATAACAGATAAAGAGCTTTGAGTTAAATGGCAGCTGGGTTATCAAACTTTTTTATACCTCAAAGGTGGTATAAAAAAGATTATTCCTTCCAAATTTATTGAGCTAAGCTCGCGCAGAAACATTAGAAAAGTTCAAGATTATTATCCCCACCGAAACGTATTCATTGGCTATATTACACAGAAAAATCAAATTTGGGTCGATGGCAATCGAAGGTACTGATTGTTCACCATCCACTGAAAATCCCAGTGCCTGTTACCAATGTTTCTTAGAGTCCAGTATGTCCATCCGAAGGAAGTTGTCCCGTATACTTGGAACTGTGCATCTCCGTACCTTTCATAATCTGATTGTGTCACATTCTGCACCTCCCACTCGGCCACCCATTCCCCTTCACCAATTACGAGGATTGAGGCTCCATGATTATGGTTATATATTATGGTATGCTCTGCTTTGGCGTTTTGCCTAGCACCTCTGCTCTACTTGTGGATAGACAGTTCTGAGATTTGAATGTGTGATGTATTTGGCTTGTTGTAGTAGCGGTTGAGGGGTTCCAGACTAGGGTCGAGGTGCGTTCATACTATCTGCCAGCTTGGCTGGCGAGGATGTCGTGGATCCATGGCTCTCAATTTCGTGTCGATTCTAATTCGATTACTTACTTCTTCATTTTCCTGCATTCTACACAAACAAATGCTACAACACTCCTCCTCCGCCTCTTCTAATCTCCCTTCTGCTGAGTACTTAAAAGATTGCAATGCAGCTATTTGTTCATCAGAGAGGCCGAGACTTTGCCCGTTATCATCGTTCAATCCATGGATGAAGATGATCCTCCAAGGCGACAAAAAAAGATCACGGAAAACTTCTTTGATTAAGTAGATGAGTAACACTATTGCGAAGGGCACTGCCGCAATTGTCGAAGAGCTAACTAATACCTACCACTACACGTCCATAATTACTCAATTTCTGTTTCCAAATGTATAACATGTCTCAGGTGGTGAATTTTTTTTTTTTTGAAGAATGTCCCTAGTTGATCTTCTCTAATTTATCAATGAGGTATGTGTTTTATATCCCTCAGGCATTTTCAAGACCAATATATAAGCTGACACATATTCTCGGTGATTTTTTTGTCTTAAAATATATTAAGTGTCCCCATGGGGTTACATGGACTTTCAATGTAAGTTGTAACTAAAATTCACTGTCCCTGTCTAATAATATTAGACATTAGACATTAGTTGGAGGTAACATTGATAAAATTATGAGCTCAAGATTTAAGTTACTATGGTGAAGATAATATAGAAAGTTCGGGCTTTCATATGGTCTATCAACAGTGTTATTTTAGTTCATTATCATTCAAACAAGGGGCCGTTAAGTTTGGTGTTATCCTTGTCTAAGATATTTAGATGAAAATTGATTGAGATTAGGTTTTTACCTTGATTAAGAAGATTTTTAAAATGATTAAGTGTTATAGACATTTTTGTGCCTTGCATCACTGAGCATGAAATGTCAATAATCTAAGGGATCCAAAGTCCCTAAACATGTTGTTCCTACCCCTAGAGGAACAATGCCAACAAACCACAGCAATTCACAGAAGTTCTCCACCTGAAAACACTCAAAAACAAGCCAATTCTGGATCATGTCAACTGCTCCACTGAGCATCTGCGCTGAATGTCATCTGCTCCACTGTCTACCTGCGTTGAATGTCAACTGCAACAAAGGCTACCTGCGCTGAGCATAACTGGACAAGTGGCAGGCTCATTTCTCAATGTGTCAATGCTCAGGAAGCTTCCAAAATGACACTTGCATCAAGGAATTCGACTAGTGATGAGTAAGAGGTTCCAAATCTCCAAGTGGAAGCAAGAACCTCCAAGTGGACTCAAGAACTGAGAGAGGGAGAGGACACTAGTCAGTTTCATACCAGCCTCAAGCTGACTCATCCTCTCTCCAAAAGATCCATATATAGATCTCTCCTCCATGGGAAGAGGAGGCTGGAATTTTGTTATTGCAAAGAATTGCTGCTGGTTTGAGACTGGAATCATTGGGTGCTTAATGCTTTGAAGGGAGGTGAAGATAGGAATTCCATTCTGCTGGGAAGGAGATGCTGGATTGGAGCCCTCTGGGTTGTATCTCTTCCTGAACCTTGTTATTTATCAATAAAGCTATCTTGGTTTTCTCCTATATACTGATGTATCTTTGATGTATGATTGCATTAGTGTATTTGATTTATTTCTAATCCTGAATCATTTATGAATATGAATATCTGTCTTTGTGTTGTGTTCTTCTCTTGTCTCAAGTAGCTGTTCTCTTGTCGCAAGTAGCTGTTCTCTTGTGATCTCGCAGGAATCAAGTAGTTGTTCTCTTGGACGAGCGAGGAGGCAAGTAGTTGTGAACACACAAAGGAGAAGAGGATCTAGATCGAGGGACAAACGGAAGGCACCGGTAAGTCCATTGATCTCTCTTCGTTCCCATTTCATAAAGGAAGAAACCAGAATAGCTGTCTCTGTTTGTTGCTAAGGCACTGTCACACCTTAGGTGGATAGGATCATCCTGCATAGGCATTTTTCCCCACAACAAATTGGCAACTCCACTGGGGAAATTTGTTTTAGTCATTTTATTTGTGTTTACATCATTGTTTACCTCATAGACTTAACAGCAACAATCGAACTGCTTCTGCAAAGTAGACTGTTGCTACCTTGATCCTTCACTAGATTTTGTCTATGATCTGAACAATGGACTCACAAATGACTTGATGATCCTTTGTGATAGATCTTAGTACCCTCTCAAAGCATCCCTCTGATTATACCTTGCTTGTGTTTCTGATTTGGCCTGAAACAGTTGATTTTTGAGCGTTTTGTGACCCAGAACCCAAGGGAAACGAGAGTTTCTCCTTCAGCGCAACTACTGTGAAGGCAGTCTGCATTTCAACGCAGGTCCCGTGAAGGCTACCTGCATTGAATGTCAAACCCACAGTGTTGGACTTGCGCTGAACCAGTTTAGCCTTGTGCAGCTGGGGTTCTCTGCTGTCTGTTGCCCTGTTTTGATCTCTGTTTTTTGTAGCCTTTAACCAGCATAGGTACCAGTCTGATAACTCCTTTTCTTTGCTTAGATTCCGCCTCCTTTTGTACAAAAGATTGTGAGTGTTTTTATGTGTTTTTACGTCATTTACAGTTTTCCTTTGCATGAGTGAAATAATCATCCTGTAGCCCTTGATTCAGATTTGATTGACTGTGATCTTAGGAGAGAGTTCATTGGCTGTTTACAGTTGATTATACATTTGCTTTTGCTTATTGGTTTGAGTTTGTCTCTTTTAAGTGTCGAAACAAGCTGTTCATTTCGAAAGTCACAAAGTGTTGTAATCTCTTCTACCCTTGTTGATTTCGAAAAAAGTAAACTTGTTTGTATCTGTCATTTAAAAGAAAATTCAAAGTTGTACAAAAAGCTTTCTTTGTAGGCATCAATACTAAGAAAGCGGAAAACAAACACCTGCATTGTGCATTTGCATTTTGATAAGTTTGCATGCTTGATTTAGGAAGAGTGCATTAGAGTGTGCTGATTTCTCTTTGAGAAAAGATGGTGTCTTTCTTTTCCCTTAGTAGCTAGGATTTTCAAAGTTGAAAAGATATAAAGCTTGCTTATCATCTTTAGACTGCATTTAGGAATTTGTATCATACATCTCGTGGTGAACCTTGAAAGGCAAACTTCTAAAAAGATCAACTTAAAATAAACTGAATGAACCTAACAACGCTTTGCAACATAACGCACAACATAGAGGTCTAGGCTAGAGACGTGTTCCGGCGTCGTTAAGCCTAGTGACTGTCGATCTCGTAGAAGGTGGGTGATTCCTCCTAAGGGACGATAGCACTAGTACGGATTGTGCTCCCACGTACCGTCGCGTATATATTGGGAGAACCCTATAGGCATATATCCTTTATCCTTAGGAAGCCGTGTCGGCCGCCCTATTGATCGCAATGCAGTGAACACAACATTCACGAAGATCGACCGCTCGTACCTTAAAAAGTATTCTGCAGTTTTGCGAAAGGTTTGGCACACCCTCTGCCTAGAACTCCAGAGCAATTTCTTTTGGCCTTTTTCAGACTCTGTAATAGAAAAAGTCCATCCGAGCATTTGTCACTTCAGGCTCGTTAAAATATCGAAGGAGACTAGAGTCATCTTTAGCTTTTTCTCGACTCTTTAAAAGTGAAAAAGCAAGTTGTGTCTAAAGCGTCTAATAAAATTCATTCGGTTCGGAAACACATTTTCCCCTTTTGGTATTTTAGTTGATCAAGTAATCCGCAATCGTGGAAGAAAGTCAATTGAAACCCCGTCGTTCGCGGAGGCTTGCGAGTCAACCGTCTTTATCTCCGGAATCGAAAACAGTACGGACAAAGCGAACTCGCTTAACCGGTTCGAAATCTCCTATTAAAGTTAGGACAAGTGTTCCGACAACATCTGAGATTCCGGTTACTCCAAACATTTCTGGAAACCCTGCCTCTATTGAAGAAGTTCAACAGCCACAGAGGAACAGTAGCACTGATCCTAGTCTGAGAACAAGTACTTGCGTTACTGAACCAGTTCCATCTGTAACCGGTCCAGAGAGTCTTGTTCCTCAAACAACTGTCGCTGTCGAAACAACCCCTTCTTCGGCACCAGAAATTTTTTACGGACCTGACGGTCTTCCTCTTCCACCGGGTTTGATTGCGATAGAGGAAATTGTAGAGGAACCGCAAGCAACTACTCCAACCCATTTTGGAGTAGGGGTCACTCTTTTTCCTTCTACATCAGAAGTGAGTCCATCACCAGTGGAAGTTCCTGTAGAATCGCTAGGCAATCTATTGGATAGACTCAAAATGTCTGAGCAACCGTCAACATCTAGGACTGTGTCAAATGACACAGCGACGGCAGAACTCCCTGTCGTCACTCCGACGATGTTTGCCGGTGTACCATCTGTCCCAACTAGCTCGCAACCGCTAGAAGGAGTCCACCCAGGGACTATTTCGACAGTATGGTCTGTTCCAGTTTGTTCCTCCGGGATAATACCCGGTAACTCTTATGTTGAGACTAGACAGATTGATCCCTATGGAGGTCAATTTGGGCCATCCAGTCCCCAAGGGCAAACAATGCCCTTGAATTCCGGATTGCTACCGTATGGGGGGTAGTATGCCCTTTCAATAACCCCTTCGGGAGGATATCCATACGGTAGTTCTCAATAGTATTCAAGTTATACTGGAGTTACGACAAGTGGTTGGGTACCTATGCTACCCCAACAGCCAAGAGTTGTGTATTCTATGCAACAATGTGTACCTGTGTCGAACATCCCAACAACGCCAGCTATTGTAACAGTGTCACAAGTTCAAACGATGCCTGTTGTGTGTCAACCTCAGATTTCTCAGGTTGTAATGCAACAGCCCCTTGACCCTGTGACACAACCACAATCGCCAACTGGAGGGGCGACACAGGTCCAAACGGGTACAATTACCCCACATCTTGGTCCGTCGGTTAGTATAGCACAGCAGAGCATGGCTTCACAACCGTGGCTGGTGCAATACCAACAACCACAATTCCAGCAAGTGTACCAAGGTTCTGAGCAGCAGATCTTTGCGAACAGTGGACAACCGTATATTCAAAACGGTCAAAACCAACCGCTTTACAGTGGTCAAGTCCACCAACCGTATCAGTCATACCAACATCAATTACATTATGCTGGTATGCAAAGACCAACTGTTCAGGCGATTCCATCGTATCCTGGGTACGCCTCACCTAACCTAAATCAACAGTTACCATTCGTGGCAACTTTAGAATTACCGGATTTACACCGATTAACGAACGATCCAATTGCTTACGCCCCTTGGTGGCCGGCGATTCCTCACAAACTTCCATCGGACATTCCTAAATTTAATGGAAATCCAGGCGAAGATCCATTGAATCACGTGATGACATTTCATCTGTGGTGTTCATCAAACACCCTGAACGATGATTCGATAAGGCTTCACCTTTTTCAGAGGACATTGACAGGTCCAGCGGCTAAATGGTATATTGAATTACCTAGAGCCTCTTTCGACAATTTCAGTTCCCTAGCCACGACTTTCTTAACCCATTTACCGATAAGGTATGAAACTGGAACAGAAATCTTAACCAACTTCAAGCAGACGACGGCCACACATATATCCGATCATATACATGAGTGGCATCGTCGTCGCAGGATGGTAAAGACTTACGTTCCCGATCAGATATTAGCTGAATGGTTTATAAAGTCATTACTTCCTGCCATAACGGAAGATGTGGCCAAGGGGGGAGTCGTAACAGAGGAGCAAGTTATTGCTCGTGCACAGTATCTAGACTTAGTATATACTCAGTCTGGCACGCTCTACGACAAAATACCTGACGCCCCTAAACCGGAATTCTCAATTCCTCCTCCTCCTAAATCAAATAGTGACTCTCATGCCGACGATGGTGTGATTGGCACTACGAACGCAAAGTCGATAAAGGCTTCGTCTAAGAAAGCCCGTAAGACTTCGGATCAAAATGCAAATCAAGAAATTCTTGCTTCGGAAGTAAATGCCGTATCAGCAAATAAAGGCAAAGAAACCAATCAACCAGGAAGCAAGAAAAAGCAAGACAAAGGGAAGAAGAAGAAACAGGGAGAGTCATCCCCTAAAAAAGCTTCTTCAAGCCCTCCTAAGAAAGGGAAACCAAAAAGTCCATGTTTTATATGTGATGAGGATCATTGGACACAAAATTGTCCATACAAAGCTGAGCTCAAAAAGTTCTTCAAAAGTTCACACACCTCCGCTGTGTTAACTGATCCGTTTCCCAATCAAGGTCAAAATTTGGTTGAAGGTGGAAATGCTTCCCCGTCGCAAGTGCTAATGTTGTCGATCTCCAAGCAACATAATGATGCTTTGATTTCGACAAGGAACAAAGATTACGGGAATCCTCTGCTGTCGAACGACAAAGGTAAAGATCAACCAAGTAGTTCGACAACAACTTCGGCAGAAGTTGTCCCACCAATAATTCCTGAATTAACAATAAAACCGTCGAAGGGAGTAATACACAAGTCGACATTTAATCCTCGCGCCAGAGCGGTGCAGCATTATAACATAGTGGAAGATTTGGCCCAATCGCCATCCGCTATGTCGACTCTTGAGGTATTACAAAATTGTCCATCCCAAAGGCATGCGTTGTTATCAGCTATTGGTGGGGTTGATCCCAAGGATTCCAATCTTGTATCCTTCGACCACAAAGGATACGATCCTCAGTTACCAGCTCAACTAGCTTTCCTTATTCAAGTGAAAGCCCTCAACAAAACTGTTCACCGAACAATTATTGATGAGGGAGCATCTACATGTATCATGTCGATGAGTTGCTGGAAAACTCTAGGGTCTCCAACCTTGTCGCGATCTTCGACGACATTAAAAGCATTCGACGAAGGACATACACCCCGTACGGAATCCTAAATAACTTGAAGATTGAACTAGGAGGAAAAATAGTGGAAATAGATGTTGAAGTCATCGATGGGAATCTTGACTATAACATCCTACTGGGAAGACCATGGATATACGCCATGGAGGCTGTAGTGTCGACTTATTTTAGGAAAATCGCATTCCCTTTTCAAGGAGGGATTACGGTCGTCGACCAACAAAACTTCCTCCTTAATGGTTCACAAGTTACAGGAAGCATTCCCATGATCCATGAGAGCAACCATTCGCTTCAAGATATCGGAGTAGGCCTACTGAAAGACCCCACAATGATGGGAACTTTCGCGCTTCCACCTCCTATACACATAGGAAATATAGCGTTAGTAGCAACCTGCAACATGATATCTTCCACGAAGGTCGCAGAAAAAGAAGACATGGATCATGCAATGGTTTTGCCCCCAAGTCCTATAGAAATATTGTAGCAATCAATGTTTCGGGCATGGGAGGCGAACCCAAATCAACGCTTGTCAAGCGTTTGGGTAGATAGGTCTAGGGAATATGGTACCCCATTAGATCCTTGGTCGAAAGTGCATGGGACTGACGAAGGAATCTTACAATCAATGTTGATTGAGGGGACACCATGGAATGATCACCACCATCGTTCCCTTCTTCCAGAATATGAAGAAGATACTCAGCAAGACCTTTATCACCCTTCAGTCTTTGAATTCCTATCAAATACTGTAAATACGGTGGATTCCGAGCGAAACCTATCCAATATCGAAGAGATTATAGCCATAAATATCTCGACTAAACCAAACATTGTAGAGAATATTTATGTCGGCAAAGGTTGTTCTCCTTCAGAACTGGAAATATATAACGCTCTTTTTCGCGAGTTCAGAGATGTCTTTGCTTGGTCATATGATGAAATGCCAGGCATTGACTCGAGCATAGTTGAACATGAAATTAAAATGTATCCTGATGTCAAACCAGTAAGACAACGGCTTCGCCAGGTGCACCCCAAGAAAGCCGCTGCCATTAAAGCAGAAGTTGAAAAGCTTCTCCATGCTGGTTTCATCTACCCGGTTCCTCTAACCGATTGGGTATCGAATATCGTCCCTGTTATGAAGAAACAAGGGACAATTAGAGTGTGTGTCGACTATAGGGATGTAAACCAAGCTTTTCCAAAGGACAACTACCCTACACCCTTCATCGACCAAATAATTGATGAATGCGCCGGATGTGAAATCTTTTCATTTATGGATGGATTTTCCGGGTATAATCAAATAAATATCCGCCCACAGGACCAGTCAAAGACTGCATTTATTTGTCCATGGGGCACATTCGCTTATCGAAAATTACCCTTTGGTTTAAAGAACGCAGGGGCGACGTTTCAGAGGGCAATGAATTATGCCTTCCATGACATCAAGAAAATCATTCAACCATATCTCGACGACCTTCCGGCTCATTCGCGAAAGCGGGCTAATCATCCGCAGCATTTAAGAGCGATTTTTCTGTGTTGCCGACACTACAAGATAAGACTCAATCCACATAAATGTGTGTTTTGCGTCAGTTCTGGTCGTTTACTTGGCTTTGTAGTCTCCAAGGATGGGATTCGTCTCGACCCTTGCAAGGTTCAGGCAATCATTAATTTGCCTCCACCTTCAAATTTGCTTCAGATTCAGAAACTCCAAGGGAAAGCAAACTTTCTGAGGAGGTTCATTCCAAATTATGCGGAACTTGCTAAAGGTTATACTCGTATTTTGAAAAAGGATGTACCTTTTGTTTGGGATCAGGTGGCGCAATATTCCTTTGATGCTCTGAAAGATTCTCTAGTAAAAGCATCATTAATGTATGCCCCAGATTATCAAAGAAATTTTAACCTGTATCTGGCTGCAGCGGATACGACCATTGCGATGGTTTTAGTTCAAGAAGTCGACGGAATTGAACATCCTATATATTATTTAAGTAAAAACTTGAATGATACAGAAAGCAAATATTCTTATGTTGAAAAACTAGCGCTTGCAGCTGTTCAAGCGATCCAAAGATTTCGACATTATGTCCTCTTTCAAAAAACTACCATTTTATCAGATTGCAACCCCATGACTTATATACTGTCGCGACAGTTGCTGGGGGGCAAATATTCAAAATGGATAGCGATCCTTCAAGAGTTTGATCTCGAATTTGTAAAATCCAAATCAAAGAAAGCTCTAGTTTTCGCAGAATTATTGCGCGATCTCCCATCGTCGTCCAACGATGAAACCTCCAAAGAATCAATCGTGGACGAGAGTTTGTTTCTGATATCTGCAAGCAATGAGTGGTATGGAGATATCATAATTTATCTCCAAACCCAAAAGTTCAGGCCTAACACCTCTCACTCTGAACAGAAACGTATACGATACCAAGCTAAAGACTACATGATCGTCGGTGATACGCTTTACCGTCGTGGTATCGATACAGTTCTGAGGAGGTGCCTTACCCATGAGGAGGCCGAAAAAGCCCTGAATGAGTGTCATTCAGGCGCGTGTGGGGGCATCAATCTGGATATGCAACAGCACAAAAAATCTTACGAGCAGGATACTTCTGGCCAACCATGTTTAAAGATTGCATAATCGCAGTCAGAAGCTGCCATGCTTGTCAAATTTTTGATAGCAAAACCAGAAGACCACCCGCACCTTTACAGCCAATAGTTGCTGTTGGGCCTTTCGCTAAATGGGGCATCGATTTCATGCAATGTAACCCCACCTCGACCGGGGGGCATGGGTATATTATAGTCGCCGTTGACTATTTTACCAAATGGGCCGAGGCGATGCCTACATTGGATAACACTGGTGAAACAGCTGCCCTTTTCTTTTTTAATCATGTAGTCGCCAGGTTCGGCGTACCACAAGCTATAGTTACAGATCATGGATCGCATTTTCGTAATCACATGATGGTTGAATTAGCTACCAAGCTAGGGCTATCTCACGACAGCTCTACCCCGTATTATCCGCAAGCCAATGGACAAGTTGAAGCAATCAACAAAGTCCTGAAGCGTATGTTGCAAAGGATGATCGGAGTTCACAAAAGAAGGTGGCACCTAATCCTGTACTCAGCCTTGTGGGCTTACCGAACATCAGTAAAGAATGCGACTGGGTTCACACCTTTCCAACTGGTGTATGGCCTGGAGGCAGTCTTACCAGTCCAGTGCGAAATTTCGTCGCTTAAACTCGCAATTGATCTCCTCCCTGGAACTTCGGAAGAAGAGGCTTGTTTCTTGGAATTAATCCAATTGGATGAAACCCGTCGTGACGCCGCTTTGGCTAACGAAGCCCATAAGAAATGAGTCAAGGCGCAGTTCGACAAAAATGTTAAACCCCGTGTCTTCTCAGAAGGTGACTTGGTCTTGCTTTACGACCAAGAATCCGACAAATTGGGAGCAGGTAAATTTAATTCTTTATGGATGGGTCCCTATATTGTTAAATGAGTGTTAGCAAAAGGAGCCTACGAGTTAATGGATTATGACGGAATTCCACTGGCGCAACCCCGCAATGGGTTATACCTCAAGCGTTACTATGCTTAAATAGTAACCTGTGTGCTTTTGTTATATTTTGTTTTCGCTAAAGTGTTTGTTTTGGCCGAGTAATCCACCTTTTTACATTCATTGCAGATGTCGAACCTTTCTGAGACATGTGTGGGATATGCCGACGGAGCAGTTCGTAGTTCGCGGAACCTGTCCTCCGCGGCCTGGGCCATTTTTGATCCAAGCGACGAGTTAGTGAGTTTCAGAGGTGTGTGTATTGGGCAATCAATGAATAATATCGCTGAGTATAGCGCGTTGATAGAACTCCTCTCTGATGCCATCACCCATGGTATATGCCGACTAATCGTCAGGCTAGACTCACAACTCGTGATACTACAACTCAATGGTATATATTCTGTCCGCAATCCAGCTATTTATCGCATGTTTCTAAGGGTTAAGATTTTGGAAAGACAGTTTGATTTAATTCAATACCAACATATTTCCAGGAACTTAAACACATTAACCAACTCATTAGCAAACTATGTGTTAGATAGACATTTGCGACATTTATAAAAAGAGACACATCATCAGTATTGTACAAGTGGATCATATAACTCAACCAAAATAAACCCCGAAAATCAAAATATATATATAAAATCTGTTTATCGTTCATACATAATGTTCTGTAACCAAGACAAAAATCGGTCGCATGACCCAAAAGCTCAAAAATGCTAGGGGGCACCCTAGCCTAGTGATGCTCATGATAGCACGTCATGGCCTGTGCAATCATGTGCAAGAGACGAGTCCATCGTCTAGGCACACCAGTAGTATGCCGCTGCAACTGTAAAGGTAACTCATCAATCCTCACATCGGGAATGCCGAGAGTAAGGCTCTCAACCTGTTCCTGCACAGCTGTAAGGGTCTCGGTCACGTCAAGATCGCGGAGAATAACCCTCCCAGCAGTCTCCCCTGCTGGGGTAGCGACTGGCACTCTCGGGCGAACTGCTGGACGAACAGGACCAACATCTGCAATGCACACAAGAGTTTGATTAAAGTCTTGACAGAATAAAGCACAACAACATTATGAATAAAAGCAGTAAACAATGATATGGTCAGAGATTTTACCAATAGCGCCCCACTGTTCGCCATCCGGTAGCACCAAATCCGGATCACCTCAGAAATCCATGCCAACATATGGATACTCGGAATAGACCATCTCCTGACGCTCGAACCACCTGAAGAAGGTATCAGTGAAAGTAATCTGAGATTGACCAGCATGCCTAGACATGTGGTCAACCCATCTCTGCATGCATGGCTCGGTGGGAGAAGGCAAGTCGAGTGCAATATACTGAGGCTGCATCAGTGGTATTTTCTCCAAGGCGAAGGTAGTCAAAATAGAACCAAATCCAAAGTTCTTCAGCTTCCCGTCCTTTACCTTGTTCAACTGAATTTTCATCTGAAGAAGTACTGCATCACACCAGTTGAATACTTTCGGTTGGAGACACTCCAAGGCGTGCTGCACATAAGATCTGTTGGCAACATGAAGAGATGCACTACCGGCCATCCTACCAATAGTATACAGAATGGACCTGAGAGACCTGTCAGTAATTTCACGGATAACAACCTTGCCGTCTCTGCTCGGCTGGGAACCTTCCCTGCAATACTGGCGGACATAATCTCTCACAGAGTCATTCCCTCGGGCCGAACCTAACAAAGAAATGGGGGCACCCCGCCTTGACAACCCAGTCAAGAAGTAAATGTCTACGATGGTCAAGGGGATGGATTTGCCCCTAATCTGGAATACTTGGTTGATAGGATCCCAAGCATCAAGCATATACTGCAGTAAGGAGATCTGTGCTCTCATACTAGAGATACGGAAGAACTTCAGCAGGCCACAGTTCCGCAGCACGTTCACCGTGACAGGGTCATGGAGGGCAATCATGTCGTCCTCTTCATGTTCTCATTCTCGCCATGTGAGGGTCATTTTGCTCAAAAGTCCCTGCAAAAATGCCTATGCAGGACGATCCTATCCACCTAAGGTGTGACAGTGCCTTAGCAACAAACAGAGATAGCTATTCTGGTTTCTTCCTTTATGAAATGGGAAAGAAGAGAGATCAATGGACTTACCGGTGTCTTCTGTTTGTCCCTCGATCTAGATCCTCTTCTCCTTTGGGTGTTCACAGCTACTTGCCTCCTCGCTCGTCCAAGAGAACAACTACTTGATTCCTGCGAGATCACAAGAGAACAGCTACTTGCGACAAGAGAACAGCTACTTGAGACAAGAGAAGAACACAACACAAAGGCAGATATTCATATTCATAAATGATTCAGGATTAGAATTAAATCAAATACACTAATGCAATCATACATCAAAGATACATCAGTATATAGGAGAAAACCAAGATAGCTTTATTGATAAATAACAAGGTTCAGGAAGAGATACAACCCAGAGGGCTCCAATCCAGCATCTCCTTCCCAGCAGAATGGAATTCCTATCTTCACCTCCCTTCAAAGCATTAAGCACCCAATGATTCCAGTCTCAAACCATCAGCAATTCTTTGCAATAACAAAATTCCATCCTCCTCTTCCCATGGAGGAGAGATCTATATATAGATCTTTTGGAGAGAGGATGAGTCAGCTTGAGGTTGGTATGAAACTGACTAGTGTCCTCTCCCTCTCTCAGTTCTTGAGTCCACTTGGAGGTTCTTGCTTCCACTTGGAGATTTGGAACCTCTTACTCATCACCAGTCGAATTCCTTGATGCAAGTGTCATTTTGGAAGCTTCCTGAGCATTGACACATTGAGAAACGAGCCTGCCACTTGTCCAGTTACGCTCAGTGCAGGTAGCCTTTGTTGCAGTTGACATTCAACGCAGGTAGACAGTGGAGCAGTTGACATTTAGTGCAGATGCTCAGTGGAGCAGTTGACATGATCCAGAATTGGCTTGTTTTTGAGTGTTTTCAGGTGGAGAACTTCTGTGAATTACTGTGGTTAGTTAGCCTTGTTCCTCTAGGGGTAGGAACAACATGTTTAGGGACTTTGGATCCCTCAGATTATGGACATTTCATGCTCAATGCTGTAAGGCACAAAAATGTCTATAACAGTTGCCCCCTAAAGTATGAGGCCGCTTATCGGGTGAAATGCTTTATCCAGGAGGGTCCGAAGTTCATCCATTTGCTGGGAGGAGACCTGTAATAAGATACAATACAATACATTATGATTCATACTGCTTTCATGATCTAGCTGAGGCGGGCATTCCCATGCTCAGCTTTATAAATTCATTTTTTGTACATAGCACAGACAATCGTCTGATGGTAGACTGATAATTTTGGTGAAATTATCATCCTTTGAGTAGGATGATCATCTGCTGCAATCATGTACATGACAAATGTCTTTATTTTTCCTGAATATATATCGCAGCCTGGATGGATGAAACTAGATCCGGGGTCTTCAAACTCGTTCGATCTTTACTCTAAGTACATTTCGATCCATGTGAGAATTGCGCTGAAGTCGAACATGGAAAGACATCGCTTGATTACCGGTCAATGATGAAAACCGTTAACAAGCGCGAGAGGAATCACCGATAATGATAATGACCCTCAAGGTACTGCAGTACAATTCACGTGGTGTGAATAAAGGACTTGGCATCGAACACCACGCAAAATCTTCTGGTCGAAGGTCATTGATGTATACCTGTCGCCGGAAGTGAGAAACTTGCCATTGAGGCATGCAAGCTTCAAAGTACTGAAGGGGTTGTTCCTAGATCAACTTCTTGGATAATGAGCTGATGTCGACAAGAAGTGATCCGTCAAAGGAGGGCCTTAATGAATCCCACATCAATGACACGGAACGGAGCTAATGATTTTAATGAAGGCGAAAACGATCTGTGACATATGATTCAGGGTGGCGGTCATGAATGGATGAAGGATAATGTATGGCAGTGGATGGGACCCGGTTGACTCTTTCTGAATGACTTCTCTTGAACATATGGCGACACTGATGCGATGGATTGGTAGCATTACCCCAATTATGGATGGTATGGCGAGACCATGGTGATGTGACCGGTGAATGAAACAACCCAACCTAATTGTGGTATGGAGGAAAAGTGTCATGTTCAAGAGCGACTTGCTACCATCAAAGTTTTCTTTAGTTTTCTCCCAATTTTTCCCTAGTCATTGTTGACCAGTACCTCTTTATTTTTGTCAAGCTTGAGGAGGATAACATATGCTTGTTCTATAACCTGCCCTTCGGGCAAGCCCATCGCTATGTTTTAACGAGCCTAGCGATAGTGAAACTCGTTCTCGTCTAAAGACAAGTTTGTCGCTATTTAGTGATTTTAACGAGTCTAACGACAAAGACAACTCGGTCCCTTTTCATTTTTAGAGATTCTGAAAAGGTACGTAAAGTTAACTCCAAAATTCCTTCTTCGTCATCTAATCCCTTAAGTCCGAAAAAGTATAAAACAATACAGAAGGGATGAGTTTTCGATAGTTTTAACGAGCCGAACAAAACAAGCGCTCGATCTTTTTGTGCAATAATCCCTCAGGTCCAAAAAGATTAAAATCTAGAGGAGGGATAGCACTTCCGGTCGTTTTAATGAGCTGGAAGGCCAAAACTCGGCAATCTTTTCATATTTTACGAGTCAGTTGAAAAGAGCTTAAAGAAGACTCGCCTTTTGAGGAATGAGTGATAAACAGGGTTAGCAGTTGATTCCAGATACAAGTTGGAATTCTCCAATCACGGTAGTGTCACAAGGATGGCTAGGTGAAATCACTCTTCGCAGCTGTTCCTCAAAATGGGTAAACAATCAGATGGAGGTGAACGATTGGTCAAATGAAAAGTGGAGGTGATGATGCAAACACGACCAAGGCTTTTATGGTAGATAAGGTTACATACACAATGGTTATTTACCGGGATGGGTTCATTTTTTAACGAGCTTGAATGCGCCAAAACACTGCTCAAACTTATGTTTATTTTTTAATGAGCATGAACTATGCGCTAAAACTGCTCGGATCTTGCGTTTATTTTTTAACGAGCATGAACTTTGTGCTAAAACTGCTCGAACTTATGTTTATTTTTTAACGAGCATGAACTATGTGCTAAAACTGCTCGTTATACCGGTCATATGATAAGAATGTCTCATGTAAGATTCCATTTTTTATGGAGCTTGCGCCTTACCAAAGCTATGCCCCGCATCCTTTCGTTATGCAAGTTCGAAAACGACTAATCCTACGAGTTTAAAGGGTTAGACCTACAGGTTTAAAGGGAGGACCTAAAAATTTAAAAAATTAATAGCCGCCCCTTGCTTGCACTCCAAAAGGTTTGCATGCCCCCAGGCATAAAGTACAATTTCAAGGTTACCCCTCAATTTGCAGATAAAACATTTGTTCTACCAGGAAAGGCCTACCTCTTTCAGGTTACCCAAAGATTGTCTCGTTAATCTTTCAAACAAAACACTTCTTCAGCAATGTCTACCGCAATAGACAAAGGTGAGTGATGACGACCGCCGACTCACATAACTTTGACAAAAGAATCTTATTCTAGAACAACCCCTCTTCCTCTACGGACGGGGTACGGACTAGCCACATTCTCCCGCGGAAACCTACCCTATACCCAAAGTTCTCTGCCGAAGCAGACCAGGACGCATGCTCCCTGGGTTCCAGTCATATCCTCTCGGATTACTCGCGCTCATCAGGAGGACGGACCGTGGGTTGAGACACTTCTTGCATGAATAGACCATTTAGGGATGGCACATGACTATTTGCGATGCGTGATCCGGGGAATGAAAGTTGGTCCATGAGCTTGACCATTCTTCCTTCATGCGGAAAACACATTACTCTAAAGAGTGATGAGACGATGGCTCCCATGAAATATATGTAGTCTCGTCCAAGGAGTAGGTTATAATCCAAGGGTCCTTGAACGACCATCACGTTCATTTGAACGGTCTTCCCTTTCAATGTTATGGGCACATTGGGGAGGATCCCTAAAGGTCGACTAGTTCCCTTATCAAAGCCTGATAGATTTCTCATTTCAGGCAAAAGCGCTGGCGAACCAAGCGCTTTCCAAGCAATAGAGGAAAGGATACTCACAGATGCCCCTTCATCAATAATTGTACCAGCCATTACCATTCTGTATATTTGGACAATAATTCTAAATGGTATGCTAGCTGGCAAGCGGGGTCTGCTTAGTTGGTCCCAGTCAAAGGACACAACCAGGTTGCTTGGTTGTGGGACCGAATATACGGCCGGATATCGCTCTGATGAACTTCCTTCCTGCGATAAAGGAATGGTGGCATTACCCCCTTGATCATCAGAGTCAGTGCTGATGAAGAGAATTTGGATGGTGTCGTCTTTATTCTCCTCTGTGATGATGTCATTCGAAGATAGAGCCTCTGAAGGCAAAACTGGGTCAACTGCCATTTCAACCTTTAGACTTTCGTCAGGTATGGATTCAGACGGTTCATCTTCAATGACAGGTGCTTCGGCTGACCACTTGGGCGGGGCAGCCGGGTTCTCAACTAGTGAGGGACTTGGCAAGAGTTTTTGATATCCAGGAGGAAGATGCGCTCGTAAAATTGGGCGATCTTCCAGAACTCTTTTTGCCTCGTCTAAGAAGGGACAACGGTGGATGGCGTGATCGCCTTCACACAGTCTGCAGGGAAATTTAGCTTTTCCACTCTGTCCTGGGGCTTCACTCCCACTAGTTGACGGTGAACAGTCGACATGGTTACCAGTGGTCGATGCTACCGAATTGTGCAAACGGGGGGACCAGTCTCTTAGTATCCGTGGGATACAGGGACAATCTCGGTGGAAGTGGTCTCCCTTGCATATGACGCATGGCGATTTAGGCCTTACGAGTGCTGTGTGTGGATTCTTGTCAGACGACACTTGTTTGCCCCCAGACGCCTTTGGCTCCTTCTTCTTCTTCTCCTTCTTCTCCTTAGGAACTCAGTTTTTTGATTTACCGGTTCCGTCAAGCGAAGAGGAAGGAGGAGAGGAAGATGAAGTTGAAGGCTGGTGGGTAACTCTTGTCTGGTCTAACTGTTGACTCGACTGTTCAGGAATTGTGGTATTCTGAACGACATTGGTTGAAAAGAGCCAGACTGGTAGGCCAATTGTCAATCCTGGAAGCGACAATGTGGCCATGTGGGGCGCACCAACATCTCCCCAAGAGGAGAAGGGACTAGGATTTCTACCAAGGGGAATTCCTTGGTTGGTGTGCTCCATCTTTTCAACCTAAAGATCAACGCGGGAATAATGGGTGATTGTTCCGTTTAAAATAAATTGTTAACGACGCTTTAGACACAACTTGCTTTTTCACTTTTAAAGAGTCGAGAAAAAGCTAAAGATGACTCTAGTCTAAATTCTCTTCATCAGCACTGACTCTGATGATCAAGGGGGTAATGCCACCATTCCTTTATCGCAGGAAGGAAGTTCATCAGAGCAATATCCGGCCGTATATTCGGTCCCACCACCAAGCAACCTGGTTGTGTCCTTTGACTGGAACCAACTAGGCAGACCCCGCTTGCCAGCTAGCATACCATTCAGAGAAAGAGAAAGATCCTGGATTTGATGAGAAACTGGCAAAATTTCATCAAAAACTGTGCAATAGAACTGCTTTTCTATGATCAACGCAATTGGAAAGTGTCCTACCTGCGTTGAAGGTCAAACTGCCTTAAGGCAGCTTGACATTCAACGCAGGTTTCGAATGGACTGCCTGCGCTGATGGCAGAGCGCCCTGGCAAAACCCCAGGGGCTCAGGAGAACAGGAAAACAGGCACAGAATGGGAAAAGGAAACCATGAAAAGAAAGAGCTAGGTTTTAGCTCCTACCTGGTCCAGACGGCGCCGAAAATCGTCCGCAGAATCTCCCGGAATCAGCTGGTGAAAATCAAGGGGGAAGAGGCACCTCCAAAGCTCCAACAAGCCAAATTCAAATGAAATGGTAAAATGAGAGGTAAAAACACTTTTTAATTGCTTTTTACGTAGTTCAAAGCGAAATATTAGGGTTTTTATCTCATATTATGTATTTCTAACTAAGTTTGATGCAGCAATTGAGAATACAATACTATCCTTGAAAAGAGAAAAACTAGTTATGGTAAAAAAATCAAAATTTAACTATAGAATCGAGCAGTTTTAGCACAAAGTTCATGCTCGTTAAAAAATAAACGCAAGATCCGAGCAGTTTTAGCGCATAGTTCATGCTCGTTAAAAAATAAACATAAGTTTGAGCAGTGTTTTGGCGCATTCAAGCTCGTTAAAAAATGAACCCATCCCGGTAAATAACCATTGTGTATGTAACCTTATCTGCCATAAAAGCCTTGGTCGTGTTTGCACCATCACCTCCACTTTTCATTTGGCCGATCGTTCACCTCCATCTGATTGTTTACCCATTTTGAGGAACAGCTGCGAAGAGTGATTTCACCTAGCCATCCTTGTGACACTGCCATGATTGGAGAATTCCAACCTGTACCTGGAATCAGCTGCTAACCCTGTTTATCACTCGTTCCTCAAAAGACGAGTCTTCTTTAAGCTCTTTTCAACTGACTCGTAAAATATGAAAAGATTGCCGAGTTCTGGCCTTCCAGCTCGTTAAAGCGACTAGAAGTGCTATCCCTCCTCTAGATTTTAATCTTTTTGGACCTGAGGGATTATTGCACAAAAAGATCGAGCGCTTGTTTTATTCGGCTCGTTAAAACGATCGAAAACTCATCCCTTCTGTATTGTCTTATACTTTTTCGGACTTAAGGGATTAGATGACGAAAAAGGAATTTTGGAGTTAACTTTATGTACCTTTTCAGACTCTCTAAAAATGAAAAGGACCGAGTTATCCTTGTCGTTAGACTCGTTAAAATCAGTAAATAGCGACAAACTTGTCTTTAGACGAGAACGAGTTTCACTATCGCTAGGCTCGTTAAAACATAGCGATGGGCTTGCCCGAAGGGCAGGTTATAGAACAAGCATATGTTATCCTCCTCAAGCTTGACAAAAATAAAGAGGTACTGGTCAGCAATGACTGGGGAAAAATTGGGAGAAACTAAAGAAAACTTTGATGGTAGCAGGTCACTCTTGAACATGACACTTTTCCTCCGTACCACAATCGGGTTGGGTTGTTTCACTCACCGGTCACATCACCATGGTCTCGCCATACCATCCATAATTGGGGTAATGCTACCGATCCATCACATCAGTGTCGCCATATGTTCAAGAGAAGTCGTTCAGAAAGAGTCAACCGGGCCCCATCCACTACCATACATTATCCTTCATCCATTCATGACCGCCACCCTGAATCATATGTCACAGATCGTTTTCACCTCCATCAAAATCATTAGCTCCGTTTCGTGTCATTGATGTGGGATTCATTAAGGCCCTCCTTTGACGGATCGCTTCTTGTCGACATCAGCTCATTATCCAAGAAGTTGATCTAGGAACACCCCCTTCAGTACTTTGAAGCTTGCATGCCTCAATGGCAAGTTTCTCACTTCCGGCGACAGGTATACATCAATGACCTTCGACCAGAAGATTTTGCGTGGTGTTCGACGCCAAGTCCTATATTCACACCACATGAATTGTACTACAGTACCTTGAGGGTCATTATCATTATCGGTGATTCCTCTCGCGCTTGTTAACGGTTTACATCATTGACCGGTAATCAAGCGATGTCTTTCCATGTTCGACTTCAGCGCAATTCTCACATGGATCGACTTGTACTTAGAGTGAAGATCGAACGAGTTTGAAGACCCCGGATCTAGTTTCATCCATCCGGGCTGCGATATATATTCAGGAAAAATAAAGACATTTGACATGTACATCATTGCAGCAGATGATCATCCTACTCAAAGGATGATAATTTCACCAAAATTATCAGTCTACCATCAGATGTTTGTCTGTGCTATGTACAAAAATGAATTTATAAAGCTGAGCATGGGAATGCCCGCCTCAGCCAGATCATGAAAGCAATATGAATCATAATGTATTGTATTGTATCTTATTACAGGTCTCTTCCCAGCAAATGGATGAACTTCGGACCCTCCTGGATAAAGCATTTCACCCGATAAACGACCTCATACTTTAGGGGGCAACTGTTATAGACATTTTTGTGCCTTGCATCACTGAGCATGAAATGTCAATAATCTAAGGGATCCAAAGTCCCTAAACATGTTGTTCCTACCCCTAGAGGAACAAGGCCAACAAACCACAGCAATTCACAGAAGTTCTCCACCTGAAAACACTCAAAAACAAGCCAATTTTGGATCATGTCAACTGCTCCACTGAGCATCTGCGCTGAATGTCATCTGCTCCACTGTCTACCTGCGTTGAATGTCAACTGCAACAAATGCTACCTGCGCTGAGCGTAACTGGACAAGTGGCAGGCTCATTTCTCAATGTGTCAATGCTTAGGAAGCTTCCAAAATGACACTTGCATCAAGGAATTCGACTGGTGATGAGTAAGAGGTTCCAAATCTCCAAGTGGAAGCAAGAACCTCCAAGTGGACCCAAGAACTGAGAGAGGGAGAGGACACTAGTCAGTTTCATACCAGCCTCAAGCTGACTCATCCTCTCTCCAAAAGATCTATATATAGATCTCTCCTCCATGGGAAGAGGAGGCTGGAATTTTGTTATTGCAAAGAATTGCTGCTGGTTTGAGACTGGAATCATTGGGTGCTTAATGCTTTGAAGGGAGGTGAAGATAGGAATTCCATTCTGCTGGGAAGGAGATGCTGGATTGGAGCCCTCTGGGTTGTATCTCTTCCTGAACCTTGTTATTTATCAATAAAGCAATCTTGGTTTTCTCCTATATACTGATGTATCTTTGATGTATGATTGCATTAGTGTATTTGATTTATTTCTAATCCTGAATCATTTATGAATATGAATATCTGTCTTTGTGTTGTGTTCTTCTCTTGTCTCAAGTAGCTGTTCTCTTGTCGCAAGTAGCTGTTCTCTTGTGATCTCGTAGGAATCAAGTAGCTGTTCTCGTGGACGAGTGAGGAGGCAAGTAGCTGTGAACACACAAAGGAGAAGAGGATCTAGATCGAGGGACAAACAGAAGGCACCGGTAAGTCCATTGATCTCTCTTCTTTCCCATTTCATAAAGGAAGAAACCAGAATAGCTGTCTTTGTTTGTTGCTAAGGCACTGTCACACCTTAGGTGGATATGATCGTCCTGCATAGGCATTTTTCCCCACAACATTAAGTATAAGGGAATGGAAATAGGAGTAGTTTTATAAGCAAAATCCAAGTGTGTTTTCTAGTCAATTCATCTTTATCTAAGATATTTACATGAAAATTGATTGAGATTATGGTTTTCACCTTGATTAAGAAGACTTATAAAATGACCATGTTAAGCATAAAGGAATGGAAATGGGAATAGTTTTTAAAAGCAAAATCCAAGTGTGCTTTCTAGTGAATTCATGGAAAGACAATAGATGAGTCTAAAATATTTGAAATGCTTTAACAATAAGGTTAGAGTTATGGTACAATAATATATTTTTAGTTAATTTTATTAGGAATTCACAAGAGATTAGATATATTCGTTTAACATTGAAAGCTTTTTATTTTGAGGATTAAGAAATACTTCTTTATTATATTAATTTATCCATAAAGGTCTTTTACCTTTTAAAAAATAAATTTTGTTACTTTCACTTTAGGTTTGGTTTTTTATCCAATGGGTTGGTATAGATCTCAAGGTAATAGACTCCTTAAATATAACTCAAGGATTTCTAAGAGTATTATTCCAATATTAATGAGTTTCTATGTCTACAATGTAATCACCACAATGAAATAATAAGCATTTCCTACCAACTAGATGTCCATAGCCCCATAAAAGGTTTTTATATCCCTCACTACTTCCTCCATTGGGGTGCTTTTCATTTATTTTATTTCTCCCTTTTCTTTTATTTAGATATGAGGATGGGTAACATCTAATTGACAATAGTGGGGGAAGCAACACACTGAATAACCATATTAATAGGGGTGTCTCCTTATATTGGGTGTAAATTCTTGACCTAGTTGACTTTTTAAAACTGTTGCCAAGGGAGATGTTTCTATACTATTGTTAAGATATTCACGGTGAATTTGATAAATGTAATCCTTTCTCAGTGGTAATTGATGTTAATGGAGGTCCAAACTTAGTTTTCTCATTTTGGTTGTGTTTCCCATTATGGTATTAGCGTCCATGTGCTCCTCATGAGTCACCTGCAACAAAATAAGACAAACACAAAATACCATGTAACTATATTTAAAACGCCATCAAAGTTATTATAGTGGTTCATAAGATGACAGTGACAGTGACCTTCCTTTAAAGGTTTGGAAAGAAATTAAAATAGATTATTATTATGGCCTTAGATACTCTAATCAAAGTAAATCGAGTGGTCATAGGTAGCTCATCGTATTCTCCCTACATGTGGGGTATGATTTCACTGATGATGCATTATTAGGATTGTGATTGACACTAGAGTTATCTTCTAGGAACTTGCTTGTTTTTTCCAATTATTTCATTCTTGAGAGAAAATCCTCTGGCATCTAGGTTTGGGATTTATTGATAGCAAATGAAGTTATGCTACCTTCATTTCTCGGGAACACATTTATGAGGGAGTAACAAGGTTCTTGAGGTGTAACTGAGTTGCTTTAGAACAAATGAAACTTGCTTCTGGGATTCCTTGTAAACATTTTGTCAACATATTTTATGGAGAGGGTGATCAGTTTAGTGAGGGTCATTAGAGGAGATTCACTGTAATCTGACTCGAGTTCATCCTTTTAGCAAAATCCTAGCCTGCTATGAATTTTTCATGCTCAAAATTAAAATAAGGATAATCAGGAAAATGTGCTTGATGTGATATGGTAAATTTGTCCATCTATGTTTAGGTGTAATAACCATGGCATGTAATGGTTGAAAACATGTTGAATTTATACTTAGGAAAGAAAAATGATATTCTACCAAAAACATTAATGTGTTTTTTTCCTCATAAACAAATTTGTTTGGCACATAAAAATTTGGTTTTACTAGCATTTTTTTAAAAGTTTGAAAATTGACCCTGAAAAAAAAATAATCGTTCCAGTATCATCACTTTTTCATTTTGAAGCTATATTTTGCACAAAAATTTCGTAGTAAATTTCGTAGTCACTTCCATTTTTAAAACATGTTCAAAATTGACCCCTAGAAAATAAAATCATCGTTCCAGTATACACACATTTCGTTTTTAGCACTGTTTTTAATGTTTTTTCGGGGTTTTTTGGCCAGAGTTCCCGTTTTGAGTTTATAGTTCCCATTTCAAAGTTTACATTCTTGGTTCCTTTGGTTGGACTTCATGTTTAATAACATCTTTTACCTCTATGAACACCACATCTCGGCTGTACACAACCTTCCTTGTTAGTGGGTTCCAAAGCTTATAACCCTTTAAACCATCCTTATACCCAATAAAGATGCACTTTTCAGATTTACTATCCAACTTGGTTCATTTCTCCTTTGGAACATGTACATATCCATCACATCCAAATACCCTCAGATGTGAAAGAGAGGGTTTCTTACCAATCCATACCTCTTGTGGAGTCTTATCCTCCAACACTGATGAAGGTGATCTGTTGACCAAGTAACATGCTGTCTCCACCACCTTTGCCCAGAATTCCTGTCCTAACCTGGCACCACTAAGCATGCTTCTTGCCCTTTCCATCAATGTCTTGTTCATTCTTTCTGCAACTCCATTTTGCTCAGGTGTGTATGGAGTAGTCTTCTATCGTGCTATACCACACTTCTTACAGAATTCTTAAAATTCCTTACTGAAAAACTCTCCACCGTTATTTGTCCTCAACACGTTTATCTTCTTCTCTATCTGATTTTCCACCAGAGCCTTAAATTCTTTAGACCTGTCAAAGACTTCAGATTTCTTCTTAAGGAAATATATCCATGTATTCCTTGAGAAGTCATCTATAAATGATACATAGTACACAAACTTACCCAGTGAAGGAACCTTCACAGGTCCAAACACATCACTGTGCACAAGTTCTAATATTTGTTTCGCCCTCTTACCACCAG
This sequence comes from Pinus tabuliformis, assembly GCA_031772625.1. Taxonomy (NCBI): domain Eukaryota; kingdom Viridiplantae; phylum Streptophyta; class Pinopsida; order Pinales; family Pinaceae; genus Pinus; species Pinus tabuliformis. The sequence goes on from CM062815.1 coordinate 477,028,380, forward strand.
AGGGGAAACTCACCCGACTCTTCTTCCCATACCCACAATTTTCACAGAAATCAAAATCCAAAGAGCTATTACTCATACCTTCTACCATACCTTTACAATGAAGTATTTGAAGGCCCTTCTCTCCAATATGTCCACGTCTTTGATGCCACAGCATGGTCTTCTCTCTAGAGACCACTAGATTTTCTGTTCCACTTTCAAGAACCACAAAGTTGTTGCACCCATCAATAATAGTGCTACCTTGTAGCTTGTACAGAGTTCCAATCCGAACTCCCCTCATCAATGCCAGTGTTCCCCGAACCATCTTATAGGTATCCTTCTCGAACACTATTTTTACACTTGCATCATCCAGCTTGGTTATAGAAATCAGATTTTTGGCCAATGCAGGAATATACAGAACACCCGAAAGTGTTCTAAGCCTTCCACCTTGCAACTTCAACTTTACTTTTTCACAACCAACGATTCTAGCCTTCCTATCATCCCATAAGAAGACATCACCACCATCATATTTGTCATACTCATAGAACCACTCTCTATGGGGAGTGAAGTGAAAGGATGCACCTGAGTCAATCAACCATGCCTCATGATCTACATGTGTACTTGAAGAAGCCAAGTACACATCCCCACCTTCATCTGAGGTGGTTTTCGCCTCTGCAGAAGGAGCATCATCATATCCATTTCCTTTATCAGGAGCTTTAGATTTACAGTCCCTTTTGTAATGCCCTTCCTTTCTACATTTCCAACATACCACCTTTATAGGTTTTCCTAGAGATTTAGATCTCCCTCTAGACTTAGATCTCCCACTCGATGACTTATTTTTGTTTCTGTTCTAGGACCGTCCTCGTACAGAGAAGCCATCACCATTATGGCTCTCCATATTTTTCTATCTCATCTCCTCCGTCATAAACGATGAGACTATTTCATCAAACTGCAAGGTAGTTGTATTAACAATGTAAACTTTGAAATAGGAACTATAAACTCAAAATGGGAACTCTGGCCAAAAAACCCCAAAAAAGAATCAAAAACAGTGCTAAAAACGAAAAGTGTGTATACTGGAATGATGTTTTTATTTTTTAGGCATCAATTTTGAACATGTTTTAAAAATGGCAGTGACTACGAAATTTACTATGAAATTTTCATGCAAAATATAGCTTCAAAATGAAAGTGATGACACTGGAACAATGATTTTTTATTTTAGGGTCAATTTTCAAAATTTAAAAAAAAATGCTAATAAAACCAAATTTTTATGTGTCAAACAAAGTTGTTTATGAGGGAAAAAACACACTAATGATTTTGGTAGAATATCATTTTTCTTTCCTAAGAATAAATTTAACATGTTTTCAACCATAACATGCTAGATACAAAAAAAGTTGAAATTTTTTCAACTATAAAATTAAGAAACTATGACATTATGAACAAATTACATCACTAAATGGACTCAAAAGTCATTATTTGTATATTGAATAAAACATACATTATATCTCTAATTTAGTATTGCATTGTAGATATTTTAAACAATAAAATTTATCATAATTAAGACATATAATCCAACAACATAAAAATGCCTCATAACTTCTCATTTAACACCATATGGAAAACATTAATTTTATTTGAAGATACGATGCGTACATCAGTTATATAAACTGTCTTAAAAAATTATTCAAAATCACTCATATTTTCTTTCACACCATCAGAATTCACATCTTCAGATGAGTGACTGGATGCTGACGAAGATGTTCCATATTCTTCTCTTTCATCAACTAATGCCCCATCTGAGTCCACATGCATGCCCAATATTTCAGGTTTCAAAATTCTTCTAGATCTATGACTGGTTTCAGCTACCTCCCATGTCAACATTGTTCCTTCTGGTAACAACCTTTTCAGGATATCTATCGTCTTGAAGCGAAGAGTTCCTCTCTTTGTTAAATTGAAGTCATAAACAAGTATGTCAACATCCTCCAATTTTAATATCTCTGTGCAGTGGCGATTTATATTTGTACCCTTTCTTTTTCTTTTTCCTCCATTTTATTTGTCAACTACCATCTCTGGCTTATACACACCATTGAATGGGTTTGTATTTGTGGCATACCAATGTACTTCAATACTTGTAACCTCCTCATTTTCTGTAAAGACATTTATAGCTTTAGCAACTGAAAATGGATAGCCATTGGGATCTCCATCTGCTAGCACTGTAATCATGCAACCCTCCTTAATATCCTGTACTTAACCCCTATAAAGGTCTTCCATGGCTTCAGGTTGTGCACGAGATCTTCTGGAACCAATATACATCTCTCTTTCCATTGCCTATGAAGAATTAATAATACCTTGAGATTGTTTCTGTTCAACAATGTTTACTTCCTCATGTTCATTCGACACATTTTGTGGCCAAATAAATGGATTTTTCAACGGTATATCTTCATTTGTTGTTGTCGAAATGATATCACTTTGATTATTGAAAAATGACTCCCACCAAACTGAATCAGCAATGTCAAAGTACTCATATGTATATCTAATACATTTTTTAATTTCTTTCAGGCAATCAGAATAATTTATATCTTTGTTCTATCTGTGTGCATTATGAACTTCACCAACTAATTGTAATAGCAATATTTTTTATGCAAATATTGGATGATCTAGAATGAACTTCAAAAATTACAAACCTGATGACGGTGCCCATTCTGTAGTAGTTGAATGCTTCTTGCCCCATATTATTGTTTTCCCATCAATTTTTTTGATACGAAATTGATGTTGGAAGCTAATGTCATTAAGTTGTTCAATGCATTTCCCTCACCATATGATCCCAGAATAAACCTTCGCATGTCAACAATTTCTTCCAACACATCAAAAGTAGGCTCTGGCATGTATGATTTCTTAATACATTCAATTAGTGATGGCAAGCTCCCAACTTCCTTCCTCCTCAATGTGACTGAAAAACGACTGAACATTTGATCAATATGGTCATGAGTGTGCCCAACAAGAAGGAAACCAACCTTTACCTTTTGAAAAATTCTCAATTCAACAAGCATGTTTAGATATCCAAAAACAACCTGATTTTTGTTTTCACGTCAAGTGTTGTCCAATTGTAGATACAAAACTTCAGGAAGATTAGCAGACCAATGAGAAATCACATCATGAATTATGGCTATGGTCAGATTTGCATAATTATGAATATTTGGAGCTGTGAAGTACACCCTTGGCAACATTTTCTGCATCATTATGAATATTTGGAGCTGTGAAGTACACCCTTGGCAGCATTTTCCCAATAAAGACCATACAACCGACCAAGTGAAATTGAATAAAATTTTCCTCCTGTAAATTTTTGGGTGTGCGAACAAAATGTGGTAAAAGTGTTTTCTTCTGGTCCATACCATCAATTATCAAACCCAAATATTTATTCGGATTATCATAACACTTCTTTCGATGCTTGTACAAATTCTTCCTTTTGTTTGTTTCTTGTTCTCGATGCTCCTGAAGTTCTTTGACAATTAAATCTACACAACATAAAAGAAATTCATTAAGAAATATGTTTTCATAGTTGATGACTATACAATTTTAAAAGTTAAAGTTATGAACACTTACCTCTTTCTAAGCCTTCACATTTGTCCCTTTTTGATATAAGAGAAGCACATGTATTGCAAATCCCCATCCTTGTCTTCCTAGGAATACAGACATTGTTGAATTATTTCTTCCATACCTTCACAAAATATTGATATGTAATAAACTGGCCATGTCCCTCAACACCTTCTGCATATTATTTGTATAAGTTGTAGATTTCTCATCTTGAAAAATTATCTGGAATATGTATTGTCTCTCTATTTGGCATACACTCTCCATGCTTTGTAAAAAAATCTTTCATCCATGACATTGCAGTATTTGATAATGGCCCAAACTGTCTTTTATGACGTACTTCTGGATAAAATGTGGGATCCTTTTCCAAATTTTCTTGAATTCTCGAGAGACGAAAATTCCCAATCGAATGAAACATTTTGAAACATTTTCTACAGATAAAAAAAGTCCCAATGTGATAATCATAACCTGACGATGTAGATTGCATGCACCCAACTAAATATGAAATTTGCATGCTTTTATTCATTGACAAATATCTCTTCCTGCTTTCTAATGCAAATTTGAAATCCATATGTTTCAAGAAATCCTTTTGGCAATATTCACTTGAAATGAGAGCACTAATAGAACTTCTTCTTGTCAGATATTCTGCTCTACCCCTTGTATAACTAGAACAACTTGCATTGATACGAAAAGGTCTGCTCCTACTCCTCAATACAATATTTCTTGGAAAAATCTCCATCATTGGATCATCATTTATATAAGGCTTTTCATCATCATTAAGAGGAATGTTATCCACATTATGATTAGCTCTGCTTTTCAAATATTGACTTGGAGGATATTCTTCATCTTCCGCTTCTTCAGTGCTACTATCGTAGTCCTTAGAATTCAGACTGAATGGAAAATCTGACTCGATGTTTAATGGATATTCTTCCTCATATGCATTGTCAGTGCTACTCTCATAGTCCATAGAATTAGGACTACGTTGAAAATGTGACTTTTTACATATTGAAGATGCTACATCCCATCCTTTGTCACTGCTACCTTTATACTCATTAGAATTAGGACTAAGTGCATCATCCTGTCCTTCATCACTGTTGCTCTCATAGTCCTTAGAATTAGGACTAAGAGGACACAGTGACACTCCATTCTTTTGAAATTCATCATCACGCTATTCATAACTATCGCTCTCATAGTCTGCAGAATTAGGACTAAGTGGACACCGTGGCACTCCAATCTTTTGAAATTCATCATCCCACTCTTCATCACTACTACTCTCATAGTCCTTAGAATTAGGACTTACTGGACACCGTGACACTCCATACTTTTGAAAATCAACATCATGCTTTTCATCACTACTGCTCTCATAGTCCTTAGAATTAGGACTAAGTGGACACTTTGACACTCCATACTTTTGAAAATCAACATCATGCTTTTCATCACTACTGCTCTCATAGTCGTTAGAATTAGGACTAAGTGGACACTTCGACACTCCATTCTTTTGAAATTTGTTATCACGCTCTTCATCACTGCTACTCTCATAGTCCTCAGAATTAGGACTAAGTGGACACCATGACACTCCATTCTTTTGAAATTTGCCATCATGCTCTTCAAAACTGCTGCTCTCATAGTCCTTAGAATTAGGACTAAGTGGACACTGTGACACTCCATTCTTTTGAACTTCACCATCATGCTCTTCAAAACTGTTGCTCTCATAGTCCTTAGAATTAGGACTAAGTGGACACCATGACACTCCATTCTTTTGAACTTCACCATCATGCTCTTCAAAACTGCTGCTCTCATAGTCCTCAGAATTAGGACTAAGTGGACGTCGTGGCACTCTGTTCTTTTCAACTTCACCATCATGCTCTTCATCACTGCGCATTTCATAGTCCTTAGAAGTAGGACTAAGTGGAATCTGTGACTCTTTATTTATTTGAAATTCTCCATCCCCTCTTTCACCAATGCTGCTCTCATAGTCCTTAGAATCAGGACTAAGTGGAAGAATTGACTTTCTATTCATTGTGGAAGAATTCCCGCTATATTCATCAATATTAATAGAGTTGTTACGTGATGAAGAAGTTGATGGTGTATAAATCGAAACTTCACTATTAGAACAATCCATCCCTTTCAAATAGAAGATGTTGAATGATACAAATGGAGAGTCTCCTAAAGATATTATATAGCTTAAAGAATGAAATTTTCCCTCCAAAACTTTTCGCGAAAATATTTCCCTCCAAAAAGTCTGTTAAATTTATTTACCTTCATTATTTTGTTCTACAATTTATTGAAAAATGTAAACTAAATTTTTTTATGAAATAAATCATTAAAATTAAAATTGTACACTACAACTTCTACATTAATTATTTTAATAGTTAAACTATATAATATTCGCTTTACAATTCTACAATATTCGCTTTATAATATTTTAAAACAAATTATCCCATATTAACCGTACAGTAAAACATCTCCGTAATTTCACTTATATATTAAAATTTCATTATCACTATTACTCACATCACATCCAGGCTTTCTGAAAATCGTTGAAAGACTCGTGAATTTGTGGAGTAGCTAAATCGCTATCAACAACATATTCAACGAAGAATTCTTGCAATTGAAAGGTAAGTTAAATTTTTTTCCTTGAAAACTTTTATATTAAATTAGTTTAATGAAAAAGATTTTTTTTTTAAATTAATAATTTTCCTTAGCCAAAATAATAATTACATCCATCGTGAGCATGGTGGGCCCGATCAAACTCAATCGCTTGGGTGGGCGGGGTGTGAGAGCATGGGGGAGCAGACTCAGCTGGATGCTTATGCTTTGAGTAGACATCATTTTGTATCGGTTTAGCAGGAGAAAAGTTGCAGCTATTTCTTTCGGATCCATGTGGTATGATGTTCAGCTCATTTTTTCTTATGTTTTCATGTGTTAGAACGTATTTTTGACTCCATTTAATCATTTCATTGCCTTTATGTGAATGTATACAAGTCTGAGAGGCAGAATCCATATCTTTATGCTCTGTTTTGGGTAGACATTTCACAGTCCATGTTTTCTTCAGTTTAGGAAGAATCCATAAGGTTTACATGCTCTTCCTAACTCCTCACCTGTCTTTTCACCTCATTCATCAAACCCTAAGGTTTTGATCACATTGCCTACCTTTTTCCATCGAACACCCTGCAATTTTGACCTAATTTCCTTGCCCTAACTGTCTGGCTCCTCCTGATCCATCAAAACCTTTCAAAATCAAATCAAACCTTGTTCTACTATACCTAGCCTAATATCATTTTCTTGATCTAGTCATCTTGGTTGAGATCCTTATGGAGAGAGCCCTCTTCTGGCCTAGTATGGCTAGCTACTTGGCTAAGCATGGTTTGTGGTTACCCTGGCATTGCCTTCCTTCAACCTGAGGTTCAATCTAGGTGATAACATAGTGGCGACCATATTGGGGAACAAGCAAAGGGTTTTGTATTCCCTTGGAAAGATCATCAAAGTTCAGATCTAATTGCTGATGGTGAACAACGGTCAGATGCATGTGAACATTGAAATGATTCACCTAGCGACTCCAGTGTCGAAAAATCCCAAGGTTCAAAAATTTTATGGCAACTCCATTCTTCAAGAACCAGTAGCTTGAAGAATTTCTTGGTGAATTCATTGTTATCAAAATGGATTCTTTTTCTCGAGGGTATGCTCCCATGAGCTGAGATCACATTCCAGGTCTCCCAAATAAAATTCCTATGGTAGATTGGAAAATTAATTTTCCTATGTTTAAAGATGATGATAGGAATGATGCTGCTTTACATCTGGTTAGATTTCACATGCATACTTGCAAGTTGAAGGTTGATTTTCTTGAAGACTGCTTGATGAAGATATTCATGGCCACTCTAGAAGGTGAAGCCCGATCTTGGTATGAAAGTTTTCCGCCTACTTGTATTTACTGTTTAAAGTATTTTCATACCATGTTCTTTGAAAGGTATTAAGAATCTCGTCCATTCTGAATATTAGTTCAGAACTATTGTAAACATGTTTATAGTTTTATTGAAAATCTTGAGAAAGTTTATGAAGATGACGACTTCATGGACGACGAGATCATGGAAGCCCTATATGAAAATCCATTTCAGCCACATAAAGAGAGCTTAGAGGATACTTATCAATATGCTCAGAAAAATTTTCAACATGTTCAAGATCTTAGTACAATTGAAAATGATGGAAGACAAGGTCTTATTTCAGATCTGCTCATAGCAGAAGATAGTATGCAGGAAAATCAAGTTCCAATTTCAGATTGTGATAAAGTCAAGTTGGCTATTTCAGATCTAGATTCAGATCATGATGATGAAGAAATCATTGAAGCCTTCTCTGATTTTTCCCTTCAACAACAGTCTCAAAAATCCAGTCACTTCGATACACAAGATCATATTCAGCATACAGTAGCTTCCTCTTTGCTTGAAGATGAAGGAATTTTGCATCTTGATAGTCAACAGGAATCACATGAAATGAATCAACAGTCTAATGAAAATTTATATACTCCTTTGCTTGAAATTAATGAAGATATTCAACATCCTTGTCAAACTTTAGGAGGGAAAGAAGACAATTATTATTTTAGCAAAATAAAACAAAAAGCAATATCTCCTCTATCTAAAGATGAGATAGATCAACTCTTGAAAGGTCATGTTCATCCCAAGCTAATGCAGGTTTTTAGTGTTCACATCATCAAGAAGGTGTTAGTGAAGCTTCTTCGACTTTTGAAAATTAGGACAGTCTTGAAATTAGATTTATAGATCAGTGAAAAGATATTGTTTTCTTTCATGAAGATGATAGGGTTGTCATGTTTGATAATCTTGAAGAATGTTTTCTATTTAAGAATGACTTGGACTATGAAATTAAGCAATATGAGCCTGAGAGAGACAGCATGCCAGAAATCGAGTCAGAATTTCTCATGCTGGAGGAATTTACAGCCAACACATAGATAGCAGAAGCTTATACTTCTCTATGCCTTCCTATCAATCAACAACCAACTATTCTTTTAGATCAGAATGAAGGGAGTACTTGTATTTTTGCTGTTGGATCTCAAGACAAGGTAGTGCTTCAAGATTTTCAAGATCCCTTCGCCATTCTTTTGCAAGCATTGGAGAAGATGAATGTTGTCTAGTTTGTTAGCATAAGCCTTGGTTTCAGTTTTTATTATGAGTTGCCTACATGTACATTGTTCTGCCTGCTCAGGGAAAGTGAGAGCAGAATTTTAGTGAGTAGCCATCTATTGGATTGGTTACATTGGAAGGTTCACTTCACATGATTGTACATACTTCTTCAGTAGGTAGGTGGTTGTCATTAGTATTTGAAGCCCTCAAATCTCAATGGTCTGCTGCCATTAATAAGTTTTGTAAGTACTTGTTTCAGTTAAGTAAGTCTTGAGTCATTTTTTCAGTCAATTTCAAGTCAGTTTCGAGTCAGTTTGTGTCATTTGAAGTTGTCAGTGTTTAGTCATGCATTTCAATTTAAGTTTTTGACTGTATTGGCCCACATGGTTAGGCACTTGGTCTACGGTGTTCTTGACACCTCCAAGGAGCTGCCATCCCCAATAAGGCCGATGTTAGTGTCAATATTTGCATCATGCCATCAGTGATCAAAAAACTTCTTTTCATGTCATTTTAAGGTCCCACTCAAAAATTTTTTATCATTCCACTCGGTCATGCAAAAAAATTAGTCACTGATGGTATTCCTAGTCCAAAAGCATCACTCTTCCCTAAATGTGATTACTTGTTGGCATAGATTCATATCTTGTTGATTGTACATCATCCATAAAGTTATTTTTATCATGTCATTTGTATCAGTCATGAGGTTATTATGTCATCTTGAAATTCAGTCCCTCGAGGTCTCATTAGGTCTTTTAGGGATTTTCAAGGTTTCATTAGGCATTATGGTTGCCAAGGTTCCATTCCATTGCATAAGACCAGCAAGTAAAGGGTGATCAAATAACATCCCTTCACCATGTGAAGATGATTTGTAATGAGAAATGCTTATTTCATTATGTAATTTTATGTCTTTCAAATGTAATAATTTCACCATCCCAAGCTATTAACTTAGTGTTCTAAAGATGCCAGACCATCAAAAGATCAATTTTTCAAAGGAAATAGTCAAGTGAAAGGGTAAAGTTTCAAAGGGTTAAGTGTAGAAATTTTGAATAATATGACACTTATTCATGTCATAGATTATCCTGATTATACACTATTGCGGAATGCATGCATAATACATAACCTCCTCTACATTGATCATCAATTTTGTGGAATTAAAAACAATGAAACATCAATCGCATGCGCACAGTAACACATTATGTAACCGGGAAAAGCATACAGCTGAAAACCCCCAACTATCTATATATTATATTGATTGAGAACATGTAACAATACATAGTACAATACTCCTCGCAAGTACTCAGTACTATCTCCACCTGTTACACACAAACTAGCTCAAATCTGAATGAATCACAGGTTCAAATCTCCTCCGCTACTTGCCTGCCTCCACTGCGCAATCCTACATGAGAATGGATGAGAATGGCTGATCCAAACTCATATTTCCCTTGGATGAACCACGAAATCCTCATTGGCAATACTCAATCCATTGATTGTGCAAATCTCATGCACAACTATAGTCACAACTGACAGCTGTCTTGCCCTTTCACTCACCTCTAACACTTGTCTCCACTGAACTGTCCATGCACTGAGTTAACTGATTTATTCTTTAGTTGATTTATGAGTTAATAATTAGTGAATTAATTAATAATTAATTCACACAACTCATCACTAGTGTATGCTTTAGTTAGACTAAATACAACTAGTTCAACAAAGTCAAACTGAACACAACTCCATCAACTCCTCAATCAACTCCACCAAACTCAATCACTTGAGTTCTAACTGAAGTCCATCATGCAATAGCTCAAATAACCCATAGGAAACACGTATTTCCTTTAGCTAGTTGCATGTGCCACATCCGTAGCTCGAACTGAAGTGCTGCAAGAGGATAAGATAATGTTTATAGTCCAAATATTATTAAGAGCTAATAATATTCGACTGTTCTATTTTTAGCCTGGTAGTCTAAAAATAGACTCCATCCATATGTCTAAAAATAGAAGTCCATATATTTTTACCAACATGACCAATCATCCACAAATAGCATCCTGCAACTCATAGACCATGATCCATATGTCTAAAAATAGACATAGTCTAAAAATAGACTTTGCACCAAAAATAGTCTGCGGGCTCACTTAGTGAAGGCGACTTCTTTTCACTAAGCTCCATCATCTTGTTGCATTTTCAACATTAAGTGCATGCCAAAGGGAGTTGTCTTTTCCCAAGGGTGTCCAAATCATCATTTTCCACAAGCACTAAACCCTAATTTCCTCACCCATTGAACTAGGGTTGGCTATGGAATCAGAGACATATGAGTATATGAGGCATAAGGGAGGTCATTTCAGCAAGTATAAGGAAATCCCAACTCATAAACATCATGTCTCCGTCATTTTTCAAGAAGTCATTCCAAGTTTACCACACATAGGGCTGGTTTTTCTTCAAACCATGTTTCAGACCAAACAAGGATGAATTTGGAAAAAGTGAGAGAGGTTTTTGTCCATAATTGGACGACAATGAAAAACCTCCTTCACTTTTTACACAGGTGTAATGGGTTTAGATAAATGCAAAAAATACAGTTGCTATAAGGTTGTTGCTGCACTTCTAGAGCGATTTTGGAAAAATCACTTTTGATTCTAACTTGGATCTCCAAATGACTTTCTTGATGAGTCAAATGATAATGAGACAAATATATATTTCCAATGAGCTATCACGCACTCCATTTGGAGTTGAGGAAGACCTCCAAAAGTTTCCTGCAAGATAACACCTCATTTTGCACCCCCATTTTGCACTTTTTGACCAGTCTTGGGAGAATTCACCTTTCAGGTGCTATTGTTGATCATTTTTAGTGCTTGATAGGTTCATTGTGTAGCCAAGAGAGTGACCTTTCCATCGAGCTATCATGGAATCAATTTGGACACTGGGAAAGCCTCCAAAAGTGGCCTGCAAAATGGCACTGTGCATAGAGCAGGAGGCGCTGCGCATAGAGGAGGGAGCACTGCGCATAGAGTTGGAGTGCTACGAATAGGGAAAATTTTCCAGTGCAAATTTGAACGGTGCTGCGCACCTATAGGTGGCACTGGGCATAGGGCCAGCAAGTTCCAAAACATCCTATCAACCACTCAAAACGTGTTGTTTTCCTTCTATAGCCTATACACAAGTAAGTGTGATCTCTGAGCTATCCTCTTGGCATTCAATTCATCAATTTGAATTTGGTTTTCTATTTTGGAAATGAAACCCTAATCCCTCATACATCCCTCCATTCATTATTTAAAATCATAATCCCTCCTATACATCCCTCCACCTATTCCTTGAAACCCTAATCCCTCCTACAAATCCCTCCATATCCCTTGATCCCTAAATCACCAATACTTACTCCTTCATTACCTTCTCTAGTGTTACACTGCTTCCAAATTTGACAAACATGGACAAATAGGATATATATTATGAGGAGGAGGAAAAAAGTGGCAGTGAAAGCATGGGAGATGAACCTCAGCATTAGAGAAAACCACATAAGGGAGGTAGAATTATCAGAGAGGAACTACCCAACATCAGAGAGTTACAGGCTTCTGATATGACTGTCACTTGTTTAAGGAATCTAGGGTGTTATGAGTTTTGTGAGTAGGCAGAAAGAGTTCAACATCATCCTGAGCTGACCAACCTTTTTGTAGCCAATCTCCATGATAACAAGGTAACTCTTGTGGGGGTGACATTTACAGTTTCATCCTCCATCATTGTTGATGCTACAGGGATTCCAAATGTGGGGGAAAAATGGTATTATGCACAAGATTTGGATGAGCACTACTTTGAGCCATACATTAAACCCAGGTACAAAAATGAAAAGAAGAGGACTTTCCCTTTCAATTTCCTTGAAGACAAGTATGCCCCGATGATGAGGATTGTCATGAAATATTTCACATGTGAGGGCAGATTTTCTAGATTGTACACCTATCACGTTAGGCTTCTTATGCATTTTAAGGGTGAGGATGTTGAACATTCCTTATTTCTTATTCAGGAACATTGAGAAGATGGCTTACATTGTACATAAAAAACCATACCCCAGAAGATGAATAGTCTCTATCACTATTCCCTGATCAAGATGATTGTGCTACATCATCTTAATCTCCTTAACATCTCCTGGGAGACATTCATTGCCAATGACATCTTCAAGGGTCCTCAAATTCCTTCAAAAGTGTCTCAAGAATCAGAAAGACCTTCTAGCAGTGCTCAGGTAAAGAAAGATGAGAAGGTCAAAGAGACTAGAACCATTGAGGTGCCAAAAACCTACAAGACATATCAGAGGGGGGCTAGAAAATTGTTTACAACATATAGGCAAGTGTTTGCTCCACTGGGTGTGGAAGGGAACTTGCCTTATTCATCAACTCATATGAAAATTCTTGCTCCACAAAGTGTGTAAGGGGATTTCCCTTCTTCTCTGACACAACAAGTACAATAGGTGCAACAACTGCATAAGGGGAAGGAAAAGATGCTGGAGGAAAGCCTTGATGATGAGGAAGAAAGGGAGTTTGATTTGATGGAAGATGATGAACCATAACGGCCACACATCCATCATGGGATTAAGAGAGTGGACTTGGAGGCCTAAGATGAGGCAACAAACGAAAACATCACCATAAGGGAAAAAGACACATAGATCCAAGCACTAATGGACAACTTAGCGAGAGCTAAGTATGTCATTTCATACCTAGAGCAAGAAAAAAAGTAGCTAAGTGACAAACAATTCCTCATGGAGCTGGAACTTCTCAAAAAAAAGAGGCAAAGTGACAAGGGTAAATCAATAATGCAAGAGGAAGAAACACCGGTCACCTTGACTATAGAATAGAGAATTGAGAAGGAAATTGAGGAGGATAGAGAAACTTGGCTTGACAGGGTCAATTTTCATTTAGAGACGCTGCTACAAAGGGCCAACAAGGATAACCAAATCATCAGGCATATGGCTTACCATTGCAGGACCCTGAACAAAATTTGCAATACAAGGGTTAAGCAAATGAAAGCAAGGCTAAGATAAGCACTCAAAGGCAAAAGGGAGGACGATAGGCTTAGGTTGCTCGTTGAAGCTTCCTTGGCTAATCAAGATACCTGATGGTGGTATTTTCCACAAATTTTGAAGAATTTTTTCCTTTTGACAATTTTGGCAATTTTGGCACAAGAATTTTGTCTCTATGTGCAGTGCCATTGGTGCTGCGCTTTTCCTAGGGATACCCAATGAGAGAATGGTTTGCATTTTTGGATTCAGAGTGATGCGTACATGCACCCTCTGCATTTTCTAAGCTTTTGGAGCAGAACTAGTCATCCAAAAGGTCAAAAAACACTCTAAAAATGACCTTTCTGCCCTTTTTTGGACACACAGAAGCAGTCATGGGAGAATCAGCGTTTGAGGGGTCAAATTAGCTTCAAATTAATTCAAGATGTTCTAGAAATAAGACTTGAAGATATTTCCAATGAGCTATCATGAGCTCAATTTGGATACCGGGAAGGCCTCCAAAACGGACCTTCAAGAGGCATTGCGCATAGGGCTTGGGCGCTGCACATAGGACAAAAATTGCACTAGGTTTCCATTTCACTATGCCTTGACTGTAATTTTTGGTTTTCTCTCTTGGATGGTGTTTTACTAATGTGAATGATGACTAGGCTTGAAAATATGATGGATAATAGGTATTATAAGGTAGATTCATTAGATTAGAGGTCATTTTGAGTGCAAATGAGTCAATTTCCTCACTTTTAGAGGCAAGTTGTAAGGATGCCTAGATTCTAGTTTCTTGTTCAGTTTTTGTTAGATTAGCTCCTCATCTTAGGAATTCGACCCCTAAGGATGGGAGGAGGTTGAATCAGTGTCTATATCTTCTTCTTCTTTCTCATTGTAAAGGGTTGGACTCAACTAGATGCCTATGCTTTGAGTAGACATAATTTTGTATCAATTTAACAGGAGAAAAGTTGTACTATTTCTTTGGGATCCATGTGGTATGATGTTCAATTCAGTTTTTCTTATGTTTTCATGTGTTAGAATGTATTTTTGACTCCATTTCATCATTTCATTGCCTTTATGTGAATGTATACAAGTCTAAGAGGCAGAATCCATATCTTTATGCTCTGTTTTGGGTAGACATTTCACAGTTTGTGTTTTCTTTAGTTTAGGAAGAATCCATAAGGTTTACATGCTATTCTTAACTCCTCACCTATCTTTTCACCTCATTCATCAAACCATAAGGTTCTGATCATTGTGCCTACCTTGCTCCATCAAACACCCTATAATTTTGACCTAATTTCCTTGCCCTAACAATCTGGCTCCTCCCGATCCCGCAAAATCTTTCAAAATAAAATCAAACCTTGTGCTACTATACCTAGCCTAATATCATTTTCTTAATCCAGTCAACTTGGCTAAGATCCTTATGGAGAGAGCCCTCTCCTGGCCTAGTACGGTTAGCTACTTGACAAAGCATGGTTTGTGGTTACCCTGGCATTGCCTTCCTTTAGCCTGAGGTTCAATCCAGGTGATAACAGAACGAAAGAAGCATGCAAAGCAGACGAACGTGACAAACATGCATGTTCACAAACAAGTGAGTCTGTCAAGACTTCCAACATGAAAGAAAATAAAAACATGCTTGAGCTTCATCAAGAAAACCAAGGACCATCGAAGACTCTGTTCACTTCGCCATGTAGAGGTGAAGCTATGATACACCATGAAGACATCCATCACTCAGTAGCACTGCAGCTCAACATGTACTCCAACAGCAACATGAATGTACCAGTATCGTCTTGTCAAGTCATGTCGAGTCAAGTCATGAGTCATGTTGCCCACATCTCCACTATGGTCTTGTTACAATCAATGTGATGTAATGTGGAAGTCCAAGAGACCCACTTGTTGAACATAGAGTCATGTAAGTCGGAATGTCATGGAAGTCAAAGGGTCATGAGGGTAGTCAAATAACCACAAGGGTCAGTTTCACCCTTGGCTATAAATACCCCCCTCATTTGTACATGAAAGGGATTTTCACCTTACCTCCTCACACATAGCCAAGAGAGTCTATAATATTTTCTTTGAGGAATAAGTAGTGGCTCCAATGCCCCACTAATAGGGTTAGTGATGTATGGTGTAATGATGTGTCTTGGAACTTTTTCTTAATTCAGAATCTTGCCAATAGGCCAGTACGTTTTCACACATGTATTATATTTGTAAGACTGATATTTTACACTTGTAATGCATGTTGCTTTAACCATGTGTTCTACATCTGAACTGATTCATTTGTTGTAATACATATTCTATTAATGGAAATGTGTTGTATATGCTCTTAATGTTGTCCCTTCCATGTCGACTGCTCTGCCAGACATCAGATAGAATTTTCACATGAACCTTGTTGTAACAACCATTGCACTCATCTCACACTGATATGTGAGTGTTGTACATGTTATCTTACCTTGTATGATGTGACCGCCGCATCCGAGTGGACTGCTCCACCAAAAGCTGTGTATGTCCTTTGTGTTGTGTGTTCCTAGCTGAGTTGGGACTGATCCCTTTCAACCTAGAACTCATCTTCACCTTTTTCCCCTCACATTGAAAGAACTGTTGACACAAATACACTTACACTCACTAAGCACACGAACCTCACTTCTCGAAGACAAAGCGAACCACTCTCTTGTGCTGACAAGAAAGAGTTGAGGCAAATACTTAAGACAATGGCAATTGGGCCATCATACCAGATGGGACTCCCACACCAAACGGTGTGCGGTCTAGTTGGGACTTCATACTGGGGTTATCCCCTAAATGTTGGCGGGTCCAGCACTATCAACATTTATGGTGCTAGAAGGAGGGCAGCCAATTGTACATGGATAAAATTCCTCTCACACTTACTCATCAACCATCTGGTCAAGGAAGTAACTTGCATTCCCTCTCTCACGACTTAGCAATTGGTTACTCCTCACCTCCCAGAATTTAACACAATATTTCATATCAACACCTTCACTCTGTCCTAGGAATACAATATCTTCCACACACATCAAAGAAGCCAAAAGCCACTCCCACAGGGGTTGTTGTATCATCAGTGGAAGAATTAGTCCTTGCTACTCTTTAAGGTTTGGAATAAGCTATTGAAGATGGAGAGGAACCTCCAATATTTTTTGAAGACGAACAAGGCACTCCTGTGGTCTTGGGATCAAACTTTGGTATAGGAGGCCGAGGGGAAGGCAACAAAGGAAGTGGAGGCAAAGACGAACCGACAGACTCAGATCCAAAACCATCAAATTTTGAAGGAGAGGAAGAAGACAAAGAGGATGAAGAGGACGAAGAGATGGTTGACCCAAATCTTGAATGGATGACTCAGGGACCATTGGCTCTCCCAGATGTTCTGCATAAGATGCTAGAGCGAGTAAAGATAATGAACATCAAGTTTAACCCTGACAATGCAGTGAAGGCAGAAGACCACTTAGACAACTTCTACCTACAAGTGCAGACCCTTGAGGTACATTATGACGACGTGGCATGTAGATTGGTTCCATGTACCTTGGATGGCTGGGAAAATTATTGGTATCACAGCCTTCCACCCAACTCTATACAGAACTGGGGTTATTTCAAATGTATGTTCCTTGAAAAGTTTGCGGATGACAAGACTCCAGCCATGCTACTCAAAGAATTGGGAAGCCTCAAGATTGAGGGAAAAGAGAAAGTGAAAGATTTCAATCAAAAGTTTAAGAGTATCTTGAAAAAGTTTGCAGGAAACACCAAACCTCATGACTCCATTACTATCGACTATTACACATATGCACTGCCAACCACCATTGCGCAGTTTGTCAAGCGAGCTACAAAGCCAACACTATTAGAAAGTTGCGAAGAGGCTATTGTTGTTGAGAAAGACTTACGTGCCATTGGAGTCATCAAGGATGAAGAATCAATGAAAGACTCCAAGGATGCGAGAAAAAATCCCCAAGAAACGACGAGAAAAGGAAGAGACAAGGAAGCAACTCACATTAAGACCCTCACTCACCTTGTCAAGAACTTGACCACCGAAATGTCTAAACTCAAGCAGTGGAAGATAGACATATTTAGGAACAGTCGTCCACCCAGACAGAGACAGGCAAGAAGTTCATCAACCAACTCATCAAGTAACAATCGGTTTGGTTACAAATTTGAGCAGAAGCCTATGTTCCAATTCGTTCAATATGTTGATCCTAAGTATTGTTCCTTCCATGAAGAATTTCACCCCGAGAACTCTTGTTCAGATTGGAAGCGAGTTGTTACCTCTTTCTGTACTCATACTCTTGATGTGGATGACAACATACAGGAGAATCTGGAAGAAACTGATGACAACGAAGAGGTTGCACCTAATGAAGGACCAAGTTTTGGGCATGTGGTGAATGCATATCAGTGCTCGCAAGTAGTCTTGAAGACGAACACTGAGAAGCAGCCCCAAAATAAAAATGATCACTACAATCTTAGGAGTAAAGGGGCTCCCCCGACACTTGAGGAGATGCAAGAGAAAGTGAGACAGCTAATAAAGAAGGCCAATCCACTAGCTACCTCAAAGAAACAAACACAAAGCAAGTCCAGGAAGACAATGACAGATAAGAACACATCTGTGAGCAGTAAGTTACAGAATAATCCACCAGATATCACGAGCATTTATTCCACCCCAGACACCTTGATGAGTCTACCACCTCTTGATTACAACATAATCGATGACATGAAGAAAACTCGAGCGAACATTAGTTTGTTTTAGTTAGCCAAAGTTCAGAGCCAGCAAGATATCCTACTGTGCACATTGGGACAAACAGAAACATACAATGGAACCTCTACCACTAAGGGAGCATGCACACCTCCCGGATCACTATCCACTATGCTCAATACACTCTGGATGGAGGAAGAAAACTCAGGTTACCCCCCATTCCTGCTTTCATTCGAAGTTTTCGACTACAATGTCCACAACTGTTTGGTTGATTCTAGCATGATAGCCAACGTCATGCCGCTCTCCATTGCTAAGAAGATTAATGCACGATGACGATCATTTGACGATCCCATGATAGTCGAGTCCACCAGTGCATCAACATAGTTGTTGTGGACATACCAGAAGAATATGGTCTACTGCTCGACAGAGATTGGTCCAGCAAGCTAGATGGATACTTTGCTACAAACTAGTCTCACATGTGGCTTCTGTAAAAGGGCAGATGCAACCAAATCCGTGTGTTATCCAAGAGATATATGAAACACAATGTCACTCCCCTTAATGGCGAGAAGGAACCATTGGCATTCGCAAAACTCATGTTTGGAAATTCCTTCCTGGAAAAGACATTGGAGTGTTATCTTATACAGCCAACCTCAACCTCATCAGACAAGTAGTTGGGACTCCTTCCTAGCCCAACTGATGATAATGAAACTTGCAAAGTTTTTTTTTCTAACAGTAGCAGTAGTAGCAATAACAGTAGTAGCAGTAGTACCAGCACGTTGAACTGCCCATATACAGACAAGCTGTGGACCATATGTCTTGGCAAATCAGGAAGACATAATGGCTCAAGAACTGAGTGTATCTCAGCCATCCAAAATAATGAACCATGCGTGATTTCAATTCTTTGGGAGACTGAAGTCACAAACTATGATGCTGAAGCACACGTGCTAAGCACATGAAGGACCAACACCATGAACAAACAAGGCAACCTGGTAACCCACTATGATCCAAAGATGGCCAATGTCTATACAAGTTACACACTATAGCAAGAACCAACTGTTGACGCTTGATCAAACAGTACCAAGATGGGCTTACACGACTAGATGATGACCTGAGTATGATCCAGGTGGATATTGATGGCCACCCGCGAAGTTCACCTGGACCCCCACCATTGTTTCTTTCAGCTTTTTAGTTTCCTTAATTGTAGCATCGTTTACTATTTTTAGCAGTTTTTTGGGTCCTAAACTTCCGAAGCCATTTTGAGGCCCTAAACGATGTTTTTTGGGAAAACATGGAGCAACATGGGTACATGGAATGATGTTGCTCTTCCCAAAGTTCTATTTCTTGGATAGATCTTTCTAATGAGAGATTGTGCACATCAAATAGAGATCGTATGCCAAAGTTATGACCTCAGGAAGTGGATGTACCAATTTACCCGAACAGGGCCCATAGTTTGGCGTTTCATCTTATAGGGTTAGGTTTTTGGATGTTTAGGGTTTTCATTGTTTCTCAACAATAAATAGGTCTTCAAGCCTCATTGTAACATAGTTCTGAGGCATGTAGCCGCCACATCTCTTCACAGAGATAAGCTACCATCGCCCTAGCTAGTTTATTTTCATTTTTGTTTGTTAGCATATTTCAGTATTTTACAGTAATAAAATGAAGTATTATTTCTGATGCATCTCTATACATATGGTTATATCTATAATTTGTTGCATTCCTGTTTAAATCCTGATCAGAGTACCCACTACATGCAAACAATCCAACATGAGATTCCATGTAAAGGAGAAGACAAGCCATTACAACAAAGAACAGGTAACACATATATGTTTTTTGCACTCCTTTCACCAAATAGATTGACTAATATTTAAGTGGTTGGATTATGTGCAAAGTTTGTCATCATACTTGGTGTTCTAATTTAAATCCCGCACATGCGAAATCTAGGAAGATCTGCTTACACATTGATTTGAGAAACTTAAACCCTTCTCGGAATAAAACCAACTACCCTGTGACATCATCCGAGCCCATGTTTCACACAGTTCCTGAAACAGTGGTGTTGTCTTCACTTGAAGGTCTTCTGGAATGCCACCAGGTTCCGGTAGTGGAGATCGGTGGACCGGCACTAGTCCACAATAAACTTGGCTCACACACCTATCATTTACAATCACTCGATGGGAGGATTAATAATCTTCCCATCAAAGGCCAAGTCCTCAAACAATAGTTTCAATAGGCCGAGATGTGCCTGTGCCATGTACATAGTCTACTTGCTACTTGTTGTTTTCATTTGGTTTATTTTGTTTGTTATCTTTGTGTTCACTTTGTTTGATTCTGCTTACTATTTTTGTCCACGTTCATTTCGTTTGTTTGATATATCACTATTTTTGTTTCCAGAAATAAATGCTACCAACTTCTACTTTCTGGCTTTTGAATAGAGTATGTGACTGAAATTTGAAGAGACTTGTGACACTGTAGCACTTGGCTCTTCTTGTTTCCATTTTGTTTGTGCTTGTTTATAACCTTTGGCCAATGAAGTCCTGACAAAAAATATGAACCATCTGTAAGGGAAGCTTTGGTCCAACTGTGAACCTATGTCCACATTGGGAAGTCCCATGCCTGTACTCAGCTTTCTTCTCTGTGTGTTTAAGCTAATCCAACTAGTAGAAATGGAGAAGGGGAAAAAATCTAAACGAGCAAGCCTATGTCATAGGTCTTACATAATTCTCTGAAGGAACAACCTCTTCTGCCCCAAAAATAAATAAGTGCCTATGCACAGTTCTCTTAAAAAATACTAATGTGAAAGAAGAGAAATAATTCCTACGCAGAGAGGTGAAGCATGCAACTCCACCGGGGTACTGACTAGGCTCGCTGGCAGTGGAGCAATGTTTGTGTTCCTGCTTGACTCTATCGGGGTACTGTCCAGGCCTGCTGGTAGCGGAGCAACAACATAGATGAAAACTTATACTCTGAAAATCTTCAACTCACGAACCAAACTACCCTTCCCGGATTCGAAACACTGAGATCTAAGTTGAACTTTTGATTGTATTTGACTGAGTTGGAAAAGCGTGAACCATGTATGTACGTCGGGTAAGTGGGGAAACTGAAGTAACCTGCATAGTGATTCAATACTCCCCGAAAGACCAAGGCCCTGTGCGAGCAATATACCAAAATAGAGAAGCTGGAGTTCCACCAGTGTGTCGCCAAGTGTTGTAGTGGCTACAACCACCCTCCAAAATTTTGGCCTACACCAATTTCGGAGCCTCCCTTGAAGAGTTTCACTTGATGACTGCACACACCCGGGTTCACTCCGTGAGATCGTGTGGGTCTTTACATTCGCCTTGCTTGTTTATTGCACTCAAGTCTCTGCATGTTGATGTCTAAGTCATGCTTGCGACCATGTTCTGGTTATGCTCAAAGCCTTTGCTTCGTATGTGTTTGTTGTGTTCACCATGAAGGCATCTGTCACACTCACACATGGAGTCACATTCACTGTCGTGCAAGCATCGTCTCAATCATGAATGATCAATCACGAGTGTCGCACTCATCACTTGCACCATCGGCTAGTCAAGTTGAACATGTGCATTTGATGGTTTGGTCAGTTCGTCATCAAGTCATGAAAGTGTGTGTTTGTATGATCAGCTATGCATCTTTCGATTGTTCATACATTTGTTTTTGCTAAAGTTTTGATGACCAGACTCCTCACTAACAACCATATCATCACCATACTTTCGACTCAATCGACTGTCAACCAGAACAATGCAGAAGAATCAAGCTAATTCTTTCAAGCTACGCTACCTGCAAGAAACTCAAACAATAGTCATGCTGGCCACACCAATAGTCGACTGACTATTCATCTCAGAAATTATGCAGTGCTCATGAGAAGGTATCCCGAGCCCATTAGTCAGCTCAGCTCAGAAATTTCACAGAGATGATCAATAGGCTGGCCTCCCGACCTTAGTACAGTTTTCCCAGCCAGCAGCTCCTAGCAGCACACTGCCTATTCCCTTGAGGAATTGCACAGTTTTTGCTATCAGTGACTGAGTAGCCAACTAGAAGTTCCCTTTGGGAATTACGTAGTTCTGGCTGCTAATGACCGAAGCAACCAACTGGCAGTTCCCTTTGGGAATTGTGCAGTTCTGGCTGCCAGTGACCCTAGCATCCAACTGGCAGTTCCCTATAAGAATTGTGTAGTTTTAGCTACTAGTGACCTAGCAACCAACTGGTAGTTCTCTTTGGGAATTACGTAGTTCTATCTGTGAGTCTCCTGGGAAGTTCCCCAGAAAAATTGCGCAATCCCTACCTGTTGACCCTTCATGCAGCCCTACTATTTCCTCTAGAAAATTGCACAAATTTAGATGTCTAGCCCCTACTGACTCTTCGTTCTGGAAAATGTGCAGAGCATGCGTAATTTCCCTCATGCAACCAAGACTATCCCTCCCAAAATGTGTGCAATTTTTCCTCCTCGCTGAGCTTGACCTTGTAGATAGTCACTGTTGACTCAGAATGTTTGTCTCCATCCCTCAGTGACTCTTGCGTAGTTTTCATCGGTAGTTTCCTGGAGCCATCATCCCGCATCACAACCCCACTGCCTCTCCTGGTCACCTGCCTCCGAATGATCATGTGTCATGGTAGACTAGGAGGTTTTGGATTTGATGTCGTCTCGTCATGAGTGAATGCAGGTATAGGTACACCAACAAACATGTCAAGATGACGAACGAGATGAACAAAGGGAGCACATGCAGATGGACATGTTCATCAACGGATGAATGAACAAAGCATGTGAAGTGGACGAATGCAACGAACATGCACCTTCGCAAACAAGTGAGTTGGTCAAGCCTTCCAACATGAAAGAAAAGGACAACATGCTTGAGCTTCATCAAGCGAACCGAGGACCATCGACGACTCCGTGCACTTCGCCAATCCGGAGGTGAAGCTATGATACACCATGAAGACATCCACCACTCAGCAACATTGTAGCTCGACATGTACTCCAGCAACAATACAAATGGACCAACATTGTCTTGTTAAGTCATGTCGAGTCACGTCATGAGTCATGTTCCCCACATCTCCACTATGGGCTTGTTTCCAATCAATGTGATGTAATGTGGAAGTCTAAGAGGCCCACTTGTTCAACATAGAGACATGTAATTTGGAATTTTATGGAAGTCGAATGGTCATGAGGGTAGTCGAATAGCCACAAGGGTCAGTTTCACCCTTGGCTATAAATACCCCCCTCATTTGTACATGAAAGGATTTTTCACCTCAGCTCCTCCCACATAGCAAAGAGAGTCTGTAATATTTTCTTTGAGGAGTAAGCAGTGGCTCCAATGCCCCATTGACGGGGTTAGTGATGTATGGTATAACAATGTGCCTTGGAACTTTTTCTTGATTCAGAAGCCTATCAACAGGCCAACAAGTTTTCACACATGTATTGTATTTGTTGTAAGACTGATATTTAACACTTGTAGTGCATGTTTCTTTAACCATTTGTTCTACATCTGAACTTATTCATTTGTTGTAATACATAATCTGTTAATGGAAATGTGTTGTGTATGCTGTTAATGTTGCCCGTCCATGTCGACTACTCTACAGGACATCAGACATACCTTTCACATGAACCTTGTTGTAACAACTGTTGCAGTCGTCTTGGACTAATCCATGAGTGTTGTACGTGTTATATTACCTTGTATGTTGTGACTTCCGCATCCGAGTGGACTGCTCCACAAGAAGTTATGTATGTCCTTTGTGTTGTGTGTTCCTAGCCAATTTGGGACTGATCCCTTTCAACTTGGAACTCATATTCACCTTTTACCCCTCACAGTGAAAGAATCATTGACACAAGTACACTTACACTCACCAGGAATGCGAACCTCACTTCTTGAAGACAAAGAAAACCACTCTCTTATGCTGATAAGAAAGAGTTGAGGCAAATCCTTAAGATAATGGAAACTGGGCCAGCATATTGGATGGGACTCCCACACCAAACGATGTGAGGTCTAGTTGGGACTTCATACCAGTGTGATCCCCTGAATGTTGGCAGGTCTAGCACCATCAACAGTTCTGTAATTGAAAATCGCTACAATGTAAAGCTTATACTTATACTGCTATGTTAGATTATACTCTATCCATGCATTGAGAATTCACAACAGAAAATGGAATTGAAACAAATATTTATATATCAAAACAGAGAGTTTACAAATAAAATTCAAGTCTCCTTTACCAATGTCGAGAGACATATTTATAAAACACTTATGCAATAAATTTTTTCAGAGATTAATGCCTATGCTAATCAATGTTGGCTATAATTAACCGCAAGAGATAAGATATTGTAATCTTGCTCATGATTTTCGATCAACACAACAAATCATGAGGTGAAAAATCTACATCTCGCTTGCATGATTCGCCCTCCACGATGGTTGACTTATCCTTTTACTGAGCTAATAGAGTGCCTTATTTATCAAATCAGCTACTACAAATAGGAAAAAAAATTTGTCCTAACTAATTCTCAACTACCCATATTCCCTATTTCTTGATTGAGGCTTTGAAACCTATCAAACCTTGGACTTAGTTGTAGAAGCATTCATCAGCTACATAATCACTGTAATTCAGTAGCTAAAGTAGATATTAAGTTAAATAATAAATACGAATTAAATTTATGAAATATAATGTGATTATGCACCTGCTATGCTCTCAACCTTGTACATTGATACCCAAATTGTAGTTACGAAGGTCTCTTGGGATAGGGTCCTTGCGGTCAAATTTTGTAATAGTTTTTGTAAAGAATGTAAAGTCTCTGCGAAATGTGGAAGCGGAGCGCGAAGATAAGTAAGAGTCAAAGGGGAATTAGTCCCTTGTATGGGTGGTTTTGAGACTCACCCATAGTCCGCGGACCATGGTATTCTAATGGAAAGACTAAAAATATTTGAGTCATAGCGAATCTAGGGAGATATCAATTGGTGAAGAATCATTGTAAGAGAAGGGTGCTAAGGCAAGAAGATTTTGTTTTCCTGTGCTTGGGCGAAAGGGGAAGGCTCCTATAGCTGAGTGCATGGAGACCTTGGTAAGTCCGCAGGTGAGTGCGCAGGACCCTGCAGCTAAGTGCACAGGGTGGAAAGAGTCTGTAATTGAATGTTGAATCTAATAAAGACGGTTTGGGATCGATTATAATGGATATGTGCCTTATTTTCTATTTTTTTTAAGTTCGTGTATCTTCATTCTATAATATTCTTTCTATAAATTAATGTGTTTTTAATGCATGAAACTATTGGATATTTAATGTTTATGCATGATAAGTGTAATCAATCACCTTCATGAAGATCTGGACGCCATTAAATAGAATTATAGTAGTTAGTCATGTGAAAAGGGTAGACCTGTGCGAAGGAAGATCTAAGCTATAAGGGTGTCAGAACACACATCACACAGGTCTCCGGATGTAGAAACCTAGTTCTAGCATCCCCCAATACTACTTTGGGTGAGACTGCAACCTGTGCTACATAGGTTTTTGCCGAAAGGGCCAACAGTGTAGGGTTTTTTTAGTTGGCGTGAATAACTCTGAACCTGGGTTAGGCCCCCTTATCCAAAAAATGGTTTTGTTGCCGGGACAGAGATCTATTTAAGAGATGTGTGATGTTGAATAAGTGGATTCCTACGAAGAAGGAGATCAAGAAGTGGATTGATCAAAAATTGCACATGTTTGCAGCTCAGGAGAACATAAACCCTAGATTATCCAAGGAGCAGTGGTTGGAAAGATACCTGTACACAGACAAGACCAAAGTTTTCTTCTGTTTCTTTCCTAGTGAATTACACAAGTGGATGTCTATATTGGCAGTCAGTTAGGGTATGTGGAGACTTGACGACCCTATAGTGTGGACTCCAAAACTGGTGAGGTGTATGGAAGCATCAGAAAGCAACATCATGTGTGTCATCGATCACTAGATTGATAAAATGTTAGGAGAATGTTTTACTGAGTTCGTGATCAATAGATCTATCAGCTATAGCGAAGCAGAGAAAAGGCTCTTCAAGGGACCACGAGGTAAGTACCTGAAATCACTAAAAACTTGGATTAAAATGTTGTTATGTGAAAAAAGGGTTATGCAATTACCTTGATGTTTGGGACTACGTGAAGCAGAAAACTCTTTAGAAATAATGGAGAATCAGGCTCAAAGTATAGTACGTTGATTGAATCCCCTTCAAGTGATGATTAACGAATAGTTATAAGTACACTATGAAGCGTGGTGAAGTTGATTAGGCAGGGTATCTTGCGGATACCTTATCCATCCACTCCACCTCCACCTCCACTCCCACCTCATACACCTACACCTTCACCTCCACTTCCACATCCACCATTTAGCATGGTGAACTCGATGAAGAAGCCATTTTTTAAAGGAGTAGGGAGCAAAGACCCCGAACAATTTAGGTTCATTGCATATATTGTGTGGACAACATAACAGATTACGAACGATAAGTTAAAGAAGGTGTAATTGATTACGGCTTTACAAGATAGAGCCTTAACGTGGTACATCAAGTACTACACTGATAACCCCACCATGACATTAGCAGAAACCGAGCAAGCATTGAATAAGGAGTTTAGAAATCCTAAGTCAGAGGCATAGTCGATGACTGAGTTCAAAGAGATTGGTCAGAATGTAAATGAATCTTCCTGGGATTTTGATCAAATATTATATTGCATCGCTCTTACCTCACTTAAGATTGCTTTTGTTACAGCAAAACATTGGAACAAAAGAATAAGTTGTTGAGATCACGATGAGGCTAGAAGCATCGCTAGTCCAAGATACCAGCATAGGAGTATAGAAAATCCAGTCAAAGTTGGTGAGCTTGCATATGGAGTTGTAGAGCTTGAAAAATGGAAAGGAAGCACAGAGCGAGGTACACACTGAAATCTAGGGCATCAAATGTAAGGGTAAGGGACATGATAAAGATCACTTCCCAATATATCATAATTATATTATTGGAGAAGGTCCAGTCCCCTTGAAACATGAAAACATAGCAGGACCAAGTGTTGCAGCCCCTTTATGGTGTGTTATTTGTCAGATTGGTGTGAAACATGTTACAAATAACTTCCACCTATTACAGAAGCCTGTACAGAGCCTCCAACAACTTTTCTTTTAATTTTTATAAACCAATGGGGCACAATGAGTGGAATTTTCAAAGTTATGAGTTGATGATGGAGCGGAACCCCAGATATTGAATGCAAGTGGAAACCTGGCCTTAGGATCAAGGCACAGGAGCAACGCATGAGGGATTCCAAGGTCGTGAAAGAGGAGGAGGGGGTAGAGCTAGTAGAGTTCGTGGCCAAGTTATCAGCTATAAATGTGGAGAAGTCGGACACTTTGTGTGCGATTTTCAAAACCCAACACATCTGTCATGCCAATATTGCAGACAATTCGATCATGTAATAGAGGATTTCTTGGTGCTGATAGCCAAAATGCAAGAGAAAAAGACACAAAAAACAATGCAGAACATACAAACGATGAGGGTGGAACCTCACAAAGAGAATCACAACATAAATACAACGACAAGAAGTGGTATGGCCACAGGTGAAGATAAGGGAAAGAAACTTGAGGCTGAAGGTTGGGTGTGCAAGGATACTGAGAAAGTAGTATAACTTGACCTTAATAGAGCTAAAGATACCTTCATGGAAGCCAAGAAGAGACTCGTTGAGGCCTCCACCTCAGGAAGTTAGGAGAAACTGCTGGAAAATAGTGTAGCATGAGATGTAGACCCCTCGATGTAAGCCAC
The DNA here is from genome assembly GCA_031772625.1 of Pinus tabuliformis. Classification (NCBI taxonomy): domain Eukaryota; kingdom Viridiplantae; phylum Streptophyta; class Pinopsida; order Pinales; family Pinaceae; genus Pinus; species Pinus tabuliformis. The sequence continues at coordinate 477,056,488 of CM062815.1, forward strand.
TTTCTTGAAGACCTGCATGAAGTTGCTGCATGATAAAAAGTTGGTAGAAGGGCTCCAGGAGATTATTGATAATTGTATGAGTAAGGTTAAGGTTCCTACAGAACAATGCATTGTAAGGAAACTTGGAAATCATAAGAAGTAAAAAGGGCCCGAGATGAGGCTCACCGTGCAGATCAGAGAATATGAAATGGACCAAGTAATATTGGATCTAGGATCTGATGCCAATGTATTACCTAAACAGACCTGGGAAAGTATGGGGAGACTTGTGCTATGATGGTCTCCTATTCAGTTGCACATGGTTAATCAGCATAATATTATACCAATGGGGTGCTTATATGGTGTAACGATAGACATTGACGACGCGAGTGCGATGGATGACTTTGAGGTTATTGAAATAGTGGATGAAGGTAACCCATACCCCACGCTACTGGGAATTTACTGGGCTTTTGACATGGATGCAGTGATCAACTTGAAGAAGTTGAATATGACTTTTGAAAGGAAGGCGCTCAAGGTTATAGTACCAATAGACCCTACTGAGGGTGAGCAATACACTGAACATGTTCGTGACTTTATAGAAGATGATGATGATCTAGACCAAATATACAAGATCTGACACGAGACGAAGATTGGATCAATCCTATGGCTGAAGGATGAATTGCATGGGATAGGGATAGTTCCTGTACCTCAAACTCGGATGAAGAGCTTGAGTATTAGCGAAATCAGTTGCACGAAGTATATACTCTATGGTGAAATATGATGGCCAAATTGGTGTGATGTGTATCAAATTAGGTAAGAAAGTTGCCCTATTATGATGGTTTGACTGATGTGGATATGTTTTTGGATGAATTTGAAACGGAAGTGCCTAAAGAACATCACTTCAAAGTGCTTGAATTAGCACTTTGTACTATGCCTGCCCATTGATGGGGTACACACAAGGAGAGCTTCATTGGTTGGAAGGAGTATAGACAGATGATGAAGTTAAGATTTAGATATGCTAATACCAGGATGAATGAGAAGTATAGCAGGAAGGATGACCCTCACGAACATTTGGCATAGTGGACTAAAGCTTGGGGAATATAACCTCAACCAGAATGGGTGCACATCCTCTATCATACCTTAGATACCATCCCAATGAACTAGTATTTGGAAACGAAGCTTCACCATGGAACCGCTAAGTGGGATATCTTAAGGGAATTTTTTTTATTAACTTTCAGCTTTGAATATGGGTTTGAGTGCATCGATGAAGTGCTCTAGGAGATAAAAATAATTATCCTTAGAACACCTAAGGAACTAGTAGAATGGACTCAGCCAGATTGGAGTACATAGTTGCGCCATGCACTCGAATGTTACAATGTAACGGACAAGGAAAAAGAGGATCCATAGAATATTAATATTCCATAAACTGAAGGAAAGCGCGAAGTTGAAGGACCGAAATCAGAGAACCCATATATATCAAAGCCATTGAAAACCTGTCAAGTAAATATTGCATCTAATGCGGAGCCTTAGTTCGTGAAGATAGGAGACTATTGGGACGAAGATACAGTCGATAAGGTGGCCGAGCTATTGTATGAATACCAAGATCTATTCCCCATAAATTTCTTTGATTTGAAGGGTATTGTAGGATATTTGGGTGTAATTAAAATTACTTTGAAACCCGATGCGAAGTCCGTTAAGAAGATACCTTTTCAGCTCAATCCAAAGTATAAATAAAAGGTGCGCAAGGAACTAGACAAGATGCTGGAGACTGGAATTATTGAGTCCGTAGAAGAGTCCGATTGGGTAAGCCCAATGGTTGTCCAGGAAAAGAAATAGCAAGGAGAGATAAGGATATGAATATATATAAGAAATATTAATGATGTATGCGTTCATGATCCATTTCCAACACCATTTACAGATGAGATCTTAGAGAATGTTGAAGGCTAGGAGGCCTATTCACTCACTGATGAATTCTGGAGATACCATCAAATAAATATAGCGCCAGAGGATCGCAACAAGACAACCTTTGCAACAAAGTGGGGTTGTTTTCAATATACATTAATGCCATTTGGGCTGAAGAACACGCCCACAATCTTTTCCAGGGTAGTAATCCCAACGTTTAAGGAATTTATTCATAAATTCTTGGAGGTATATTTTCATGATTGGACTGTGTTTGATTGGTGAAGCGCCATGCTACAAGTTTTCACCTCATGCTGGATATATGTCGTAGATACCATATGGAACTAAACTTAAAGAAATGTATATTCTGTGTGCCTTTTGGAATTTTTCTAGGCCATATAGTATGTAAGCAGGGATTGATAGTGGACCCTGTGAAGATAGTTGTGATTGTGAATTTAGAAGCTCCCATGAATGTAAAGCAGTTGCGTGTAAAACTAGGGCACATTTGGTATTATAGAAATTTTATAAAGGCTTATGCTCAGATTACCATGCCGATTGAAAAGTTATTAAAGAAAGACACGATGTTTTGCTTGGATAAGGAATGTAAGCACAGTCTAGATGTATTGAAGGGAAAGATGGTAATCATGCCGATCTTCATGTTCCTAGACTAGAAGAATGAATTCCACGTGCATGTAGATGCTTCATGTATTGCGTTGGGTGCGGTACTAACACAACCTGGCGAAGGTGACATTAATCATCTGATAGTCTTTGCATGTAGAAAGTTGTCGAAGGCTAAGAAGAATTATTATACTACAGAGCATGAAGGTCTAGCTGTTGGCTTAAGAGGGTGTGACCCAGGTTCAGAGTTATTCACACCAACCAACAAAACCATAACTATTGGCCCTTTCAACAACAACCTGCATAACGCAGGCTGGAGTCTCACCTAAAGCAGTATTGGGGAATGCTAGAACTAGGCTTTGTTATATGGAACTTGTGTATATGGATAAACACATCTTCCCTAAGTGGGTAGCTACACTTAGAACAACAAAATTAAAGAGTTCAACCTTTTCCTATGATAGATAGATGAGACAAAGGGACCTACTTGTGATCTTTCGCTTCCCTTGGTCTCCTTTGAATTGCTCCCGTTGCTCCCTCTTGAACTGAATCCGCTCAATTGGTACTTGCAATCAGAAACAAAAGACAACAACAAATGAAAGCATATTATCTATCTACTATAAACAAATGGAATCAAAATCATTTTCACATATAATCATCATAGATAAATACAAGAATATGGGAAAAGGAGTAAACAACTTTATTAAAGATTGGAGTTACAACCAAAGTAGTCTGATCCCATGTCACTCATCCATCTTGAGTTCCAACCTTCATCACACCAAAATCACACCAATACAGTAGCATAACATTACTTTATTATGATCTTAAACCTCAAACCAACAATATTTCTCTACAATCTTCAAATTCCATCCCTTGATCACTATGATGAGTGGTCAATTTATAGGGAAATGGAGGTGGTTTTGTCGTGAATGAGGGTATTGAATGGATTTCCAAAATTAGAGTTAGTTTCCATGGATGAAGGGATGAGAGGATAGGATGTTAATTGATCCATTGCCTATCCAAATTCGAGCTCATAGGACGGGATAAGAGTTGGGATCCTTCTACAATGATCTAGAAACAAGGAATATTCCTAGAACCGTATGCAAATTTTTCTCTTTCTCACCCCGTGCAGGTGTAAGTGGGATTAAGTGCTCTACAGAGTAGGCCTGAATGGGCCTATCTACTTTGCAACACAATTACCCCTAACCAAGACTATGCTAGTCTCCCAAGGAGGCATTTCAGCAAGGCTTCCGGCCAGGAAACTTTCATGGATGGAAGCTTTCAATGTGATGACTTGTCTAGGGCATGTAGCAACTGAATTAGGGTTTGATGAGCCCTAATTGTACTGATCTGAATGTCAAGATTGATGTGCCCAAATAGACATGTAATAGCTAGCCCCCTAAAGCATGAAGTCGAAAATGATAATGTCGAGTGATATGCTTTATGATGTGATGAGGAGGATCTAAAGTGGAAGGTGACCTACATTGATTATAATACATAATATCATGATATCTTTGAATTTTTTCATGAATCGATGAGGGAGGGAATACCCATGCTCAGCATATAAACTTTTCATTAGATGTACATAAATTAGATTGTCATCTATAGATATAGATCCATAATAGGATGACCATCTGTGTAAAGCCATCGTACAAATGATTTAGTACTCTCCTGAAATCGCAGCACAGATGGATGGAACTAGATCCAGGGTCTTCTATCTCGTCCAATTGTTTGCTCAAGTATGAGTCTAGCCATGTGAAAATGTGATCTGAAGTCAAACATGGGAAGGCACCATCTGATTACTAGCCAATGATGTAAGTCGTTAACAAACACGAGAGAAATCACTGATAATGATAATGCTCCTCAAGGTACTATAGTACATTCTACATGGTGTGAATAGATGTTTTGATGTCGAACACCATAGAAAGTCTTTCGGTCGAAGGCTAGTGATGTCAACCTATCGGCAGAAGCGAGGAACTTGCCATTGATGTTTGCAAGCCTCAAGGTACTGGAAGGGTGCTTCTAAGTCAACTTCTTGGATAATGTGTTGATGTCAACAAGAAGTGACTCATTGTAGGAGGGCCTTGATGTATCCCACATCAACGACACAAAACAAGTGTAATGATTTTGAAGACAAAATGTGACTGATGACACAATGTTCAGGAATGGTGGTCATGAAAATGAAGGTTTATGAGTATTGCAAAGGATGAATTTTACTGAGTGACTTCTCTTGAACATGTCGGCGACATTGAATGAATTGGCAACATTGACCCAAAACCAAAGTGATGGATGGTGTGATAGGCCATATGTATGATAACCATCAAGCAGATAACCCAACCCAAATAGTCATGGAGATGAAGTGAAAGTGTCATGTTCAAGAGCGACCCACTACCATAAAGAGATTTATCCCCTTTTCCCATTTTCCCCAGTCAAACCTGACCAGTACCTCTTGATTTTTTAAGCTTGAGGAGGATAACATGTGCTTGTTGTATAATTCCACCCTTCAGGTGAATCCATCTCTATGTGATGTTTTAATGAGTCTAGCGAAGGTGAAACACAGTCTTCTCATGATGGACAAGTTTGACACTATTTGATGTTTTAACGAGTTTGACGACAATAAGAACTCGATCCTTTTCATTTTTAGAGAGTTCGAAAAGGGAAAAAAAGAAATCTCCATAAGTCATTTTTCGTAAATTTGTCTCTCAAGTCTGAAAAGGCATAAAATAATGCAATAGAGAACCTATTGACGATGTTCGATCATCGTATTCCTTTTTCGTAAGTAATCTATCTAAGTGTAGAAAAGGGTTAAACTTATACTGAGTAGATGTCATTTCCAATCCGTTAACGAGCTGAAAAGGACAAGCGCTCAGAAACATTTTCATATTTTGAGAGTCTAACAAGAGCTTAAAGAAGATTCCACTTAGAGGAACGAGTGGTGTCTAGGATAGAAATTGGTTCCAGTGATGTTGGAACATATCAAAAAATGTTTATTTACGTGAAGAGGCTGGCTAATAAGACGACTCATTGGAACTGTTCCTAAAAAAGGGTAAAACAACCAAGTGAAAGTGTATGATCGGCCAAGCAGATAGTGATGACTGAATGAGAAAAACAAAGGCTCATTTGACGAAAGAGTCCGATAGAATGGCAATTACGAGGGTTAAAATGGAGATGGGTCCATTTTTGCACAAGCTTGAACCATAGGGAACTATGCTTGGATTCAGTTTCATGTTCACGCAAGCTTGAAATGAAAAACTATGCTTGGATTCAGTTTCATTTTTACACAACCTTGAAATGAAAAACTATGCTTGGATTCAATTTCATTTTTACACAAGCTTGAAACGAAAAACTATGCTTGGATTTAGTTTCATTTTTACACAAACTTGAACCATGAAAAAACTATTCTTGAGTTTGGTTTACATGCCTCCAGCATCATGACTCGATTCTAGGTGCATGCCCCCTCAAGCTTCATTGTATTCACCTAAGTAGACTACTTGTGGCTATCAAGTGGGTGGAATCAAAGTTCATTTAGGAGGTCAGTGATAGACTCGACTGGTATTTTATGAGATCTAATCAAAGGCTTGAATTAGAAATTTACTTTAGGGGTCCTTGTTTCATTTTTTAATGAGCTTGACAAAAGACAAGGAACTCTGGTCATATTCCTTGTTTCATTTTTTAATGAGCTTGACACAAGACAATGAACTATGCTCCGGGGGATTTTGTTTCATTTTTTAATGAGATTTACACAAGACAATGAACTATGCTCTGGGGGATCTTGTTTCGTTTTTTAATGAGCTTGAAACAAGACAAGGAACTCTGCTCAAATTCCTTGTTTCATTTTTTAACAAGCTTGAAACAAGACAAGGATTATGCTCATACCCTTTGTTTCATTTTTTAATGAGTTTGACACAAGACCAGGAACTATCCTCATATTCCTTGTTTCATTTTTTAACGAGGTTGACACAAGAGCAGGAACTATCTTCATATTCCTTATTTCATATTTTAACGAGCTTGACACAAGACAAGGAACTATGCTCATTGACCTTGATCACAACCCATAAGAGGTCATGACTTCTAAGAGGTTCTCATCAGATGGGAGAACAATGCTTTGGAAGGGATATGTAGCGAGGAATCCATTTGAGAGATCTGGTTCCAATGCCCCCAATACATAATGCACAACATCACAGAATTGATTGTCACTTGATGTAGGCATGGAATGGGTTGCCACATAATTGACCCGTGGTAGGGAAGATACCATTGGGACAAAAGGACCATTTAGGGAAGATGGTTGACTAGAAGCCATATTTGGACTGGTAAACGAAAGCTAGTTAATGCTGACAATTATGCCTTCATGCGAGAAACACATCACTCAAAAGAGTGTTGAAACAATAGCTCCCATGAGATAAACATATATGTGCCTAAGAAGTAAATTGTAATCTAAACGGCCTGGGACTACCATCACATTGATATAAACAAATTTTTCTCCCAAAGTAACAGGAAACTGATGAAGGATCACTAATGGTTGACTGGTTCCTCTGTTAGAAGCCAACAGATTTTGGGTAATGGGCACAAGTGGTAGTGAACCAAGCATTTTCCAAGTAGTGGAGGAAAGGATACTCACAGATGCACCTTCATCTATAATAGTGCCAGAGGCAATCATATTATAAACCTGTACTATGATTTGGAAAGGCACATAAGAAGGAAGACGACATCCTGCTAGTCGATTCCAATCAAAGGAAGTGACCATACTACTTAGAGGGGGTACCATAAGAACGAGATAATTACCCCCTTGAGTTACAAGAACATGAGGATTTTTCTCATGTCTTGATGGAATAGGAGGGTTGCCTCCAAGTTCATTGGAATCTGAAGAAACGAAAATAATTTGAGTTGTATCGTACTCACTCTCTATGGGAAAGGTACGATTAACTAAAGGTGAAATCGGGCCAACCGTTTCCTCGACCTGTGATTGGTCAGGGATAGACTCATGGGATTCACATTCAGAGAGAGTGGGTTTGACCGATGGTTGATTTGTGTCAGTCACTTCACCAACTAGTGAAGGATTAAGGCAGAGCCTCTAGTAACCATATGGAAGTCGTTACAGAGAAGCAGGATGGTTATCCAACACTTTTTGGGCTTCATCCAGATAGGGACAAAGGTGAATGGGGTGATTCCCTTCACATAACCTACAGGGAAACTTAACTTTATTGTTCTTCCCATGAACTTTACTACCACTAGTTGATGGTGTGTCACCAACATGATCTCCAAAAGTTGATGAGATAGGATGATGTGAAAAAGAAGACCATTCTTCTAAGATCTGGGAAATACCAAAACAATTTCGAAGAAGATGGTCTCATGTACAAAGCTTACAAGGATATCAAACTTTTTGAGGCTTATCGGATGGTTTCTCATTAGAAGTTTCATTCGACACAATCATTTCTTGGTTGCCCCCTGCTGTCTTTTCTTCTTCTTCTTCTTCTTCTTCTTCCCTTTCTTCTTCTTCCTAGCCACCTAGTTACTACTACCAATACTTTCACCAAGCGAAGAGGAGGAAGGGGAGGAAGAAACAACTGACGAAGAAGGCAAAGGGTCAAGTTTAGGATCAACTAGAGGTTGATTTTGTCTAGTTGTAGGAATATTCAATTACGGGTCCAAGGAGGTTGAGAAAAACCATATTGGAAAGCTGATGGTAAGTCTTGGAAGGGATAATGTAGCCATATAAGGAGCACCAATATTTCTGAAAGGAGGAAAAGGACTAGGATTCACATCAAAAGGAATTCCTTCATTAGTGGACTCCAGAGTTGTTGCCATATGTCTCAACCTAATATCAACTAAGGAGTGACGTGGAGGATGTTTTCCATGATCAATTAATTTTATTTTAATCAAAATAACAGAACACAACAAAAGAGGGATAGTGTAGGCAAAAGGATTACCATGTAGCTGTGAACTACAATATACTACCTCAGTAAACCAAGGACATAACATACGTGAAGGCAATCTCCCTGAATGCTATGTTCGTTGTATCACAGTGTACAAGGTGACCGAATCGGTTACCTATGAATGGATAGCAACCTAATGTAGTCCTCCCAAATATAGCCAAAAGTACGTGGAGGCCCAATCCATGTTAGTGCTGTCTAATGCAAAACCGCATAGTGAGAGCATTCCTTTATACTTTTGATACTATAACACCGCCCTATATACCTGAAGGAATGTGGACAAGCTGTGATATACTTACATACGTGGAATGGTGTATTACACTCAGAATAACAATAGTTATTATGATTAACGACAATTAACGACAGTTACTATGATTAATGACACCAGAACATATCTCTATCATAGAACCTCTAAATTTTATGTGTTAAGTTACAATGCTCCATTAGGTTAATTGAGATAAATTTTAAGTTGATCTTGTTTAAGAATTTTCCTTTCAAGGTTCACCATGTGATGTATGTTTGCAATTCCTAAAATGAAACTAACACGAGAAACATTCTTTCATTCAATTAACAATGGAAACCGTAGCTAGTAAGGGATAGAGTAATCAGATCTTTGATAAAGAGAAAAGAGCACACCTAATGCAATTTCCCTAGCTATTCCTATCAAGTATTCACAAACTACAATATGCACGATGCAAGTTTTTCTTTTCAGTCCCTTTAATGTTTAGATGAACAAAAAGGAACTAGATGCACAAACAATCAATCAATTCTTTTCACAAGAAATGAAGACTTTACGACAGTTTCTTTTTCAAAGAAATGAAGACTTTACGACACTTCCTTTTCAGAAAAGACTAAACAATATAAACTAACTTTGAAAATGAATTGATAATGATAAATAAATCCCTTAAGAAACACTAAAAAATCAAGGTCAAAGTAAGGATAGGAGAAGAAATGCAAATTGATTTTAGAGCCATAGAAAAGATTGATCTTTCAGCAAACAACATCAGAAGCAAATTTGGAAAATTCAAGTAAAAAGTGGGTATTTTGGCTGAAGGAGAATCAGCGCAGCCCTGAGTGGGAGACAATGCACTTAAGTGCACTGTCTCTAAGCCAAGGGTTCTCTCTAGTGCACTGTGTCAAGACCAAGATTGCGTTGGTGCCAGAGAGCCCAATCAGGAGACGTTGAATAACAATTTTTTGATCAAAAACACTTCAAAAAGACTAAAATAAGATCAATGAAGTCAATTAAAGTCTACTAGGATGTAATATGATGAGGGTAAACTACCAAGAATGACAGTCCTTCCCTAGTGGAGTCACCAATTTGTTATATGGAATTTGTATCTACGGTTAAACACATCTTCCCTAAGTGGGTAGCTACACTTAGAACAACATAATTAAAGAGTTTAACCTTTTCCTATGATAGATACATGAGACAAAGGGACCTACTTGTGATCTTTCGCTTCCCTTGATCTCCTTTGAATTGCTCCCATCGCTCCCCCTCAAACTGAATCCGCTCGATTGGTACTTGCAATTAAAAATAGAAGACAAAAATAAATCAAAGCGTATGATCTATCTACTATAAGCAAATGGAATCGAAAGAATTTGCACATATAATCATCATAGATAAAGACAAGAATATGGGAAAAGGAGTAAACAACTTTGTTAAAGATAGAAGGAGGAGTTACAAACAAAGTAGTCTAATCCCATGTCACTCATCCAGCTTGAGTTCCAACCTTCATCACACCAAAAGCACACCAATCCAGCAGCATAACATTACTTGATTATGATCTCAAACCCAAAACCAACAGTGTTTCTCTACAATCTTCAAAGTCCAGCCCTTGATCACTATGATGAGTGGTCAATTTATAGGGAAATGGAGGGGGTTTTGTCATGAACGAGGGTATTGAATGGCTTTCCAAAATAGGAGTTAGTTTCCATGGAGTAAGGGATGACAGGATAGGAGGTTAATTGATCCATTTCCTATCCAAATTTGAGCTCATAGGATGGGATAAGAGTTGGGACCCTTCTAGAATGATTGAGAACAAAGGAATATTCCCAGAAACCTATGCAAATTTTGCTCTTTCTCGCCCAGCGTAGGTGTAAGTGGGCCTAAGTGCTCTGCAGAGTAGGCATGAATGGGCCTACCTGCTCTGCAGCGTAGTTACCCCTGACGAAGGTTGCGCTAGTCTCCCAAGGAGGCATTTCAATAGGGCTTCATGCTAGGAAACTTTCATGGATAGAAGCTTTCAATGTAATGACTTTTCTAGGGCATCTAGCAACTGAATTAGTGTTTGATGAGCCCTAACTGTACTGATCTAAATGTTAGGAGTGATGTCCCAAATGGACCTATAACAACTTCCCCCTAAAGCATGAAGTCGAAAATGATAACGTCGAGTGATATGATTTATCATGTGATGAGGAGGATCTGAAGTGGAAGGTGACCTACATTGATTAAAATACATAATATCATGATATCTTTGAATTTTTTCATGAATCGCTGAGGGAGGGCATACCCATACTCATCATATAAACTTTTCATTACATGTACATAAATTAGATTGTCGTCTACAGATATAGACCCATGATAGGATGACCATCTGTGTAAAGCCATCGTATAAGTGATTTAGTACTCTCCTGAAATCGCAGTGCAAATGGATGAAACTAGATCCAAGGTCATCTATCTCCTCCAATAGTTTGCTCAAGTACGAGTCCAACCATGTGAAAATGTGATCTGAAGTTGAACATGGGAAGACACCATCTGATTACTAGCCAATGATGTAAGTCGTTAACAGATGTGAGAGAAATCACTGATAATGATAATGATCCTCAAGGTACTACAGTACATTTTGCATGGTGTGAATAGATATTTTGATGTCGAACACCATACAAAGTCTTTCGGTCGAAGGCCAGTGATGTCAACCTATCGCCAGAAGCGAGAAAATTTCCATTGATGTATGCAAGCCTCAAGGTACTGGAAGGGTGTTTCTAAGTCAACTTCTTGGATAATGTGCTGATGTCGACAAGAAGCGACTCATCGTAGGAGGGCCTTGATGTATCCCACATCAACGACACGAAACAAGTGTAATGATTTTGAAGACAGAATGTGACTGACGACACAATGTTCAGGAATGGTGGTCATGAAAATGAAGGTTTATGAGTATTGCAAAGAATGACTTTTACTGAGTGACTTGTCTTAAACATGTTGGCGACACTGAATGAATTGGCAGCATTGACCTAAAACAAAAGTGATGGATGGTGTGATAGGCCATAGGTATGATAACCATCAAGTAGATAGCCCAACCCAAATAGTCACAGAGATGAAGTGAAAGTGTCATGTTCAAGAGCGACCTACTACCATAAAGTGATTTATCCCCTTTTCACATTTTCTCCGGCCATTACTGACTAGTACCTCTTTATTTTTTACTAAGCTTGAGGAGGATAACATGTGCTTGTTGTATAATTCCACCCTTCGGGTGAATCCATCGCTATGTGATGTTTTAATGATTCTAGTGAAGGTGAAATGCAGTCTTGTCATGATGACAAGTTTGACGCTATTTGATGTTTCAATGAGTTTAACGATAATGAGAAATCGATCCTTTTCATTTTTAGAGTGTTCGAAAAGGGACAAAAAGAAAACTCCATAAGTTCTTTTTTGTAAATTTGTCTCTCAAGTCCGAAAAAACATAAAATAATACAATAGAAAATCTATTGACCATGTTCAATCAACGTATTCCTTTTTCGTAAGTAATCTATCTTAGTGCAGAAAGGGGTTAAACTTATACTGAGTAGATATTGCTTCCAATCCGTTAACGAGCTTAAAAGGATAAGCGCTCGGAAATCTTTTCATATTTTGAGAGTTTAAAAAGAGCTTAAATATGATTCCACTTAGAGGAACGAGTGGTGTCTAGGATAGCAACTCGTTCCGGTGATGTTGGAACATATCAAAACATGTTTATTTATGTGAAGATGCTGGCTAATAAGACCACTCATTGCAACTGTTCCTCAAAAAGGGTAAAACAACCAATTCAAATTGTATGATCAGCCAAGTAGATAGTGACGATGGAATGAGAAAAACCAAGGCTCATTTGACGGAAGAGGCTGATAGAATGGAAATTATGAGGGTTAAAATGGAGATGGGTTCATTTTTACACAAGATTGAACCCTAGGGAACTATGCTTGGATTCTGTTTCATTCACACAAGCTTGAAACGAAAAACTTTGCTTGGATTCAGTTTCATTTTTACACAACCTTGAAACAAAAAACTATACTTGGATTCAGTTTCACTTTTACACAAGCTTGAAATGAAAAACTATGCTTAGATTCAGTTTCATTTTTACACAAACTTGAACCATGAAAAAACTATGATTGAGATTGGTTTACATGCCCCCAGCATAATAACTCAATTCTAGGTGCATCCCCCCAAGCTTCATTGCATTCACCTAAGTAGACTACCCGTGGCTATCAAGTGGGTGGAATTAAGGTTCATTTACAAGATCAGTGAAAGACTCGAATGAGATTTTATGAGATCTAACCAAAGACTTAAATTGGAACTTTGCTTCAGGGGTTTTTTTTTCATTTTTTAATGAGCTTGACACAAGACAAGGAACTCTGCACAGATTCGTTGTTTCATTTTTTAACGAGCTTGACACAAGACAATGAACTATGCTCCGGGGGATCTTGTTTCATTTTTTAATGAGATTTACACAAGACAAGGAACTATGCTCTGGGGGATCTTGTTTCATTTTTTAATGAGCTTGAAACAAGACAAGGAACTCCACTCAAATTTCTTGTTTCATTTTTTAACGAGCTTGACACAAGATAAGGAACTATGCTCATACCCTTTGTTTCATTTTTTAACAAGGTTGACACATGACCAGAAACTATCCTCATATTCCTTGTTTCATTTTTTAATGAGGTTGACACAAGACCAGGAACTGTCCTCATATTCCTTGTTTCATTTTTTAATGAGCTGGGCACAAGACAAGGAACTATGCTCATCGACCTTGATCATGACCCATAAGAGGTCATGACTTCCAAGAGGTTCTCATCAGGTGGGAGAACAATGCTTTGGAAGGGATACGTAGCAAGGAATGCATTTGAGAGATCTCGTTCCAATGTCCTTAGTACATAATGCACAACATCATGAAATTGATCATCAATTGATGTAGGCATGGAATGGGTTGCCACGTAGTTGACCCTTGGAGGGGAAGATACCATTGGGAAAAAAGGACCATTTAGGGAAGATGGTTGACTAGAAGCCATATTTGGACCGGTAAACGAAAGTTGGTAAATGCTGACAATTATGCTTTCATACGGGAAACACATCACTCAAAAGAGTGTTGAAACAATAGCTCCCATGTCATAAACATAGTCACGCCCAAGAAGTAAATTGTAATCTAAAGGGCCTAGGACTACCATCATATTGATATAAACAATTTTTCCTCCCAAAGTAATATGAAACTAACGAAGGATCCCTAATGTTTGACTGGTTCCTCTATTAAAAGCCAACAGATTATGTGTAACGGGCACAAGTGGCAGTGAACCGAGCATTTTCTAAGTAGTGGAGGAAAGGATACTCACAGATACACCTTCATCTATAATAGTGTCAGAGACAATCATATTATAAACCTGTACTATGATCTGGAAAGGCACATAAGAAGGAAGACGACATCCTGCCAGTTGATTCCAATCTAAGGAAGTGACTAGACTACTTGGAGGGAGTGCCTAAGAACGAGATAATTACCCCCTTGAGTTACAATAATGGGAGGATTTTTCTCATGTCTTGAGGGAACATGAGGGTTGCCTCCAAGTTCATTGAAATCTGAAGAAACGAAAATAACCTGAGTGGTATCATACTCACTCTCTACGGGAAAGGTATGATTAACTAAAGGTGAAATTGGGTCAATTGTTTCCTCGATCTGTGATTGGTCAGGTATAGACTCATAGTATTCACATTCAAAGAAAGTGGGTTTGGCCGATGGTTGATTTGGGTCAGTCACTTCATCAACTAGTGAAGGATTAAGGGAGAGTCTCCGGTAATGAGATGGAAGTCGTTGTGGAGAAGTAGGATGATTATCCAACACTTTTTGGGTTTCATCCAGATAGGGACAAAGGTGAATGGGGTGATTCCCTTCACATAACCTATAGGGAAACTTAACTTTACCGTTCTTCCCATGAACTTTACTACCACTATTTGATGGTGTGTCACCAAAATTATCTCCAAAAGTTGATGAAATAGGATGATGTGAATGAGAAGACCATTCTTCTAAGATCTAAGGAATACCAGAACAATTTCAAAGAAGATGGTCTCATGTACAAAGCTTACAAGGATATCAAACATTTTGAGGCTTATCAGATGGTTTCTCATTAGAAGTTGCATTCGACGCAATGGTTTCTTGGTTGCCCCTACTGAATTTACTTCTTATTCTTATTATTCGCTTTCTTCTTCTTCCTAGCCACCTGGTTACTAGTACCAATATTTTCGCCAAGTGAAGAGGAAGAAGGGGAGGAAGAAACAACTGACGAAGAAGGAAAAGGGTCAACTTTAGGATCAACTAGAGGTTGATTTTGTCCAGTTGTAGGAATATTCAGTTACGGGTCCAAGGAGGTTGAGAACAACCATATTGGAAAGCCGATGGTAAGTCCCTGAAGGGACAATGTATCCATCTAAGGAGCACCAATATTTCCGAAAGGAGGAAAAGGACTAGGATTCACATCAAAAGGAATTCCTTGATTGGTGGACTCCGGAGTTGTTGCCCTATGTCTCAACCTAAGATCAACTAAGAAGTGATGTGGAGGATGTTTTTCATGATCAATTAATTTTATTTTAATCAAAATAACATAACAAAACAAAAGAGGGATAGTCTAGGCAAACGGATTACCATGTAACTGTGAACTGCAATATACTACCTCAGTAAACCAAGGACTTAACATACGTGTAGGCGATCTCCCCAAATGCTATGTTCATTGTATCATAGTGTACAAGGTAGCTGACTTGGTTACCTATGGATGGATAGCAACCTAATGTAGTCCTCACAAATATAGTCGAAAGTACGTGGAGGCCCAATCTGTGTTAGCACTGTCTAATGCAAAACCGTACAGTGAGAGCATTCCATTATAATTTTCATACTATAACACTGCCTTATATACTCGAAGGTACGTGGACAAGCTGTGATATACATACATACGTGGAATGATGTATCACACTTGGAATTTATTGTAGACAATTAATGACAGTTTCTATTTTTAACGACACTAGAACACGTCTCTATCCTACAAACTCTAAATGTTATGTGTTAATTTACAATGCTCCATTAGGTTAATTGAGATAACTTTTAAGTTGATCTTGTTTAAGAATTTTCCTTTCAAGTTTCACCACGCGATGTATGTTTGCAATTCCTAAAATGAAACTAACATGAGAAACATTCTTTCATTCAATTAACAATGAAAACCGTAGCTAGTAAGGGATAGAGAAATCAGATCTTTGATAAAGAGGAAAGAGCATACCTAATGCAATTTCCCTAGCTATTCCTATCAAGCATTCAAAAACTACAATATGCACGATGCATGATTTTCTTTTCAGTCCCTTTGGTGTTTAGATGAACAAAAAGGAACTAGATGCATAAACAATCAATCAATGCTTTTCACAAGAAACAAAGACTTTACGACAGTTTCTTTTTCAAATAAATGAAGACTTTACGACACTTCCTTTTCAGAAAAGACTAAATTATATAAACTAACTTTGATAATGAATTGATAATGATAAATAAATCCCTGAAGAAACGCTAAAAAATCAAGGTCAAAGTAGGGATAGGAGAAGAAATGAAAATTGATTTCATAGCCATAGAAAACATTGATCTTTCAGCAAACAACATCAGAAGCAAATTTGGAAAAATCAACTAAAAAGTGGGTTTTTTGCTTGAAGGAGGATTAGCACAGCCCTGAGTGGGAGGCAATGTGCTTCAGTGCACTGTCTCAAAGCCAAGGGTGCTCTGCAGTGCACTGTGTCAAGACCAACTCTGCACTGGTGCGAAAGAGCCCAATCAGGAGACATAAATAACAATTTTTTTATCAAAAACACTTCAAAAAGACTGAAATAAGATCAATGAAGTCAAGTAAAGTCTACTAGGATGTAATATGATGAGGGTAAACTACCAATAATGATAGTCGTTCCCCAGTGGAGTTACCAGTTTGTTATATGGAATTTGTATCTACGGTTAAACACATCTTCCCTAAGTGAGTAGCTACACTTAGAACAACATAATTAAAGAGTTTAACGTTTTCCTATGATAGATACATGAGACAAAGGGACCTACTTGTGATCTTTTGCTTCCCTTGATCTCCTTTGAATTGCTCCCATTGCTCCCTCTCGAACTGAATTTGCTCGATTAGTACTTGCAATCAGAAACAGAAGACAAAAACAAATCAAAGCGTACGATCTATCTACTATAAACAAATGGAATCAAAAGCATTTTCACATATAATCATCATTGATAAAGACAAGAATATGGGAAAAGGAGTAAACAACTTTATTAAAGATAGAAGGAGGAGTTAAAACCAAAGTAGTATGAACCCATGTCACTCATCTAGCTTGAGTGCCAACCTTTATCACACCAAAAGCACACCAATACAGCAACATAACATTACTTGATTATGATCATAAACCTAAAACTAACAATATTTCTCTACAATCTTCAAAGTCCAGCCCTTGATCACTATGATGAGTGGTCAATTTATAGGTAAATGGAGGTGGTTTTGTCATGAACGAGGGTATTGAATGTCTTTCGAAAATTGGAGTTAGTTTCCATGGAGGAAGGATGAGAGGATAGGAGGTTAACTGATCCATTTCCTATCCAAATTCGAGCTCATAGGATGGGATAAGAGCTGGGATCTTTCTAGAATGATCTAGAACCAAGAAATATTCCCAGAAACCTATGAAAATTTTGCTCTTTCTCGCCCAGTGTAGGTGTAAGTGGGCCTAAGTGCTCTGTAGAGCAGACATGAATGGGCCTACCTGATCTATAGTGTAGTTACCCCTGACCATGGCTGCTGTGGTCTCCCAAGGAGGCATTTCAACAGGGCTTCATGCCAGGAAACTTTCACCAATAGAAGCTTTCAATGTGATGACTTGTCTAGGGCATGTAGCGACTGAATTAGGGTTTGATGAGAGCTAATTCTATTAATCTGATTATCGAGAGTGACGTCCCAAATAGACCTATAACAACTACCCCCTAAAGCATGAAGTCGAAAATGATAATGTCGAGTGGTATGCTTTATGATGTGATGAGAAGGATCTGAAGTGGAAGGTGACCTGCATTGATTACAATACATAATATAATTATATCTTTGAATTTTTTCATGAATCGTTGAGGGAGGGCATACCCATTCTCAACATATAAAATTTTCATTACAACATACATAAATTAGATTGTCGTCTACAGATATAGACCCATGATAGGATGACCATCTGTGTAAATCCATTGTACAAATGATTTAGTACTCTCCTAAAACCGCAGTGCAGATGGATGAAACTAGATCTAGGGTCTTCTATCTCGTCAAATCGTTCACTCAAGTATGAGTCTAACCATGTTAAAATGTGATCTGAAGTCGAACATGGGAAGACACTGTCTGATTACTAGCCAACGATGTAAGCCATTAACAGACGTGAGAGAAATCATCGATAATGATAATGATCCTCAAGGTATTGCAGTACATTCTGCATGGTGTGAATTGATGTTTTGATGTTGAACACCATACAAAGTCTTTCGGTCAAAGGCCAGTGATGTCAAACTATCGCCAGAAGTGAGAAACTTTCCATTGATGTATGCAAGCCTCAAGGTACTAGAAGCGTGTTTCTAAGTCAACTTCTTGGATAATGTGTTGATGTCGACAAGAAGCGACTCATCGCAGGAGGGCCTTGATGTATCCCACATCAACGACATGAAACGAGTGTAATGATTTTGAAGACAAAATGTGACTGACAACATAATGTTCAAGAATGGTGGTCATGAAAATGAAGGTTTATGAGTATTGCAAAGGATGAAATTTACTAAGTGACTTCTCTTGAACATGTCGGCGACATTGAATGAATTGGCAGCATTGACCCAAAACCAAAGTGATGGATGGTGTGATAGGCCATAGGTATGATAGCCATCAAGTAGATAACCCAACCCAAATAGTCATAGAGATGAAGTGAGAGTGTCATGTTCAAGAGCAACCTACTACTCTAAAGTGATTTATCCCCTTTTCCCATTTTCCCCAGTCATTACTGACCAATACCACTTTATTTTTACCAAGCTTGAGGAGGATAACATGTGCTTGTTGTATAATTCCACCCTTCGGGTGAATCCATCACTGTGCGATGTTTCAATGAGTCTAGCGAAGGTGAAACATAGTCTTTTCATGATGGAAAAGTTTGACGCTATTTGATGTTTTAACGAGTTTAACAACAATGAGAACTTGATCCTTTTCATTTTTAGAAAGTTCAAAAAGGGACAAAAAGATTACTCCATAAGTTCTCTTTCATAAATTTTTCTCTCAAGTCTGAAAAAGTGTAAGATAATACAATAGAGAACCTATTGACCATGTTCGATTAACGTATTCCTTTTTTGTAAGTAATCTATGTCAGTCCAGAAAAGGGTTAAACTTATACTAAGTAGATGTCGTTTCCAATCCGTTAACGAGCTGAAAAGGACAAGCACTTAGAAATCTTTTCATATTTTCAGAGTCTAAAAAGAGCTTAAAGATGATTCCACGAGGAATGAGCGGTGTCTATGATAACAACTAGTTCCGGTGATGTTGGAACATATCAAAACATTTTTATTTATGTGAAGAGGCTAGCTAATCAGACAACTCATTACAACTGTTCCTCAAAAAGGGTAAAACAACCAAGTGAAAGTGTACGATCGACCAAGCAGATAATGACGATTGGATGAGAAAAACCAAGGCTCATTTGACAGAATAGGCTGATAGAATGGCAATTATGAGGGTTAAAATGGAGATGGGTTCATTTTTACACAAGCTTGAACCATAGGGCACTATGCTTGGATTCAGTTTCATGTTCACACAAGCTTGAGAAAAAAAACTATGCTTGGATTCAGTTTCATTTTTACACAACCTTGAAACAAAAAACTATGCTTGGATTCAGTTTCATTTTTACACAAGCTTGAAATGAAAAGCTATGCTTGGATTCAGTTTCATTTTTACACAAACTTGAACCATAAAAAAACTATGCTTGAGATTGGTTTACATGCCCGAGGCATGATGACTCGATTCTAGGTCCATGCCCCCCAAGCTTCATTGCATTCACCTAAGTAGATTACTCATGGCTATCAGGTGGGTGGAATGAAGGTTCATTTACGAGATCAGTGAAAGACTCGACTGGGATTTTACGAGATCTAATCAAAGACTCGAATTGGAACTTTGCTTCAGGGGTCCTTGTTTCATTTTTTAATGAGCTTGACACAAGACAAGGAACTCTGCTCAGATTCCTTGTTTCATTTTTTAACGAGCTTGACACAAGACAATGAACTATGCTCCAGGGGATCTTGTCTCATTTTCTAATGAGATTTACACAAGACAAGGAACTATGCTCTGGGGGATCTTGTTTCATTTTTTAATGAGCTTGAAACAAGACAAGGAACTCTGCTCAAATTCCTTGTTTCATTTTTTAACGAGCTTGACACAAGACAAGGAACTATGCTCAAAACCTTTGTTTCATTTTTTAACGATGTTGACACAAGACCAGAAACTATCCTCATATTCCTTGTTTCATTTTTTAATGAGGTTGACACAAGACTAGGAACTATCCTCATATTCCTTGTTTCATTTTTTAATGAGCTTGACACAAGACAAGGAACTATGCTCATCGACCTTGATCACGACCCATAAGAGGTCATGACTTCCAAGAGGTTTTCATGAGATGGGAGAACAATGCTCTGGAAGGGATACGTAGCAAGGAATCCATTTGAGAGATTTGGTTCTAATGCCCCCAGTACATAATGCACAACATCATGGAATTGATTGTCAGTTGATGTAGGCATGGAATGGGTTGCCACATAATTTGTTGGGTGTGGATCCTAATTATCTTCTGTATTCAAAGGTAACACTACATTGGACCCCAGTTTGAAATGGGGTGGCAACACCGCCCGTAAAATATTCGCTGCAAGGGGGGTCCAGGGAGGGCAGCTGCGACCTTTTGGGAGCCCCCCCTAGTGAGGGGATCGGGGGTAGCGCCCTCGAAGCTAAGAATAGATGTAAATTTGCCTTGTAAAATGTTGTAATTTCGTAGTCAATTTGAGCCATTCATTAAGCGGAGATCTGATGGTAGAAGTTATGTTTAATTTAAGGTTTTTTTCCCCTAGAAGGCAACCCATCGCTATATATGAGGGAATTGTATTGCGTCTATGTAGATCTATATTTTGAGTGAGGAAGAGAGAGGAGATTGAGAGCGAAGAGGGAATTACAACGGATATGCTGTATGTTATATCTCTTCATTTTGTTGGATAATATAAATCAAAGGATTGGCTGTTTCTCCATGGATGTAGCCCAAACTGGGTGAACCACATATATCTGTGTCTCTCTTGTTTTATGGGTTTTCTATGTTTATATTTTTGCAATATTTTATGTGTTCCATTGCTCTATAATATATAATTTTCTAACAATTGGTATCAGAGCCGAAGGTCTCTTTGGCTGAAAAATTCACAAAGAGAAAGGTTCTTGGTTCGAGTGGGATTAATGGCGGAAGATGGTAGGTTTAGGGTCGAAAAATTCAACGACCAAAACTACCAGCTGTGGAAGATGCAGATGGAATATTATCTATATCAAAGAGATCTATACCAACCATTGAGAGGAAAGAAAAAGAAGCCGATGAGTATGACAGACACAGATGGGATATTCTTGACAGAAAGGCACTTGGAACAATACGGTTGTGCCTAGTGGCGTCTGTAGCATTTAATATTTCAAAGGAAATGACAACAGAGGGTTTAATGTTGACATTGGCCAAACTATATGAAAAACCCTCAGCCTCAAATAAGATATTTGTTATGAAGTGTTTATTTAATATGAAGATGTCAAAAGGTGGATAAGTTGCTGATCATTTAAATGAATTTAATACAGTTACCAGTTAGTTAAGTTCTGTAGGGGTAACTTTTGATGATGAAGTTAGGGCTCTATTATTTCTGTGCTCATTGCTAGAAAGTTGGAATGGTTTAGTTATGGCCATTAGTAACTCTATCTCTGGATCTAGTACTTTAAAGTTTGATGATGTCGTCCGTGCAATCCTTAGCAAGGAAAGACGATGGAAAAGATCCGGTGAGTCATCAGGTAATGCTTTGACTGCAGAGACTAGGGGAAGAAAAATGGAAAGAGGAAAGAGCCTAGGATATTGGAAGATTTTTTCACAGGATTCTCAAATCTATGATTTTATGAATGCTGAGGGAGAATTCCAAAACTACAACATAGATATTGATTGTACAGTAGATCACTCCATGAATAGTGAAATAGATATAAATGCTTTAGATTTAAATAAACCCAATAAATTCACTAAAGTAGAACTAGATAACTTAGAAAAAGTAGAAATAGAAGAACTAGTTAATGATGATTATGAGATTTTAAACCTTTAAAATAACTTTTTGCCTTATGGCTTAGTCCCATTAGAAGATTTGTTTGATTCCAATGATGTAGCTAGAAAACCAAAAATGGATCCTTTAAGATCAAACATAGAAGAATGCAACCTGGGAACAGAAGAAAAACCTAAGCTTGATAAGTTATCCAAAGCATTACCTCTAGCTGAAAAGCTGAAATACATGAGTCTGTTTAAATAATTTTAGGATGTCTTTGCCTAGAGTTATGAAGACCTTAAGTCATATGACACCAGCATTATTCAGCATAAGATACCCATCAAAGAAAATCAAAAACACTTTAAACAAAAGCATAGGAGAATTAATCCAGTCCTTATGCCTTTAATTAAAAAAGAAGTAAAAAGGATGTATGAGGCACAAATCATTGTACCAATTAGATATTCAGATTGGGTCTCTAATTTAGTCACTACAAGAAAGAAAACAAGAGAAATCAAACTCTGCGTTGACTTCAGTAACTTGAACAAAGTATCACTAAAGGATAACTATCTCGTCCCTAAAATGGACCACATTCTCCAGCGGGTAGTAGGGTCATCCAGAATTTCATTACTTGATGGATTCTTTGGATACAACCAAATCTTAGTTCAACCAGAGGATCAAGCAAATACTGCATTTACCACTCCCTGGGATACTTTCATGTATTTGAAGATGCCTTTTGGATTGATGAATGCTGGAGAAACATTCTAAAGAGAAATGGACATATCTTTTGCAAAAGAAAACCATGATTTTTTAGTTGTTTACCAAGATGATATCATAGTGTTTTCCAAATAAGATAATGAACATATAGATCACCTAAGAAAAGTTTTTATTAAATGTAGAAAATTTGGCGTTTCTTTGAATCCCAGAAAGACAGTCTTTGGGCTAGAAGAAGGTAAACTTTTGGGACACATAGTTTAAAAAGAGGGCATTAGAATTGATCCAGCTAGAATAGAGGCAATCCTAAACATCACTCGTCCTAGGAACATTAAAGAATTATAGTCATTCTTAGGTAAAATAAATTTTATTAGAAGATTCATTTCTAACTTACCAAAACTAATCAGAGAATTGAATAACATGTTAAAGAAAGATTCAACACATAAGTGGACAGTAGAGGCTAAGAAATCTTTTGAGGCAATCAAAGAAGCCCTTACTAAAACACCTGTCCTCATAAGCCTTGATTTCAACAAAGATTTTATAATTTTTTCCTTTGCTTCAGAACACACTATTGCAGTAGTCTTTTTGCAAAAGAATGATCAGGGTTATGAGCAGCCTATTGCATTTTCCAACAAATCTTTGAGAGATGCTACACTAAAGTATAATATCATGGGAATACAGGCACTTGCTTTAGTGAAGATTATTAAATATTTCAGAGTATACATTTTATACTCACACATCATTGCATATGTTCCAAATTCAGTAGTAAAGGACATTCTCACATAGGATGGGCCTGAAGGAAAGAGAGGCAAATGGATTGCCACGCTTTAGGAATATGATATTGAAATAAATCCCACAATGAGGCCTTAGATATAAATTTAATTAGTGCTTTAGACGATCAGGAAGAGATGGTGACTCCACAGATTAGTGAAGATTTTTTAGATTCACCTTGGTATAAAGATATCATATTTGTTTTACTAAATTTACAAGCTCCTCCTGGTTTGTCTAGAACTAAAAGTAGATTCTTCAAAATGAAATCAATGAAATATTGTATCATAGACAGTGCTTTATTTTGGAAAGATAATGGTGGCAGTTTATTTAATTATTTATTAAAAGATGAAGCTGACAAAGTTATCCAAGAATTTCATGCAAGGGATTGTGGAGGACACCTATACTGGAAAACAATTGCTGATAAGATTTTAAGGGCAGGTTTTTACTGGCCCACCCTTTTTGCAGATGTCAAGAAATATGTGACCTCCTGTCACAAATGCCAAATATTTGAAGGCAAGAAAAAGCTATTACCTTTGCCCCTAAAACCCATCTCCACAGAAATCCCATTTCAGCAATGGGGTCTAGACTTCATTGGTGAAATTCACCCATCCTCCTCAGCCCAACATAAATGGATTTTGACAACCACTGATTACTTCACTAAATGGATAGAAGCCATCCCTTCTAAACAAGCCACATATTCTGTCATCATCTCATTCCTTGAAAACAATATCCTTTCAATATTTGGATGCCCACAAAAGCTCATTATTGATAATGCAGCTACTTTCAAATCCAAGAAAATGGTAGACTTTTGTAACAGATATCACATTACCCTTGGCCATTCCACTGCCTATTACCCTCAAGGTAATGGACTTGTAGAATCCTCAAACAAAATCCTTGTTAATATCATCAAGAAATTGTTAGAAGACAATAAGAAGACCTGGAACAAAAAGTTGGTTAATGCCTTATGGGCAGACAGACTAACTACAAAAAAGTCCATTGGTACATCTCCTTATCAACTAGTATATGGAATGGATGTTGTTTTTCCATCCTCTTTAGGAGTACTAGTGATGAAAATGATTCAAGAACTGAAGGTAGAATCAAATGATATCCAAAGGAGGATAAATCAAACAATACATTTGCAGCAAACTAGGGAAGAAGTCTATGTCAAATCCCAAGTAATCCAAGAAAAAATCAAAAAGATTTTTGACAAGAAAACCAAAGATGATGATTTTTAC
This sequence comes from Pinus tabuliformis, assembly GCA_031772625.1. NCBI lineage: Eukaryota > Viridiplantae > Streptophyta > Pinopsida > Pinales > Pinaceae > Pinus > Pinus tabuliformis. Next base: position 477,081,184 of record CM062815.1, read on the forward strand.
ATAGGTGAAAAAGTACTCAAATGGGATTCTGGAAGATAAGAAAAGGGTAAACATGGTAAATTTGATTTCCTATGGAAAGGCCCTTATATCATTTGTGGTTACAGAGGTAACAATGCATTTTTCTTAAGGTAGTTGGATGGAACAGATCTACCAGGTGGACCAGTCAATGGCAGTATGCTGAAGCATTACTTGTCCCTAGATTAACATTAGTTCATTTGTTTACTTTTCTCATTTTACATAACATTGCAATGTTTGGATCGGATTGGATGATTATCTTTTGAGGTTGAAGCCCGAAGAGAAGGCCCTAAGCTTTGAAAGGTGTACCATCATATGTATGAATAAAGCAGATCACAAAGAAGCAGTCACAAGGCAACCATAGTCAAAGATTCAAAGGCTAATGTTCTTAAAGTTCTTGAAATTTCACTAGGAAATTCCATCCCCTTGTGGAGCCACTGTTAGGGTCCTATAATAATACGATTCATAATTTTGAATTGGCTATGATTAGTCTTGTAATATTGTACATACTTTTGCTTTCTACAAAATATTTTCCCATATTAAAAATAGAAAAGGCAAAGAGGGTAAGTCCTAAAAGAAAAATCAAAGGACTAAAAGAAAAGGATCAAAAAGAAAATAAAATATGAACCCCACCAAAAAGAGATTAAAATAGATTCTGAAAGTGATGCAAATTCAAATGCAACTACTTTTTACTTTGCCTTGCAAAAATAATATTGTGTGCAACTTTTCAAAAATGCCACAATCCATGATGGTCAAATAATTTAATCTTGATTCATTCATGCTTTAAATTTCCTTTCACTCAAAAGTGGTGTGATATGCCACAAAACCGCCTCCCCGTGTAGGATGAAACTGCCCACTGTTCATACTTTAATCTCACGCCCAAATGTTAACCGTTGTTGGATAAAAGCCAAAAAGCCGCCCTTTTACCCTTTTCGTCGTTATTTCATTGCAAACAACCTCTGCAGACCAATTCTGAACCCCGAAGCTCTACTCAACCATTTTAACCTCACCTACAACTAGAAGATGCGGCAGGCTTCAAATTTCAAGCAGCACACAGGAAATTGAAGTCTCAGAAACCTTTGTTGCTACCACAGAACCCTCACTGCACATCAAAACTCTGTTTTTCCAGGTATTCTTGAAAAAAAAAGAACAACCTTATACTTAAGCTTTGCATAGTAATTATAAAGGGTTACTTAATTAAATTAATTAAATACCTTACAAAACTGAAGAAACCTATTGTGCATCTAAAGAAACCCTTTTCTCCATACTATATTCACCCTTCCCACTGTTCCAGAAGTCCTGAGCTTACTTCTTAAGCCAGATAAACAATAATTCAATAGAACAAACCAAATTATGGATTCCCAAAGCATTCTAAATGAGAAACCCCTGCAAACCCCTCACCTGGATGTTGACCACCTCCCATTGGCTGATAGAGATTTCCAAATTAAAGACACAGTTTCCCCTAGCCATCTATTGAAACTCCACTGCTGGAGTAAAGACAAATTCCTGAACCAAAATGATGACATTCATCTATGGGAATCCAATTTTCCCAAATACTTGTTCCCACAAGTATACCAGTTCCCTGAAATCATCCATCTATGCCAAAATTGTTATATCCCAAGCCAAAGAGCCATAGTCTCTCCTAACCAGCAAATTTTGTTTACAATCACTGCAGAGTCAATAAACCAAATGCTGCAGATCCAGCCAAACCCAAATGAAACCCCATTTTCCATTGAAAACCTACTTGAACTCTATTTGAAGCGGGGCCTTCCCAAGAGGACTCAAATATTTCAGACTGTCATCCTATAAGAGTCTCACATCCCTACAAATAGTCCCCCATACTCTGCTACCATTTTCTCTGAGAGGGCCAGACAAATTGTGACCATGCTCTCTTGTATTCTAGGATACGCCACATACGAGCATGTAGATGAGCCTATACTTGCTTTCCTCTCTATATTTTCCCAGGAAAGCCTCTAGCTGTAATTTTCAATTTTTCCCAGTTCCTGGCAGACAGAATCCATGATCAATTGATCAGATTGCCAAATGAAAGAGTATTCAAATACTCTTCTATATTGTTCCACATGTTCCTATATTTCCAGTCAGACAAGTTTCTAGTCAACATCCAAAAGCTGGACACTAAGGGCCGCCCCAGATCAATCATATTTTGGACACCCTTAATCCAAAAGTATTCAACTATTATCAGTTACAAAGAGTTCATTGATTCCTTTTTTCATCCAGTTGTAAAGATGCTAACAGTAACAATCAACCTAGAATCAGTGATGAGATAAAAAGAGTTTTGCAGTTGTCTAAGAGCAGTAGAATAAGAGATTGGTATCTATACCAAGACCACACTGAAATTAGAACATATGGATGCCAACTCACTCCCTATAAGCTGCCCAAATGTCTTCCCATGAGGATATTTGCATTGGAATATATCAGACAAATTATAAACTTAGATGATGTGAATTTCTTGTCAGCTAGGAAGAAAACATAGTTCAAGATAAAAAACCAGCTTGGTCCTTTTATCTGTAATAATAGGGAGGCTAGGGAAGAAGCAGAGAAGTGTTTACAGGAAATGAAGTTTAGTAGCAGTTTTAAATGGCAGTATGACGCTTTAGGAGTCATAAACAAACTAAGGCTCAAATTCAAATTGAGCCCTATTATGCATGAGTCTAGGGTAGACATTGAAAAATATGCCAACCAGTTAGAGTGGTTGGAAAATACCTTGATAGATATGGAGAAACTAATGGATACTAGTTCCATTCTACACACTCCAACCCTACAGGACAAAAGTACAAAAAGGACCAGGGAAGAAGGATCTTGCTCAAGCATAGATACAACACATGATAGATTTGAAATCATGTATAGGAAGAAGCCCAAGCTAAATCCTATCAATGTGCAAGAAGATCAAGCAGAGATAGTTGGGACAATTGAGACACTTTAAATCATTGATAGAGAAATAATGGTCAGAAAAAATACAACTCCATTAGTTTAAGACGAAACTCATCAACCTTCCACCTCTAATACTCAGAGCATTCAGAAACAGCTTAGCATTGAGGTCTCATCATGAAGCAAACCAGTGGATAAGGAAAATGACATAAAGGAGAAGTATAAAGAGATCAAATTAAGGAATGAGGCATTAAAAGCTGAAACATATGCCCAATATTTCAAACAGACTCCTAGCAATCAGAATAGGTTGATGTCATCTTTTGACATTAAAACTGGTAAAATGAAAATGACCTTTTGCAGCCTACAGTGCAGCAGCCTAAGTGATCAGCAGACTACAAGAAGATAGAATTTGAAGTTTTGGCCAGGGATATTCACCCTATTTATCAAATTGAATTTCATAAGAAGGAAGGAGAAATGATCTACTCAATGATGACCAACAAGGCCATGAGTGTTCAGAAACTTCAAAATTATCCAGACAACATCACAGCTCGGTTCAAGCTAGAGAAAGCATCCTCACAGGCAAAATATAACAGAATCAAGTCAATAGAAGACTTAATTATTAAGATTAGATATAATCCAAATGACATCAAGGCTGCAGAAAAGCTCATAAAGAAGAAAAATGAAGGCATTGCTACATTGAAGAAACAACTGAAGTTCCCTCCTTCTGAACATCCACAGACCAAGGAGATTCTAGAGAGCCAAAGACAGAAAGATGAAATGATGGACCTCATTCTCTAGATAAATGCTCAATTAAAAGAAATGGAGAATGAATTGGACAATTTAATACAGCTGAAACAAGCCAACATTGAGACAGCCACTGCCACTGCTATTCCTACAGTTACTAAAACATTGCCTTCAACTTTGCCAACTTCATTGGCCCCAACAACTCCACTAGCTACAACACTTCCAGCTGCAACAACAACTACTTTAGCAATAGGTTCAACAACAACAGCAGCTCATCCTAGTGATGAAGCAACTAAACTGGTCAAAGCCATGGAGGATATGTCCATCCAGACCACTGAAATAAATAGACTTAAGTAACAAATGAAAAGTCTAGACTCTAGAGGATGAGAAGAAATTGGCTCAAATTATTCATAAGAATGAAGTTTAGAAGACAAATAGGTTGAATGAAAATATTGTGAAGCTGGAAAAAGAATTAACACTGAAAGATCCACTAGCCCATGCAAAACAACTTTTATGGGCCATTATCATTGACTCAATCAATGATATTTGGCCATCTATACAGGTGATCTTTGAACAAAATGATTTAGTCAAAGAGGCTGGCGAAGCAATTCAAAGGGTTAAGGCTGAACTTGGAAATAAGCCAGAAGAAGCCTCTAGAATAATCCAGTTCCTTAACTCAAAGAATAAATATGAATTTCAGGAGCTTGGAATAGCTGACAGAACTGGCACTATACTAGATGTGAAGAAGGTAATCACCAAGACAAACCTGATGATGCAGCTTGAGGACAAATTCCAAACAATGGAGCTAGCTATAGGCGGGTTCATGGTCAAATTTGATGCTTTGAGGCAGAAAGGTATACCTAATTCACTGGCAATTAATGACAGGTTAATGCCACATGAAGACTATCACAAGAGAACCATAGAAGTGGCAAAGGAGCAAGCCAATAATTCCTCCATGAAAGGGATGCCTACAGGAAAGGTTCTTTACCAGACTTTTGAGAACCTCTTTTACCTCCAGCATGAGGTAAAACATATTTTTGTAAACAAACCCACCTTTGCAAAATATACAGAAGTTGATGAAGTCTATAGAAGAATGGTAAATATAAAATTACTAGATACAGAGACTTGGGAAAAGTTAAATGATTTACTGTAAAAATGCAAGGTAAATAGTGAATATAGAGCAGTGAAAGTAAAATAGCAGACCAGCTAAGTCAAAGAGTATCATATGAAAGAGTATGAGTCAAAAGGAAAAGTAAAAGAATAGCCAACGTAGAGCAACAACAAAGGAGAGAAAACAGCAAAAGATCAAAGCGTGAAACAATAAAATCAATAAAAGAAGGGACAACTAGCCTTTTAGTTTCCTAGGTATCTCTATCTTCTTGCATGAAAATATTTATTTTCCTTGAATAATTCCTAAAATAGTTTAGGATATTTTGTAACTATTTTTTGTATAAGTACTTCATAATTCGAAGTATAGAGTGTGGATTGCTGAAACATTTCTATAGTTACATTGATCTCAAAACTTGATGGTTTATTGTAAAAATTTTCAAGTCAACAGACTAGACTGAGTAATAAAGGCATTGCATTACAGGATTCATGTGTTGGGCCACTTCAATGAAGTATCTTTTCTTTGTTGAATTGCTACCTTCTTAAGTTTTTCACATACATACATGTTTTCAAATTTAAATGAAATAACTGGAATATTACTTTTTTAAGTACACTCTATCGTGAACAATTATTCATTTTTATGTTTTCTTCTAATATCTAGAGTAGGGAATTCTTCGTTTCTCACTAGTTTCGATTGATCTCTTTCATCTCACTCATTATCCGGTTTGATTAATCCTTGATTGCTCCTTGACCCTGATTGAAAAACCATCTCACCACCCAGCCTAAAGGATCTGAATTTACTCAGCTACCTTGCCCTGTGAACACTATCTTTAGAACTTGATTCAGTCTTGTTTTCTGACATTTGGACTCCATGGCCCAATGGTAAAAGGACATTTATCTATCCATCTGAATCATTGATTCCACCACCAAATCAAAACCCAACCAAGCTTACATAACTAGCATAAAATCAATTAACTCAACAAAGTTAGATCATTAAGAGAGAGCCCTCTCTAAGCATTAGGAAGGCTAGATCGTGATCTCAAAAGTAGGTTTGTGGTTACCTCTATCATTTATTTCATGACAACCCTAGGGAAATTTTAGAGTGATAACATTCTAGGCTGGGAAAACCAGAATAGGTGCGGTTGCCATCTTCTCTTTTATTACATCCAAAAAATTTTGACACTCTTACGTCCATTGAAAAGTCACATCTTTCTTCCGAAATTTCTAAGTTAGGGCAGTTATCTACGCATACCCCTTTATAACAAAAAATTAATAACTAGTGTGTCCTAGTGTTGTGCGCAATTGTCTTAATTTTTTCGGTGTTCTCAAGTTCACAATAACTACGATCTTCGCGGGATCCACCGTTAATCCCTGTTTACAAACTACGTGTCCCAACAATATACCAAATGGTGCACAGAAGATAGAAATTTTCAAGTTCGATGATATTTGGTATTCTCTACATGTATCTAGCATCAACCTCAAGCTCGCCACATGCTTCTTCAACATCCCAAATATTGTCCAATCATCGAAGTAAACTTCCAAAACTTTATGTTTGTATTCTTTGAAGGTTGCAACAACAACTATGGAAAATATGGTAGGAGGATTATTCAAACCAAAAGGCATCACTGTGTACTAGTAAGAACTCCATTCTATAGCAAAGGTTGTTGTCTACCCTCTAATGCAATTCTAATCTAATGGTACCCCGAAAATCCATCTGTGAAAGAATAGACCTCCTGTCCTCTTACAATGTCCAATATTTTGTCTGTAAATGGTGTAGGGAAGGGGTCATGCAGACATGCATCATTAAATTTTCTCAATTCCACACAAATTATGATTTCCCCTTTTTGCTTCTTTTATTGAACGACCATGGGACTTACCCATTTATACTCTTTGACAAGTTCGATGATGCCAACTACTAACATCTTGTCTAATTATTCTTTCACCTTTTCCTTATACTTTGGATTCAATCTATAAGGTCTCTTATTGATAGGCTTCACATTAGGCTTCAGGGGAATCTTAATAACTCCCAAGTCTCCTACGATGCCCTTCATATCTAAGAACTTAGTGGGAAACAACTTTAGTACTCATGTAAAAGATCTGTTATCTTGTTGACTGTGTCTTCATCCCAGTAATCTCCTATCGTTACAAACTTCAGTTCATCCTCTGATCCTATATTCACCCTCTTCATCTTTAGTGGCTTTGTTATATCAAACATCTCTATTTCAGGTCCATTCACTTCGCGTTGACCTTCACATTTTGTGATGTCAATATTGCAAGGATATTCATCCTCTTCTATAGCGATATTTTAGAATTCCATTACATTCTATAACTGCACAACCCAATCAGGTTTCCGTGTACATGAAAATTCATTTACAAAATCTTCTTCTTAACTGTCTGAAGGGCTGCATCTATATGTGGACAATCATCTTCAAAACTAAATGTCATTATAAATCCATCAACCATCTCTTCCCAGCTTGCAGTAGCATGTCACAATTTTGTTTCCAAATACCAATTCTAAAGAACTGTCTCCAAGGTATGGATGAAACCATGCACCCATTCTTCTCACAAAATTTATTTCCATGATGTCATGTAAAGCTTTATGTTTTCTCTAGGATCAGTTTGAACATCGTACTTATCTTCTAGTTTTGTTTCTACTTGACCAAACCTTACCCACATCAATCTTCGACATTGTTTCCAATTTCCTATGTTCTTCATATGTGTACCGCACCATCTAGTAGGAGTAGTGCTTAGGGCTAGATCCAAAGCTAACACCCTTTGACATTCATGCACCTGTCTTTCATAATCTCTAAAGAAATTATTGACATTACCCAATCCATCATAGAAAGGTAAATCACATACCTTTGTTGTCATAAAACCATCTTCTCTAGTGATCCTTGAACATTGCCTTGTACACACTTCATGTAACCTATTTTTGCAGTTTTTTAATTCCTCTTCTAAATTTGAACTAAAAGAACTGTCTTGCTCCCAACCCAATTTTCCATCTGCAGTAGGGTTGATCCATTCTTATCCTTTTACTGTTATCTGGTAAATGTTGTCAATGTCATCTACGATGTACTCCTCTTTAATAGGTTCAATATACCTCACCCCCTCTGATGGATCTAATGGAACAATGACTCTCACATTTTTTCTTTCAAATATCATTTTCCTTTCTTTCAAGTTAATTATAGCCATGTTAGCGAATGCCAAATCCAATCCAAGCAACAAAGTATAGGGATTACTATCATCCACAATTTTGATCACTTCAAATTTACTGGTAGTGCACACTCCTTCAATGTTTGCCATGATACCTGACAACCTTCCTGGACTAACAATCTTCTGTTGGTTCGCCATCTTTAGCTAGATCATTGATGATTACAACTTCAATTTACGCATCAATTCCTAAGTTTTCTTCAACAATACGCTGGCATCAGATCCTAGACCAAGGATAACCTGATCCATGTCATATTCTCCAATATGTGTAGTAAGCCTCATTTATTTCCTAGTCCTCTACTTGTGTCAATGTAGGTTGTTTACTGTGCATGTCTCACTTTATGGCACTTCCTTAGAAGCACAAGAGTCTATCAATTCCTGCAATCCCTCCACAACTTTTTGTGTTCTTAACAACTTCTTGAAAGTTTGTGGAAAATACTTCAAAATATATGGATCCACATCTTGCGTCGCAACAAGTACTATCTCGCAGTTATTCTTTTGATTTGACTACATAGTAGAGGTAGAAGCCCCACCATCCATAAATACTTGCTTTTCCTTCAAAATATCAAATGCATGATTTTTTTCAGTATTTTTTCTTACCCATGTAGCTTCAACTTCCTTTTTCCCATTGGCTTTATCATTTCTAGTCACATCTCTGCTTCTTATTACAATGTTGATGCACAGTTGATCATCCCTTGGATCAACGATCATCATTTGAAGATTTGTTATGGGTTGTTCGTTTGTTTTTCTCTTGTATCTTCATGATAAGGATGAGACATTATTATATTACGTGATCAAAATACTTACAGTAGCTGCAGGTTATCACAGGGTTCTGACAATCCCTTGAAAAGTGTCTTGCCTTTCCATACTTATAACAGATAATCTGGCCGAATCCTTGACCAACTCCTCCTCCTGGTCCTCGTCCTCATCCTTAGAAACCTCCTTCACCATCATGTTGGCCTAGCTCTTCATTTGTATGTCCTTCAGCTTGCAGTCTATAAGCATCGACAGTGCACTCCATCATCAAGTCATAACTTCGACAATTTCTTTCATCATGGCCTATTTATTTACAAAGTTACAAAACAGCTACTTTGGAGTCTGTATTTCCTTTTGTAATAAATAGAAATCTTCAGAGCGATGTTTGCCTCTCATTATGAAAATCTCGCACCACAAACTTGATCTTGGGTTCAATGGATTCAGTGCTCCACTTGCCAACTAATCTTTGAACATAGGGCATTAATCCTTATAATGGCCCTCTGCTTTGCATTTTGTGCACATACTTATGATCTGGTCTCTTTACCTTTCTTGAGATCTTGCAATTTCAGGGTCAAATTTTGTATATGGCTCTAAATCCATTGTACTCCTGCATGAGTATCTTCGATCATTGAAGCTTCTAACTTCATCGCAATCTCCATTGCTTCAGCTTCAATCGTGATTTTTTGTTGTGTCAAGGGTAACATGATGTGTGGTAGTAACGTGGCTATAAACCACTCTTTATATGTTTTTGGAGGTATGTTAAAGCTTACTTGTCCCATTAATACCTTGATTCATTGATCCAACTCCCACAAAGACTCAGTAGCTGATTGTTTGATTTCCTTCAGCTCCATAATGTACTATGATTCTAACATGAGCTTCTTGAATTCTGATACCAACGCCTTCTTTATATCATCCAACGAAGCAGCCGAATTAGTCATAAAGTATTTAATGTACCATGCTAGTGCCCTTTCTCGTAGCGTCATGACGAGTTGTTCCTTATTTAAATCTTCGTTAGTGATCTATCTCGCTTTCCATACTACATCGACTACAAACCAGAACTATTCAAGATCCTCTAGTCGAAGTCCTTTAAAGATAGGTAGCTTAATGTCATTGGCCATTTTTCCTCTTGGTGGGTTAGGAGGAGGGCAAGGTGGTTTAGGGGAATTATGGGGAGGGGGATGGGTGATGAGCGCCAGTATTGCAGCAATAATGCTGCAACTCCTAGACTACCATCTTTACTTTATCAACTCGAGGTTCGTACAAACTTGGAGGTGACAATGCTATATACACAAGTAAAAGTGATGGTTCTACCTATTGTCACTATTCAACTGGTTAGAGACCACTGGGATTTTCAAGCCAGACTTCTATGGAGTCAGAAGAATCTTGGTTTCTTGATGGAATAAAGGGAAATCTACTCTAAGAGAGAGCTACTCTACTGCAATAATGGAGAAGACCGAAATTCAATGCTAAATCACACCATTTCCTTATTAATTGCAAAGAAACTATGCTTTGAAAAATGATAAATTAACATGAACCAAATTCCACTATCTAAACATGGAAGTAAAAAGCATAAAAACATCACTAATGTGCAAGTAAAGGGACTGAAATAAATCTGTTTTTGTCTTCTCATGAAAATTCAAGTATAAAAACTAATGGCTTTTGGTGATGTGGCAGGTGATTTAAGGATGTTGGAGGATGGATGGAAAGGTTATGAGATGGTTGGATGGTGTGGGAGACCCTTGGGTGACCTTTGGTGGCTTCCTAGAGGTTTTCCATCAATTCAGCCTCAAAACATGCCACTACAAGAAAACATACAGGATGTACTAAAAACCTATAGGATTCCCTGTAAACCTACAGGATATATCCGAGAGAAAAATGTAAGGTATTGGAGGTGATGGAAGGCTTAGGAAAGGTGGTTTATGGGTGGAATTGAGTGGGAGAAGGTCTAGGATCACTCAGAAGTCAACAACAAATATAGGAGATGGTTGGATTTGCTGAATGTGCTTGGAAGAATTTCTATGTAAAATGATGAAAACTAGTGAAGGAAATGGTGAAACAAGGAATGGTTGTGGTGGATGAAGTGGAAGGTGGTGGCTGGCTATGAAGTATTTGTCTACTCCTGGAGTACCTGCTCTGCACAAAACATGTATATTTTCCAAAAATCTATGTAAACAAGAAACATTCTCATAAACTAGAAAAGAAAAATTAATGAACTAACTTCCTACATTATGCATGAGGAAAGTTGTTGAAAAGAATGAAAGCATGGATAAGATCTACTACAAAAATGAAGATGAAAAAGATGATAATGAAGTCCTACTTTGCAAAACTGATCAAATGCTAATTTAAAGACAACAAACTCCAAAGCTTATAAAAGAAATAGAAATTTGTGTCTTTGGGGCTACATAAGGGTCCCTTCCTCAAGTCATGATCCCAGAGGGAGGAACTGAGACCAAGAAACCTGCTGACCACCTTGTGGTGCTCCTTTTATCCTTGCTAACCTACTACTGAAGTAAGGCACAAATGGAAGCAAACTAATAAACAACCAATCCAATCTACACTACTTGCAACGAAAATGCATCTAAAAACAAATTAACAGTGAAGCTATGAAACTAAACGAAACATACATATACAAGAAAGAGGAGCCTTGGCTACTAGGGTTGGGCCCTAACCCAAGAGCTTCAACCCTCTAAGTTAACTCAGTGCTGGATAAAAACAAAACTCATTCTTATTACCAAAACATAAAATTACATCAAGAACACTTCCACCAGTTTGGAGCTAGAAAATAGCTTAGAGTTTTACAACAAAAAATTGAATCCTAATGAGGCTATAGGCCTATCTACTTATACAACTAAATACCCCAGTGAATTCCTTAAAATTAGGGAGGCTCGGCTCCCAAACTTGACATAAACTAGTGCTTTGTCTCTCACTTGCTCGGCTGCCTTCTAATCCTCATGATTTGGTTGTTTGCACTCCGAGATGATGTGGTGAATGGAGGAATATTTGAATGGAGGAGTAGTAAATGAGGAGGATTTACCTCCTACAATCCCTCTCCCTTGTCCCATTCAATTTTTGACCTTAGTCTTTGACAAAATTCCTTGATTTTCTCCTTCAATCCTGCATTCAATGCATATTAGCCCACTAGGCATAATATCCAACTCTAACTCACCTCATAAACACAATATAATAAAAAACACGTAATAAGTTATTGGAAAAATTTGGTTTGACTAAGCTAGGAGGTGAATTAAGGCCCATATAATTACCCAATGATGAGGCTCATCAATGGGGGGTAAGGGGAGTAGATGGATGAGGAATCCCAAAGGTGCCTTGATTTTTCTCAACTCCAACTTCGACGCGCATTCAGGATGGGAGGGGGAATACCACAAGTTTGCGGGGTTACCTCCTTCTTCTTCACTTTCAGAACCACCTAACAAGGCACTATCGTCAGTCTCAATAAAGTTCTTTGGTTTGTGCTCTACTCTATATTGCTTTCCATTTTGCATAGATCCTAGTTTAGACTTATTCCCTCTTCACCCAAACATTAATCTAACTACATTCGTAGTATTCCCTTTCCACATAAAAGAATTTTAGTCCACAACTTCAAAGAGTTCAGGTACTTACCTTGCGAACCCTTGAAAAATCTTCGCTCAGCTTCATTGTAAGATATAGTTATGTTTATTTCTAATTCAATGATAAATCCTCCCAAAATTCTGTCGATCCATAAATCAATAGCTCTTGAGATATTGTTATTGACGTACTTGATTCATTGTATCAATACAAGATTCCACTCCTTAGGTTCACCTCCTTTAAAATAAGTCTTATTCTCAGTCAAATTTGATACCCTCTCGTACAGTTCTATGTGCAACAAACCAAAGAAGATTTTGTACTGCTCTTTGAAGATATACTTCTACAACCAACTTTCAGTCGAGAATCACAAATTTCTATTTTCCTGAACTGTAAATTCTCACTCTTTTTGTTCAACCCACTCCTAGATTTCCTTCTTCGACGGACGCTAAAACATATCCCTCAAACTGATCCCCGTCCTGGCAACAGAACCATTTGTTGGCTTAATGGGATTGGACCCAGGTTCAAAGTGTACTGCGCACCAACAAAACCCTCAACCACTGGCCCTTTTCGCAACGACCTATAAGCAGATTGTCATCTCACCTGAAGCGGTTATGGGAGGTTGTAGAAGTAGGTTTTTATAGCCAGAGGGATATGCACGATGTGGTTCCCATGTGTTTATTGATATCTTAGACCTATCTATAACTTCGCATGCATAGATAACTTCGCACTAATGATTTACTTCACATATTTTCACTTGTCACATAAACATATCATAAAATAGTATAACATATATTTTTCACATAATTTAGTAAAAAGCATGCATAGCAATATGTATAAACATAGATAATACACAGATAAATAAAATTTTGTCGAAACTTCTTCTTATTTTATTAAGATAGATGGTCAATACATACAACTTCTTTGAATTGTGCACCTAGCTGTAGGTGGTCTACTCACTCAGCTGTGGAGCCTTCTCCTAAAGCCTGAAATACAGACTAAATATGGAAGATATCAATGATTCATCTATGACTTTTCTCCTATATTACTCGACAAAGTATTACATCTCCTTATATATATTTCACTACTAAAAGACCATGGTCCACATACCATGGATCTGAAAAAATAATGAACTAACACCCAATACCCGTTACAAAATGAGGGGCTTTGACCTGCCCCAAATCCCCTAAACATCATGCGATAAATATAACTTTACATACACTACATGCTTTGCCCCACAAAATGCAGGGCTTTTGACCAAAACTGGACCAAGTTGGGCTGCACCCAGCAAAGGGAATCCAGAGGCTCACACCTCCACCCTCAAAGTAATACTAGGATTCACCTCCTTCCCAGGAAGTCGAGAATCCACTGTTAAAGTCAAAGTTGCATCCAATGTCCAATGCTACCATCCTGTGCCACTTGTCCTCTTAGTGAACATTTACCAACTCATTGTTCCAGGGTGCACTCCCAATGTGCATCTGATTCCATCTTGGATTTTCTAATGACCAAAACATATCCATCCCTGACCTTCGCTTCTCTACTACACAATCCCTTGCGAAATTCTGCTACCCCTTTCCATGGAGTCACACACCTTCCAAGTTCCACTGACACCCCCATTCTGGGCATCCATCCCTTGTCAAGCCTTCCTTGCATAAGAAGATAGAAAATCCAAGGCATATCCCTACGTTAAAACCATGATATCGGTCATAGCATGCTCATGGAAATCATTGGACACTATTGGGTATCAGTGTCCCATAATGGATTTGCTCCTGGATAGTTTACCAACATGCTACTGCATTTTCCAATTCCTTTCATTGTTGCAAATTTTTGTAGTTGATTTCAACCACCCAACCTAACATGTTCATGCATTCTTGTACCAAGCACATAAATTCCATTAGATTTAAAATAAATTGAAATAACTTCAAGTCATACCTCATTGGTAGCTCATCAATACGGTACACTTGCAATTATGTTTACTTCCTATTACAACAAGTCAAACTAACATCTTTGACCAAATAATCATGTATAAACATATCATGTCAGGTTACCTCAAAACACAACCATCATAGATCAAAATCATAAATTACATGCAATCATCATAACCCAAAATCATAGATCACATTCATAATAAAAATAAAATAAAATGTTGATACTTATCCTTTAAGCAATCCTTAGCTTCTACCTTTGTCCTTATTCTGTATGCACACCAAATCAATTGCCACACCTCACAATCACCTAGTTCCTTCTCCTCAACCATGTGCACATACATATAGTGTACATCACACACATACAACTACACATGACATACAAAACCATGCAATACATTTGACACACAACACATACACCTACATAGAGTGTACAACACAACACATATGTACACTTACACCAGATGTACAACACAACACATACATACACCTACACCCAACATACAACACAATACATCCATCTATATCTGATGTACAACACCACACAATACATGTACCTACACCTGGTGTACAACACAACACAATACATATACGTACACATAGTACAACATAACAAATACACATGTCATGATACCATAACTACACAATACACATACATAGTACAACATGCCCGCAACATAACATGTATGACACACACACAATACCACGTATACACTAGTACCATATGTACAACACGTACATAGTATCATCTGTACAAAGCACCACCTGCACAAAGTGTGCACACCATCACATGTACATGGCACCACCGGCACAACATGTACACAACTCCACATGTACATTGTACCATCTGTACAACATGTACACAATATCACATGTACACAGTACCACATGCATGGCATATACACCACACCACATGTACATAGCATCACATGCATGACATGCACACAACACCACATGCACACAACACCACATGTACAACATGTACACAACACCACATGCTCACAACACCAATTGTACAATCATGCACAAAACACTGCATATCCATCATGTGCACAACACAATATATGCACAACGGTGCATATCTAACATGTACATAGTACCATCTATTCCCTGCAATGCATATGTAACATTCACACAACACTTTCTGTACCACCCTCTACATAATATTCCATACACAACATGTACACACGCTATATATACACCACACCGCATGCACCCAACGTCACAGATACAACATATACAACATATGCACCATAGTAGTACGACACATATAAAACCACACTGTCTCTAACAAACAACCTTGCCTCTAGTGTCTCTCTGCCATCCATGCTTATTATTGGGTCTCCAAAATGTCATCCTCTTTCACCCTCATTCTATCATTTTACCATATTCTATAGCTCTTTACCATATTCTACGGCTCCATAACCCTACATTAATACCATTTGCATGATCATATGGGTTTATCATTATTATTTTCCAAGTCATTTATTTTAAGTATTTTAAGAGAATTTATGATTAAATATTAGGAAATTAGCATGTTTTCATATATATCTAAAAGTGGGATGAGTTTTATGATGTTGTAGGCCTATTTGAAGATTCTAGAAGAGTCTTATTTGACCACTCAACCACAAATTCGAATTTCAATTTCAACTCATGAAGATTTGTGGAATATTTGTAGAAGATTTGGATCATTGACTAAGAAAATTCAAAGGAGAAGAATCATGGATGATTCGATATTTGTCTCCTAAAGATGTGTGAGAGGATTTGTATCTCATATTTTTAGGTAATTGGTTGTAACCACAAGAGATAATTGTGGATCTAGGAGAGATTTCTGGATCTACATTTATTGATTAGTTATCTTAAGTTTTTGTATAAATAGGAGTGCATCCTTCATTCAAAGGTATTCCATCCAAGATATGAGATATTTTAGAATAGAGAATAATGGAGAAAAAATGATTAATGTAATTTGTAAAGTGAGGATAGAGAGGAAGAGAGTTTAATTATTGTAATATCTTTGGAACTTAATAGCTGAGGAGTGGAGGCCCCCCATCAACCGCAACTTGTGCACCTGTTTCCTTTGTTGTAAATATTTATGTTATTTCATTTATGCAAGTTTAGTTTAGTTCATTTTATATTATTTCCATTATATGTTTTTATGTTTATTTCATTAATAATGTTTTGTTATGATTGATTTAATTTCCTTATGTTTGGATTGTTTTGGCACACTAGTAATCTCATAGACTACTAGATTAAATTACTTTTTAATTTCATAGCTTAAATTAGAACTGTTGGTTTTCATGGAGCTAATATTTGAGAGAGAAAGTGATTGAGAGAGAACAAGCTTAAGAGAGAACGTGTGCACTTGCTTTTCATTTGTTTTCATTATTTTCTTTGTAATTAGTTTCAAGTTTCTTACATTAAATTAATCTATTCCAAGAAATAATCACCTAGTACATATAGTACATATATACATCATTAGATCACGAACCCCGGGTTGACAATTTAATGACAGGGATTTAACTCACAATTAAACCACCCAACATTTTGGCGCCATAGGTGGGGAGGTATACATAGGTGCTTTTTTTTTAAAGTTTAGACAAACTCATGATAGTTTCATTATATTATATACACAGTTAAAAATATATTAAAATCATATAGGATGCATGAATCTCAATTCTTTTATGATAATGTAGGAGTCTCAATACTAATCCATTTGTGAATCAAGAGCTCTAGACCAGCAAATGAACTAAAATGATGCTCAAGAATTTGTTGGGAAGAAAAGGATATGCCCCTATAAGAGTCTTCTCAATCTGTTGTCCTAGTTCCAGAATATCCACAAGGATAGAGTTGCATCCCAAGAAGCAGTAAAGGAACAAGAGATCCAATGGACTACAACTGATGAGAAGTACCCATTTGAGTCAAAAATTGAAGAATTTTTAGCATGTTTATCTCCAGATCCTTCGTACCATTTAGAGAATGAAGGTCAGCTTCCAGAAGAAATTCAAGGCATGATAACTAATGAAGAGAACCAAGAAAGAAAGGACTACATTGAGACTGGTTCGAAGCAGTTACTAGGCCACAACATTCCTTCATTCTTCAACAAATCTCGTCACCAAAAGTACAGCTGGTCTCTCATATCCTAGAGGGCATAGAGATATATTTTTCAAAATTCGATATGAGCATATTAGAGATCTTGATTTGTAGATGGTTACATTGGAAATATGCATATACTTGAAGAAAAAAATTCATTTCTTTTTAGGTAGAGTAGGGTAGAATAAAGGAATAATACCATGATTTTGTTTTTGATTTTGATTTCATTGTGGTGCAATAAGGGCCACTTCATTCACTAACCATTGGTAGGAATATTTATAAGGAAAATGATCATTCATGAAAGAGGAAGAGCTAAAATTTTGAGGTCTGATATTTTTTCTATGATTTCTAAGTTTGAGATTTTAAAATGCAAAAAAAATTGATAAATTTCAAAGTATGCTCTCTTCGTGCGCCTTGTTGTGACCTAGAATATCAGAAAGTAGGAATCAAATAAATGGATTGGAAAAGTTTCAGGAATGGTTTAAGCTATTGATGGTGTCAAAAATGCCTAAATTATTTTCATGTTCAATATTCAATTTGATTTGTGTCCATTTGCTAATGAAAATTTCATTCAATTCGATTTGTATCACTTAAATAAAAATCTGTAGTTTTATTTTAAAAAATAATTTAAAAATAAAAATAAAAAAACAAAATACGAATTGAAAAAATAAAATTGAAGATATCTCACAAACTAGGAACTAGGTTCTTGTAATTTTTGTACAGAAAGTGCATAATATTCTAATGAACAATCCCTATAAATTTCAGCCCAATCCGCTTCACTGTTTTCGAGAAAATGAGTATAATCACCTTCAGCCATTCAACTTATATATTGATATCTGTGCACATGACAGATCTGATTTTTATTGTGCAGAAGCATTGGGACCATAGAAACATTCCTACAAAATTTTAGTTCAATATTATCTGTAGTATGTGATAAAATTGTTTCTAAAGTTTGAAAAAAATGTTGAAACACATCATTACCTACAGCCATTTCAATTATATCTTGAGATATGTCCATTAGATGGTGTTGATTTTTGGTATGCATAAAGATAAGAATAGTAAGAGCCTTTCTAAAAATTTTGATAAAAATCCAATGGATAGTTTGTGAAAAACGAGTCCACAAAGTTTGTTGTAAAACGCCTGTAGCAGCCTGCAACAAAAACAATAATAAAAACATTTCGAATGTTATTCATATCACAATAATGAGTTGTGGCACAATGGTTAAGATCTTTTCTTTTTGAAAGGTTGTGGGGTCAAACCCCATCCACTCCACTCTTTGAGCCACCTTTTACTCACATAATCTGCCAAAATACACTTTAAAGAGATATTTCCACTATAATTCACAATAAACTTGGGCGGTTTAATGGTAAGTCCTTTGATTTGTTTGGATGCGGTCTCATGTTCAAATCTTGCCCACATATAATTTTAAATTTAACTATATTTTGGTCGAATTCAGGCTGCCACATTGTAGCGCATGACTCGTTCACATGGCAGCCTATGATTTTTCCACAAAATGCCTAGTCACCATCCATTCAACCTGTCACATCATTATTGATTGCCATGTCACCATTCACTACCATGTCATCATTTATGTCAGCGTCTAAATAGTCCACATGGAATATTTTTATACTACCACATCACATCTTCATATGATGCCACGTGGCACCCTATGGTGCTACCATGTGGCACCCTCACTGCATTTTTACCAAAACTTCAAACAACCACAAATTTCTCATACGGTGTCCAATTTTGATGGTTCAAGTGTTTTTGGAAAGGTATTGTTGATATCTATGCCATGGAATAATTTTTATCTTCATTTGAGACAATGAAACAATGGTCATTTGTTTTTGGATTTTGTAGCAAATGGACCTTGAAACTTCTTGAAAATAGAAATAAAATTATCAGATCATGTTTTTCACGCATTTACTCTAATATATTTTTTTAAAGCACTCAAATAGGCATCTAGAAATCAATATAGTCTAAAATGCACCACTATCGAATGGTAAAAATGCATTTCATTTTTCCTTGAATTTATTTCATCAAGCACTATTTCTGAATTTTTTATACATTTCATTTTTCCTTGAATTTATTTCATTAAGCACTATTTGTGAATTTTTGCAGATCTTACATTTTATTTTAGATTAGTCTTAAGTTGTTTTCGGGATCAAGGACAATAACAAGACCACTTAATGCATGGGTTATTTTCAAATACCACATTTTTCAAAGAAAAGCATGTTCCAAAAGAAATATTGAAGGCGATAACTTGATCACATCCACCATGTCAATTGCTGCCAAAGAAACCTTTCAAAATGCCACTAATGTCATTATGAACTTATTCATTTTCCTCTTTCTAAGCTTACAGTCCATCCATGAATTTCCATCTCCCTACTGCTAAATTTCAAAACTCATTTTCCCTTTACAATCTTCATACTTTCCTGCCTCATTTTCACTCACCCTTAACCCAAAAATAAATTCATTCAACTCCCTTACAATGCTGAGTCACCCCATTTTCCTCTTCCTTTTTTTCAAATAAACCTTGCTTCATAATGAAAATCTTTCATCTATGGTCCTTCAAATTATTATTTTATACTCGCATTGGATGATGGAGGATTCATTAAAGCCTCCATTCTAACATGTCTTAACCCATCGATCCCGACACATCATCTGGGATCAAGACTAGTGATCTTTCTAGTACCTTGAGGCTTGCATGCCTTAAAGGCAATTTCTCTCACCAATAAACAATGAGAATGAAACATTATCCCTTGTTTGTTGGATCTTGTCCCTTGTTTGTCAGATCTTCTAGGTGACTTGACTATGACACATATATTCGTACATAGTAAGATGTACTTAGGCATCTTGAATCTCATTGACATCAATGGTGAGTAGTCTCGTGTTGGTTAATGGAATTCATTAATGGTTGGTAATCCAACAATTTCTTTCTATGTTCGACATCAACACATCTATTCACATAGATAAGAATTATGCCATTGACTGGGAATGAATGAAGACTATATGATTTCAGCGTCTTGTAGAAGTGTTCTAATAAATCAGCAGTCAACTCCAAAGTTCAAAAGGATTAGCATTTTCCTAGAATTAAAGAATCCAATTTAAGATCAGATTCATCCTCTATTCATTCCTCATACTTTGTTGACCAACATATCTTTCCCAACCAACTATTATTGCATTTTGATTCCAAAAGTTTATATTTTTTTCAATGATTAATTAATAATAACATTAATGGATGGCAACCACTATGGGGCATTAAAAAGGAATTCTAAATGTGTTCGAGTATTTTGATGCAAAAAAAAAAATTACACAAGAACCATTACTCATAAATTTATGGTTGTCACATAAGAACCAACCAGAAAAAATATGTTGCAATCAAATGTCTTTCAAAGTACAGTTTGGAAAGAGAATAAAGTTATCAAACAATCTGATTATGCAAAGTTAAATGAAAAGAAATACAAAGCCAAAGTTCACATAGGAGAAAAAAATTTCAAGAAGATCACGTTATGATTAAAGGAATCAATGCAAAGTTGCATGAGGACACACAACATCTTCAATTGGAGGAAAATGTTTCGCCTCCAAAATGTCATCCTCTTTCACCCTCATTTCTATCATTTTACCATATTTCATAGCTCTTTACCATATTTTTCAGCTCCATAACCCTGCATTAATACCATTTGCATTATCATATGGGTTTATCATTATTATTTTCCAACTCATTTATTTTAAGTATTTTAAGAGAATTTATGATTAAATATTATGAAATTATCATGTTTTCGTATATATCTAAAAGTGGGATGAGTTTTTTGATGTTGTAGGCCTATTTGAAGATTCTAGAAGAGTCTTATTTGGTCACTCAGCCACAAATTCGAATTTCAATTTCAACTCATGAAGATTTGTGAAATATTTGTAGAAGATTTCGATGATTGACTAAGAACATTCAAAGGAGAAGAATCATGGGTATTTTGATATGTGTCTCCTAAAGATGTATGAGAGGATTTGTATCTCATATTTTTAGGTAATTGGTTGTCACCACAAGATATAATTGTGGATCTAGGAGAGATTTATGGATCTACATTTATTGATTAGTTATCTTAATTTTTTGTACAAATAGGAGTGCATCCTTCATTCAAAGGTGTTCCATCCAAGATAGGAGATATCATAGAATATAGAATAATGGACAAGAAATGATTAATGTAATTTTTAAAGTGAGGATAGAGAGAAAGAGAGTTTAATTATTGTAATATCTTTGGAACTTTCGCCAACTTCATTTTATGGAATCCATGTTGCTGCTTTGATCTCCAAGCTTTGATAATCGTTCGGTGTGCTTGTTGAGGAGTGGAGGGACCCCATCAACCGTAGCTTATGCACCTCTTTCCTTTGTTGTAAATATTTATGTTATTTCATTTATGCAAGTTTAGTTTAGTTTCTTTTATGTTATTTTGATTATGTGTTTTTATCTTTATTTCATTAATGTTGTTTTGTTAAGATTAATTTAATTTCCTTATGTTTGGATTGGATTTGCACACTAGTAATCTCACACTAGTAATCTCACATTATTAATCTCATAGACTACTAGATTAGATTAATTTTTCATTTCATAGCTTAGATTAGAATTGTCAGCTTTCATAGAGCTAGCCTTTGAGAGATAAAGTGATTGAGAGAGAACATTTTTGAGAGAGAACCTGTGCACTTTCTTTTCATTTTCTTTCATTATTTTGTTTGTAATTATTTTCAAGTTTCTTTCATTAGATTAATCTATTCTGATAAATAATCACCTAGTACATATAGTACATGTATACCTCATCAGTTCACAAACCCATGGTTGAGAATTTAATGACAGGGATTTAACTCACAATTAAATCACCCAACACTTATCCTAGCATGTCGCACAGCACATTGTTTTCATTCCACTGATATGTCCTTTAGCTTTACCTGCCATAACATAAACATAGGCATACTACAATTATACAATATCAATTCATATCCACGTGATACTGACCTCATATATTCTTCATGACTACTCTTCCCACTTGATTCCCATAAGACCATGAACGTCGTCACGTCATTCACCTGCATAAGCAATCATTCCTCCACAAGAATGATCCTTTACAACCGTGTCGGATAGTGACATAGATACATAGATACAAAGACACATATACATAAACATTAGCATAAAAGAATCATGATCTTGTCAGATAAAAATATGCATACATACACATATATACATATAAACATCATCATAAAATGATAATGATCTAGTCAGACAATGACATACATACATACATATGAACATATAAATAATAAACATTATCATAAAACAATCATGATCCATGATGACCCTATAAGACATGACATACATACATACATGTATACACATATAGACATTAGAATAATCATGGTCACAACGTAATTACTAGATATCATAAAGTTAAGGTTAAGATAACTCCCTTTATCTGTGCACACCATGCACAATATTAAGAACAATCATTCCCAACATAGCCAAGGCATATGACACATCAAATCCATTTACTTCACCTTTTCTGTTACCTTTTTCATGATTATACATCTATTGTCCATTTACACCAATCGACCGAACCAATCCAACCGATTGTCATATTTTACCTTCAACTTCCCTTACTCATGCACCGAGATTCATTCAAGTCTTACATTACCTGCTAGGTTTCATTCAGCTCTCCCTGAGCTCCATTAACTTTCCTCCTTTCCAAGAAATTCCAAAGAATCAAAACATAAAATTCAAGAACAAGAAGCAAACAAGAGAAAACCATGAAAACCAATATCAATACGACATCACAAACAAAGTGGTATGGCCATACACTAAACATAAACAAAGTTGAAAATCAAGCAGAACCAAATCACAAAACATTGAAAGCACAAGACTAGAAACAAACACCATGACTCAATCCCCATGGTTTCCAGTGCTTCCAAAGGAAATCTCAACCTGAGCCTTCTTCAAGATTTCATGGCAGTCTCTTTTCCATGCAATCCTCATAATCATATTTCCATAAACACATAACTGTCATTGTATAAACAAACATAATAATACACTAGTTACCTTAACTTGTTGTGCAAAGAACATTGCTTGCAATTGAACACATCCACACCATCTCTCAAGGGACTCCAGTCCTTTTAATAATCTAGCCATAATTAGAACCGATTGTTATACTTGTCAAATGCATATTTATGAATATAACACATATCCTCATAATGTCACACAAATTCAAGGTTAAGAAGACTTCATGTATGTAAAGCACTTATTCGTTTCGAATTAGGGTTTCCAAACATAACCAAAATAAT
Source organism: Pinus tabuliformis (assembly GCA_031772625.1). NCBI lineage: Eukaryota > Viridiplantae > Streptophyta > Pinopsida > Pinales > Pinaceae > Pinus > Pinus tabuliformis. The sequence goes on from CM062815.1 coordinate 477,104,805, forward strand.
TCTTGCCCAATTCCTTTCTTTGAACTTTTCCTTGCTGCAATTGAGTGTTACTATCCACTATCACATCATTCAACTATTAGTTATATAAACACGTCAACTATTACCTTGTGATGCTAATACAAAGCATGTTTCCTACAACTGCTCACATATGTCAACCATATGTTCCAAATATCAAGGCAATCATATCTATTAATTTGAAATCAACCTTCACCAAGACTGGAAACCATGTCATACTCAACAATCAACTTGCATTCATCAATCATAATACATAATGCTACAACTATCACCTACTTACACTGAAGTACATATCAACGGTCTCAAAACATATGAGTTAGTACAACCATCTTAAAACAAGATCATTTGAACACATACTCATATCATGCAATTAATCAAACATTCAAGCAAACTATAAATGCACCATGTTAGATAAATCAACTAGATGACATAATCAAACACTCAAACACCAAATAGATGACATAATCAAATATTCAAGCAACAAGTATATGACATAAGAAAACTCATACCTTGATTTATCTCAAGGGAGGTTATCTTGTATGTACAATCAATCTAGATTAGCACAATATAAATTCACAACATATCAACTCGAACATAAACAAGGACATGATATTCACAATTGGCACTAGCTAACATGTTCATATCATAAACTCATAAATATGTGTCGTTCATGCATAACAATCACATATGCATTGTCAGTCTATATTGGTAAAACACACTATCACAAATAAGTCAACTCATACATGAATACGATACCATAATCATATCCATAGACTAATACAATTTAGCATGATACATATAACATCAAGATCTTAGTGCAATATCCCTAATCATCAGGTTACTAGCATATAACAACAAGAAGTTATATGTCATTATCATCAACAACATATAACATAATCATCAAGCTAGCTATCATATAACAACAACAACAAGTTAACCTATCACATACTCATCAACAACATATAACATAATCATCAAGTTATCTAACATAAGACAACACTAGCAATTCATACAACCGCATGTTACTATCATTCATGACAATCTGACACATGTTCATATGACTATACTAATCAACTAGCATATGTCATGCATGTAACTATAACATCAATATACATGAAAGGCATACACATAATCATAATGCATATAAAAATCCTGAACCTACATACCTGCATGCCCAACATACAAACCTATGTGACAAAATTCTCTTGCCTCAAGATCCAATGTCGCAACCTCATTCTGAGAGTCTGCATCTCATGTTCTATATCAACCAACACATTAGCCTCATAACATATGAATATCATCATGATGACCTAATTGCATACAATGACCTCACAATTCATGTTTTACCTACCATACATGCATAACCATAACCATGACAATGCATGCATAACAACATATAGACACTAACATGCATAACAAATGAATATACAACCATACACTCATGACGGTGCATCCCAACAACAACATCATCAACCTTCACATGGAAACACCACTACAACCATGATCAACACCATGAAAATGTATAAAGAACATGGACTACAAACATAGGCAACACGTATGCAACCGACATGAATGCATGACCAACACACAACCCATCTAGCCTAAGGGGTGAACCATGCTTTGATTCCACTTTGTAACACCCTCCTTTGACATATACCCAAGAAATCGTCTAGCTGGGGTAAACATGCAATTAGAGGCCACTATGATATGATTCGACCTCCTAAGTCATGTTAAGGGAGTGGAAATGACAAAAACACACCATACAAACCTTAAACATCAATAATAGGACCCCTAGGAACTATTCCATCCTTTCTGCTAACCATCTCCTGGGAACCACTGAGTCTTTAATCTATTAAACCTATGGACACTCTCGTGGTATGGGCATACCAGTGTCCAGGGACCTATGGACACTCTCACAGGCCTGCAAGCCAGTGTCCAAGGACTATTTTGCTCAGTTATGTGCCATTTTCCCCAAGATTTAAGAAACATTTTTAGGCCCAAAGCACAGGTCACTACCCATAATTGAATGACACCTTCATAATAGTAAGATAACACAAAAATAAAAATACTGATGCAATTACTTGAATAATACCTTGATTGGACCCCTCCTAGCCATGATAGGCATCTCGTCAAACATATCACAAATATGTAATCTACAAGTGTAAATAACATATTTGAGTATAGGGGTCTCATACTTATCTGGGATTCACTATGAAGAATTGTTTTCTTTTCACTTTAGCTATAGTTTCATCCATTAGGTCATAGATACATTGTCCATTCATTTACAGATAAAAACATGAGGAGAACCATATGTCATCGCTCTTATAAAACATGCTTATAACCATCATAATAACCACAAAAATATAAAGTACATCAGCCATAGAATCCACATATAAAAAAGTATAATACTCATGAGAGAATGAGGATAATAACCTCATATTAATGATGCAAAATCCAACTCAGTATGGGACTACCACATCCACCCGACTGTAGAAATGTCTTAGCCAAATCTCTCTTCGCCAAGTCACGCCTATGCCATATTCCAAGCATGAATGTGGGATCTCATTAAAAACATCAATCCAAAACCATCTTGGGCTTCCAGATGCCATCCACCTCAATCCATCAAACAGTGGTTCCACCTCACGGTCAAAAATCACAAAACCATCATCAGATCTGTCTCTATCCAAGCCTTCTAGGGCTCCACAACATTTGTCCAACCAATGCTCGAGGGCTAGTAGCTCAACCCATAGCTTTTACCAGGCTCCAGAGAATTTGTCCGACCAAGGCTCCAGGACTAGTAACTCAACCCACCAAGAGATCTAGAGAATTTGTCCAACCAAGGCTATGGAACTAGTAACTCAACCCAAGTTGTTACAGGGCTTCAGAGAATTTGTTAAACCAAGGCTATGAGACTAGTAACTCAACCCAAGCTAAGGAAACATCAGAAAAAGCCAAAACAAAACAAGTAAATAAACCCACAATATCCATGGCTAACCAGGAAATGGCATGGCTAGGAAAATCCACTGTCAATCCCATCCATCCTCCATGCCAATGATAGATCATGACCAATAAAACACACACATGTACCATGCATGCCAAAACTAGTGAGGAAAGCATACATGCAACTCGATACATGTAATCAACACTCCTTATAGCTACTAATCCTTATTTCCTCTTGTTCTTTCATGCTCTTCCTTTGCCTTCTTGCTTCAAAACTCCAAGTATGGCACACTCTCCAAGAGTGCTCCAGGAAAACTCTAAGTGTCCAAGAGTATGAGAGAGAGAGAGATAATAGAGAGAGAGCTCTTAAACTGAACTAACCAAACTACATTGACCAAGCCCTATCCACTAATCCTCATAAGCCTTTTTATTGATGAGGCCTCTATTTTCTTCAATTTCGATTATTTTCCTTCAATCTCCTCCTCACATAAAACCTGTGACCTTTCGCCTTTGTTTTCTCCTAATTTCCTTTATTTTCATAAATAAATGTGCCAAAAATTCCATTTTGCCTTTTCCAATTTCCTTAGCCATAATAAACCAAATGAACGCCCACACTAGGATGTCTTGCCTAAGATTTAGCTTGGAATACATGTCCCGTCAACCGTGGTCTTATATATTTTTAAATGAGCTTTTAACTAGGATTCTTACACTATTGCAATGAGCAGACCACAAATGAGATTTTTTACCTATTAAAAGAATATGAAGATTTGTTTCCCACATCGGTTTTAGAGCTAAAGGGAATCAAAGGAGATATTGGAGAAATGAAATTTATTTTGAGGTCGAATGCAAGGAAAATCAAGCATCATCCATATAGCTTGAATCCATGGGCTAAAGAGAAGGTGAGGAAGTTGATTGATAATATGTTGGCTGCAAGTCTCATATTTCCAATTGATTAAGCAAAGTTTATTAGCCTTATTTCCATTCAAAATAAGAAGGATTCAAATGACAACAGAGTTTGTGTAGGCTACAAAAATATTAATAATGCTTGTGTTCATGACGCATTTCCTACTCCCTTCAACAATGAAGCATTGGACAATGTTGCAGAGAGTGAAGCTTATTCCTTTACATATGGATTTCCTAGGTATCATCAGGTTTGTATTGCAGAGGAGGATAAAAGGAACAACACTTTCACAAAGTAATGACTGGAAAATTTTATTCATATATTTGACAATGAAAGGAACATTATATTCATATATTCCTTGAAGATTACATCAATGACTGGAAAATATATAGTATTTTAAAGAAGCACTCTAGCTTATTGAGGGTGATGTTTCATCATTGTCGACAATTCCATATCTCATTGAATCTAAAGAAATTCATATTTGTTGTTCCCTTTGGTACGTTGCTTGGGAATATTGTCTATAAAGATGGTGTTTGTGTGGACCCTACTAAGGTTGCAGTAATTTTAAATATGTTTCCACCCACGAGTGTTAAGGAGTTTCGATATACATTGGGACGCAAAGGATATTATAGTAGGTTAATCCAAAACTACACCCTAATTACTACACCATTAGAGAAATTATTGAAGGGACTACTGAGTGTGATACAACATTTGATACTTTAAAAGAAAAGCTTGAGAGTGATCTAATTCTGGTATATTCAGATTCGAACAAAGAGTTTCATGTCCATATAGATGCCTTCAATATTGATTTGGTTCTTATTTTAGCACAACGAGGCAGGGGTAATCTTAATCATCCCATCTATTTTCCAACAAAAATTCTAGAATTATATGACAACAGAGCAGGAAGCTCTTGCTATGGTGTAATCCCTCCAAAAGTTTACACATTATCTTCTTGGTGTCCCATTTAAATTCCTTACTGATCATTCTGCCTTAAAATATCTTGTTAATAAACCTATCTTGGAAGGTTGAATATGTATATGGATTTTGTTGCTTCAGGAATTCTCATTTGAGGTTATCTTTAAACCCAACCTCTCTAATTTGGGCCCAAATCACATTTCTCGCTTAGAGGTTGGTGAAGCAGGAGGGTTAGTTGATGACCAATTGTTGGATGCAGAATTCTTGTGAATTGAAGCGATACTAGATTATTTGGAGGATATCATGTTATTTCTAGCAACTGGCAAGTGCCCTGATGACTATACAATGACTCAGAATAAGAATATGGTGGTACATATTGTATACTATCATCTTATTGTAGGGTAGTTGTATAAAATGGGGCTTGATCATATTCTACACAAATGTGTTCTAAACCACGAAAGGGAAAATGTTTTGTGGGAATGCCATTCTGGGGTCGTCAGAGGACATGTTGAGGGAAAGGCAACTACAAGGAAAGTGGGTAACCATCACACCATATTGAACTTCTACTCCATCCAATTTGAGTTCTCTAAACCTTTAATAAGTGGGTTATCGATTTTGTGTGGCCCATAAACCTTCCAGCATGACACTCTCAAGCCATCTACATTATCACTACAACTGACTATTTAACATGCTAGGTGAAGTACCTCTTGTCAAGGATTGTACTGTTGATATTGTTGTGAGGTTTATATTTGAAAATATTATGACCAGATTTGGATGCCTAAGAAGCCTTACTAGCGATTAGGGATCACATTTTATTAATCAATTTTTACTATTCTGTTTTGGGAATTTATGGTCTAGAATCACAAAAGAAACCCATATCATCCACAAGAAAATGGGACTATTGAGGCTCTTACTTAAATTTTGTAAAGGGGCTTACTAATATTTTTTTCCAAAAATATTGATGGTTGGCATGAACAAGTTCTAGCTACTTTATGGGCTTATCACACCACTCTAAAATGATTGCATAAATATAGTCCATTCCAAGTTGTATATGGTTAAGAAGCAATAATACTAGTTGAATTAATTGTTCCAAATATTTTCATTACCCAAGCCACCAGAATGGCAGAGAACGGATATATTGGAGAGCATCTACAAGAGTTTTGGAAGTTAGATGAGAAATGGTTCCTTGCAAATTTCCATCAAACTATTGAGAAAAAGGAAAGAAAGATTTGCATGATAGAAATATTAAAAGGAAGTTCTTCTTTGTGGGAGATCAGGTATTGCTTTATGAAATGAAGTATATTAAGCATCCTGGTAAGTGACAAATGCATTGGTTGGGTCCCTTATTTACTATGGAAATAACAGGTCATGGAGATGTTAAGCTCCCTGAACTCGATGATGACCTTTCTCTTGGTTGGATCATTTCTGCAAGCTTGAAGCCCTACCATGGTCCTTAAAGATCAATTTCATGTTTTTTTCTCTTGATAAGGGGAAATTAGTTAGGTATAGGATTAAGTAGGTCATGTTAGTTAATTGTCTATTTACTTTCTTCAATCTATTATTTTCTTTAGTTGCATCAATCCTTCATCTTAGTTTTAGTTGTGAACCACTTGTAACTCATTATGGTTGGTGAGAGAAAGTAAAAATTGCAATTTCAATCATCTAATTCACCATTAATGTGAGTCTTTTCAATTATATAGTTAGTATCCCCATAACATTTATTTCTCGATTTCATTTTCATTTTGGCATCTCAATGCACCATTTTTAGTTATTATTGTTGTCGTGCCATACCCTTTTTGGGTTTTTCATGTCATATCATAGAAATTAATGCCCTAAATATTATCACTATGTGAATCTAATTTGATTTTCCAATTTGTCACATTTATTTTCCAATGGTATAATCACTCCAAGTTTTGGTATTACTTTTCTTAGAAGTAACACATTCTATAATATATTTCTTCATTGTGTCTATGTCTTCCATAGATTCTTTTCCCTGACTTCTACATCTAGTTCCGCTATGAATCTTATCCCCTATCATCCATTTTTTTGGTTTTCTTATACTCACTAATCTTCAACCATGATTCGTGGTGTAGAATTACAGTTCCCACCAGATTCTCAGATCCTCACATTGTTCCTACAAAGGATACTTTGGGAAAATATGAAAAGGCTACCCTGGTCGACAATGATTTGTCTAATCCTGCTCTTTTTCTTGCCTTAAATTCTGAAGCCTATATGAATTCCATTGTTTCTCCAGCTTGTGATGTTACCTTTAGGATCAAGGCTAAATTTCTTCCTTTGCATAGATCAACAATTTTCAAGTTGCACAATTTTTGTATATTTGGCACCGCGGGTGAAGTCATGTGTTGCACCAAGTTTTTTATTATTTTCTTGTATAGAGGATCATTGTGGCTTGAAGAGAAGTATCCTCTTCATGTGGAGGAAATTCACCAAATCATAGGGTTGTCGAAGAATGGCCCAGATATTTCAACTGCCTTCCAAAGAGTTTCGAAATGCAGCAAAAAGAAAGGGGATGAAAATTTTTACCAAAATTATGGCACTAAATAGAAAGGCCTCAAAGTATTCATCAATAATTTTAACGATGAAAAGAATCAATTTTCCTGCTACAGTATTAATGGGAAGCTTATGCACTTTAGATACCATATCTTTCACAGAGGCATGTGTATGGGGTGAATCCTTAAACTAGTGCAGTTGTTTGTTGAATAATTTATTTGAAGTCTACAATGATGTATACAAGTGGGAATCATATTTTATTTATGGATATTTAGTTGTTTCCATTGCAATGAAAAACTTGTGCAAAACAAAGGGTAGGGATCTATGTGAAGTTTTGGAGGGTGATCCTCTTGTGCTCCATGGAGAACACAGATTGATCCCACCAATAGGGAATTCAATGAGGCAGAATTTGAGACATGACATATGAAAATGTTGTATGTTATGAAAACACTGACTAGGGTGTTGAAGCTGATTTTGGACAAGTATGCACATCAAATATGGTTTGGGATAAGTCATGGTCATACATATCTTCACCCTAAAACTACAGGCCCTTTACATTCAAGATGAGGCCATTACCGTATTATGTGTCATAGGAATGATTTCATAATGAGCTCCTATCTTGGGTTGGAGTTACATGCATGCAAAAAGAAGGTGATTCCATTCACTATACAGATGCAATTCACCTTCCTGATTACTTTTTGGATGTTTCTTCATCTTCTAGAAAGCACACAACTGACCCCAAATAGGATCTCCAAACGATGATGAAGAAGTTGTAGGAATGCATGTCTTTTATCTATAATACCATATCTGAAGTTGGTTCCTTGGTGAGTTTTTCTATTTCCACTTCTCACATTCCTAGCACTATTCCTCTTATCGGTAGGTCATTTAAGCCATCGACAGTACCCTTTTTTCTATGAGTCCAATTTTTGTTGCTCAACCTACAACCTCTGATATTTCCCCTTCCACCTTTGATGCCTTTGCTTTGGCTCAAGCTTACACCTAAGCTAATAATATTGTTCAACTTTCACATATTGTTGAGATTAGTAATGATGAGCATAAAGACCTTATTGAGGGTATCAAAATTGTTGAGGAACACCATATTTCTTCACCTACCTAGTCTATAAAATCCCATGGTTCATCACCACATACTGCATTACAATCTGCCACTATATATGATACCCATGACCCTGGAAACATTGGTGAAGATATTGCCGAGATGATTATTGAATCAGATCCTACAAAGGTTCCACACTTGCCACAGACTACATTTGAAATTCAATTACATGCAGAAGAAGTTACAGTGCCGCCTATGAAATTCACAATTTCATCCTAGCTGAATTCTAAGAAAAATAATTTCAATAGATGAGGTTTATTTGTTCACTCAATATTCAACTCACTATAGAGAGGTTTTACATTTAGTGGCATAGTCACAAGATATAGTTACTCTTTTTCCTTCCAGTGTTATTCCTAGGATTCGGGATGAATTCCAAAAGGAACAGAGTCAAGAGCTGAAAACATTTCCTTAGGGATACTTCAAGAGATTTGTCGCTAGTTTTAATCCACTATAGGCCCAATTCCCTCTAGTTGACACTTTTTCTACAAATGATATTTAGAGATGGTCTTCATCCCAGCTATTTTATCTTATTATAAATTCCACCCTTCCATTGGAAGATCGCCATAATGAGCTATTTCTATTCATGAGCAACAGTAACATCAACTCATCACTATGACTGTAGAGGGAGACTTGTTGCCACCTTGTTGCAAGGTGAAAAGGAGCAGCTAGAAAAACAAATTGAAGAAATCTGTTCTAAATTCTATCAAATGTGGCCAACCATTGTTGAGTTTGTGCCTAATTCTCCAATGTATTTTTCTATGGGCCATCTTACTGAATGTTGTGAGGACATTGAAGTTGGTTGTACCAAATTAGTTGTTACAAATAGGGAGTTGCACAACACTATTTCTGGTTTGTGTCAAGAACTACTAAATCCAGTGGAGAAATACAAAGAAAAAATTGGTCAAGAGATTGCTCAATATTATTCCTTTAGGAAAACTCTTAAATAGGTTATCAATGATTTGCAAGAATTCATTCGACATATTCAAGATTGAGCCAAACTACTTGCCAAGAAGAACAAGCCCTTGTATCATATGTAAAAGGAAACTTAACAACTTCTTAACCAAGATTCAACCACTTCTAATCTTTAGAAATAATAGAATTTTTTAGTTAAGAAGATGATCTGGAGAAGTAGATTCATCTATTTGAAGAATACTTACATACTACTAAAATTTTGTTGCCGGATCTTTGCCCACTAGCTAAGTCTCTTTTCATCTAGATTCAAAATCTTAATTATGATGCAGATGTTTGATGGTAGAACATCCTTGAATTTTATCCTAGGAAGCCAACAATTGATAATACAACTGAGTTAGTTGATAATGTTTCTACATTGATTTCCACTTGTAAATATGCCACAATGGAGTATATTAATTTCAAAAATCAAGTCCTATAGAGAGTACTAGAGTTGGGTCCTTCATTTGAAGGCCAAATAGTAGAGTTAGGAGGAGAAGTATCAAAATAATTCGCGCAATTGTAAGCAAGCCCGAGTGTGTAGCCAGAAGATTGACTCGAGGTCAAGTCAATGAACTGTGGTCGGGCCTGTTGGGTCCTTTGTTTTTTTGGTTAATTTGAGTAAGTCTCATCTAGAAAAAGGTTTCGAAGAGGATCAATGAAAGAAGGAAAGTAAGTTATAAAACTAGTATAAAGCCAAGAAAAAAAGGGAAGTGACAATTACAAGTCAAAATTGCTTATCTTTGGACTTGTAGAAGCCACAGAAGAAGGATAAGGACCAAAGCACTGAGATTTTGAAAGAACTGAGGTGATAAGTATGAAGGCACCAAGATTTATTAAAGAAGAACAAATCAAGTGAACATAACCAAAGTGTTAAAAATGAACCAAATCAAGCGAGCAAGATCAATGAGGTAAATCTGTAAAAGTCACAAGGACCGAGAAGGAGAAGAAATAGAGAGATCAGGATCATGTCAAAGCACTATCAAACTAAAGACTGAAGTCTTGCATATATTTTTAGATTATAGATTGGTTCCACTATAATTGTCTCATATTATCTAGTGAAATATCATGCGCTCTTTCACAGACATGTGATGTAATGATCCATCTATATTAACAAAGAAGTTGTTGTGGAGATAGTTCTATATGTTTGTGTGTGGAATGGTTATGAATTATGTGCCTATTTTAAAAAGAAATATTATTATGTTCTAATGCATTTCCCAATATTTAATTTTGCAAAGGCATCTATTTTAACTACATACAGAGTTTTGAATATTTTCACAAATGCTATATAATCTCGTTAGTAATGAATAATGTATTCAGCAATAGATTCTCAACTTCATCCTTCAATCCCCTTCTTCTTCGAATGCCTTGGAATGCCTCGAGTGAGATGTTTCTCCCTAGTGGAGGAATGAAAATGATGATGATGTGTTAGACTACAATGGAAATCTTTATTGTCAACTAGTGGTAAAACCTTGGGTCTTCTAAACCAAATTATACACCAACAACCTCTCCTTGTTCAACTGTAACCATACTCTATCTCCCACCTTGAATAATTGTTATGAAACAAGCTCATAGAAAGATAGGAAAGATAGATCAATGCCTTAGAAATAAGCCTCTTCGAGGGGGCAACCTCCCTTACATTACACAAATGAATAATTCTTAGATGATACAAATGACAAGACCTCCTTTCTATACATAGGAGTCTAAGGGGTCATAATATAATCAGAGCCGACATAATAATAATAATGTAAGGGCACAATAATAACAATAGTGGGCTTCTATGGCGCACAATAATAACAATATGGGGACTACATGGTCACAACAATATAATAAGGGAGTTTTACTAATAACAATAAGGGGTTACAGTAGTAGTATAGGGACCTAACGTGCCCCTCTCCTTCGAAAAGTGTTGTCCTCAATGCTTGAGTAGTTCTGCACGCTTCTGTACAAAATTCTTGTCCTCCCATGTGCAATCTTCAGTGGGTAAGTTCTTCCACTTGATGAGATACTCTGAAATTGATCGATTTCGTAGCTGTCACATTCTTGTTTCTGTGAATGCTCTAGGTTCCAATATGATTTTTACTTCCTCGTAAAGTTCTGGCAATATTGTTTGAATTGAGATATTCTGCAACTTTTGAATGAGTGGCCACACTTCTTCATCATTTTTCCATTCATCCCTTGCTTCGTGTATCCAATCTAGTTGGATAATAGAAATAACACAAAACAATGCTTCCACATCCTCAGTCTTTCTTGAGAGTGCATCTATAACGACATTTTGCTTCCCTTTTTTGTAGATGATTTCAAAGTCATAAGCCAACATATTCGTGACCCATTTTTTCTATCCTTCTAAAGATAATCTATGTTCTAAAAAGTATTTAAGACTATCATGATAGATTTTTACTTTGAAGTGTCTTCCCATTTGGTAAGGTCACCATTTCTTAAGTGCATGTAATATTGCCAACATTTCCTTCTCATAAATTTCTTGCTTGAGATGTAGCTGTAAAAATACCCAATCGCCTACATCAAAACTTCTTTCACTGTGATGTTGATCGGAATGTTGTTTCATTTGATTCTACACCAAAGTGGCATTATCCTTTAAAAGTTGGAGAACTTGTTGTTGATGCTCAATGTGATCTTTCACTGCTTGAATATTTTTCTCCCTGATATGTCCTTCTATCTTGAGAGTTTGAGGAGCGGTAATTTCTTCTAATGCATTACAAGATATGGTTGGATTCATTTCTTGATGCTCGATGTGATCTTTCACTTCCTGAACATTTTTCTTCTTGATATGTCCTTCTATATTGATAGTTTGAGGAGTTTATGAGAAAGAATTTATCGGCGTAAATCACATGATAAAGTATTTGTCGACGTGTTTCGAACCAACGAGTGTGGTTCATCATTAGGACAAGTTGAAGAATTAGATCATGGCTACATGTTAAATAGGGATAGCAGATCTTCCAACAGCGAGGTTTGACCGGAAAACGGCTATATTAGACTAGACTGGACAAACGGATATAATGGACCCGGAAAACAGCTAGTTTTGACTAGTTAAATTATTTAATAATAATAATATAATTAAATAGTTATCTTAGGGTGGAAATCATTAAATTTTATAATGTTCTGAATTTTAATAAAGTTTAGAATGCTACAAACGACTATTATTTTAATACTTTCTGGTTGGAATTGTGTGTTATGTTAATCAAATTTAAAAATAAATCTAGGGATATAAAAATCATAATGAGTAAAATGTTAATAAATATTAATAGATCTAGGGAATATAACCATTAGTAATTGTATGGATTTAATATTAACTAAAATAATAATCTTAATTATATTATTATTATTATCCTTATTACTAATGGTTTGGGTGACTAATTAATATAAATTTATTAGTAAAGTGAGCATAAACTTATTACTTAAATTTAAATAATTATTATATACTAGATAATATTAACCCATTCAGATAGTCATGAAAAGGACTATCTCATAAATAAAAGAGAATGAGGGTGATCTTCAAAAACTCAAATAAGAATGGATAAAGAAAACAAGTTAGATAGAAGTATCACTATGGGAAAAAAGGAAATAAAGAACAAGTCAATAGTAGGGGGGGCGGGGGGGGAGGAAGGGGAAGAAACGACTAGGAAGAGAGGGCAGGGATCCAACAACTACTGATCTTCCAACCGTCATCTCTATTGAGATTGCTTGGTCTTTTTTCAATCTCAATGGCTTCTCTAAATTTTTGGTGATGGAATTGCGCAACCTTAGCGATAACTTGGGCCTCCTCAATACAAACATGATGTTTGGTCTTCTTCGCATGCTCTGCTAGTACAGAAGACTTGGTTCTCCCATGCTTTAGGTCAGCTGCGTGTTCATTAATCCTTTGATTAATAGAACGACCAGTCTCACCAATGTAGGGGGTTCCACAGGAACAAGGAATAATATAGACACCCTTCATGTCCTTAGGGTTGACAGGATCCTTCACTGATCGGAGGGAATTATGAATGGTGTTAAGGGGTCTAAACTTCGAGGGGATATCATGCTTCTTAAGAATCTTAGCAATCCTATCAGTGGTCCCTTGGATAAAAGGTAGATGGACACATGGGACTCGATCTTTAGGTTCTTTTTAAACTACCGAATTCTTGTAGGATTTAAGGAAAGCCTTCTGACCCATGTGTCTACTATAACCATTCTCAACAAAGACATTAAGGAGATGGGATTTCTCTTTATCAAAGCTCTTTTCATCAGAGATCCTTAGGGCACAAGTGGTAATTCCGGCCAATGCAGTACAAGATATGGTCAAATTCATTTCTTCTTTCTCAATGTGATCTTTCACTTTTGGAACCTTTTTCTTCCTGATGTGTCCATCTATCTTGAGAGTTTGAGGAGTGGTAATTCTTGCCAATGCTTTACAAGATATGGTCGGATTCATTTCTTCTTTATCTGGGGTTGGTTCCTAGTGTATATCCTCTTCTTTTGATGTTCCTTGATCCTTTTCTTCCTTCTCTTTATAATCTATGTAAAATAATTTCTTCTCAGCACACTTATGACTTTTAGTGTATTTTTTATCACAATTGTAACAAAGCCCTTTTGCTCTTTTTTCTTCCAATTGTTGTGGTGTCAACCTTGTAGGTTATGGAAGGATAGGAGAAACAATACTTTCATATTTATAGTTGTGAGGGGTATACTTCCTTGTTTCCATAATTTTGCTTTGCACTTTTCTTGCCCTCTCCAATGGATCAGGTTCCAAATGACGAACCTCATGTTGAATTTTATCCTTTAAAGTCCCTATGGAGACATCAATCCTCTACTTCTCTGGAATGTCATTTTCCCTTATATTCAATCTTTGAAATTCCTCAATGTTCTCTGCCATTGAACACTTTTGTTTGAGATTTATCAATAGGCTAAAGAAGGTGTTTCTCTTTGTATCCTAAAAATGTGCTATCATTTCCTCCGTGAAAATTGACCACGTAACAAGTGGTTTACAAGAACAAAGCCCTTGATACCATAAAAATTGATCCGGTTCTAAATAATTAGATGCAATATGTACCTATTGTAACAGTGGTACACCATGTAGATCAAAATATTTCTCCATTTGTAGTATCCAATTTACCAGATCCTTGCCATCAAACTTCCTCATCTCGCTTTTTCTTGATTTTAAGAGCTCGATCTTGAAACAATTCTAGCTCTGTAGTTTCAGATCTCCAAGTTCTAAAATTGTCTCCTGCACTAGCCCTCTGAGTCCTCTTTCTAACCCCGCAAATCTGATCAGAATTTGATTCTCCAAGAAATAGTTATGCCCAATATCCTAAGATGACCTGATTATATAATGTTTCAGTAGAGCGAACTTGTACAACGTGCCACGTGTCACTGTTTCGACCTTCGGATATGAAAAATATGCACAAAAAACTACAGTCCATCCTCTTTCTGTAACTTCTTACAAAATTTCAATTTCTTGCTCAAAGAGAAAGTTATGACGATTTTCCCAGGGTCACCTGTTTAGGATGTAATTCGGGAGTCTGCAAAAACCCAACATTCCTTAGATCATATATCCAAAAATATAGCAAGACAAGATCTCAAATTCAAACATGAGGTTCAAACCGATTTCATCTCGAATGGGTTTTTTTTTAGCTTCTAAAATTTCATAGCGAAACAGTTATAGTGAAAATGCTACGGTGACCTGTTTGGAGCAGCGAAACCCTAGAATACACAGCTCTGATACCAAATGTTATGAAACCAGCTCATAGAAAGATAGGTAATATAGATCAACGCCTTATAAATAAGCCTCTTCGAGGGGGCAACCTCCTTTACATTACACAAATGAATAATTCTTAGATGATACAAATGACAAGACCTACTTTCTATATATAGGAATCTAAGGGCTCATAATATAATCAGAGCCGACATAACAATAATAATGTAAGGGCACAATAATAACAATAGTGGGCTTCTATGGGGCACAATAATAACAATATGGGGACTACATGGGCATAACAATATAATAAGGGGGTTGTACTAATAACAATAATGGGTTACACTAGTAGTATAGGGACCTAACAATAACGTCTCTATCATATGGTGTTCATTCTTGTCCTTTTACATTTTTTGTGACTTCTTCAGTGTCTCATGTACTTGTATATGAACCTATTTTATCTTCTCAACACACGTTTCTTCCCTCAAAGTATCCCCTTTGAGATATTCCCTAACTCCTCCTCATTTTCAATGTACAACATACAATGGCAAAGGTGGAAAATATTGAAAAACAAATTTCAAATTGGAACTTTCCAATAGAAGTGTTGACTACTCTATTATAAGGGTATTGTATATGTACCATACTTTTATCCCAAATCTTTGAATGCTTTTAATTGTAACCCATAAAAAGCTGCACCAAAGTGTTTTTGATTACTTCTAGTTTCCCATCTAACTATGTATGGAATGTTGTAGATTTGTTCAATTTTGTGTCCATATTATTACACAACATAGTCCAAAATGCACTAAGAAGTTTGGTGTCCATGTCTAAAATTATACTTCTTGGTATCCAAAAATGCACCCATACTTATCTAAAGAACAAGTTTTCCACTTCTTATATGTTGATGCTATTTTTACAAGGCACAGGGAGTACTCCATATCAGCAAGATAAGTACTTCTTGATGGACTCCATATTAGCAAGATCTATCTCCAACTTTCCTTAACCAATCAGATAACGTAAACTTGCATTTCTTGAGATTTTCCAACAGTTGGTACTTCATCAAAGTCTCTAAAATTTATATCAATTGCGAAATGTGTTCCTCTTTATTAGCATTGTATATCAATATATCATCTAAATAAATAATAATAAAAACAACCTAGAAAAGGGTTTCGTATGTTATTCATTAATCTCATGAACATAGTTGGTTCATTGCATAGGAAAAATGGAATGACTAACCACTCACTAAAACTTATCTACTTTTGAAGGAAATTTTAGGTATCTTCTTATCTGACTCAAACCTAGTGATTTCATAATTTTAATTCTATCTTGGTGAAATACTTTTATTTTTTAAACTAATCCAACAATTCATCAATCCTAGGTATGGTGTATCTAATCTTGAGTATAATTTTGTTTGATGGCGTATAATCTATGCACATCCACCAAATCCTTTCCCACATGTTGATGTATCTAACAAAGTAAGAATCTTTCCCAATACAGATTCTCTACAACCTAGAATCTTTTCCAATACAGATTCTCTACAACCCACTACCCTTGCATCCCCCTTGACATAGATTAAATGTGAAAGTACATAATCATGTAGATCCCTTCAAATATATATATTAATGAAGTAACACAAGCCCACATGTTGATGTATCTTGGAAAGTAATAATCTTCACCAATTTTCCTTCTCTACAGCCCACTAATCTTGCAGCCCCTTCAAAGAAGATTAACCATGTATCCACAAACCTTTACATCACCCAAAGTAGATATATCTCTGAAATAATTGTGCAATCCCTTACACATAAGCCCAGAACCAGACAAATATTTTCCCTCATCTTATCGATCTTGGGAATATTCACAGACAAGGGCCAAATGGTCGATGATACTTCATATTACACCATTGTGACCTATTGTTTATCTACCATGGGATAATATTTATCATAATGGAAATTCATTCCAATGCTTTTTTGGTTTAGAAAAATAATTGATTTGATGGTCAGGAAATTTTTTTTAATCAATATTAGATAATAATCATGAAATTCCACATAAAATTTAGTGAGAACCCAAATGAGTCATAAAATTTAGTACAATTTAGTGTGAGTCCAACATTTGAACCCAAATAACTAACGATTAGATTAAAACTTGTGATTCATTTGATTATTAAAAGTTATGGAGATGTAAATACACTACTCTCTTTGTATTCAAGCCAATATAGTTTTTTTAAAGGAAATATCGTTTTTAACCATTATCAAAATGTAAAATAATGTTTCTTTTTGTTTTTGCTTTAAGATTGTCACGGACGCAAAAGGTATCAATATTTCATCTCAATCTAAATATCATCTTTCCGTGATACTGAGACTACACTATTCACATTACAATACTAATAAAACTTTTATTCCATAGTTCTTGGTTGCTCTACGTTTACATGTGCCCACCCTTGGGTGTTAACAAGGATGACAATTTTTTCATAATAATTTATATAATACACTACTTTATACATATTTCCACTTGTTCGAAGACTTGTATATTTATATATAACCTTCGCTCTTAGTTTGTGATTTATTTATGGTCATCACACGAGTCAACATTTATGTTTAGGTTTTTCCCTTTCAGCGTTTAAAACATGACTATGGTATATGTTAATTTATGGTTTATTTAAAAAAAATCGCGAGTGCATTCTCGAATCTCAATACATTAAAATCACAACTTAGTGCGATGGAAATAGTCATAACATGTTTCTTTACTTATGTCGCCAGCTGGACTTGGTCACGTGATATGTCACATGGATTAGAATGTGTTCTAAAAATTGATAATCCATATTTGTCTTGGTTAAATGGCAGTGGAGAATTCATCAGAGAGGGTTAGGGTAACCACTCGACCCAACCCTGCCACTGAGAGCTCATTGTGAACCTATGCTTAGAGAGGTAAAGATCTTTGCAACTTTTACAAACCCTAACATTTTTCATCTCTTTCAACATAGTAGTACCAAATATCATGAGGACCCTTTGTTGCCATTGGCCTATGGATCTCTAGTCAAAGAAATTTCTTTTTGTAATGATAAGAAGGGTTTCTAAAATTTTTATTTACTTATTTATAGAAAGGAAGACTCTTTCTAAAGAATTTATTCATTGAGTTGTTTATTCATAAATCCTTTGAAATTTGTCCTAGTGGAATATTCTCATTCCCTTTTGTTTGATCAAGGGTTGTAACCCTACCATTTTGTCTCGGTTTGAGTTCTGGCATCTTTGTATGAGTGTTCACTTAGTAATTTAATTTAAGGTAATTATAGATTTAATTCCTCTTTTTAGAAGTTTTGTCTTTAAGGGTTTGTTTTCTTTTTATATACATGGGTATTCACATGGTCACTTTAACCTTTCCTGCTTGTAGGCTTTGGTATAGGGGAGTGACCCCGCTCTCCAATTTCTATAGGTAAAATAAAAATAATTCCTAACCCTAAAAATAATTCTTAACACTAAAAATAATTCCTAACCCTAACCCTCTCCAATATTCTTATCCCGACTTCGGTTGTCTCCCTTCTCTAACATGTAGTCGAAATATCATTATTAGTCATTATCTTTGTCACCTAAAGACCTAGTTATAGAGTTTAAATTTTCACTAGGAGTAGCATAAGGGTTTTCTAGGTAAAAGCTTTTCTCATTTTCTTTTCCTCTTACTAGGTCATGGCCACAATAACTATTGTGTTTGTTTCACACTCCTCTTAATAGAAATAGTATAGGCCCTTTTTATTAGACATGGCTTTTATTTTGCAGTTGCACCTATGTGGGAACAAGGTTTATGATTTTTAATAGTTTTATTTAGTTTATGTTCAAAGTATGATATATCTGTTGAGTTGTGTTATATTCTTTCCATGACTAGCCCCCCTAGCGAAACCGGGGGGTTAGAGGGGGCGCGGAGTCCCCCCTTCATTGTGTCGATGCACAGCGGGGGGGGGGCGCGACAAGCCCCCCTGTATGGGGGGTTTGAGGGGGGAGGTTAGCCCCCTCTATGGTGTCTGGGGCAACAGCACAGGGAATTTTTTTTTTTTGGACCCATGGTTTTTGCACATGGTTTTGGGCATGATGGTTTTCGGTACATGGTATTGGATGCTTCGCCATGTATATATATATATATATATATATATATATATATATATATATATATATATTGTAACATTTAAAGGAACATAATGAAAAATCAATATGGTAGTCCTAGTTTTGGGATCTAGGGGAAAATATCTGTGTATATTTGTTTTATATGTTATGCTCTCGCTATTGTTTATTTTTTGTTGTTAGAATTTGTATGCAGGTAATTTCTGTATGGGGTTAAAACCTACATTTGGTATCAAAGTTGTTTTGGAGACGCATTTGTTGCTGAGGGGTTTCGCTCGGGCCTGTGGTAGACCCTGTTCAGTGGGAGATCTGTGGGATTGATTCTGATTGTGAAAGAAGATAGCGAGCAGTGGAAAGATAGAGATCAAGAAATTTAATGGTCAAAGTTTTGAGTTGTGGAAACTCAAGATGGAGGATCTGTTGATGGATAAAAATCAGTGGATCGCAGTAGATCCGTGTACTAAACCAACATGAGTGTCTCATGAAGAATGGAAGAAGTTGGATCAAAAGGCAAAGAGAACAATACGATTGTGTGTCTCAGATTCAATATTGTTGAATGTATCAGTAGAAGATACGACAAAGGGTTTGTGGGACAAGTTAGGGACTTTGTACCAATCTAAGTCTCTGGTGAATAAACTATTCCTACAGAAAAAGTTGTATAACTTGAGGATGAAAGATCGAGACTGGGTGAAAGAGCATCTGAATGCATTTAATACTGTGGTAAGTTAGTTATTATCTGTTGACATTAATATTTCAGATGAAGATAAGTGCATCAGTTTGTTGTGTTCTCTACCAGATCCATGGGATAGTCTGGTTATTGCAATAGGTAGCAATGAAACTTCCTTGCAGTTTGATGAAATAGTCTCATCCTTACTGATAGAGGAGATGAGATGGAAAAATATGGAGAGCCAAAATGGTGATGCCTTATCTGTACGAGGACAGTCCCAGAACATAAACAAAAATAAGTTTTTGAGTGGGAGATCTAAATCTAGAGGGAGATCCAAATCTCTAGGAAAACCTATATAGGTGTGTTGGAAATGCGGAAAGGAAGGGCACTACAAAAGGAACTGTAAATCTAAAGATCTTGGCAAAGGAAAGGGATCTGATGATGATCCTTCTGCAGAGGTGAAAACCATCTCAAATGAAGGTGGTGATGTGTACTTGGCTTCTTTAAATACACATGTAGATCATGAGGCATGGTTGATTGACTCAAGTGCATCCTTTCACTTCACTCCCTATAGAGAGTGGTTCTGCGAGTATGAGAAATATGATGGTGGTGATGTCTTCTTGGGGGATGAAAGGAAGGCTAGAATCATTGGTCGTGGAAAAGTCAAGTTGAAGTTGAAAGGTGGAAGGATTAGAACACTTCCGAGTGTTCTGCATATTCATGCATTAGCCAGAAATCTGATTTTTGTAAACAAGTTGGATGATGCAGGTGTAAAAATAGTGTTCAAGAAAGATACTTGCAAGATGGTTTGGGGAACACTGGTATTGATGCAAGGAGTTCGAATTGGAACTCTCTACAAGCTGCAAGGTAGCACTGTTATTGATAGGTGCAACAGTTCTGTGGTTCCTGAAAGTGGAGTAGAAAATCCAGTGGTCTCTGGAGAAAATACCATGCTATGGCATCAAAGGCTTGGACATATTGGAGAGAAGGGCCTTCGAATACTTCATGGTAAAGGTATGGTAGAAGGTATGACTAATAGCTCTCTTGATTTTTATTTCTGCGAAAATTTTGTATATGGAAAGCAAAATCGGGTGAGTTTCCCCTTTAGTGGTAAGAGGGTGAAACATATATTAGAGCTTGTTCACAGTGATGTGTTTAGACCTATGAAGGTTCCATCACTGGGTAAGTTTGTGTACTATGTATCATTTATAGGTGACTTCTCAAGGAATACATGGATATATTTCCTCAAGAAGAAATCTAAAGTCTTTGACAGGTTTAAAGAATTTAAGGCTCTAGTGGAAAATGAGATAGAGAAAAAGATAAAGGTGCTAAGGACAAATAACGGTGGAGAGTTTTGCAAGAAGGAATTTGAATAATTTGTAAGAAGTGTGGTATAGCACGATAGAATACTACTCCATACAAACCTAAGCAAAATGGCGTTCGAGAAATAATGAACAAGAAATTGATGGAAAGGGCAAGAAGCATGCTTAGTGGTGCCAGATTAGGACAAGAATTTTGGGTAGAGGCAGTGGAGACTTCATGTTGCCTAGTCAATAGATCTCCTTCATTAGCGTTGGAGGATAAGAGTCCACAAGAGGTATGGACTGGTAAGAAATCCTCTCTTTCACATCTGAGGGTATTTGGATGTGATGCATGTGTACATGTTCCAAAGGAGAAAAGAACAAAGTTGGATAGTAAATCTGAAAAGTGCATCTTTATTAGGTATAAGGATGGTATAAAGGGTTATAAGCTTTGGAACCTAGTAACAAGTAAGGTTGTGTACAACCGAGATGTGGCGTTCAAAGAGGTGAAAGATGTTATTAAACATGAAATCCCATCAAATGAACATGAGAAGATAGAGTTTCAGCTAAAGGAGGAAGAATTAGAATCCACAACAAAAGAGGAATCAGAAGATGAAGAGCCACAAACTTCGGTTGTGAGAAGATTAGTTCGAGAAGGAAGGCGGCCAGAAAGGTATAGTCCATCTGATTTGTGTTCAAATTTTGTTTTATCTATTACTGATGATGATCCCAGAACTGTGAAGGAAGTAGTAGATTCAGAGGATGGAAAACTATGGAAAGAGGCCATGGTTGATGAAATGGAATCTTTGCAAAAAAATGAGGTTTGGGATCTGGTGGACTTGTCAGCTGGAAGGAAACCCATTGGAAACAAATGGGTGTTCAAGAAGAAAACGAATGCAGAAGGAAAGGTGGAGAAATACAAAGTTCGGTTAGTAGCAAAAGGTTATTCCCAGGTGTCGAGAATTGATTTTGGTGATATTTTTTCTCCTGTTGCCAAGGTAGCTTCTATTAGATTACTTTTATCTGTTGTTGCTACTTTTGAGTTTGAGGTAGAACAGATTGATGTGAAGACAAATTTTATTCATGGGGATCTGGAAGAAGAGAGCTACATGAAGAAACCTTAAGGATTTACAGTGAAGGGTAAGAAACAACTGGTATGCAAGTTAAAAGAAGTCTTTGTATGGGTTAAAACAATCACTAAGGATGTGGTATCAGAAATTTGATACATTTATATGGGGACTTAGCTTCACCAGAAGAAAAGAAGATCACTGTGTGTATTTTGAATTGATTGGTGACCATGTTATCTATCTGGTCTTTTATGTGGATGATATGTTGCTGATTGGAAATGACAAAGAAATTATCCAAGATTTGAATACCCAACTTTCCTCCAAATTTGATATGAAAGATCTTGGTGTTGCAAACTATATTTTGGGCATGGAAATTAAAAGAGATTAGGCAAAGAGGAAGCTTGGGTTAAACCAGAGGAAGTATGTCGAGACAATACTGCAAAGGTTTAATATGCAGGACAGTAAACCGGTGAAGATTCCTATTCATGTAGGTGTAAAATTATCTGATTAATAGTGTCTCAAGACACAAGAAGAGGAAGAGGACATGTCCCATGTTCCATATGAAAGTGTAGTCGGTAGCCTGATGTATGCGATGGTCTGTACTAGACCAGACATTGCACATGCAGTGGGAGTATTGAGTAGGTTTATGTCAAAACTAGGGAAGGAGCATTGGACAACAATGAAGTGGGTTTTCAGGTATTTGTGTGGCACTAGTGATTATGGTTTGTGCTACCAAGGAAGCCCAATATTGGACAGATTTTTGGATATTCATGGCTTTGTTGATGCATACTGGGCTGGGGATCTAGATCAAAGAATATCTACAAGTGGGTATGTTTTTAACATATTTGGAGGTGCAGTCAGTTGAATGAGTAAGAAAGAATCTGTAGTGGCACTATCCACTATAGAGGCAGAATACATGACAACCACTCATGCAGGCAAGGAAGCAGTTTGGTCGCAGAGATTGTGTTCAAGTATGGGGTTAGTATAGGGAGCTATAAGGATAGACTGTGACAACCAAACTGCAATTTTCTTGACAAATAACCCTACTTATCATTCAAAGACAAAGTACATTGATGTTCAGTATCACTTTATGAGGGATATGATAGTAGACAAAAAGGTGTCGTTCGTAAATGTTGACACTTTGAAGAATATTGTAGATGCATTGACAAAATATGTGATCTATGTGAATTTCTCTCGGTGTAGAGAAACAATGGGAATTGCAAGGTTAGATAAATGATTAAGCTCTTTGGTGGCCCCCTGTGGAAAGAAAACAACAAGTGGAAGAATGTTGGGTTGTGTTATATTCTTTCCACAACTAGCCCCCCTAGTCAAACCGGGGGATAGAGGGGCCGCGAAACTCCCTCTTCATTGTGCCGATGTGCATCGGGGGGGGGGTCATAAGTGAGGGGGGTGGGGCAAAAGGCCTCCTTGTACAGGGTGATTGAGGGGGGAGGTTAGCACCCCTCTACAAGATCCGGGGCAATGCCCTGGGGAAAATTGTTTTTGGACCCATGGTTTTGTGCATGGTTTTGGGCGTGATGGTTTTCGGTCCATGGTATTGGATGCTTCAACATGTATATATATGTATTGTAACACTAAAAGGAACAAAATGAAAACTCAATCTGGTAGTCCTGGTTTTGGGATCCAGGGGAAAATCTCTGTGTATATTTGTTTTATGTGTTATGCTCTCGCTATTGTTTATTTTCTGTTGTTATAATTCGTATGCAGGTAATTTCTGTACAGGGTTAAAACCTACAGAATCCCTATTTGTGTTCCTAGATGGTGTCCTTAGAGTGGCTCAGGGTCAAATTGAAATAAATATATGCACATAAATTTTATAATTTTGAGGGTCGAGGCCATGGCCCTAGGATTTGGAATGTTTCTGTTGTTTTGAATATGGAGACATATATATATATATATATATATATATATATATATATATATATATATATATATATATATATATATGTATGTATGTATATATGTATGTATGTATGTATGTATGTATGTATGCATATGTATATGTATATGTATCTACATATGCATATACATATACATATACATATATTCCCTATTCTTGTGACATATTTGATGTCTTATATAACGACCTAGCCTTGATTTGTCTTTTCTTTTCACATTATCGGTTTTATTTCTAGTAATTAATATTGTTGACAAAATTTTCAAATGATTTAATGTATGGAATCGAAAGGAATGGTTAGGAATTGCTATTGGCATAACTGTATGATATAGAGTATACTATTGCAAATCTTTTTCCTTTCTTAATGATAATACCCTTATTTTTTTTAATATGCGAAAAGTTAGTTTACAATTTTACTAAAATGTAAATTATGGATTCTTTTTACTCCATTATGTTCATCAATAGAGATGCATTATCATTTCTTTCCCTTTTTTAGAAAAGAAATAACCTAGTGTTAGTTTAGTTCCAACTCTGTATATTTATGTCTATACCGACCATTATGCATACACATCTATTTATAGAAAAATAAATATTAATTTATTCTAGAGGCTCAGTGGATTCCCGTAATGGGAGAATGTTATTAGTCTCTAAGACCTATTTCCCCCATATTCAGAACTGTGTTTGTGATACCTAAGAAAGAAAATTTTCCTCACAGGAAGGAAAACCTAAACTAAACTTAAAATCCATAACTTGACCATATTGTCAAGTAAACTATCTATCTATCTATCTATATATATATATTACCAACACTGATTTTCCAAGACAACACTGTTAAAGAAAAAAACTTATTTTGACCCAGTTATGGCGTTTTCTTTCCTCCCTTATACTTGATGACATTATAAGTAGGTTTACACGCATATTTTACACAAGAAATACTTTTTGGCTTTTTTATATAAACCCTTATGTTCACCTGTATCCTCAAATATCTAGTCCCATTCTTTGTACATCCACCATTTATTTGCATCACCTTGGTTAGTCAAAAAATTATGATTTTCCATTATTCTATAATGAAGTCCTAGAAACATATTTCTATTTAAATTTATTACTCTTCCTAACTTCTAATGTCTATAACAGAGTATTGAGAACTTTATATCTTTAAGACAAATAGGAACAATTTTCCTGTTTTATATACTTATCTAATAACCTTCCAGGAATAGGCTAAAGGCCGCCACATTCCACCCAACCTTAAACAAATTTCCCTTATTGGTCCCCCCTCCCACCACCCCCCCCCCCCCCATGAGATTTCCTAAAACTATTAGGAAAAACTGTTACAGAAGTTTAGTCAATTTTTTCACCTTTTCAACCCTTAGTAGCGTCCTGCTAATTTTTCAAGGTCCCACCAGTCTTTCTCTCACACTGGTAATTTTCACTAGAGTTATCTTTATCACCCATAGTCCTTACTAAAAATGTCCACTTTATGGAATTTCTCTCTAGCCATAACAAAACAAAGTGTTCTATTTTCAATATTCTTATCTCCTTTCTTGCATCTTGCAAGAGTATTCTCGAGAAAGTGATAGATAGAAGGTTTTTTTTTTTTTTTCACAATCCAAAAATAATGTCAATTCTCTTTTTTCTCATATATAAATTAATATTCACATCAGCGTGTTGTCACATGTCATTTAATTTCTTCTAGCCAGTAATTAAAACTAAATAATTCAAAAACAATTTCTTGGGGGTATTACATCTCCCCTCCCCTTAAAAACGACATCATCTTCGGTGTTTTCTTTTTCAATATACACACTCACTTCAAAAGCATTGGAAATATTTTTCTTGTTTAATCCTTCATTTCCCAGGTGGCCTCTTGAGGCTAAAAGTGCTTCCATTGTACTTTAAGCTAGGTGATGGCCCAATTCTAGATTATGATCTCCGTCCACTACAAAATTTGTAGTGATTCAACATGAAATTATCCTTCTAGTTCGACTTGTATGACACACCAATCAATTATATGAGTCAAGTCATGTATATATTTATTTAAAATCAACACATGAAAAACATTATGAACTTATTCATGAGCTTGTAATGTCAACTGACAAGTGATCAACCCAATCCTGAACAGTATTTAATTGGCCCATAGAACCATGGGAGTAACCTCCTGATTTCAAAGAGCTTTTTCTTGGTTTTGCTTTAACATAAACATGTTCCCCAACTTGGAATTATTTATGTGCCATTTTTAGGTTAGCATAACTTTTCTATCTATCATGTCTATTCAAGTTTTTTTTTTATATTTTTTTATCATTTCTTCCATTTCCTAGAACTGATATGGTCCTAACATAAGTCTATCCTCTAATCGGCACCAATATAAAGATACATGATATCTCCTTCCATACAAAGCTTCAAAATGACTCATCTTAAGTGAATCTTGGTATCCATTATTGTAAGCGAACTCCACCAAGCGTAAATACTCCTCCCATTTAGTGGGCTAGTTCATAATATATATATGTAACATGTCCTCCAAGACTTGATTAAGTGATTCATTTTTCCCATCTGTCTATGGATGGTGTATAGTACTAAAGTTTAGTTGTGTCCCCATCCCAGTAAACAAGGCCTTGCACAAGTTTGAAGTGAAATTTACATCTCTATCAGATATTACCATCTTAGGTATTCCATGAAGTGTGAATTTTTCTCTCATGAAAAATTCTACAACTTGTGAAGCTTTGTAAGTAGACTATACATGAGTAAAATGGGAATATTTAGTTATATTGTCCATAGCTACCATAATAGAGTTGTGTTACTTCTTGGTTTCAGGTAATATGGTGATAAATTGTAGTGATATAACTTCCCACTTCCATTTTGGTACTAGTAGAGGGTTCAATAGTCTTGTTGGATGTTGATGCTCCACCTACTCCACATAACACTCCTTGCATATTTACAAGTATTCAACCACATCTCTCTTCATTCCTGGCCAAGAAAAATCATTTTTAAGGGAAACAATCTTTTTTTGATATTCAGGATGTGTTGCATATGGATTTCTTTTGTATTCAGTCGAGATTAACCTCTTAATTTTAGCTTCATTTGTGATAGACAATCTATTTTTATATACCAACAGTCCATATTCATTAATCTGATATTAAAAGTATTTATCTTGTGAAAATTTCCTTCTCAAATGATCACTTATTGAATTATAATTTTGATCATTTATTGTTTCTCTTTTTACTTGTTCAAAAAAATCTATTTCAATTTTGCGTACTATTATTTCACACAATTGTTTTGCACTCTATCTCAATTCATTTTCCACCTTGTTTTCCTTACATTTTATATGTTTTATTTCAAAATCATATTCACTCAAAAATTCCATGTAGCTAGCCTACCTCACATTCATCTCAGGATGGCTAAAGAAGTACTTCAAACTTATATGGTTTGTTACCAAAGTAAATCTTTTACATATCAGGTAATGTCTCCACATTTCTAGAGTGTGAATAACTACTATGAGTTCCAAGTCATAGACTACATAGTTTTTCTCATGTTCCTTTCATTTCTAAGATTCATATGCTATTATGCATCCTTCTTGCATTGACACCTTTCCTAGAACCTCTAAACAACCATCAATGCACACAAAAAAAATCCTTATCTGGATCTACTATCTTCAATAGAGGTGCCACTATTAATAAGTGGTTTAACCTTACAAAAGTTTACCAAAACCTTTATGTCCATTCAAATTTCACCCCCTTCTTTTGAAAATAGGTTATGGGATGTGTTATCCACAAAAATACTTCTATAAACCTTTGGTAATACCCAGTAATTCCCATGAATGACCTTATATATGCCACCTTGGAGACTAGTCAGTCTACTATAGCTCTTATCTTCTCAGGTTATACAACTATACCCTCTTTAGATATTGAACACAATATTGTATTTTTTCTTGATAAAATTTGCACTTGCTAAATTTGGAATATGGTTAACGATCACGTAAATATTGTAGTACTATTTCCAAGTGTTGCTTGTGTTATTCTAATGTCCCAGAATATACCAATACATCATCTATAAATAACAGTACAAACTTATCCAAAAGCTTACCAAAATGTGGTTTTTGTCAAATACATGAAGGTAGCAGGTGCATTGGTAAGTCTAAAGGGTAATATTGTAAATTTGTAATGCCCATATATTGTTTGAAAAGTTGTCTTTGGTATATCTTCCTCCTTAATCCTCAGTTGGTCGTAACTGGATTTGAGGTCTATTGATATGGACATATGCAGGAACATAACAAAATACAAATATAAACATGAACATAAAGATGCAACAAAAATAAAACTTTGTTTCATTAATATCAAAGAACTCAAATATGCTTACATACAGAATGGAAATAGACTATCTCGAACGATGGTAGCTTAAATCTGAGAAGAGATGTGGTGGCTACATGCCTCTAAATTGTGTTACAATGAGGCTCAAGGGCCTTATATTATTGAACAACAAGGGGAAACCCTAAACAACCAAAACCCTAACCCTAAGAGATGGAACGACAAGAGTTTGTGGGCCCCATTGGGGTTTGCTGGGAAACCAACTTCTTGAGGTCATAACTTGGTCATATAATCTTCATTTAGTGTGTATGATACCTTGTTAGAAGGATCTCTCTGAGTCCCAAAACAACTCCAAAAGTTTAGGACCCGAAAAAATTCTATAAATGGTAAATTCCATTATAATTAAGGAAACTAGAGAAACCTACTAGAGTTCTAGGTGGAATAAGTGGGTGGCCACCAATATCTACCTACATCATTCCTCCCCCTTAGGAAGCAATGGTCGCCATTGCATGAAAAGCCTCCATGAGGTGAGGAAATTTTTATTGAACCTGGTCCCTAGAGCGACACTTTCCCTGGTGAAGGAGTTGGCCTAATTTGGCAACTCAATATAGATGGATCTTCTACTGGTGAGTGTTCTTGATATTTGTTTCCATGATCCTATAAATGGTGGCTTATTCGACACAACTTGGGTTGAGATCGGTTGGTGTCGGCTACTCAACAATGTCAAATGTGTCCAATAATGGGGGAAAGTATGGTCACCATCGGTCTACATTGAATACTAGGTGTAGGCTAAGCAATACTGGAATGTTGAGCTCAAAAGAATTGTCCCCTATAGCCTTAGAGATGATGTAAGGACCATATTAGAGCAAAAAAATCTTGCGATGGAGCCTAGTGAGCCACTTCTTCTACAAATGTAACCAAAATTTGTCGCCCACCTAGAACTTGTGTGACACCAGATGTTGATCATGATGTTGCTTGAACTTAGAATTTTCTTTGTCCAATATGTCATGGACCTATTGGCGGATGTGCTAAATGCACTCAATGAAGCTATTAGGCATGTCATCTTTAGACTGGATGTGAGCCGAATCTTCCTGACTAGCTACAAATGGTATGGCAGCATCAACAGGGCATAGTGGTTGGAATCCTGGTCCCACTTGAAAAGGCATGTAGTTAGTTGAGATGTGGAGATCCCTATTGTAGCTATGTTCGAAATGGGGGAGGCTATCATCCCATGTGCGCAGGTGCTTCGAATTGTACATGCATGGGATTTTCACGATCTTCCTACTGATGACCTTTATTTGGCCATCAATTTGGGGGTGAAAGGTCATGGACTAAGTGAGATTGGTATCCAACAACGACTAGAGACTTGACCAGAATGCACCTAGGAACTGACTATCCCAGTCTAAGATAATGGAATGTGGGATCCCAAAGTCTACCCAAACTCGTTAACATAAGAGTTTGGTAGTGGAATCTGTTGTGATACTCTTCTTGTAGGCCGCGAGAATAGTTTTCTTCGAGAATTTGTCGACAACCATGAAAAAAAAGTAATTTCCATTCTTATTAGAAGGAAGGCCTGACAACTAATCCACGGAGATGGATTCCCAAGTGATAAAAATCTAGATTAGGGGCAAAAATTTGCTCAAAAATCAAAGTGCTTAGAATCGCTCAAAGACTAAACAACCATGTCCATCTTAGCAATGCGATCTTAACACAACTTGTTTCATTGAAAACAGAGCTTGTATGAGAAAAATAGAGGCTTTTGCCAGCTTTATAAAATAGGAAAAATTTTGGGTATAGGGCTAACTCAGATGCTGACTACGCATCTGTACATCCGAGTCAGCAAAAATAATATTCCAAGGAATATTCCTTAGAATATTCCCAAAATATTCTGATAGGTGGCTCAAACGAATTGTGACAAATGTCAACATGTTATTGGTCAAAGATATTTGGGAGGACCAATGAGAGGCTGACAAGTGGCAAGCCCAGAGGCCACCACGTGCCCTCTGAAAGGTTGTGTAAAATTTTGGAAGGCTGGCGGAGTTGAACCCACGACCTCGCCAAAAAAATCCCCATGCCTTACTATGCCACAACCATGTCACTTAACAAACATGGGGTGCGACTTGTATTTCAAGAGATAATACGTGGTGGTTGGGGAAAGAGAGGGCCAGGCCTTGTGCATATGACCTTAAACTATAACCGGAGGCCAGCGTTAATGCTAACCGTGTGAATTAATGCTTTAAGTGGGATTAACGCTAATTAAGACATGTTTACCCCTTAATTAATTACAGATTAACTTGGAAACATTTTTAGCAGGCCCGATAAATCTGGCGCTGCTCCAATTTTCGCAGGGTTAACTAGATTTTCTCTAGATTTGGTGGCATTTTCCTAGGGAAAATTGAAGATACCATAACTTTTCCAAAATTTGACCAATTTTGGCTTAGAAATAGTCATTCCTAAATGATTTGGATGTTATGAACAGATTGGAACAGGTTGTAGAGGACAAAAGGCAATTTCGTATGTGATTTTTGTACGTTGAAGTTTAGGGAAGCCCATGGCCACCAGGAGACGAGGTCAAGCCTAGATCAGCTGAATTCCAATTGTAGAGCCTGGATAGTCATTTTTGGGGTTTTTGGGTCTTATGAATCCAATGGAGTAGGTTGCAAAGCCATTGGAGCACTGCAGGTGCATGTAATTAGAGAATTGACCATTAATCCAAAGAGGGCCTAGCCATTGAAGCAGGTCCAAGGAGATGTAGCCTAGGAGGGGTGAACTCCTTTATCATATTTTTGTTATGAGTTGTTGTGATTTACTTCTCTGCAATTTACTTGCTATATATTTGTTTTAAACAGCCAATTAACCTCATAAATTTCTCATAAAATATACTCAACACTTGACACATAATTCCTCACATTTTGGTTAATTTGAGATGATCCTAAACACATTTTTTTTAATAATCATGAGGAAGCTTACATAGAATTAAAAAGTTTTCCCAACATTCAGATCAAGTTGGTATCATAGCATTGTTAGCTCATTTTAACCCTCAGATGGTTTGCCAAGGTTAGCTATAAAATTAGCTAATGGTTTGTTGGGTTGTGTTATATTCTTTCCATGACTAACCCATGTAGTTAACCAGGGGGTTAGAGGGGGGGTGGAGCCCCCCCTTGTTTCCGGGAAAACTAGTGTCTTTTCGATCTGCTAGTCCCACTAAGACGGGTAGCTATCTTAGTAACAAACAATTCAAAGCGCTTCAAGATTTCCTTTATGTATGATAGATAAGAGAGAAGGAAAGAGGACCAACCTGTATCTTCCGTGTGGCTCCTTGCTTATTTCCTCTCTCCCTTGATAGAGCTTGCCACTCTTCTCCTACTTGTCCCATTTTAGAGAATACCTGTAGAGGCAAAGCAACAAAACACCATCAAAGCATCTCAATATATGATATCATAAACAATGTAGAATCAGAAATACATTAACCATACAATTGCATCCACAAATAACAAGATTCACAAATACACGATTATATGGAGGAAACTCAAAGAACTTTATTGATAGTAGAAATAAAAGAGAGGATTACAACCCAACTGTCTGATCTAGCATCATCCTCCTAGCATGAAAGCCCTCTATACCTCATGAAAAGAAAAATCACCCAACAATACAATGTTTCTTCTCAAAGAGAAACCAGCAGCACTTCCTTACAAATTACAAAATTCTAGCCTTCAGATCTCTCAGATGAGGGATCCATTTATAGATATTTGCAGAGGGGTGAGTCAGAATCTAGGTTTTTGATTAGTGTCATTTCACTGATAGTTCTTGGTTCCACTTGGAGATTTCATTGATCTCTTACTCATCCTTGGGCAAATTCAGAGAGGCAAGTGTCATATGAGCAGTTTCTAGAAGATTCTTTGGGTTTCCACTTAGCAAACTGCCTTTGCCATTTGTCTAATCTTGCCCATTGCACCATATAGAAGGCTCTTTCAGTATGCATTGCACCTGGCCAGTGTAGCAGCCAGTATGCATCGCACCCTAAGCATGGAGCAGTCTGTATGGTCCAGTTTTGGCCAGTTCTGAGTGGTTTTTCAAGTGGAACTTCTGGGAAATGATGTAATCAGTTGACCATGATCCTATAGAGTATGAAACAAAAAATTTAGGGGTTTAAGAGCCCTTGGTTTATCAACATATATGATTGGGGTTGCAGTGCCCAAATATGTCTATAACAGTTGCCCCCTAAAGCATGAGGTCATAAATCTTCTGATGTCGAGTGAAATGCTTTATCATGAGGATTCGAGGTATTTGAACTAGAAGGTGACCTGTATAAAATACAATACAATAGATTATCTTCATTTTATTTTCATGATCTAGCTGAGGTGGGAATTCCCATGCTCAGCTTTATAAATTCATTTTCATCTACATAGGACAGATAATCGTCCACTGTTGTAGACTGGTGATTCTTGTAGAGCCATCATCCCTTAGCTTGGATGATCATCTGTGCAGTTATTGTGTACATTTGATGTCTTTAACTTCCTGAATATATCGCAGCCTGTATGGATGAAAATAGATCCGGGGTCTTCAAAACTCATTCAATCTTGACCCGATGTACAAGTCAATCCATGTGAAAAGATGTTCTGAAGTCGAACATGGAAAGACATCGCTTGATTACCAGCCAATGATGTAAGCTATTAACAAGCGCAAGAGGAATCACTGATAATGATAATGACCCTCAAGGTACTACAGTACAATTCACATGGTGTGAATATATGAGTCGATGTCAAACACCACACAAAATCTTTTGGTCGAAGGCCATTAATGTAAACATGTTGCCGGAAGTGAGAAACTTGCTATTGAGGCGTGCAAGCTTCAAAGTACTGAAAGGTTTGTTCCTAAGTCAACTTCTTGGATAATGAGATGATGTCGACAAGAAGTGACCCATCGTAGGAGGGCCTTAATGAATCCCACATCTATGACACAAAACGAAGCAAATGATTTTCTGGAGGTGAAAACGATCTGATGATACAAGGCTCAGGAATGGCGGTCATGAAAAATGGAGCATGAAGGTATTGCAGTGAAGGAGGCATTAGCTAGGCATTGAATTCTCTGAATGAATTCTCTTGAACATATCGGTGACACTGAGATGGATTGGTAGCGTTAACCCCAAAAATGGATGGTACGGAGGACCAATGGTGATGTGACCGATGAATGGAATAACCCAACCTGACTCAATCATGGTGATGGAGTGAAAGTGTCATGTTCAAGAGCGACCTGCTACCAATGAAGTTCTTCAAGTTTTCTTCCCTTTTTCCCCAATCATTGCTGACCAATACCTCTTTATTTTTGTCAAGCTTGAGGAGGATAACATATGCTTGTTCTATAATTTTCCCTTCGGGCAAACCTGTCGCTATGTTTTAGTGAGCTTAGCAACAGTGAAACTCACTCTTGTCCAGATGGACAAGTTTGTCGCTATTGTTTAACGAGTTTAACGACAACGATAACTCGGTCCATTTCATGATTAGAGAGTTTGAAAAGAGACGAAAAGGAAACTCCAGTAGTCCTTTTTCGTGGCATAATCCCTTAAGTCCAAAAAATTATAAAATAATATGAAAGGGATGACTTTTCGATAGTTTTAGCGAGCCGAAAAAGACAAACGCTCGATATTTTTGTACAATGATCCCTCAGGTCCAAAAAGATTAAAATGTAGAGGAGGGATGGTGCTTCCCCTTACTTTAACGAGCTGGAAAGGCTAGTAGGTCGACAATCTTTTCATATTTTACGAGTCTAAGAAGAGCTTAAAATAGACTCGTTTTTTGAGGAACGAGTGATGTTTTCGGGTAGCAACTAGTTCCAGGTAAGTTTGGAACTTCTCAAACATGGAAATGTTAAGAGGGTGGCTAACAGAATCACTCATCGTAACTGTTCCTCAAAAGGGTAAACAATCAAGTGGAAGCATATGATTGGCCAAAAGAATGGAGGTGACGGAAAGAACACAACCAAGGTTCAAAAGGCTGATAGCAAGGCAGTCACAAAAGGTTATTTACCGAGGGTGGATTCACTTTTTAATGAGCTTGAATCGAAAAGAAACTATGCTCAGTGGCGGGATTATTTTTTAACGAGCTTGAACCTTGGGGAAACATTGCTCATGCCAGTCGCTTTAAAGATGTCTCTCATTAGTAGGTTCATTTTTTACTGAGCTTGCACCATGCGAAACCTTGCTCATGCCTTTTTATGTAGGCTAGGAATGACCAAAATATAGAGTTAACTATAGTAAATGTTAAAGAACTACTGAGGTTAGGTAGGATAGTTTTGTCTTTTGCCTAGATAAAACATTTCCTTTTCTTTGCCTGCATGCCACCAACAAAGGTGAATGGTGGATCAGACCATTCACCTAACCTAAGAAGTTGAACTAAAAGTTAAGCTAAAACACTACGAGGTTAGAATTAAATTGGTCGCTTTTCACTTGCATAAAAAGGTTTGCATGCCCCCAGGTGTTGAGAAAACGAGAATTTCCAGGTTACCTTATGGAAGTTCCTGCATTTAAGCAGGATTGTTTCGTCTATGGAGCAGACAAAACACTTCCTTGGCTCTGTCCATCGAAATAGACAAAGGTGAATGGTGTGAGCTTCCAATCACATAACATGCGAGGAGATAAATGTTTCAGACTGATCCCATATCCTACATGGAAATGGCATTTTAGATCGGTCATATAACCTACAAGGAAATTTTCTTTTTTAGCTAGGTTTGCCTGCCGAAGTAGACCAGGGTGCATGCCCCCAAGCTTTGTTACATTCACCGAATTACTCGCGGTAATTAGGTGGATGAACTGGAGGTTGAAGAGACATTCTTGATGCAAAGAGACCATTTAGGGATGGTGTTTGACTCGTAGCTGTGTTTGAACTAGGAAATGAAAGCTGGTCGACAAGCTGCACCATTCTGCCTTCATGCGGGAAACACATCACCCGAAAGAGTGTGGAAACAATAGCTCCCATGTCGTAAACGTAGTCATGCCCAAGGAGTAGATTGTAATCTAGTGGCCCTTGGACTACCATCACATTCAAGTGAATGGTTTTCCTTCTCAAAGTTATAGGCAAATTTGGAAGGATCCCTAACGGTCGACTAGTTCCTTTGTTGAAGCCTGACAAATTTTGATTCTCAGGCAGAAGCGATGGCGAACCAAGCACATTCCAATTAGTTGAGGAAAGGATACTCACGAAAGCCCCTTCATCTATGATAGTGCCAGACATGATCATTTTGTAAACTTGTACTATGATTTGGAATGGTACATTAGATGGAAGGCGAGGACCCACTAGTAGATTCCAATCGAAGGAAATGACTAGATTGCTTGGAGGGGGGACCGAATAAACGGCTGGATGAATCTCTTGAAATGGGGAACTTCCTTCCTATCATAAAGGAACAGGTAGATTTCCCCCATGTTCATCAGACTCTGTGTTAACAAAAAGAATTTGAATGGTGTCGCTCTCATTCTCTTTGGAAACTGTATCATCTAAAGGTGGACCTTCTGAAGGCAAGATTGGGTTGACTGGCGTCTCGACCTGTTACTTTGGTCTAATGTGGACTCAGAGGGTTCATCTTCGACGATAGGCATTTTGACCGACAACTGAGGTATGTCAATCGGATTTTCAACTAGCAATGGACTTGGCAAGAGTTTCTTGTATCAAGGTGGAAGTTGCTACAGTGAAGCAGGACGGTTATCCAAGACACTTTTTGTTTCGTCTAGAAAAGGACAACGATGAGGGCATAATCACCTTCACACAACCTACAAGGAAATTTGAATCTTCTTTTTTGTCCATTGACTTCATTTTCACTAGTCGATGGTGTGTTCTCAACATGATTGACAGACGTTGATGACACTGGATGGTGCAAGCGGGGAGACCAGTCTCTCGAGATCCGCGGAATGCAAGGACAATCTCGATGGAAGTGGTTTCCTTTGCAAATTATGCATGGAGATTTGGGTTTGGAAGGTTCAGTGTGTGTATTTTCACCGGACGATGCATGGTTGCCCCCTTGCTTGACTTACTTCTTCTTCTTTTTTTCCTTCCCTTTCTTCTTCTTCTCAGTTACTTGGTTTTTAGTTTCACTAGTTTCACCAAGCAAAGAGGAAGAAGGAGAGGGAGAAACAAATGAGGAAGAAGGTGAGGGAGCAACCCTGGTATCATCTATTTGCTGATTCAATTGCTGAGGAATTACAGTGTTTTAAACGACGGAGGTTGAGAATAGCCATACCGGCAGGCCAATTGTGATTCCTGGAAGGGACAATGTAGCCATATATGGAGCACCAATATCTCCCCAAGAAGAGAAATGACTAGGATTTCCCCCAAGGGGAAATCCTTGATTGGTGGACTCCATTACCTCAATATCAACGAAGGAACAGGGATGTTATTCTGAATTAAATAAATTTTATGACGCTTTGACACAACTTTTCTTTTTCAATTTTTAAGAGTCAAGAAAAAGCTAAAGATGACTCTAGTCACCTTCAATTTTTAATGAGCCTAAAGTGACAAGTGCTCAGATGGACCTTTTCTTTTAAGGAGTCGAAAAGGAATGAAAGTGACTACTCTAGAAATCTAGACAGAGGGATTACCAAACCAATAGGAAAACTGCAATATACACCTTGGTGGTAAATTAAATAGAAATTACCAAATGTTGTGTTCAGTGCATTGCGATCGATAGGGCGGTAGACACGGCTTCCTAAGGATAAAGGATATCAGCCTATTGTGGTCTCCCAATATATACTCTACGGTACGAGGAGCACAAGTATGTACTGGCACTTGTCGTATCAAAGAGGAGGAATCACCCAACCTTCGATGAAAACGATAGTTACTAGGTTTTACGACGCCGGAATACATCTCTAGCCCAGACTTCTAGATGTTGTGTGTTAGGTTCCAAAGCATTTTTATGTTCATTGAGGTTTATTTTAGAGTTGATATTTTTTAGAATTTTTCCTTTCAAGGTTCACCGCATGATGTAGATGTAAAATTCCTAAATATGAAATCGAAAATGATAAACAGTCGTTTGTTTTCTTTTAGGAATGAAAATCCTAGTTACTAAGGAAAGAAGAGTACGATTCTTTCAATAGAGAGCAAAGAGCACACACTAAATGCACTTTTCCTAAATCATTTTCTGCATGCAGTCTAAATGCAAATGCACATGCAAGTATTTGTTTTTCTGTTTCCTTAATGTGATAATGCCAAAAAAGAAAACTAAGTACAGATCTGAATTATTTTCTTCAAAGCGACACTTTAATGATTTCTTTTCAAAACGAAAGTAAGACTGAGATGAAACTTTCAATTTCGAATGGAAAATTGATTTCGACACTTCAAATATTGACAATTCAAATAAAATACAATGGCAAAAGTACAATCAACTATCTAGAAGAGGAAGACATTATGACACTCTTCTTTTTCACTCACAATGACAGTTACAACACTTCTTTGCATCAAAAATGACAGTTCGATTAAGCTACTTTTGACAAAGGAGGACTATAAATGATGAAAAATACATAAAAACATTCACAAATCCTGATCAATGGAGGCTGAATAATGTGAAGGAAGGAGGCTTCAGCAATGATATACTGATCATAACCAGCAAAACTACTGAATAGAGCTGAAAACAAGGAGAAAAAACCAAATTTCTAAGAGAAAAACAGTATCATTCAATCATCACACCTATCCTTAAGGGAAACAGGGATGCATCTCACCTACACCACATGGGAGGTGCGATGCATCCAAGCTACCAATTATAGACAGTGTGATGGACCAGGGAACGAAACTGAGCTTGGTTTTCACTCAAAATTTGCAGCTAAGTTCAGTGATTTAGGCTGAGCTATGATAGACAGTAAAAAGAAAGTATAGGGGTATGATCTTGTGAGGTTATTGATCTACGACAAGGGCACTTAGGATGTTTTCAAATCAGATGTTGAGTTCATAAACCAACCTAGAGATTGACTGAAGCAATGTTGATCTACTTTGCAGTTACATAGCAAAAGCAGTTTGAAGGCTAGCTGGCTTAACTTCAGGCTCCGTCTGTAGTTTATAAAGCAAACAACAGTAACAAACAAACAAACTATTCACTCCCCAGTGGAGTCGCCATTTTGTTTCTGGGAAAACTAGTGTCTTTTCAATCTGCTAGTCCCACTAAGATGGGTAGCTATCTTAGAAACAAA
The DNA here is from genome assembly GCA_031772625.1 of Pinus tabuliformis. NCBI lineage: Eukaryota > Viridiplantae > Streptophyta > Pinopsida > Pinales > Pinaceae > Pinus > Pinus tabuliformis. Next base: position 477,143,360 of record CM062815.1, read on the forward strand.
CAATTCAAAGTGCTTCAAGATTTCCTTTATGTATGATAGATAAGAGAGAAGTAAAGAGGACCAACCTGTATCTTCCATTTGGCTCCTTGCTTGTTTCCTCTCTCCCTTAATAGAGCTTGCCACTCTTCTCCTACTTGTCTCGTTTTAGAGAATACCTATAGAGGCAAAGCAACAAAACACCATCAAAGCATCTCGATCTATGATATCATAAACAATGTAGAATCAGAAATACATTAACCATACAATTGCATCCACAAATAACAAGATTCACAAATACACGATTATATGGAGGAAAACTCAAAGAACTTTATTGATAGTAGAAATAGAAGAGAGGATTACAACCCAGATGTCTGATCCAGCATTATCCTCCTAGCATGAAAGCCCTCTTAACCTCATAAAAAGCAAGATCACCCAGCAATACAATGTTTCTTCTCAAAGAGAAACCAACAACACTTCCTTACAAATTACAAAATTCCAGCCTTCATATCTCTCAGATGAGGGATCCATTTATAGATATATGCAGAGGGGTGAGTCAGCATCTGGGTTTTTGATTAGTGTCATTTCACTGATAGTTCTTGGTTCCACTTGGAGATTTCATTGATCTCTTACTCATCCATGGGCAAATTCAGAGAGGCAAGTGTCATATGAGTAGTTTCTAGAAGATTCTCTGGGTTTCCACATAGAAAACTACCTCTGCCATTTGTCTACTCTCACCCATCGCACCCTACAGAAGGTTGTTTCAGTATGCATCGCACCTTCCCACTGTAGCAGCTAGTATGCATCGCACCCTAAGCATGGAGCAATCTGTATGGTCCAGTTTTGGCTAGTTCTGAGTGGTTTTTCAAGTGGAACTTTTGGGAAATGATGTAATCAGTTGACCATGATCCTTTAGGGCATGAAACAATACTTTTAGGGGTTTAAGAGCCCTTGGTTTATCGACATATGTGATTGGGGTTGCAGTGCCCAAATATGTCTATAACACCCCTTCGTTGTGCCTAATGCATAGCACGGAGGTTACAGGGGGTTTTAAGGGTGTAAGTAACCCCCCTCTATGGGGTCCGGGGTAGTGCCCCAGAAAATTTTGTTTTTGGACCCTATATTAGGTTGGGTGGGCCTACCTATGGTTTTGTGCATGATATTCGCACATGGTTTTGGATGCGATGGTTTTTGGTCCATGGTTTTGTTCGTGATAGTTTTCAGTCCATGGTATTGGATGCTTCAGCATGTGTGAATCTAGGGGAAAATCTCTGTGTATATGTGTTTTATGTGTTATGCTCTCGCATTGTTTATTTTCTGTGTTTTAGAATTTGTATGCAGGTAATTTCTATACAGGGTTAAAACCTACATTTGGCATCAGAGTTGTTTTGGCTTCAAGGGGATGCCTTAGTTGCTGAGGGGTTTCGCTAAGGCCTGTGGTAGACCCTATTTAGTGCGAGACCTGTGAGATCGATTCTGGTTTTGAAAGAAGATGGTGAGTAGTGGAAAGATAGAAATCGAGAAATTTAATGGTCAGACTTTTGAGTTATGGAAACTCAAGATGGAGGATCTGTTGGTGGGTAAATATTAGTGGATCATGGTAGATCCGAGTACTAAACTAACGGGAGTGTCCGATGAAGAATGGAAGAAGTTAGATCAGAAGGAAAAGAGCACAATACAATTGTGTGTCTCAAATTTAGTACTATGGTGTGTTGGAAATGTGGAAAGGAAGGGCACGACAAAAGGGACTGTAAATCTAAAGCTCCTAATAAAAGAAAGGGATTTGATGGTGCTTCTTCTACAGAGGTGAAAACCACCTCAGATGAAGATGGGGATGTGTACTTGGCTTCTTCAAGTACACATGTAGATCATGAGGCATGGTTGATTGACTCAGGTGCATCCTTTCGCTTCACTCCCCATAGAGAGTGGTTCTGTGAGTATGAGAAATACAATGTTGGTGATGTCTTCTTAGGGGATGATAGGAAGGCTAGAATTGTTGGTCGTGGAAAATTAAAGTTGAAATTGAAAGGTGGAAGGGTTAGAACACTTCCGGGTGTTCTGCATATTCCTGCATTGGCCAGAAATTTGATTTCTGTAAGAAAGCTAGATGATGCAGGTGTAAAAACAATGTCCAAGAAGGATACCTACAAGATGGTTCGGGGAGCACCAATATTGATGCGGGGAGTTCGGATTGGAACTCTGTACAAGCTACAAGGTAGCACTATTGCTGATGGGTGCAATAGCTTTGTGGTTCCTGAAAGTGGAGCAGAAAATCTAGTGGTCTCTGGAGAGAAGACCATGCTGTGGCATCAAAGGCTTGGACATATTGGAGAGAAGGGCCTTTGAATACTTCATGGTAAAGGTATGGTAGAAGGTATGAGTAATAGCTCTCTGTATTTTAATTTTTGTGAAAATTGTGTGTATGGAAACCAGAATCGAATGAGTTTCCCCTCTTGTGGTAAGAGGGCGAAACATATATTAGAACTTGTGCATAGTGATGTGTTTGGACCTGTGAAGGTTCCATCACTCGCTAAGTCTGTGTACTATGTATCATTTATTGATGACTTCTCAAGGAATATATGGATATATTTCCTTAAGAAGAAATCTGAAGTCTTTGACAGGTTTAAAGAATTTAAGGCTCTGGTGGAAAACCAGATAGAGAAGAAGATAAAGGTGTTGAGGACAGATAACGGTGGAGTGTTTTGCAATAAGGAATTTGAAGAATTCTATAAGAAATGTGGTATAGCACGATAGAAGACTACTCCATACACACCTGAGAGAAATGGAGTTGCAGAAAGAATGAACAAGAAGTTGATGGAAAGAGCAAGAAGCATGCTCAGTGGTGCCGGGTTAGGACAGGAACTCTGGGCAGAGGCGATGGAGACAACATGTTACCTGGCCAATAGATCCCTTTCATCAGCATTGGAGGATAAGACTCGACAAGAGGTATGGACTGGCAAGAAATGCTCTCTTTCACATCTGAGGGTATTTGGATGTGATGCATATGTACATGTTCCAAAGGAGAAACGAACCAAGTTGGATAGTAAATATGAAAAACGCGTCTTTATTGGGAACAAGGATGGTTTAAAGGGTTATAAGCTTTGGAACTGAGTAACAAGGAAGGTTGTGTATAGCTGAGATGTGGTTTTCAGAGAGGTAAAATATGTTATTAAACATGAAGTCCAACCAAAGGAACCTGAGAAGATAGAGTTTGAGCTTAAGGAGGAAGATTCAAACTCTACAGCAGAGGAGGAATCGAAAGATGAAGAGCCACAAACTCTAAGTGTGAGAAGATCAGTTCGAGAAAGAAGGCATCCAGAAAGGTATAGTCCATCTGCTTTCTGTTCAAATTTTTTTTTATCTATTACTAATGATGATCTCGGAACTATGAAGGAAGCAGTAGATTCACAGGATGGAAAACTCTGGAAGAAGGCCATGGTTGATGAAATTGCATCTTTTCACAAAAATGAGGCTTGGGATCTAGTGGAGTTGCCGAATAGAAGGAAACCCATTGGCAACAAATGGGGGTTCAAGTAGAAGACAAATGCAGAAGGAAAGTGGAGATATACAAAGCTCGGTTGGTAGCAAAAAGCACATATTCCATTAAAATTGTTAAAATTTTATTACAAGGATATCACTAGAATTGAGTTTTTTGGTTATTTTGAAATTCTAAATCCACTATTTAATTCCATATTTAATGAAATATGTTTTAAAAGGTTATTTCCAGGTGGCGGGAATTGATTTTGGTGATATTTTTTCTCCTGTTGTCTATTAGATTACTTTTATCTGTTGCTGCTGCTTTTGATTTTGAGTTAGAATAGATGGATGTGAAGACAACATTTCTTCACAAGGATTTGGGAGAGGAAATCTACATGAAGAACCTAAAGGCTTTGCGATGAATGGTAAGAAATAACTGGTATGCAAGTTAAAAAAGTCTATGTATGGGTTAAAAAAGTCACCAAGGATGTGGTATCAGAAATTTGATACATTTATACAGGGAATAGAAGATCACTGTGTGTATTTTACATTAATTGGTTACCATGTTATTTATCTGGTCTTGTATGTGGATGATATGTTGTTGGTTCGAAATGACAAAGAAATTATCTAGGATTTGAAGACCCAATTGTCCTCCAAATTCGACATGAAATATCTTGGTGCTACAAACTATATTGTGGGCATGGAAATTAAAAGAGATCAGGCAAAGAGGAAGCTCTGGTTAAACCAGAGGAAGTATGTCGAGACAAGACCGTAGAGGTTTAATATGCAGGATAGTAAACAGGTCAAGGCTCCTATTCTTGTAGGTGTGAGGTTATCTGTTGAATAGTGTCCCAAGACACAAGAAGAGGAAGAGGACATGTCCCGTGTTCCATATGCAAGTGCAGTCGATAGCCTGATGTATGCAATGGTCTGTACTAGACCAAACATTGCACATGCAGTGGGAGTATTGAGCAAGTTTATGTCAAAACCAGGGAAGGAGCACTTGACAACAGTGAAGCAAGTTTTCAGGTATTTGTGTGGCACTAGTGATTATGGCTTGTGCTACCAAGGAAGACCAATATTGGATAGAGTGTTGGATATTCATGGCTTTGTTGATGCAGACTGGGCTAGAGATCTGGATTAGAGAAGATCTACAAGTGGGTATGTGTTTAACCTATTTAGAGATGCAATCAGTTGGATGAGTAAGAAACAATCTGTAGTGGCACTATCAACTACAGAGGAAGAATACATGGCAACCACTCATGCAAGCAAGGAAGCAATTTGGTTACAGAGATTGCGTTTAAGTATGGGGTTAGTACAAGGAGCTATAAGAATAGACTGTGACAACCAAAGTGTAATTTTCTTGGAAAAGAACCCTGTGTTGGCTACTTGAATTGTTTATTGATTAAACAATCAGAGTACCACATTAATTTGTCAACCCGGGAAAGTCCTTTTATTTCAAAGGTGACCTCGTACTGTATGTACCTAATTCTAAAAGCATTAAAAGCTGTAGAATACACAATCCTACCTTCTGTCAACTCCTTACTCTATGTTATAGTAATTAAAATATATTGCAGAGATGAAATGAAAGCGGTTAACTAAGAATACAAATCTGCAAAGAAAAATAATGGCTGCTCTGTTAGCAGAGGATCAAGACCCTATCCTCAGGGTAAGGATGTTCATCACCTGCCCCTGTAACCAAATTGCCAACACATGCTGCAATTTCTAATCACCGGTGAAGTATTAATAGAACATAGTATCAGCAAAAGGAAATTATCAGAGGTAGTGCTACAGAATCCAAACAGAGTATCAACAAAAGAGATAATGCTACAGAATCCAAACAGAGTATCAGCAAAAGAGATAATGCTACAGAATTCAAACAGAGTATCAGCAAAAGAGATAATGCTACAGAATTCAAACACACTCACACACTAACAGGAAATAAATGGGTGAATCTTGTGAAGAAGGTGGGCCCTGTCCCTCTCACAAGATTCCCCAGAACACAGACGCTGGATTAGATGCTCAGAACAACTTTTTATTCATCTGCCAAAATGTCCAGTTACAATGAAGATTCAGACTTGCTTTTGTCTTTCAAAATTTCCCTTACAACTGGTTTTTCTCCCCCCCTTCTAATGTAGATGTCTCCTCTTTATAGAGGAGACATCTATTACAATAGACCGTCATGGTTCATTCAGTTTAACCTTTTTGTCAAAAATAAGAAATCCATCCTTGTTACTGTTATCGGGAAAAGTGTCTATTCAGAACGACCCTATCCCACTGAGGTGTGACAGTGACCTCAGAAACAAACAGGGAAAACTACTCTTGTATTCTCCTTTATGAACTATAAACGAAGAGGAATAGGATGAACCAACCTGTGTCTTGCGCTAGTCCTTTGATCCAATCTCTCTTCTCTTTGACAGCTACCTGCTCCCTTACTTGCCCAGCGTCACCAAGTTCCTGCAAGATCACAGAATAAGGAAACTACACAAAGACATGGATTTATGTTCATAAAAAGCTTAGGATCAGATTTAAGCTAAACATACAAATATAACAATCATCAATGATATACAAGCATGTAGGAGAAACTCAAATAGTTTTATTGATAAAACAAGAAGATCCAGGAGGAGTTACAACCGATGATTCCTGATCCAACATCAACCTCCCAGCATAGAATCCCCTCTTCACCTCCAACAAATCATAAATCACCCAATACTCTGATATCTATCTCAAAACCAACAACAATTCTCTGCAATGTACAAAATTCCAGCCTCTGGATCTCTTGGTGAGGGATCCATATATAGATGTATGCAAAGAGGATGATTCAGCTCATGAATTGATTAGTGGCCTCTCTCTGTCAGTTCTTGCTTCCACTTGGAGACTGAGAGCCTCTTACTCATCACTGGTCGAATTCAGTGAGGCAAGTGTCATTGGAGAAGATTCTGGAAGCTTCCATTGTCTCTCCACCTCGTGGAATGACTCTGCCACTTGTCATTTCTCGCTCAACGCACCCTGGTAGTGCATTCAAGTGCATTGCAACACACCTAGCCAGTGCATTTGGGTGCTTTGCAACGCAGCTAGCTAGTGGAGCAGCTGAAATGATCTTGATTTGACTAGTTCTGAGCAGTTTCTGGTGGAGAACTTCTGGGAGAAGCTGTAATTTGTTGACCTTGTTTCTTTAGGAGCTGGAACAAAACTTTTAGGGACTTAGGATCCCTTGGTTTATGGACATTTCATGCTTATAGCTGTAAGGCACAAAAATGTCTATAACAGTTACAGGATGCCGTTACAACAATGTGACGGTGTATTCTTTCCTGGGTCTCTTACTGTTACACAATTGGTAAACAATCCTCAACCGTCTTCTTGGAATCCTCGTACTATCTGCCAGCCACCTTTTCCGCTTCACCATTGTTGCTGATTTAGTAAACTCATGCTGTTCCTGGTGTTTCGGCAACTGTGACTGTGTTTTACCCTTTCTGGACAGTTGTTGATCGTGCTGTATCAGCATGGAACTCTGTCGATCTTCTGATAGTTGTTGTTTGTCATTTCCGGTATTCCAATTGTTGCAAAATAACATTTTCCCTGCTTTAGATAGTTGTTGTTGCCGGTGTTGCAGCAACTACGTAGTTGCTGTTTCTGGTGTTGCAGCAACTACGAACTATAATTTCTGCAGACTTTAGATAGTTCGACGGTTACTTAGCAACTTGGTTAACTTTTCCAAAGATTAATTATAAAGATAACATGAATATGTAATGAATGATTAAACATATAGTAATGAGGAGAGTTGATTCATACCTTGGAATGATTAGGTCATTATATAATCAAAAGCTTTCAACTTATGGATTGAAGAGGGTAATGTTATAGCAAAAATACAAGGTCAAAAGTGGTCAATTCGGAGTCCTAACATCCCCCCCAACTGAAAGGGTTGCATGTCCTCATGCAATGCTTACTCTGAATCTGAGTCGGAATACTGGGATGAACAGTGTAAATTACTGATACAGTAGCTATGGAAAGTGTTATCAGACCTGTCTCTGAACCCACAGACACTCTCTAGTTGCCTCCATGCTGCCACCTCTTCCTTTTTGGATGATCCAAACTGACCCTTGTATTGCTGACCAGATAACCATAAGAGAGGAAATTTAAATCTGTAGCCAATTCATTTCTCAGCACATTGTTCCATACATCTAACATAGTAAGGTACCCTTGAAATTGTTGCCTGTAGATTAGGAGGATTGTAGGGATGATACTCGTGTCTTTCCTTGGGACAATTTTCCCAGAATAGGTTGTTGGCTTTAATAGCCAAAGGTGCCTTTGTTTTCACATAGTGTTGGCAATCTCACAAGACCACTGCTTGTAGTTGCCTAATGTGATCAGTCATTCCATGTTCACTTAACATTCTTTGGTGTTGTGCAATGAAAGTAGCTGCATTTTGGGGTTCAACCCTAATCCAAAGGAGGCAGTTCTGTTCATTGTGTTGTGCTGAGATGAAAGCGTTTTGCCAAGTGAGTTGGTTGGCTAGAAAGGAAATGAAAGCTCTGAGTTGTATGTCGCCAACAAGAGGGAGTATATTCATTTTTCTGTCTTCAGACATAGCTTCGTTGTGGAGATAAAGCTCACACAACAAATTCTTATCATTCTTGGGTGCTTCTGCAAAGGTTTCAATAAATTGTTCTGATGTAATCACCTGATGAGGTTTACCATCTCTAACTGCCTTTATCTGTAAGAATGTTAGTCGTTCCCTCAAAAATGCTGCATAGTTGAAGGAAGGTTTTCTTGTAGCAAGTATTCTTTGAACCAAATCAAAGATCTGGGACAATCTGGCTTTTAGTTCCTTAATTTCTTTGTACTGAGCTCTAGACTGCTCAAGTGCTTCCCAATTCTTATATGCATAATTGAACAAGATTCCCTTTTGTTGTTGGAATGCTTTCCCTTGTGACAGCTCATATTCTTTCCACCATATTCCCTTTAATTCCTGAAAACTAGTGGTCTCTATGCATGCATCACTGACAGAGGGAGATTCAGTTTGTGTAAAGGCATCAACAAGAATTTTCTGTTCTGTGATAATTGGAGTAGGCCGGGGTGGTTCGATGTCTTCTTCTCCATTTTCTGCTGATTCCTGTGTAACAGCCAATGCTTCTTCTTCTTGATCCATAACAGTTAGGGTATGCCGGGGTGATTTTATGTCTTCTTCTCCATTTCCTGCTGATTCCTGTGTAACAGCCAATGCTTCTTCTTCTTGATCCATAACAGTTAGGGTATGCCGGGGTGATTTTATGTCTTCTTCTCCATTTCCTGCTGATTCCTGTGTAACAGCCAATGCTTCTTCTTTTTCTTGTTCTGTAATTTTTGGGGAGCCTGCTGGTTCTTGTGTTACAGCAAGTTCTTCTTCTTCTTTCTTTACACTTTTTGGAGATCCTGCTGGTTCTTGTGTTACAGCAAGTTCTTCTTCTTCTTTCTTTACACTTTTTGGAGATCCTGCTGGTTCTTGTGTTACAACAGGTTGCTCTGTTTCCACCTGCACTGTTTTTGGAGAGCCTGCTGGTTCTTGTGTTGCAGCAGGTTGCTCTGTTTCCCCCTGCACAGTTTTTGGAGAGCCTGCTGGTTCTTGTGTTGCAGCAGGTTGTTCTATATCAGCAGAGGGTTGTGGTGGTTCTGTTTTTGCTTCTGCCATTTGTGTAACAGCGGGTTCTTTCATTTCAACTACAACAGCAGAAGGTTCTGGAATGACTCCAGTCAACTATCTTGTATCCTGCTTGAGTGTAGAGCTCACCACACTCAGTGCACATATACTCACTCTCTTTACTCCTCTCCACTGCAGATGCTACCTATGCTAAAATGTGCAGGTTGCTCTCATTTTGATAAGCTTCTTTGACCCTTATTATTTCCTCCTGATAATCCTGAATTTGGGATTTCAGAAATTCAATTTCTTCTTGCAGGGCAGATATGGTAGGCTGAGCTTGTGGAACTGCAGGTTCCAGTGGAGGCAGAGGTTGTGTTTCAGCATTCATTTGAACATTTATACCCCCAACAGGTGGTTCTTGTGTGTCACCTGGTGGGGTAGTGGTTGTTTCTGGTGGGGTAGCTGGTTCTTGTGTGACAGCTGCCTCAAAAGATAATGTCACTAAACTGTGAACACTTTGTATCTCGGCCCCAGAGGGTGAGGAAGGGGAGTTTTCAGGGCTGGTGGGAGTACGGGTTCTTAACAAGATGGGTGGAGAGCTAGGAAGAGTGGGGCTAGGGGATTTAGCTGTTACAGACGACCGAGTCCTTTTCTTGGGTAGAGAAGCAGGGAATTCAGATATTTTTCTTTTTCGGCTAGCTTTCTTTAAAATAGGGGTAGTGTCGGAAATAGCAGCTGCCTTGACCGAAGCCCTAGTTCTTCTTCTTTTCGGTGGGGTTTCATTTTTCTGCTACTTCTTTCATTTGAGAAGGGTAATAGGGATGTTATCATCAGAGTCGTCGGTAGAAATACCAAGTATGGGAGTGGATGGGTCAGTTTTATTGGGGGATGGGGTTGTTTGCATGGGTATTTCTACTGCTGATTGTACATTTTCAGCAATTTGCGGGGGAGTTTCTTGGGGTATTTTCTTTGAAGTATCCTCTATTTGCTGAGGAATTTCTTGGGGTATTTGCTCTGAAGTATCCTCTGTTTGCTGAGGAATTTCTTCATCCTGCTGAGGTATGTCCTCAACTTGATGAGGGATTTCCTCTTCCTGATGAGGAATTTCCTGCTCTAGCTGAGGGATTTCTTCCTCTTGGTGGGGATTAATGGGGGGAGGGGGGTTATTCAAGGCAAGGCCTTTATTTATCAATAATTGAGCTAGACGGTGGTGTTTCAAGGAATGGAGCGGATGCTTTGCGTTGACAGTATAACGTGACATATTTTTAAGACATCCCAATAGATAGTATGGCATATTTATCAACTGACCATGCCTCAAGTGATTCAACAAGACGAAATCATGCTGGTAAATTACCTGGTATCGGCCTTCGCACGTCAGGTATTGCTTTACAAACTCAGCAACTTTCGGCCATGGTTGAGGCAGTGATTGAAGTGCTACGCCTCTGCCCTTGGGTTCCACCTACTCGCCTGGTTGAAGAAAATCCTGTTGCGCCTTGAGGATCAAGTGCTTCCTACTGAACCAACGTGTGCCATTAGCTGGTAGCCCGGTAGCTTGGGCTATGACTTTCTCTGTGACTGGAATTTGTACTCCTTGAACGACGGAAAACCCCTCTGTTAAATTGCATGCAAACTCAAGGACTTGCCGTGCATTGAAATCTGGAAGTCTCCTAAAATAATCTAGCCATCCTACTTGCAGGGAGATTTGGTAGGCCTCGGGATAGAGCTCAAGAAGTGCTGTTGTGCCAGGTTCGTATGTGATGAGATTTCCTCCCATAGCTGCTGTTTCAGTGAGAATTCTCAGTACAGAGCCGAGTTTCCGAGTTCAGTCCAGAGTAAACCGTTGCAAATGGTAACATGACATGATGAGGTGACTTTTACATATTTCCAGAAGAGTTAAGGGCGGCGGCAGTTGGCATGCTATAGAATTATGACAGCGCTTTGGTAATCCCCCCCCAAAAGCTACGACTAAGTGATATAATTGGAAGTATGATTATTCGGTAGTCTTATCAACGTCTCCACATTAACTATTATTTAATATCCATACATAATCATGCGTACCTTTATATTTTACCTTTTTAGTTGCTGCATCGAAAGGTCTTGTCTTGTCTTTTGCTGGATTAATAATGATTAAAGCGGGTCTAAAAGTGTGAGAATACTGGCGGTTTTTATTACTGACGGGAAGTAATAGTGGAGGATTGTAATCATCATAGTGTATGGTTGGTTCTTTTGGTAGGAAATGGTATATTTTATGCAAATAATAATTCATTTCTTGGGGACTGAAGTGGAGAAACTGGTGCTTTTTTAGTATAAATGAGAGAAATACTTGAAAAAGGTATTACGGCATCGGAAAGTGGTGTTGCAGCAATGGGAGTTGGTGTTGCAGCAACGGGAGTTGGTGTTGCAGTAACGGGAGTTGGTGTTGCAGCAACGGGAGTTGGGTTGCAGCAACGGGAGTTGGTGTTGCAGCAACGGGAGTTGGGTTGCAACAACAGGAAATGGTGTTGCAGCAACGGAAAATGGTGTTGCAGCAACGGGAAATGGTGTTGCAGCAACGGGAAATGGTGTTGCAGCAATGAGAGTTGATGAAAGACTGATTTATGGTCCAAAAAAACGTTCCCAAGTCCGCAAAGTGAAGTTTTTGTTCTCAGCCATTTTCCAAAACTAAGATCTGCAAAATAATGAATTGTAATATGGCAACCCTTTGGCAGGGATTATTAGTTGAAAAGAATATCTAATCTATAAATAAATAAATGAACAGAAATTTAAGTGCTTTGAGGGATAGCAAGTTCCCCCAGGAAAGCATAGTGTATATCTGCCATGCAAGTAGTTTTAAAATCTTCTTTAGAAACAGGCCGTTGATACAAACGGAGTCGATACCCATTCACTAGTAGTGGAGTTCTACTATCATCAATCGTTAAAAGTCTGACTATCCCATTTGGAAAAACAACATCTACTTCATACGGCCCTAACCACCTTGTTCTTAACTTACCTTGGAAATTCTCAAAACGGGAGTCATAGAGTAGAGCCCAGTTACCTTTCTGGAACTGCTTTTGCTTGATGGTTCTGTCATGCCACCTACTTCTTTGTTGCTGTATCATGGTTGTTTTATGGATGGCATCCAGTCTCTTCTCGTCTAATTCTTGAAGCTGCTGCAACCTGGCTGTCTATGCATCAGTCAAGTCAAGGTTAACAGCTAAAGCAGTTCTTAAAGTTTTGATTTCAAACTCTACAGGGAAAACAACATTTTTTCCAAAGACTAATTCATAGGGTGAAAAGCCCGTAGTATTCCTCCAAGTGGTTCTATAGGCCCATAATGCCTCAGGCAACCTTTGAAACTAGTCCCTTCTATTCTCCTTTATTGTTTTTGTCAAGATGGCTTCTATGACTTTATTGGTGCTTTCTACCTGCCCATTTGCCTGGGGGTGATAAGGTGTAGTCATTTTGTGCTTAATATGATATTTCTGAAGTGTATCCTTGAAGCCATGAGAGTTGAAAGGAGGTCCTCCATCCGTGACTAGTTCTCTAGGCAATCCAAACCTAACAAAGATCTCTTCAAATAAAAATGTTAGTACTGATTCTTCATTAGCTTTAAGGAGTGCCTTAGCTTCTACCCATTTAGTCATATAATCTGTGCACACCAGTATGTACACTCTTTGATTGGATGGGGGATTAATGGGACCTATAAAATCTAATGCCCATCTCTCAAAAGGTTCGAGAATTACCCGGGGTTTGAGTGGCATTTCATCCCTGTGATTAGGCAGGCCCATTCTTTGACAGCTATCACAGGCCTTCACATATTTCTTTGCATCTTTGAAGAGTGAGGGCCAATAATAACCCATTTTGAGTACCTTGTGTGCTGTTCTTTTATCTGCAAAATGCCCTCCACAAGGGTCATCGTGACAAGATTTTAACACATTATAAATTTCATCTTCACCAATGCATCTCCAGATTTCTTGATCGAGTCCTGTGTGGAAGAGACACCCGCTTATCCAGCTGTACCTAGCACTTTGCTGAATGATCTTTGTTTTTTCCCTGTGTGATAGGTGCGATGGTAATTTTCCTGCAACTAGATAGTTGGCAATGTCTGCATACCAAGGTGAGTGAGCAGATACTGCAAATAAATATTAATCAGGAAAAGAATCATCTACTGGAATGTTTTCATCAGTTTTTAATCGAGAAAGGAAATCAGCAACTACATTTTCTTTTCCTAGCCTGTCTACAATTGTGATGTCAAATTCTTGTAATAATAATAACCATCTAGTAACTCGAGCATTTGTAACTGATCTATTCATTAGATATTTAATGGCCGAGTGATCAGTGTGCACAAAAGTAATATAGCCAGTAATATAATGTCGAAACTTATTGATAGCATAAATGAATGCTAAGAATTCCTTCTCAGTGACTGTATAATTCAATTCAACTGGTGTCATATTCTTACTGATAAAATAAAAAGCATAGGGAAGACTATTTTCTTCTTGGCCCAAGACAGCTCTAATTGCAGTATCTGAGGCATCAGAGGATACATGAAAGGGTAGTGTCCAATCAGGTCCTCTCAAAATGGGAGCTGTAGACAACTAATGTTTAAGTTCATTAAATTCTTTTTCACAATCATCAGTCCACTTAAATTCAGCATTTTTTGTTAATAACACAAATAGAGGAGAAGTTATTTTGGAAAAAATCTTGATAAATCTTCTATAGTATCCAGCATGTCCTAAAAAACTTCTTACATCAGTTTGTGTTTTGGGGATAGGGAGGGTCTGAATTACCTGTATTTTGGCTGGATCGACTTGAATTCCTAGGAATGAGATGAAGTGACCCAATACAATACCTTGATTCATCATCATATGACATTTTTCAGTGCTTAAGGCAAGGTGTGCTTCTATACATCGCTTAAGTACTTTTTCAAGGTTCTGCAGTGCATCCTCAAAAGTCACTCCATAAGGAGTAAAGTCATCCATAAATATTTCTAAGGAGTCATTTAGCATATCAAAAAAAATACCTATCACTGCTCTTTGAAATGTTGCTGGAGCATTACATAGCCCGAATGGAAGAACCCTGTAAGCAAAGGTCCCCCATGGGCTAGTAAACGTGGTCTTGTCCTGGTCTTGGGGTGCAATCTTAATCTGATTGTATCCACTAAATCCGTCCAAAAATGAAAAGAATTTCTTACCTGCCAAATTATCTAATACCTGATCAATAAATGGTAAAGGGAAATGGTCTTTCTGGGTGGCTTTGTTTAAGGCTCTGTAATCCACACATACTCTCCATTTGCCATTTTTCTTGGGTACAATTACAAGTGGGGAAACCCACTCACTGTCAGATATAGGATATATAAATCCTGCATTCAACATTTTTTGAAGTTCTTCCTTCACAATTTCCCTTAAATTGGGATTCATCTGTCGCTGGGGTTGACAGACAGGACGGGATCCTTCTTTAATATAAATGCGGTGGGTGCATAGCTCAAGAGAAATTCCCTTCATGTCTGTATAATCCCATGCAAATGCTTCTTTATTTTCCCGAAGTAACTTTATTAACTGTTGTTTTTCATTATCAGTTAAGTTAGGATTTATATTTAATGTTTTTCCAGGCTCAATTTCTATTGTTGTAATTTTGGAGGAGCTGCCTACTATTGTCTGAGATAAATTTTTAGTTTTCAGGTTCTGCTGAGATTCAGATTCCAAGATTGCAGTAAAATGATTATACATTTCTAGGCTGACCGAAGAAGGTTCAGAAATGAAGCTACTGATTAATTCATCTTCGGTAGAATCTTTGAAAGTTAAGGCTTGTCTGATAGTCAGGATAGGTTGGGTTTCTTCATCCTCATAATCTACCCATACAGAATTGTCATTATTAATCATGGGTGTAGCATGAGGATAAAGGGTAAGCTGTTTGGTTTCCTGCCCATTAGAGATGGTCATTGATCCTGATCTACAGTTGATAAAAGCATCTACTGTAGCTAGTCAAGGTCTTCCTAGAATCAGTGGATGACCCCCCAACTTTGTTTTAGTTTGTAACACCAAAAAATCAGCTGGGTAATTCCAGGATTCTACAGAAATTATTAGGTCTTCAATGACCCCTTCAGGTTTAATTGTAGAACGATCAGCTAGCTCTAAAATGGTTGGAGTTTCCCTAATAAAGTTTTTTAACTGCAGTAATTGTGTTGTTTCAAGCGTCATAATGTTTATTGCAGCACCCAAATCTACTAGAACTTTAGAGACAAAGGTTTTTCCAACCTGAACTGTTACTGTAGGGTGACCAGGGTCACCATATTTCACAGGAGGATCTTTTTCTGTCATTAAAGCAGTCAGTTCTCCCATCACATGAACTGTGAGGGGGTCCTTAGCTTTTCTTCCAGGTTTTTTTATACAAATATCTCTAACAGTCCTAGCATAAATGGGAACATCTCTTAGCGCTTGTAACAATGGAATTTTAACATATAAATTCTGTAGTTCGCCTAAAAGGTTAAAAGCAGGTTGCTCAAGCGTTTTGGTGAGAGCTAGACGTTCAGGGAATGGCGGATCTGTTGTTTGAGCATTGTTGTTAGATGCTGATTCAACTGTTTCAGCATTATTGTTAGCTGGTTTTTCTTTTTCAACTTCCTCTTTATCAGAGTTAGTAATGTCATCAATGATTGGTTCAACAATTCTCCCTGAACGGAGATGGATATCATTACATTGCATAGGGGAGACAGGTTGATTTTGAACATCAATTACTTGCAGAGCTTTATTATTATTTGGGTTGGGGTTAGGCTGCACAGGCAGCTGTGGTCTAATTGCTTGGTTATTCGGAGGAGTGTTGGATGGTAAGGAAAGAGATTGTTGATGCTGAGGAAATGGCATCTGTTGGGCTGCCCAGTTCGGATTCCATTGATTAAAATACGATTGCTGGGGAGCCCAAGGATTCCACATGGTAGGATCAGGAAAAGGAAGACTTGGTTGCTGCATGGGTAAAAAATTCATCGTATTAAAGGGTGGGTACTGCATTTGGTTCATGGGTGGGTAATTTGTTTGAAAAGGAGAATGATTATTCCAACGACTAAATGTTGTGTTAGAATTCATATCTTGTCTTTGTGGCCATTGCCTCCTCTGTGTCATCAGATACACTGCTTCAGCTTCTTCTTCAGTTGACTGCAGTGCTGCTTTTATTCCTGGTAGAGAGGGGCATTGCTGGGTCTCATGGTCCTTTTCACAGATCGTGCAAACTGGTACCTTATCTAGTGGGCATTCCCTGAATGGGTGTTCTTCTCTGCATTTAGAACAAAAAATAGCTAGGGCAGCTTCTGCTTCTGCCTGTTTATTTTTTACCTGCAGAGCATCAATTTGTGAAGCAAAAGAGCTTAACATTTCAGTTTTAAATTCTTCCAACAAATTACCTATTTCAGCCCTTGTTGCTCCTCCACTTGTTGATTTCTGGACTCTTGAATATACGATGTCCCTGCTTTTTGGTCTACTTACTACTCCTCTTGAACATCTCATACAGAGGTTGATAATTTCATCAAATGGTTCCTTGGAAATGTCCCCTTTTCCAAGCATATTCAACATGTCCAAGCAGTCATCTCGTACCCCTTTCAACAGTATTGTTTTCAGAATATCTTTACTCATGGTAGGGCGGTCAGACCACTGCAGATTATACTGCAGTATTTCCACAAAGTCCTCCAGATTCTCATCCTCCTTCTAAACCATTTTAAACAACTCTTCCTTCCTTTCTCTTGTTCGGCAGTAATCCTGATATTTGGCCAGAAAACTTTCTTTCATCTGATCCCAGGTAGTGATTACCTAAGCTCCTAAGCTCATAAACCACCTTAACGCATTCCCTTTCAGTGTTGTTGGAAACAGTTTTAGTTTCTGATTAGGACTCACATAATCATAACTCCTACATAGTATATCAAATTCAAAGAGGAATTCATCCGGGTCTTCAGAGGATAACCCATGAAAGTTGGGTAACGCTGAAAGTGGAATGTTCTTCATATGGGTTGCCCCTCTCGGGAACTCCCCAATAGGGAACTCCAGGGTAGAGAGTGAGTTTTCCCCCCTTCCTTCTGCTCTGTTATCCTCCATTGGTCTTTTTCCTGAATCGCTTGCTCTATCTTCAGTATCTTTTGTCTCCTCAGGTTTTTCTACCAGTTCCTCAGTGTGCTCTGGTACTTCCAGCTTCCTTTCAGGCCCTAGTACTTCCTCCATCTGTCGATCTGTTTGTGAGGAATACTGGATCTGAGGTCTCCGGGAACTCGTCCTCTGTGATGTCTCAGCCTTTGAAATAATTTCGTCAATGAAGGTCTTTCTACCTCCCCCGCCTTTGCCGCCTTGAGATTAGGTTTCCTGCGTCCTCTCATGCACCTGTTATTCTTTAAAAGAAATCATTAATGCTTTTAAAATTTCTAGTCGCCTTCCTCGGCAACGGCACCAAAATGTTGGCTACTTGAATTGTTTATTGATTAAACAGTCAGAGTACCACATTAATTTGTCAACTCAGGAAAATCCTTTTATTTCAAAGGTGACCTCGTACTGTATGTACTTAATTCTAAAAGCATTAAAAGCCGTAGTATACACAATCCTACCTTCTGTCAACTCCTTACACTATGTTATAGTAATTAAAATATATTGCAGAGATGAAATGAAAGCAGTTAACTAAGAATACAAATCTGCAAAGAAAAATAATGGCTGCTCTGTTAGCAGAGGATCAGGACCCTATCCTCAGGGTAAGGATGTTCAGCACCTGCCCCTGTAACCAAATTGCCAACACATACTGCAATTTCTAATCACCGGTGAAGTATTAACAGAACAGAGTATCAGCAAAAGGAAATTATCAGAGGTAGTGCTACAGAATCCAAACAGAGTATCAACAAAAGAGATAATGCTACAGAATCCAAACAGAGTATCAGCAAAAGAGATAATGCTACAGAATTCAAACAGAGTATCAGCAAAAGAGATAATGCTACAGAATTCAAACACACTCACACACTAACAGGAAATAAATGGGTGAATCTTGTGAAGAAGTTGGGCCCTATCCCTCTCACAAGATTCCCCAGAACACAGACGTTGGATTAGATGCTCAGAACAACTTCTTACTCATCTGCCAAAATGTCCAATTACAATGAAGATTCAGACTTGCTTTTGTCTTTCAAAATTTCCCTTACAACTGGTTTTTCTCCCCCCCTTCTAATGTAGATGTCTCCTCTTTATAGAGGAGACATCTATTACAATAGACCGTCATGGTTCATTCAGTTTAACCTTTTTGTCAAAAATAAGAAATCCATCCTTGTTACAGGATGCTGTTACAACAATGTGACAGTGTATTCTTTCCTGGGTCTCTTACTGTTACACAGCTGGTAAACAATCCTCAACCGTCTTCTTGGAATCCTCGTACTATCTGCCAGCCACCTTTTCCGCTTCACCATTGTTGCTGATTTAGTAAACTCATGCTGTTCCTGGTGTTTCGGCAACTATGACTGTGTTTTACCCTTTCTGGACAGTTGCTGATCGTGTTGTATCAGCATGGAACTTTGCCGATCTTCTAATAGTTGTTGTTTGTCATTTCTGGTATTCCAGTTGTTGCAAAATAACGTTTTCCCTGCTTTAGATAGTTGTTGTTGCCGGTGTTGCAGCAACTGCGTAGTTGCTGTTTCTGGTGTTGCAGCAACTACGAACTATAATTTCTGCAGACTTTAGACAGTTCGACGGTTACTTAGCAACTTGGTTAACTTTTCCAAAGATTAATTATAAAGATAACATGAATATGTAATGAATGATTAAACATATAGTAATGAGGAGAGTTGCTTCATACCTTGGAATGATTAGGTCATTATATAATCAAAAGCTTTCAACTTATGGATTGAAGAGGGTAATATTATAGCAAAAATACAAGGTCAAAAGTGGTCAATTCGAAGTCCTAACACCCTGGATATCATTCAAAGACAAAGCACATTGATGTTCAGTATCACTTTGTGAGGGATATGATAGAAGACAAAAAGGTGTTTCTAGTAAAGGTGGACACTTTGAAGAATACTGCAGATGCATTGAAAAAATCTGTGAGCTCTGAGAAGTTCTCCTGGCGTAGAGAAACAATGGGTGTTGCAAGGCTGGATAAATTACTAAGCTCTCTTGTGGCCCCCTATGGAAAGAAAACAACAAGTGGGAGAATGTTGGGTTATGTTATATTCTTTCCATGACTAGCCCACGTAGTTAACGAGGGGGGTTAGAGGGGGGGTGAAGCCCCGCCTTCGTTGCGCCTATTGCATAGTGAAGATGTCATAGGGGGTTTGAGGGGTGCAGGTAGACCTACCTATGGTTTTGTGCATGATTTTCGCACATGGTTTTGGATGCGATGGTTTTTGGTCCATGGTTTTGGACGCGATGGTTTTCAGTCCATGATATTGGATGCTTCAACATGTATAAATATGTATTGTAACATTGAAAGGAAAATAATGAAAAATCAAGCTGGTAATCCCAATTTTTGGATTTAGGGGAAAATCTTTGTCTGTATGTGTTTTATGTGTTATGCTCTCGCATTGTTTATTTTCTGTGTTTTAGAATTCGTATGTAGGTAATTTATGTACAGGGTTAAAACCTACATGGTTTTTTTATTTTGCAAGGAGAATTTAACTGTATGCAAGTTTATGTGTGTAAGCTAAAGAAGGGAGATGGTCTAAGATGCTTCTTTGTTGAGAAACTTTTTGAAGCTTTGTGAAGATTTTTTGTACATTATAAGTGTGATGGAAGCTTCAACATGTGATGTTTCTGATCCATATTCCTTAGTAAGACTCTTTGATTTATAGATGTTGCAAGATCTTATCATCATGAGAGATATGGTGCAAGATATGAATGAAGATAGGAAGGAGAACACTATACTTCAAGAGGAGTTGATGGCCATGAAGGAGGAGAAGCAAGAGCTTCTTGAAAAGATGCATGAGATGGAGATTCGAATCCATGATGCCAAGGAAACCCTAGCCAATTATGTGCATGAAAATGAGGTATGCAATTCAAGTTTATCTTCAATTTCCTCTCAAAATGAATGTTTTGGTGCTTTTGAAAGCACACTAGAGGAATAGGGTCCAAATTGTTGATGAAGATGGGTTATTAAGGTAAAGGGTTAGGCAAACATGCACAAGGTATAGTTGAGCCAATTGTTGTTGAGGAAAGGCCTAGGTATTTGGGTCTTGGTTATCGACAACATGATAGAGAATTCTCCAAAGCCAAGGAAGCACATGAAGGTGTTCCAAGAAGGACTTTCATTAGATTTTCATTACCTAAAGCTTGTAAAGTTTTTGTTCAAGAGGAATGCAAAATTTTTATACCCACTTTACAAGAATATGCTCATAAGCATGAAACTAGTGGAAATGGCAAACAAGAGGATGTTGAAATCTCTAAGGTCATTGAAACCATTGTTGGTATTCTGAAGAGAGCCACTACCTCATCAAATTCACCTTGTCAAGAAGGAAAAAAAGGTGAATGTGCAAGGTATAGATCTACCTTTAATCAAGTTTCTTTTGATTATGATAAATGTGGTAAATCTTCACATAAGATTTGGAGAAAATTTACATGTTCCTTTTGTGGTTTGAATAACCACACTCTTTCGAGGTGTTGGAAGAGGATAGCTATACACAGAAACTTTGAAAACAAAAGAGATAGAAATCAAAAGGTCCATTGGATAATGGAAACCATGTTGAAAAGAAGATGCAATTATTTTCCACTCATTGCCATAAGCAGGGTCATGTTGTAGACAAGTGTTGGACTTTGCATCCAAAAAGTCATCCATGACATTTTAAGAAGGTGGAGAGAGATTTTGGCAAGAATGGAAAATAGGATTCCATAATTTATGTGGGTCAGGATGATACACATGATGAAGTGCAGCTAAAAGAAGTGCCATTGAAATGGTTTGGAAAGAGATGGTTAGATTTCTTAACCAATTAAGGCCTTGCATTTCTTTTGATAATTGATGCAAATCTTGCCTTATTGATGCATTTCCTTGTTATTTGGATGCATTTATTTTCTCCTGAAAGTATGCTGCATATTGCTTGAAGCAAAATGTTGGAAAAGTAATGTTATGTTAACTCACTTAGATGCAGCAAATATGGCAATTTGCAACTACAAATTTTCATACATGTTGCATTCTTGAACTTGCATGTTTATGCCAGGAAGGTGTTTGAAACTGGAGTATGTTGACTCACTTTATTGCAGAAAATTTGGTCATTTCAGCTCTTTAAGTACTCATACATACCAATGGGATTCTTGTACTTGTCATTGTACTTGTGAGAGAGTTGAGAATTGTTATACATGCATGAGAGTTTGTGTGTGTCAACAACGGAATTTTTAATAGTTTCATTGTGCTTGAACATGCATGAGTGATTGACTTGTGTTGTTTGATTGCTTTGTTAACATGTATGTTGTTAACTTGAGAATGTTGATCATTTTCACATGCATTAGTGTCATCTTGTGTGGTCGATTGATTGTTACATGTATGTTATATCGACTTGGAAGAGTTGATTTTGTCTCCAAAGATGAAAGGGAGATGTGACGAGTTGTTTCATGAGAAAGTGGAATTGTTGTTGTAAATCGTCAAGTTGTTGTACATGCTTTTGCTTGACTTGAAAGTCAGTTGTTTGAAGAAGCATGTTTTGTTGACTTTTGTTTAGTTGATGGTTTATACACCAAGATGTAAGAGTACATGGCAATGTTCACATGATGTGACATTTGTTGCTTTGAAGAAGCAAAAGGAAGAGGTTGTCAAGTTATATTCTTGCATGAGTGTTTTTCAAGGTCATTGGTGTTTCTTGTGACAAGGTGTTGCAGGATTTTGGAAGGTCCATGCTTGAGAAAAAGGCTCATGATTAGCCTTCATTCTCAAATCATGACATGAGAAGCAAGTTAATACTGGAGGATGATGGAATCAAGAAGCTAAAGTGGACAAAAATGCCAAAAAAATGTATCCATTGTAGACCATTTGATGTGTTGACGCCAAGAAGCGAAAGAGATGGTGAATGCATTCTTCCAGATGTGGAATTTGGAACCGTGGAGGTATAAGAATGGTCACTTCTTTTCTTTTTATTACTAATATTGGAACTCATTGTTGTAGTTCACTCAGATGGGGTTAATCTAGAAAAATGGTTTCCAAGGAGAAGCTTGCATCGAATGCATGTGTTGTAAAAAAGGAACGTGATTCTCAGGGGGAAGGCCATCAGTCAGCTTTCCAAGCACCAAGGGATCACTTTGGTATAGTAGGGTTTTTAATCAGCAAGCAACAAACAAGTGTTGGATTGGGTCAGCAGCAAAAGGAGAACATTGGTTGAAGTACCAAGCCATTTGCAAGGCAAGGCATGTCAGTGAACCCAAGTGGTTTTCATGGAGATTTTTCCAAGTAGAATCAATTGATAGAACTTGGGAAGGAGAAGAGTATTCAGCTCTCATCAGATAACCAGCTTTTGTGGGTCCAAAATCTTGTCAGTGGGAAGGAGTGATCGGAATCTAGATTAGGGGAAAAAATTTGCTCAAAAATCAAAGTGCTCAGAATCGCTCAAAGACTGAACGACCACGTCTATTTCAGCGATATGATCCCAAAACAACTCGTTTCACTCAAAATAGAGCTCATCTCAAAAAGATAGAGTCTTATGTCCACTTTATCAAACAGGCAAAATTTTGGGTACAGGGCTGACTAGGCATCCATATAGCCCAGTGAGCAAAAAGAATATTCCAAGGAATATTCCTTAGAATATTCCAAGGAATATTCCTTAGAATATTCCAACAAGTGGCTCAATCAGATTGTGAAAAAAATCGGCATGTTATTGGTCAAAGCTATTTGGGAGGAGCAATGAGAGGCTGACACATGGCAAGCCCAAAGGCTGCCACATGCCCTCTCAAAGGTCTTGTAAACTTTTGGAAGGTTAACGGAGTCGAACCGCGACCTTGCCCACACAAGCTCCATGCCTTACTACTATGCTGCAACCATGTCACTTAACAAACATGGGGCGTGACTTGTATTTCAAGAGATAATACATGGCGATTGGGGAAAGAGAGGGCCAACCCCCTCCGCATATGACCTTAAACCGTAACCGGAGGCCGGCGCTAGCGCTAACCGTGTCAATTAACGCGCTAAGTGGGATTAATGCTAATTAACACATGTTTATCCCTTAATTAATTGCGTATTAACTTGGCAACGGTTTTAGCAGGCCTGATAAGTCTGGCGCTGCTCCA